>CM073772.1:7626723-8252687 GCA_037158775.1 Hetaerina titia
CGTAGGAAAGTACCACTACCGAGCAAGTAATGGCACTTTTACGAGTCCTCATTTGAATATGGGGTGGATTGCAATCGAGCCTTCGTTTGTCTCATGGAAGAATCGTTAAAGTAACCTGCATACTGGGCAATATCCGCCAAAAGGGGATCTCAGACTGTAGATGACTTTACTGCCACCTATTCACGTTAACCATAAACGACGGATGTGCAAGGTTGTAGACTACGTGATGTGCGCAAAATAAAACCTTGTATTCAAAAAGTGGCGAAAATGTTCTCAGAATAATCGTTGGGATCGACTTAATTAAAAAGGAGACTGATTAAGTTATTTCTTTTTTCACTTGAATTTGCAACTATTCACCAGAGATTCAGTTGTTAAATATAAGTCTTCTAAACGGAAATGATCTTTATAAGGCTTCCGTGAGACTAAATTACGAAGAGATAATTCGAAAACACAGCTGAGAATAAGGTATCAACACTTACGTCAACTTTTTTCATTTCAATAATTTGTCCTTTTGTAGCCTTATTAAAAAAGTTATGAATCAGATTCCTTCATCAGAATTCATGTTCCGCAAAAGTGACGGCCTAACGTGAGTTAATGCGCATCCCGTTTTAAAACATTTAAGGCCACATTTAGAATATGCTGCAAGTATATGGAATCCTCACGAAGTTGAATTGATTGCCGAATTGGATCGCGTGTAGAGGAGCTTGATATGTAAACCGTTGTTATGATAAACTTAGTAGCGTATAAAAAATATTAGAGCAGCTGCGCTAGGAATCAATCAATGGAGCGAAGGTTAAATTACAGATTAAATCTCTTGCATAAATTGGAAGGACGTCTCTTTAGCAGCGATGTTGAAACTTTATTATTAACCCCGTCGCAGTACGGTAGGAGAGATCATGCTAATAAAATTAGAGAGGTTAAGTATAGAACAGATAGATTTAAGATGTCATTTTTCCCACAAACAATAAGGGACCATAATAACATTGGTCGACCGCAGTAGGGTCAGATTCGGGTAAAAGTATTCTGGTGTGTATTCACCCTCTGCCACACACCCTAGCGGTGGCTTGCTGGGTATGCATAAATAAATATGTATTTATATTTTTTTAATTGCATTCATATACATGGTTCCATTTATATTTATCGGGTATTGTGATGCAGCACTTGGATCGATAACATAACCATCAAGATACGGGGCTAAAAATTATGCCTAAAGGAGGAAAGAAGCCTTGCTAAGTTTTTTTTTCTTTTGATGTCAAAATTTCCTCAAATGTATGGTAATTTATTACAAACTCCAATGCTCTCAAAAGTAACACTTTGAATAGAAACTCTGCCATTTGTGAGAAAATTAATTTAGTTGCGTACACAATTATCAAAAAAAACTGCTTCTTATCCGTAGCTAGTGAGACGCACTGTGTGGCTATTCATACGCATTTTCTTTGCTGGAACCAAGTCACGTGAATTTCGTATAAGAAAAAAACGAAAGCCACGCTCCTCGTTTCACAGGTAAGGCTAGAGCTGCCATAGTCGCCAAGCACTAGCACAGATACATCGTAGAATACCTTACGGCGTTGACTGTAGGGGTTCAGATGGGAAGACAAACAATGAGAGCAGACTTCCATTGAGAGGCATTTTTCCACGCATAATATTGAAATTTAAAGTGAAAAATTTGGTCAATCCAAATCACTTATTGCTTTAGACAAAATACAAATACCGATAAAATAGACATAGAATAAATCCACTGGCATAAAGGTATTTGTAAATTTCCACAGTTTTCTTACACACACACGCATAGATTGGAGATGGCGTAGTATCTTGAGGGGAAACTTAATGGAAGGGGTATTAATTATGGCATTATTTGAAAGTGAGGGTGCGCAAAGAAAGAGATGGGTGCGAGATGCCCAGAAAATGTATGAATAGAAAAAATAGTAGAGCATAAAGCTTGCAAAATTTAATTTTCCAACGAAGCTACAGTTTCAGTTGAAAAAGGAATTATAATTGAAAATATATTACTATTAATTATAATTTTAAAAAATAATTGCATTACTTTTGGAACGCATTCTGTATAACAGTTTTGTGGCATAATTATGGTAAATTCATACTCCAAATGGAGTTTATGCCATTGTTTTTGCAATAGGGTTGTTATTATTAATAATTGTGTAATATTTTTAATAAACATACAACCATATCGGTTTTGTATCCGATTTGAACGAATCGGGCATGTAAGCCTAATAATTTAGAAATTTCACGGTTACTATCGATTCTTTCTACCTGCTGCAATGCTAATTTTCGTTTGCGACCGATCGAATTATGGATACTTTCACAGCTCATTTCTCCGTTAACTATTTTATTATTATAAGATTAATATCGTTGCAATTAGGCAGTTGTACTGGTGGCAATGGTCAAATCTGATCAACGGTCACTCTTACAATTCACATACATACATACAAATGAAGAACAGATATGAGACAGAATGCTCTTATACACAATGATACTTTAAGATTACCAACCGCATCTTTACCTCATATTATCCCATTTCTAAAATATCCCATAAATGCCAAAGCACTTTAAAAATTCCAAGTATTTACAAAGGAACAACTAGATCGTTCAGAATACCAAAAATAATTTCATCACACGTCTATCTAGCACCGTCCGGCCCGAGATTGGCTGCTCACAGCCAGACGGATGGACAGAATGACCAACTGAAAACAATAGTTGTTCTGCGTGCAATGCAGAAATGACTTAAATTGGAAATTTTGAGGCATAACGGACGTCACGACCGGTAGAACTCCCTGTCCAATATTCGGCGGGCGTGGAAAAGGGAAAGGAAGAGATGAACATCGGTATCCGCACATGGCGCCCTGCGCGGAGGACATGGTCGCGGCACACAAGAGAGGACACACCGCGATGAGCAACGTCCACACATCACTTCGAGCGCCAGCGAATAAAATATATATCACTCCCGTAAGAAACAAAAACGTCACGAGGGAATAATCCTCGAAGTTTCATTTTTTTACGATTTCCCTCTCTCCCTGCGTCCCTTCCTCGCATGTAACCGAAGTGACCACCACTCATTCTCGAAAATAAACGTTTTCTAACGGTTCCATTCCGGCGTCCTTGTCTAGAATGCCGCGGAGAGTGCAGTTCGTGAGAGAATCCCACCGCCTCTTCTCTCTGTGCATCTGAATGCTGTCATTTGCGTGGCTTCAGTTCCCTCAATAGTTGGAAACAGAGCGAGGAAGTGAATTAATGTAGCGTCTCCGAGAGAGCCCGGGTTTCAAGAAACACCATACTAAGGCGCGTCGGAAAGCCAGCATGAATGTGCTCTCTGTGCCGCCATATTCACCGAGTACGTGCTGATTCGGAGGCGGTGACTGATGAGCTACTTGTTGGCAAGAACAAGTAAATCGTGAAATTTAGGAGAAAAATTATATCTTTGCTTTCTACAGAATAATTATTCTGTAGAAAGCAAAGATATAATTTTTCTCCTAAGTTAATAATGGAATTCTACAAAGTTAAGGCCTCAACCATTCAGTGCAAATCGTGAAATCCCAATTCCGTTGAAAACGGTCGGGAAAATTATTCGATCGGATGTGGTCTCATCTATTCGAACCGTTTTATAAATTTTCTCTGTTCGCGAAATGACATGATGTTCTCATTGTGTCCTTGGCACAGATTTTTTCCTCAAAAATCCATCCTGCGTCTAATTTATTCAGTCGCAGATGCACTGTAACAGAGGGTGAGGAGTACATGCATGGTGTGATATTGAGTGTTATGCATACTACATGGCATGAAACCAGCAAACTGTGAACTCGCGTGCATTAATCACACTGAGAGACTGACTCACTTTATGTTATGATTTTTTCGGAGTTAACCACAGTAATAAATTGTTTAGAGTTAACATATAGCCCTTGGAGTAATGAATTCCTTATTTTTATGGATATACCGTTTAATTTGGCCAAATATTAGTGTATTATTACTGGGAATAGACAACCATTTCAATCATTTCTACAAAACATTTATTGATTCATCGACACATTTCATATCACTACGTTTTGCTGTAGCAATCATCAGACGAAATTCTGCCTCTCGCCTCGACGTTGAAATCTCAATCCTTTCGCGGATAAGGTTGGAAATATTTTTAGATGTGATAAAAGTACAAGATTTCCCACTTTATCTCATAGTAAACTATTCACAAAGCTAGAAACCTATGGGACAGAAACAATATTCTTGGCTGATTTAAAGAACTTTTGAATGATCGGGTACAAAGAGTAGTTATAGATGGTGTTAGCTCTAATTCATAAGAAGTTACTTCAGGTGTTCCCCAGGGAAATGTTTTCGGGTCTCTTTTATTCCTTCTTTACGTTGAAGACATTAACTCCGTGGTTAATAGTAAGATATGTATATTTGCCAACGATGCAGTGATTTTCAGAGATATCCGTAATCCTGAGGATAAAGTAGCTTTAGTAGATGCCATACAACGTCAGTGCGACACTTGGTATTTCAATTAAAATTTTTAAAAACAGTAGTGATGAGTTTAAATATATAGAGTACATAGAACAAATAATCCTTTGATGATGCCATTAATTAATACTAATATCATTAGATATTTCATTGAGGGGACAAGCCATGCCTACAGTATCTTACAATACAATATGGCCTAAAGTATCTTACAATATATTTGTAAGAAACTTTAGGCCATGAAGTTAATTCTAATTTAGCCCACACTGAAACTTAGATATGTGCCCACAAGGTAGTGATAATGGATATACATATATGATTCTTCGATATCCCAAACTAATTAAATCGCAAGTAGCACAGTTTCTCCGGCAGAGAAAACGTTCATATTTCATGTAAAAAGCCAAATTAATATAGTATATTACTCTATAGTTCAATGGCCGAATGGTAAGGAATATTTTCTAAAAATTACAGAAAGAAGAAACTATATACAAGCCAAAACATGGAATGTATCCTAGACTGATTAGAGTTATATTAATTATACGTGTATTATCTCTTTATTAGAGTTAAGCAGAAATAGATTCCATGCTTTTCTTTTAACTGAACGCCATTTTTTCAAAGCCAACAGCATCATCGCCTATGGATGACATACTCTCATGTGTCGATGTAAAATGAGCGCATAGCGTGGGAAGCAGACTATGCGTTATTACTCACTCACGGCGAGGGGAACTTTGTAGTGGTAAGAGTTTTTAGCCTCAGGTGTCACTCCAATGAAGGGCAATTACAGGATCCCTGTGGTACATTGCTGTTATACCTGAATCGCACGAGGAAGGCATTCGCGTGGTAGAAGTGCGGACGGAAAAACAAAAGCAACCAATACGATAATTATCGTATTATTATTATAATTATTAAATGGGTACCCGAGCGAGCGACGAAGTTCATTCACGCTTCCTCCTTCTCTCCTTTCGAAGAGAAGAGACACATCTTACCACAGGCCCAACCTCAATTGGCGAGAAAGATCTGGGAAAAAATGGAGAGCGGCGGAGATGGATGACGTGCAAAGAAAAAGAAAAAGGTCCATCCAATTTCTCCGTTCCACGTGTCGTTTTATCACCCGGAAATAAATCGAACGCGTCGTCTCCCTCTGTCTGCTTGAAACTCCTTCCCGTATGAGGAGAGTTGGTGAGAGAAATATTACTGAGAGGGTATTGCCAACCTCACGGGATGGTGAGAATCTCTCACAGACTACGTGTACACGTACGTAGAAAGCAGTGATATCGATGACGACTAAGGAAAAAGTATGGAATGTGGCCATTTTGTTCTTGTAGTACTTACACGTACACATGTATTTTAAGTACGTACGCATTTATTCATATTGTAGACCTACACTACAAAAATAATCTGAGTTCATGCAAAACACAAACTTAAACTAAAACAGTACCTACACTGCGCCAGCTGACACCCAAACTACCGTAAAATGTTTCCCCTATTCCCTTGCGACCCAAGGTCGCTGGATCTGTTTCGACATCAAATACATTCAGTTATATCTCCAAACTCTGGAAATATTGTTCATAAAAAGAAACAAGAGGACAAATGGCCCGAGCCGTCATTTCCTTTCCCAGGCCAGGCGCCATCGCCTTCACAACCAAGGCTCAGACAGCCGATATTCAGCTTGATTTTTTTACATCCTTCTTCGCTGGCCCACAGTTAAAAAACCCTAACACAAATTATCCCCACTTCCTTACTCTTAAAGTTATCATCCCTTCAAAGGGCCTCCCGTCCCGTAGCCCACTATATATTTTGCGTAACATAAGGATCCGTGAAATAAGATAAGTTTTAACGGCGGAAAATTAAGTCAATCGCATCGCTTCCCGATCAATTTAAAGCCTTGCAACGGACGCCAATGCCTGACAATGCCAACCCCCCACAAACCCATCTATTCCTTTACCAGCCCTGATAGTAACATATTATTCCCCACACGCACAAGGGAAACGTACTCCACTAGCAACACCTTCTCACCTTCGGTCATTTCCGGGCCTACTGCATTCCTCTGAGTGTATGCAGCCAGACCTTGCGATGCCCAGGGCAGTCCCTCGGTTTGCTGCTTCTCTCATTACGCATCATATAGACAAGTAAAAAATGATGTGATGGAAAAATATTCATCTGGAAACCCGTTGGCCGAATATGCTTTGACGTAATTCTTGACCGCGGGCCTTGGAGCAGGTGTGTTTTGCAAATTATAGTGAGATAGAAAAGTAAATTAAGATGGATATAGGTCATTTAGGTAATATAGCAGAGCTAGCGGCGGGGGAGTTATTTGAATTTACGCGAAAGATTGCTTTATTACCATGGTACCTCTATTGTTTTATCATATGAAGAATAGAATCCATTAGTATGAGAGTAAAAATCCCTTTTTAGGAGGGATAAATCCAATAGTTAAAAAGCATACGAAAAAGGCAATCAGCACTCACTCGAGAGAGTACCAGCAATTTAGTGGGTGCAATATAGATAGACTGAAAGAGTAAAATAGATTAATTTGTTGGCTAGTAGCAAAGAACATTAGACTTCGTCCATTGGATTCGAAAGGAAATAATGGTTATTATAACTTAACCTACGCTAAATTTGTTCGTCTACTTGAATTTCTATTGAACCCCCAAATTTTTCCAACCCTAGCTCTTCATGAGGTAATTTAACCCGGTACCCACTCACTAGAGTAATCGCCACATATACAAGTACATTTACCGCCACTTGCACGTACATTTATAACCTTTTCGTAGGAATGGACTTTAGTAAATATGATTTCCTTGATTGAACGTTTGACACCCTTGTTTCAACTGATTATTTCATACCTTTTCTCTCTACTGAAATCTACTGAAATAGATAATGACATACAAAGCCTTCCTAAATTCTTATTCAAATCATCATATGGATGTTATGTGGCGTTCAAAGTTGTATCTATTGAAATATTGAATTTAATAATGTATACTTTCCACCAACTGAAATTTTTTTTAAAAACTTGACAACATATATTTTTTCAATATTCTTCGATTTGTGAACATTAAAAATTATCTCAAGCCATGTCCACAATTAGTCTGTCTCCGTTAATCTCTACTCAACAGCTGGACGTCATCCATTATTACCGATTATCAAGTCAGGTAGTTCGCTGATATCACTTTACTTCACCATTGCTCCTTAATTTCTCACGATTGGCACTTCACAAACGAGCGATACCTGCTCATTTCATACCTATAAATATACTGCACGGTCCCTCGTAATGTCAATCAAGCCTTAAAAGCGTGATAATAGTTTAGGATTATGCCACTTGGAATATTATTTTCAGTTCCGAAAAAAATGTTACACTCCACTCTGTCAGAGACGAGAATTCAATGGAAAATAAAGGAGAGTCACTTTTTGCTTCCTTGCAATAAATCTAATTTTTTCCATATGAAATTCGCTTTAGACTTATTAGAGACATTATTCCGAAAATTCTTTGATAATAAAAGTTGTTTGTAATTTTCCGCAGCATTAATTCCGTATTACTTATTCTCAAGGGCATGAATAATCTTCGGACACTGAAGTCCAAAGTTGACGAGAACAGGCAAATTCACGTGCTTTCTTAACACTTGAGTTTATTTTATAAACCTTGGGCATCATCAGAATTCCAATTAATTTGGTCCATTAGATTTGCCCAATTTAGCGAGAAAAAAATAGGATTGAAATCTCTGGGGCATACCTGTGTACATTCTCTTTCCTTCGTAAAAATTATCGATCATAGATAGTAGAACGGAGGTGGTTAAAAGCTATTTTATCGACGGGAATCATATCAACGCGAATATTGTTTACTTATACTCCAGAGCACATGTAATGACCATGATAGATATTTCGTCGTAACCTTTTTCATAAAATATACCTTTTTTTCATAAAATAATTTCAGCGTCCATCAAAGCACAATTTCTAATGGTAAATAGCTCAGAAATCATCAAATAGAAAGGGAAATTTAAAAACACCACTGGTAGAAGAAATTTTAGGTTAGAAAAAGTAAACTTCTTCCAGACGCTGCTGCTTTTAGCCACTGTAGCATATTATTAATTTAAATCATACCTACTTCTTCAAACAAATCCGTAACTTGCCACTTTAAAATTGTTTGTATTAATATATCGTGATTCTAAGTAGTCCCCACGTCAGAGGAAGGATTTGAACGATTCCAGTAAACTACTGCCCCCTTTCGCGGACTTCTAAAGCACTTCCTTCCATACCACTCCTCTGCGTTATTCTCTCCTCTATCCATTTTATTCTCGACGTTTTAATTCATAGTCACACGAATATTTAATCTACTTTCAGCCTCTTTCTCCAGATGTAAGCTTTAATAACCGTACAATGCGTACAATCCTTCATAAATGTCTTTTGTCCACGATTGCGGATAAAATCATGAACTAAAACAAAGACGTGAAAACAAAATTTTTACGACTGCAAGAGGCAATTTCAAACTGTCATAAAGACTGGTTTCTCCATAAAACAAAATAAAAATGAGTTGTATCCATTCTTGCTTTAACCCTTGTCTCACACCTCCTGTCGCTCTGTTGTGGATAACTTGATCAAAGAACCCACCTCGGAATTGCACTTTCCGCGCAGGATTGTGCTTCCTTGCAACATTTCTAATTTCAGGCGGATTCGAGAGTAACGGATAAAAGAGTTGCCCCAGATCAGCCGTAACCCTGTCGGCCGCGCGAATCCATCACAACCCTCACCTCCTATCTCGCATCCCTCCTAACCCCTCCCCCCCTCACGTCGTTATCACCCACCCCCGGGATTTCCATCCCTCCAGGACTTGAGCCTCGGACGTTTACGGATAGTGGGATTTATTCCCAACCCCATCCCTTTCTCTCCCCGCCCTTCCCCGCCTCCCCCAAAGCATCCGCCTTTATTTTTCCCCTCCCACTCTGCGTAACACAATACTCCCAGCATTCTCTCTTCCATGGAAACATAGCGGGATCCAATTTTATTGACTGCGTAAAAGTCCCTCCGATCCATTGATACGTGTCCCGTCCACTTCTCCCTTTCTCTCTGATTCCTTTTGAGTTTCAGCGAAGACTGACTGACTGGCAGTGGGCGTGGGGGAGGCACGCAGTTGAAAGCCTCTCACCGAAGTGGGAGGGTTTCCACGGCTGGGTTGTAAAATATGTCGACATATCGAAATCATGTCGATATCATTTCTTGACGACACATTGGACATAAATAATTTAGAAGGAGTGTGAATTGTGTACGTAGGAGCGGTGATGCTTTTGTGATGCCGTTGATAAAAGGCATTTATAATGTTGACAATATATCGTTTTTGTGCATAGCTTACATGGGCGATATACACTGTGTCATTACTTAGCAGTTTACACAACTTAGCAACTACCAAGTTAGCTATCTTGACGGATTTTCGAGATGACCGTCATGCCCGATGCAAACTGGACAGTGTCGTAGATGCCCACATAGCAATCCTTGATATTTTCTATTAAGAACCCACCTCTGCCATCCATTATGCCTCAATATTTTTGTGGGGATCGGGATAATGCGGTGGCTAACGTACTGGCTTTCCACCCACCGCCCGGGTTCGAATCCTGGAGACTACAGATATTTTTCAGTGGTATCCCGATCCCTACTTGAGGTGCATTGTGAAGGGCACTTTGAGTGAGTACGCCGTCCGTCGGATGGGACGTTAAACTGCGGACCCCTTTGCGCCTTTCGATAAGAGCAGGCTAATGCCGACGCCGGGTTTCTATCCACCCTTCCTCCTTTCCCATCCATCCCTAATGGCGCACGAACTTAGCTGTCGGTCGCCTCCCCTAAAAACTACTACTGTTCAATATTTTTGTATCGAGCATCGATGTTCGAAAATTGAATGAAAGAGAGTAGATTTTCACCCATAGACTTTCAGTTTGTGAATGAAGAGTGTTTGGCAGCTGTAGTTGCATAGCACGAAGGGCAAGCGACTGCTTCGTCATTCTGGATGAGTGGGAAATTAGAGAGAAGGAGGGAGGTGAATGTTACAGAGAAATGTGATGAAATATTAAAACTTTGTGTTTTCGGCTGAGCATTAGGCCCGACAGGGGAACTACTGCATTTCACGTCGACGCGATTCTCACGGTGAATATACCTATCCCGAAGTTCTCGGGATTATACGAGGCGTATCCTTCAAGTAAGTACCGTTTGCTTATATTTAAATATTGGCGCTTCAGAACACAGTTTTGCTCCTGCAGCGCCATCTACTGATTCATTGAGAAGCTATAGCACCATTTGTTTTGTTTCAGAAGTCGTTTGCTTGTCCGTGCATGCAAACAACAATGTCCGCGACAATCGTTGATCCCGCCAGCTGTGAAGTGCGTTCTGTCATACGATTCTTGTATGCAAAAGGATTGTCGGCTGCTGAAATTCATCGGGAAATACGCCTAGTTTATAAACCTATAGTTATGAGTGAAGGAAAAGTTAGACAATGGTGCTGTGATTTTAAAAATGGACGAAAAAAATGTCCATGACGAAGAGCGAAGTGGTAGGCCCAGTATTCTGACCGATGAAATTGTTTCGCAAGTGGAACAAAAACTGCGATGTGATCGTCGATTGACAATTAATGGCCTGGCTGAACAATTTCCTCTACTTGGACGCACTACTGTCTACAATATTGTTACGGAAAACCTCGGATACCACACATTGCGTGCAAGGTGGGTACCGAAAATGCTCACCGACCACCACAAAGAGCAAAGAATGTCCAGTAGACGAGAGTTTTTGGGTCGTTGGGAACTCTTTAAACCACCCACCGTACAGTCCTGACCTCACACCCAGCGACTACTTCCTCTTCTTGCACTTAAAACAGTGGTTCGGTGGACAACGTTTCGATACCGAAGAGGAACTCAAGAATGACGTTGTCGATTGGTTCAACCCTCAGGCGGCGAGTTTCTATGCAGAGGGGTTAAAGAAGCTGGTGCAGCGGTACGAAAAATGCTTAGAAGTGAACGGCGATTATGTAGATAAGTGAAGTAGGTTTGCATCTAACTAAAAGTGCCAATAAAATGTGTTTCATATGAGTATATTTTTTCCTGTGACCAAACGGGCCTTACTTTATGAACACGCCTCGTACATTGAACAGACTTGAATATTGCACCGTCACGTGATTTCTTTTCCGCTGTTTTATCCAATTGGCCTTAAAAACCTTCGCCTAAAAATCATTGAAGAATATTTTTAAGAAATTAATCGATCCGATTAAAGCAACAATTTGGAATTTATTTTTCCTATGCGACACCAGGAGAGAGAACTGCATGACAGAAAAATACCCTGGCGCATCCAGAAATCGATTCGGAGGATTCAGAATCTGTAGTCTGGTAGACATGACCAACCAGGGAGGTAGCTCCGTCCACATGAAAAATATGTGTAAAATCTTCATCCAAATAGGATAGATTAATGTCCGCACTTTCGAATGATACATGACATTTCTCCATTTTTAATCATCCATCAGAATTGTTTTGCGACAGCCTCTCTGATCTCGGGATCTGACATCGGTTTTAATTCTAAAACTTTCCACATTACTTGTCCTCTATAACCTATGACATATATTCCAATCTAGGTCACCTTCTCCCCTCCATACTCCCTTCTAGTACGGTGTTCATTAAATCTTCTTGCCGCAGCAAATGATCAACACACGCCCTCTTTTTATTGTCTTCCACAAAAGTCGTTCTTCATCTACTTCCCTCTCATGCCGGTACTTTTATCTTTCAATTTCTCATTTCAACTAAACTGTTACAGACCACCTTCCGAACGCCTCCGGTAGTTTCATCTCTGCTTGTCCCACAGTCCATGTCTCGTTACCATCTATCAGAAAACTGTTTGCAAAGGTCTTCTTACCACTTTGTTATTTATTAATGCTATATCGGTAGACAATGGAAATAAATGAAATCTCCTTTTATCATTAAAATCAATCTTTTCATTGAGAATCCTACCCAGTTTTTCCTTTGAAATTTTTCCATCCGAGGCGATATTGCTTCATAGGCAGCAAAACTCGTTTATTTCAAATCATTCTCCATTCAAACATCCTGGCATCAATCCTTCCTCCTCTGCCAACAACCAGAGCAATTTCTTTTGAAATTCAACCGTTGGTTTCAATGGCTATATCGGATGTACGAAATTTCTGTAATGTATGCGTTAAAACTTTTTTGCTCCCTGCCAGAGCTATGATTTTGTCAGCCAATCAAACCATCGGGATCCTCTTTCCCTGCGCTACCAGCTGAACATTCCATACAAGGATTTAGTCCATTGCTCACTTCACATATACATAGAAGAGATCCAGTAAGAGCGAGCCCCAAATCTAACACTCTTTTCTATCCGTTTTAAATGAATATACTTTGTAGCTTACACACAATTTTTTATTCGTACTAACGGTTTCAACGCTTCGGCGTCATCATCAGGTACAAAAATTTTTCTTCAGAACAGGGTTATATATATATATATATATATATTCAAACTTGAAAATCCCGCCATACGGCGCACAAATATTCATTCAAACAGAAATAGGTATTAGGAAAGGGGATAGGAAAACACATAAAAGGCGAACACAGGACATGTGGGGAAGGCGGTTTTTGAGCAGATCACGAAAGTATATGTATATATATGTGTATATATATATGTATATATATATTTTTTTTAGGTAATCTACCGGTTAAGGTAGGTTTTTGGATGGACACAACTATCAAATAAACAATTGTTGACTCCCCACCTAGCAAACATATCAGGGCCCTCTTCATCTCGGTGTACTTCTTTCCTCCCTTCATCCCGTGTGTATATATATATATATATATGTGTGTGTGTGTGTGTGTGTGTGGATCGCGGTGGTCCAGTGGGTAGAGCGTTGGACTACTGACCGGAGGGTCCCGGGTTCAATTCCCCGGCGAGGCACACTGGGCACCTGTAGCTCCACCCAAGCTAGTTGATTTTTCGGGTACCAGATCTTCCTGGGAAACCATAACCGGCACAGGAAAAGGAACTGGCCCCCCTACCCTGATGTGTGAATAGTCACACGCCGTTGGGCTTGGTACATGGGTGAGCTCTACCATCACCTACTAAACCGACCTGTTTACTGTGTTTATGGTTTATATATATATATATATATATATATATATATATATATATATATATATATATATATATATATATATATATATATATATATATATATGCACTCTTCGGAAGGAATTTCGCGGGAGGGGGGGTGGTGGAGTTAAAGGCTAATTGGACGGAGGGGGGTTAGGGGGGAAGCCGCGTGGCTTGCAGGTGAAGGTCCGTTGGGTAGGGGGGGGAGAGGTAAAAGAGAAAGGAAGTTTTTTTGGGTTGGGCTAAATGAGGAGGTTGGGGGGAGGGTAAAAGGTATGCTTTTGAGGTTTTTGGCACATGTTATTTACTGAAGGAGATTTCCAAAATTGGGGAGTGATTTTCATATAAAATGTCGTTGACTAAATGTCCACTCTTCATGTGTCTTCTTATTTCCAATTCTTCCCATTTGTCCATTATTCTTCCCTTTTCCACGACGTGTAGGATTTCCGGGTTGAAGTCCCTGGAGTGGTATTCCTCCCACAAATGTTTCGCAAAGTGCGATTGTTTTAAATTTCCCGAGCGGTGGCTGCGCTTGTGATGATCCCCCGCGCGTGTGAGGAAGGATCTGCCTGTCTGTCCGATGTATGCGGCACTGCAGTCATTACACTTCAATTTGTATACTACCTTGAACAAAAAGTTCCCGGAATAACCACCGTGTGGCGCTCCCATCGTTTTGATTTGAGTTCTGTTTTTTTGTTAAATTGGTACATCTGTTGTTGATATTCCCTTTAAATCTTAGTGTCATAACTTGACATTTGCAAAAGTTACGTAGCCAAGAGTACATCTCTCTCTGTGTGTGTTGGCGATTTTTTACAATTGCAGAAATGGATTTAAATTTGCAACAACGAACTTGTATTAAATTTTGCGTAAAAACGGATTTAGTGGCGCACGGACGTTGGAAATGTTGGAAAAGTGTTTCGGCAACGATTCTCTAAAAAAAAACGGTCGTTTACCAGTGGCACGAGCGGTTCAGAAGTGGTCGTGAGTCAATCGAAGATGATGAACGCAGTGGCAGACCATCGACATCGAAAGTCGGTGAAAAAATTGATAAAGTAAAAGAAATGTTGGTCTATAACCGCAAAGTAACCATCAGAGAAATAGCGGAGGACTTGAACATTGCCTATGGATCCGCCCAAGACATTGTGGTTAATGATTTGGGTTTCCGTCGTGTAGCAGCAAAGTTGGTGCCAAAAGACCTCAATTTCATGCAAAAAAGAGACCGTGTTGACGTCGCAAAAGACATGATTTGCGAGGCTGAATCCGATCCCACATTCATCAAAAGGATCATTACTGGAGACGAGACGTGGGTTTATGAGTACGACACGCAATCCAGACATCAGGCAAGTGAATGGCGTTCACCAAATGAGCCGAGACCAAAAAAACCACGTCGTTTTCAGTCAAAAAAGAAGGCAATGCTGACGGTTTTCATGGATTACAACGGTGTAGTGCATCATGAATTTTTGCCAGAAGGCCAGACAGTAAACAAAGAGTATTATTTGGGCGTTATGAGGCGTTTGCGTGAAGCAATTCGCCGAAAGAGACCAGAAATCGTCGCACAGTGCGTCGAGACCGTCGCACAGTGCTATCATTATTCGTAATTTTTTGACGAAAAATGCAACAAATACCATCCAACAGCCACCGAATTCACCTGATTTGGCTTCCTGTGACTTCTTTCTGTTCAATCGAGTTAAAAAACCATTACGGGGAACGCGTTTTAGCAGCCGAGAGGAAGTAATGGAAAAATCGCAGGAAGCACTGATGGACATACCGAAAACCGAATATAAAAAATGTTTCGAGGATTGGATCAAGCGCTGGCATAAGTGTGTTGCAGTCGATGGGGATTACTTTGAAGGGGATAATATAGATTCATATGAATAAACTTGTATTTTTAATTTTCTGAATAAATTCCGGGAACATTTTGATCAAGGTAGTATACCACTTTTGTTGACCATATCCACCTTGTCCTTGGTATTATTTTGGAAGGACCCAAGATTGTTATTGTTGTAGTAGGCTATAAGAATTTGTCCCTCGGGAGGAAATTACCTATTTTTTGGGAGATGTAGCAGTAGTAGGGGAGTTTACACCAGCGATGGTTTCCGTCCGTAACTTCACTTGATTTATAAAGAAGTCTTCTCGTTTTTGCGAGGCGTTTCTTATAAAGAATTTTCATAATTGATGTTTCACTATAGCCATTTTTGGATGCGATCTCCTTTATTATTGACAATTCTTTTTTGTAGCTATCTTTTGAAAGGGGGATGTTTAATAATCTGTTTATCATGAAGTGGAAAGTGGATAACTTTTGGCTTATGTGATGGAGTGAGTCGAAGGGGATGATATGGTCTGTGGCAGTGGTTTTTCTAAAAATTGAGAAGTTAAAGCCATTCCTCTGTTTTGAGACTGTAATGTCCAAGAAGTTGAGGTCCATGTTGGATTCCTTTTCGCATGTGAACTTTAAATTACGGTCGCGCGAGTTTAAAGTGTTCAAAAATCTGTCTAGCTGTCTATCGGTTCCTGCCCAAATGGCAAAAATGTCGTCGACATATCTAAACCAACAAAACAAATTCTTATTGTCTATTGATTCATTATTAAAAAACTTTTCCTCAAAATCGTTCATGGATAAGTCGGCAAGGAGCGGTGATAAAGATGATGTGACAAGATCAATGATGTGTTCAATAATCTTACAGGAAATGGAAGTGAGCGATATTGGCCTATAATTACTGGGGTCCTCCCTGTCTCCGTTTTTAAATATGGGTGTTACCGAAGCTACCTTCCAGCCGTTTGGCACGGTTTCTTCTGCTAATGATTTCTTAAATATTATATCAAGATAGTTACTATTATAGATAGATACTTCAAATAGTTCATTCTATTCTACGTTATTGAACACAATTTAATTGCCATATATTTCGTAATTCTTTTCTTCACAATCAGTCTTACAGCTGGAACACAGTTGGAGCATTTGCCTCTCCCTCTCCTAAACCCAATTGATCATTCGCCTGCACTCCTTCAATTGTACCTCCGATTCTCCTCAGCAAGATAAGTAAGTTCTCGAGCAAGTAACACTAGACTTCAATAGCGTTCACACTTGGCCACTTTCTTTGAGACGGGGACAATGACACATTCAGTAAAATCACCAGGTATCTTTCCAGTCTTAGATGAATTGGTAACTTTATTATGGGGATAATTTGGATCAGATACAGATGGACTGTAAGAACCCTTCGCAGTTCGCATTGATCAATTCCCCCGGGATATCATCGATTGCCAGTGTTTTTTTACCCTTAATTCTATACGTATATCGCCATTCCCAATTAATCCTTCATGACAGAATCATCCCTCTTCTTTCCCTTTATTTGTCCTTCCTCTTCAATTTCGTAATCTTTTCCCCACCCTCTTCGTCGTATAGCACATTCTTCCGTTCTTTTATTATGGCCTGCTAATCGTGGCTCTCTTCTGTTTTCTTCGATTCACATCCCCTCACTTTCCTCTTACCTTCCATGTAGAGGGAGCTTTTGTCTTTCCGTTAAAAGCTTGCTTTCCCACTAACTCGAGAATATATTTTCTTTGCCTATTCGGAATCTCTGTTGATCTATAACAAAGCGTTGAGCATTATAGCTTTCTTTTTCTATTTGACACTTAAATCTTAAAATTATTGCGATCCTTGTATCTCCAAGTATAAAATTTCTAAAAAAAGTCGGGGCCTTAAGCTTAAGAATTTACTGAAACACGCATGGAATCTGATATGATATTATTCGCATTCCATTGAGAGTGCAAATCCTGAGAGGCAGCAACCTCTTTCTTCAGAAATGTGAGGACATTTTTATTACATTTATAGTTTCTCAGAAATGATATCGTTTTGACATGATGAAATGAGTTTTACGTAAAACTTAATTTTCAAATCTCGAAAGTGATCCTCCCATCAAACGCCAAGTTGCGGTTCCGATATACAGGATGCATTCCAAAATTAATTAAATTATTTTTAAGTGATTTATTGATCATATTTCAACTAAAACTTAAAATTGTCAAAATACTGTCCTTGGCCCTCTACACAGTTTTTCCAGCGACTATGTTATGACCGGTACGCGCCCTTGAAGGCGTCTTTCGGGACCTCTCGCAATGTCTTCGTCACGGCTGATCTCTTCTATGGGCGAAAAACAGGTTCCTTTAAGGGCTGACTTAATCCGAGGGAACAAAAAAGATGTCTACTGAGGCGGCGTCAGGACTATAGGGGGGTGGGGCAGCGTTGGCACCTAGTGTTTGGCCAGGAACTCGAGGCCTCGCAGCGCGTTGTCGTGATGGAGTTGCCAGGTAGCGGATATATCTTTTCTCGTCCCGATTACCCTTTTTCGGAGTAGTCTTTCCAGCACATTCACGTAGAAGGCAGCGTTAACTGTCTGTCCTTGAAGAACAAATTCCTTATGGATCACTCTTTTACTGTCGAAAAAGACAATGCATATTGTTTAACACTTTTGAATTGCTCATTCTTGCCTTTTTGGGGGACTGGTAGGTGTGCCACTCTTTGGCGCTCTGTTTCTGAGTCGTATTCAAATGCCCAGGTTTCGTCACCAGTGAAGACGTTGTAAAAATAATCAGGTTCATTTTCAATACGATGCAAAAGTTCACTTGAAATGTCCGCTCGGTTTGTCGTTCGTGGCAAGGTCGGCGCGCAGAGGTTTACAATAACTGACGTCCTGCCGCTTTCGCAGCTTGGAGAGCACTGAGACTGATTTTGCGGCTAAGCTTAGCGTTCCTCCATCTTCTCCAAGTAGATTTATCCCACTCCGATCAATTGGAGTGGCACGGGAAATATTCAATTGCTTTACTTTTGGAATGCACCCTGTACAATGGCTAAATATTGTTTTCAATATACCTTTCTCAAAATTGAAAAATAAATCTGAATGGCGTGCACTAAAATACGTTCAAGTGTACAGCTCCTTTAAAAGGAGTGTACAATACTACAGAAGTTCTAATTTCAAATTTGAAAAGAAATAAGTCCGATTGTCCGCAATGAAATTGAACTCATACTGGTTAGCGCAGCTATTAAGAATGGATATTTCATTTGGAGATGGAGTGGAAGGATATGACTTAATTCTTAAATCCGTCCCTTCTGATATCAAATCGTCGTTTGATGAATTGATTCACTTATGATCTCAGCACCCACTCTTCCATTTCGTTACCTCTCCAACTTGTTTGTAACAGATTCCGAAAATAGATCCTACTGCGGTAATCAGAGATAATAAGAATACATTCCCATCACGTTTTTTAATCTTAGAGCAATTTATTTCCTATTAAATTACTGATTTCATCCTACCCCATCGTTCGACGTGACGTTTCCACATGGGTTGGAGGGGTATGAATTGGGTCAAATAAATATGAAATAACATCGATTCGGGCCAATAATTTGCAGTCATTCGAGCTCACTAGGGCTAAATAAGGTTCGACTAATTGACTCTATGTGAAAAAAACTGGCTCGTTGACGACCCGGACATCCACTTTAAGCGAATAGGGAAGGAAGAAAAAAAGTGTAACGCATTCTCTAAGGCAATAAAACCGAATTCATAAAAGCAAGCCGTAAAAAAAATAATCAGTGACTGCCGACCGACACGGGTCTAATTGAGTCCCTGCGGAATTAAATTTCATTCACTCTCCTCCTCCACTCTGTCTGCCTTCATACTTTTGAACTCAACATCTCTCCACCCCCCCCCTCCACACACCCACTTCCCTCGCCGTCTCCCTCTCCCGACTCGAGTTTCGAGCTTCCCCTCATTTCTCCTAGCCATAACTCCTCCGTTCTCAAGTTTTTCCCTTCTCCCATTATTTATTTTTTTCAAGTTTCCTGTTATTATCATTCCTGGCGTCCCGAAAAAAGTTCTCAGAAAGGTAAATGGAAGAGGAACGGGCGGCGGAATAGAAAGCATTTGAATGGTCCGACACTTTCTTGTAATCCGACAGTTTCGATCTAAATTCTTATCGTCTGCCCAAGCAGATGTACCTGTACGTACGCACATCAACATGCAAAAGTATTTTTCGATTTATTCGTTAATTATTCTTGTTTTTAATCGAGGCTCTGTTCCCCCAAAATTCTTGGCATAGGCCGGTGACTCTGGGTCTCGTATAGTTCGCACTCCCTCAATTGTTGAATATAAGATTATATACATTGATGATGTAGAAGCACTCACGAGAGCAATAGGACATTTAATAGCAAAATGGAACACAAATAGATAACGTAGAAGGAGACTCACTTCAGAAAATTTAAGCTTTCGGCTTTCTCTAAGGTCTCCTTCAGGTGTCAGGCTCAAGTCTGAACTTTTAGACTTTTTTTAGATCTTTTTTTGTATTTTATTGTGCCATTTATATATATATATATATATATATATATATATATATATATATATATAGATGATGCGGAAGTACTCACGAGAGCAATATAACTTTTGGACGGCACAGTCTGACCTGAAGAAGGCCTCGGAGTAGGCCGAAAGCTCAAATCATCTACAGTGTGAGTGTCCTTTTACGTGTTATCTGTTTTATTCTGTGCTATATTGTGCCGTCCAAAAGTTATATATATATATATATATACTGTCGCAGTCCTATCGTTTCTTCTGAGGAAGACGGAGCTAAAGACCATCAAAATTATTCATAAATAACGTGTTGTTCTTGAGTGTTATGTCGTGAGTGTTCTTTTTGTGTTCTTATATTGTTTGTTGCTGCCGAAGTTTTTTTAATCAACACTTCCGTGTTACTTCGACGAAATCATATATATATATAAATATATATATACACACACATACATATACATATATGAATATATATACATATATTTGTACAGGACAGTATAGTACAGACCACTGCGTGGTACCAGCTAAAAATGGCGTTGTTTCACCCAGCAAACGTCACTACTCCCGTTCCACTAATTTACTTTCGCGCCCTTCAGTGATTTTTTGAAACTAGTGGATTCATTTCGCTCCACCCTTTATATTGTAAATTGAAATTAACTCGAATTTCTAATACTTTTATTGTGATTCATTTCTCTGACGCAAGATCTCTCCTGAACACAGCTTATTACGTGAAAGTAATCGTTCCTTTTTCAAATTTTGACGTCAAGTATATAAATATAAAGAAACACTAAAACTGCTGATGATTGTTCCAAGAACAATGGATAATCGTCTAGATAAACCCTGATTACCCCATAAATTCTCCTGCTAGTACTTCAAACTGAATTCTATCCCACTGGCAGATTGTGTACGTAAGGTGTCGCAGATTGTTTAGAGAGATAGTTGTATAAAGAGAGGGCTAGCTCACCATTAATATGAATTAACTTCTGTGAAGTAATCTCATATTTTTCCTCTTAGTCTCTTATTAAGGGAAGCGGTTGAAGGTGATTATGTTTGAATTCAAGTGGTTGAAGCATGCCATAAAAATTGCCAATTGGCGACGTTGGTTCTTATAAAATAATTCATAATTTAATTTGAAAATCAGATTAATGAAAAATGAAAACGCAAATTTAATATTACAGATTTTAAGATGATTTAGACATAAAAGTTGCTCTTATAAACATGTTTGGGCATTGCTGACGTCTTGGAAGTGAAGAGTATGACCAAATTTCCCACAAGAAGCGAAACCGCTAAAAATTCGTTGTCAGCAGGTGTTAGAGCGCAAAATTCCTATATCGTTTTTCCCTGAGCGCCGCAGCAGATATTGCTTATGAGTTCTTTTTTTCGCCTTTCACCATACCGAATGAAGTTAATGTAATCTTCAATCCTTTACGTGATAAACAGTTAGGCAAATATTGTTTTTTTTACACACCCGACGTCCGCTTTAAGGTCCAATTTGAACCCTGGAGTTAAATCAATTACGTAAATCCTTCTCCGGACTGAATATCAGATAAAATGATCCCGACGGGAAATTATTAATATATTATTAATTAAGAGAATAGTCGCAGCATTGCAAGGATAACGCATGGTGTGTTGCTAAAAAAATGACAAAACATTCTATGTTTCTGGTAAATTTTGAAAACATGAGTTGATAAACATGATAAAGTAAATGATAGCGAAACGAATACATTGCTCTTAAATTTTGTTTATTTTTCTAATATAAAATCCATGTTTGTTTATTCGAAACATCATATCCTTTCATTAAATGAAATTTTATTTTTTAATGACATAATAATAGTAACAACACCATAAAATGACACCAAAACAAAATTGCAGGCTTTCAACAAAAATAGTTCATGCACCTAGCCGGAAATCACAACACAAATTTTATGGCGACATGTGAAATCATAATATTGTTGCATTAATCCCTTAAATATAAAATGTTACAAGTCTATTAGAGTATAACTGCGAATTTAAAGTTATGTTATTTTAATTTCGCTAGCATCTTCCTAGGCCTGAGACATTTACTTGCAAAGGTTTCTACTCTTACATCTTCTCCCCTTTAATTATTATTTTTACCCTCCTCCAGTGGAATAGTTGTTCAGTTTCGGTATATTTTTCGAGGTCCCCTCTGATAGTATCGGCGCCTTACAGAGCTTCCAGAAATGTTTCTTCCCACTAAACATTACTCTCTCTGGTAATATGGTACAACGCATTTATATTACAAGTAGCAATTTGCCATTAATAAATATTCATTCTTCCATTATGTTAAATTCGAAGTGTAATCATTTCAGAGACTGAACTTACACACTTTCCAGCAGAAGTCCGTAGCATTCGTTTCCGAGTGCGGTGGCAATATATTATTTATAGATCTTTCCTACGGCCAGAACCATTTCGCATACCTAATAAACCCGCTCAATATTTTATTTTTAACTATATGAATTAATAGAGAAAGGATCATAAAACAATATTTGGTATTTCATCGCTACGCTATGGGAATATATCCCTAATAAATTGACCCCCTAGTAGATACAATCTGGCGGCCGCTTAGTCCGATTCAATTACTCTTTAATAAGTATAAATGGTATTTAATCGTGTTAAAAGAATCGATTTTTGGTTACAATTAAATAAGTGGTCGTAGTATTAAGCCCGCGGTGAGGTAAACTACGAAACTACTCAACGTGAAAAGTTAAGAACAGTCTTAATATTTCCTAACGCGTAACTATGGTTAGTATGTAAGTCTACGTTTGCCCAAAAGTAATCCCAATGATGTTTCAGAATCAGGACTAATAATTGAAGGAATAAGTTCCAAAATAGATAATTGAAAAACAATGGTACCTTAAATGGAACAAATAATCCATGTCTCCGAGTAAGGCATGAAAGAGAACTTCTTTGTCAGAACCGGACCTCACTGCAAAAATACGTACATTTAGTGACCACATAAAGTATCCTCTGCCATTAGTGAAAAAAATCAGCATTTGAGCAGAAGAAAAAATCCTCCAATGGTGTGTATCTTCCTCGCTAACCCAGACTGTGCCCATGACATGCGAGGAAGGGGTACGAATAGGATAGCCATGTCGGATGGAATGAGGGGAGGAAAGAAGTATGCGGAATCGAAGGAGACTTTTATTTTGTAGCGTCAGATGTTAGGTTGTGTTTCGTTAGGAGATACAAAGAAATGTATCTTTATTCAATCTGCATCCATTCAAAACCTATCACAAACGGTGGATTAATAATTTTAATATGTACCTACGAGGTTGTTCGATAAATTCACCATAAATAATCTGAATCAGATAATACGCGACGTAATAGTGTTTTTAAAAGAAATGAGGCTTCTTAAGTTGTAATATATTTATTCAGATATCTTCTTTTTCAGATTCATTCTATTCTTACTCATGTACTAATTATGTTACAATATAGTAGAATAACATATAGTATACTATAGCATAATAAAAATAGATAAACAAACTTTTGTAATAGGCTATTTTCAATAGTAGGTGTGAAATGTCCAACGACGAAGCACTCGCAAACAAAAATATCTACCTGCCCACCTCGAGTAATTTTTTTTCAAAAATATAATTTTGTGAGTTTTTAGCTTAATTTGCAATGTACAAGAAAATGTAATAAAAGATTAAATAATTTCAATTTATCAGAGTTCCAGCGGATATTGTAGCAAATTTAAACACGTTCAGTTCGCCATTCGCCAGTTTGTGGGAATAAAAAGGCACTTTCCTCGAAGGGAAAGGTTTTTGTAATAAAATTTCCAAATATGAAATTTTCTTATTTATAATAGTACTCTTTACGACATTCGACCATCTTCTCTCGAAACGGCTGCAGCGGCGCTAATGCTTAATTTCTTAAGAGCAGGGGCTAAAGCTCAAGTTCCGCCATACTTTGAAACTGATCTTCTCCACTCATGTATCTATCTTCTAGATGTGCAATAGGAAAGACCGAACTCTGCGTAACCCTCCTGTAGCATTAAATGAGCCTCATCTGAGGACTTGCTCATGGGCAAGAAAAATTTCAACGCAGCTTATATCTCGCATCGTAATGCCTCCATGTCTGTGGTGAGCGAAATGATCATGTTTCAACTAGAAACTGGAGGCTGCCGCTGACGCAGAACTGGAGCAAACTCAATTAAATTTGTACCACAGACACACCTTAAATATTAACCTAACATTATAAGGTAAAATATTCGTGCAGTATATTATCCAGGTAAAAAATGTACGCTTATACTTTATTAAACAATCCTCTTACTTTAAAATAAATGATCACCCCGGAGATTATTCCATTCCAAGAAGTGTCACGAACCTTGCTGAACAAAATTGCAGCATTCAAAATACTATAGGTTAGTGATTGTGTCATATGCGTGAAAACGAGATCCCTTGCCCTAGGCCTTGGCTTTAACGGGAGGCACGACCGAGGTCGGTGCTTTTCGAATGCGGAATTCACAATGAACATTGCAATATGTTATCATTTTTAAAATTTCATAAACACAATACCACAAGAGGGACAAGAATAGTGTTTTTAAAATTCTGCAAAAGGCGGAATTCGAATCCTCCCCGCCAAAAGGCGAAAAAAATATTCTGGTTACCGTGCGACTCCCCTTTTAAAAGTTATCTTTAATAATTCAAGAAGGTTCCGTCAATTTAATCAGATTCTCATGAATATTTGATACTCGTAACGATGAATTTAAGCTACCTGGTTTATTCACTGACCGAACTGCAATACATGATTTGGATTCCAGTGCCAGACAATCAGCCTGGATTTTAATCACGTATAATTTGTAAAACATCCTACAAATCACCCTGGGTAAGTAAACCACGCAATTTACATATGCAATTAGCTAACCTGAGGAATAGGAGGCACTGAGGTATGGGCGGCATGATACCAATCATAGTGGTCCCATCACAACTGTGGCTAATTTTTCCCACGAGCGTTGAGGGATCAGAATAACGTTACCTGACCGCGCTAGGAGGGAAAAGTATTTTGAGTCAAAAGTAATCTGGTGAGTAATCATCCCCTGCTACACATCGTAGCGGTGGCTTGCGGATTGATATGTAAATAAAAACTAATAATTTTTTTCACTAGTAGATTGAAGTAAGTTTGACCGAAAACGAATAAAAACTACCCGGAATTCAATATTACTTTCATTAAACTAGGCTAGATTTTCTCTCATCTTTCCTCAGAATTTTTAAAATCCTTTCGAGTAAGAATTATCTAACGTTTGAATGCGCTTGATATAAGAGAACTAAACAGTCTCTGTGTTCCTATTCGTTCTTCCTTCACGATACCAATTATTTTCCTTAATCTACGTTCAGTAAGTAATCTATTCCCTTCCTTTTGAATCAAAGGATACGAGGTTTTCGCAGACAGTGTTAGATATTGCAAGATAATACCCGTTTGATGAAAGGTGGATAACCTAGAAATCCCCATGGATTAAGAGGACTACAATTTCAGAGTGACCGAAGAAGCCGTCTGGTATGTTTTAATTATAACGCTGTTTAATGAATTGACTTTTTTCTTTCGCGTGTTTTGGAAACCGCAATATATTTGGCGCTGAAATTCAAATGCAAATATTAAAGTTATTAACTGCAAATGATCTCTGGTCCTGTTCAAATGTCATAATTCATGAAATTTTAGCTATAAATGCAAGTACCGCTTGGCCAGTCTGAAAATTTTCACAGCAGTGACATTGGAAAGAGGTTAACACAAAAAAGTCTACTAAAAATAAGTTTCAGAGAGAGAATATTATAGATTTTGACTTGCCTGAAGTGAATATCAATGACAATGATTAGACATATATAACTTATAAGACTCTGATGAAATGACAAGACCTTGATATTTATTGCAACGGTGCCCCCAACTTTTGAAACCACGAAATATGGATCGTAATGTCCATCGGTAATTTCCCTTGAAGGTTTGAGAATACTTATCATGTTGACGATAACTATGACTCTCTTAAGGTAGCAAAATGTCTCGTCATCCAATTAGTGACGTGCATTAATGGATTAACCAGTTGATTGGTGCTGCCCCATATTCTTTAAATCATGAAATATTGGTTCTAACATCGATTGGTATACTTCCTTGAAGTTTCGTGATTCGCTGTGATATTGAATATCACACCTTGATTGGTGGTCCCCGTGACCCCTGAAACCCATGAACTATCGACCCTATCGATTGGTATACTTTCTTCAATTATCGTGAATATATCATGATTACCAAAACACCTTGATTGGTGCTGCCTCCTATCACTTAACCCATGATATATCGGTTCTAACGTCGATTCGTTTATTTCCTTGAAGTTTCGTGATTATGTAATTTTGAATGACATTCCTTGATTGGTGATGCCCCCTACTGCCTATTTGATTGGATGATATCTTGGAAGACTCTGATGAGAATTGGTAATTTTTATTGCAATGCAATTAGTGAATTTGCAGGAAATTGATTGGTTAAACTATATACAACGCTTTTCAGCTAGCTTTGAATGTTCATTATCGTCTCTTCCCTTGATGGGAAATGTTGTCAATAATTTTTTGCTAATGGAAAAAGTTAATTTCAGTTCCGTGCGTAACATAACTCAGTACTAAAAATGTAACAAGAGTGTTTTTGAATTATTTATTTACTCTTATTTCAAAAATATTCAGAACAAGTTCAAATGTTCCAAATCCAATAATAAAACCGAAACACTATTCAGAAAATACAATGTCGGATCCAATATTCAATACAATGGTAGTTCGCAACAAATGCGCTGAGTAATTCACAAATTCATCATTTGTATAACAATAGTAATGATTAATTTCGGGTCTTTATTCAATTAACTAATTTTTCCACACGTTGTTAAATCTTTCTTGGAATTTGTGTGAAAACATGGTATGATTCATTTATAATCTATAGCTGAAGAGTCATTTCGTCAGTAACTTAGCGACGTAGGGTCACGGAAAATAGCCGATCATTTCCTCCAGCTGAAATACTTTTTCTGTCCCCGTTTAAATATATATGTCCGACAATAAAGTTGGCTAACCGTTGGGGCGTTCGGGGGCGTGCCAATAAGTGGGAAAACGAAATATGCTTTTCATTCGATCCTTAAGATGCAATCGTAGCAACCACAATGTCATCAGGCGCCTATTCCGCAGCGTTGGGGAAAGGCTTTAAAAATTTATCATTTTCATTCACGGGTCGTGAAAAAATAACTCTTCGTCGTAAACACGTAGACGCAACGGCATGATGTAGTAAAATCTCGGAATCCCAATGGAGGCACACACGCAATGAAACGTCGGCGACATTGGAGGGACTCCGCCGTTTATAAGATATAGTGTAATGCGTAGGGAGCGCGCGCTCTCCCGTGCGACGTCGACTAACACCGGGGAATAAAACATCGCGGCGTTCGACGGGAGCGTAAACAGAAGAGCTTTATCTGGCGAATAAGAGGAAGGCAGCGAGCACAAGGAGGTGGTAGGCGACTGGCGGAGGGCGGGTTGTGCCTGCAGGAGGATGGGAGCTTCATCCTCCGGAGCCGGGGATGGAAAGGAGGAAGAGGTGAGGGTTGGGCAGGTGGTAATTCGGAGGAGATGGTGATGGGAGGGAGTAGGACAAGATAGGGAGGCTGTTGAGGGTGGTGGAGCATAAAAAAGGGACGGAAGAGGGCGTAAAGAAGGATTTGGTGGGGAAGGTGGGATGGATTGTGGGCGGGACACGAGAAGGATTTGACGGGAGGGAATCGCGGGTGGGTGGAAATGGGGTGGAGAGGAATTTGGATCTGGTGTGTTACATTAAAGGCGAGGAAGGACACTCCTCGCCCCCTCCTTGAAGGATCAACGACTTAATTTGGACGGGGTCGAGGCCATTTCCATTCTCCTATTAAGTTCGGTGATAATGGCTCTGAAGCCATGCTCGGAGAGCTTCATTTGCCAAGACGCTAAATCATTTCAAATTGCAGGGATAACATTGATGGTTCGACTTGTGTTGTGTTGCGACTATTCAAACTGTGACTGTGACAAATTTAATTCTCCGCGGTAATTATTTATAATACCATAGCTCTTAACCAATTGAAAATAAGTTTCATGGGGACCGGAGAACTTAATGGATAGGGTCATAGCCTTTCCTACCCGAGCTTCTGATTATAATACCGCGTTATAACAACATTTCGGTCACTATTTATTTTTCTTGAGCTAGATTCCATTGATACAGCGCACTGACCAAAGGAATGACCAATCTTTATCATCAACTGAACATACTACTTAAGATTTGGTGTTTTCCCGGCGAACTTTGCGGTGAAGTCTTTGTAGATTTCCACCGAGTCTGTTTGCTTAGATCCGCCCGTGGATACGACGAATCACTCACGGAGCGACGGCTAAATTACGCAGATTAAATGTCTTGAATAAATTCGAAGGATGTCCATTTAGCAGTGATGTAAATGTATTATTAACCCCATTGCACTACAGTTGGATAGATCATGTCAATAAAATTACAGAGAAGATGTCATTGTTTCCACGAACGATAACGGATCAGAATAACATTGTCCGACCGCGGTAGGGGTCATCTTCGGGTCAAAAGAGGAATCGGGATGATATAGTGGCTAACGTACTTTCTTCCCACCCAGAGGGTTCGGGTTCGAATCAACGTTAATCTTTGGATCCCTTGACGCCCTTCGTTAAGAGAAGGCTGATGCCGACGCCGGGTTTCTCTCCACCCTTCATCCTTTCTTGTCCATCACTAATGGTGCAAATGACCTCAGCTGTCGGTCGCCTCCCCTAAAACTACTACTCGGGTCAAAATTAGTCTTGTGTGTATTCACCCCCTGCCACACATTCTAGCGGTGGGTTGTAGGGTACTAAAATACCTAAAAATATATCTAAAACAATTTAAAGAGTCAGTATGTAAGCCACCGATAGCTAAAATCAAGCTATTTAGTCACTATTTCCGTCATCGAAACGTCGGAACCTGACAGCCTAGCTCGAAAAATCCGCGAAGGCTTGAGTACACAAATTACCACACAGATGGCATTAAATGACACACGTCTTTTTCATTGTAACTATTTTCTTGGCATTGCATCTTTCCAAAAGCGTAGTTATTAGAGCGTTTGGATATTGATCGAAGAGTCCCGGATTGAAATCCGAGAGGGATTCTTCTGGACACCCCTCCTAAATCCTAGCGGTATGACTTCTTAGGTCACAAAACTTCCTGTAAATCCGGCGGAGGCACAGAGAAAAGGTTTTCGTTCCCTCTTCCATCCCGAATGAGTGATTTTTATTCGCCAAGGAGATTAGTGTCACATGAGCTCAACCGTCACCTATCGATCTGACCTATGACTGAAAGAGAGTGGCGTTGGCCCTGCTGGATCATGTTTTCGCTATTTAGTTTCAGTTTCCCCCCGTACGAGTTCATATTGAGCCACAGTTCCTACGGCCACTTCAAAGAACACCGACCATGCCCTTAGCAAGATTCAAACCCGTGATCTGTTTTTTCCTAAGGATTTACTAACTAAAAAGGATTTAAGGAAAAGGATACAAGTTTTATTCTCCGTTGTAATGGCTGAAACAATGTAGGTCATTTTTATTTATTTTAGAATCCTTCAAGCCACGGCTCGGGTGTGTGGCAGGAGGTGAATACACAGCAGACTAATTTTGAACCGTATACTATATGACCGTACTGCGGTCGAACAATGTTATTCTGATCCCTTATCGTTCCTGGAAGAAATGACATCTTAAATCTATCTGTCCTACACTTGTTCTCTCTAATTTTATTTACATGATCTCTTCTACCGCAGGAAGATGGGGGTAATAATACATTTTCAACATCATTGCTAAAGAGACCTTTCTTCCAATGCATAGAAGATATTTAATCTGTAATTTAACATTCGCTCCGTGAGTGATTCCCAGCCTTAATTAGCTTCCCAGATTAGCTGTCCTAATATTTTGGATACGCTACTAAATTTATCATAAAAAAGTTTCACAAATCTAGCTCCTCTACGCTGCACGCGATCCATTTGTTTGATTGATATTATCCAATTGTTTTCTCCAGCCCTGGCAGTTCTAATTCAAATCAGTATCAAATGAAAAATTATTTCAAGTGTCTACTCTTGAGCGCTCAGTATTGACGTAATAAGTCTTTCTAACAATCAACAAATGCAGCATTACCTGATAATAGAACACAATTACAGTAAAAACTAAAATATAACTGATGTACACCTCTAAATCATTGCACTTTGGCCACTGATAATAGCAAAAGATGAATAGGGGAGATGAAACTATCAGAGTTGAAATTATTCAGAGTCAAAAAATTACAGTCTTCACAATGCTACTCAAGCCGCTGCGCCGCAGGGGCAGTTGGTGGGGGTGTACGGCAGCAACTTCTTATGTACATGTACAAATATTCACTTATGCACAAATATAAATATATTTTACACTTTAAAATGCATGTAAACTTGCGCAAATAAATCCCTATTTACACACATATGATCACGGGCATGAAGTGAATGCGAATAAAACCCCGCCTAACCCTATTTAACAAGTGAACCCAAATATTCCCTTCTTGTCGTCACTAGCCGCCCTGTTTCCTCGATGTAGTGAAATCTCTCGAATACATTGGGCCATGCATATAAATTCCATCAAAGAAACTCTGGGAAATATCCTAAAAGTAAATGTATCAATCCCGATTTAGGTGAATGATTTTCGATGTTTGTAATTTCTGCATGAAAGAGTCAGAAAAGAACGAACGACGAGCAGATTGGTAACGCAATCATAGTAATTAGTATTTTTCGAGGTATCATTTTTACTGTTTCTAATCTATGACATATTAGCTTTGATAAGTTCTGCGTATAAAACAATATAAAACACCACTTCGAGAGATACCAACTGGAATAGCGACATCAATACTGCTATATGATATCATAGATTTCATATAATACTATAATACACGATAATTGACCCGAAGGTTGGATTGATAGTTGAGGATTGACCTCTCCTAGTACAAAGCTAAGCAACATAAGAATTTCATAAATCAAGGCAAGGAACCCAGTCCCTTTAACTTTACCGCTTGTAGATTACCAGGAAGGTTTAGTAGTCGAAAAGTCACTCTTCTTGAATAAAGGAAAACCCGAGGGTTCACAGAGGTGTCACCCGGCATCAAACCCGCGCCCTCTCGTCAGTAGTCCAACGCTCTACCCACTAGGCTAGTTCTTCCTCCTCTAGCTAGATCTTCCGTTTGTTAGTTTCCTTCACAGGCTTCTCTCTGCAACCATCTTGGAAGTACTTCACTTGGTATTCCGCCTGCACACTTTATTTTCTGTATTCTTCCGTGATACCACATTTCCATCGTCCCCATTCTTCTAATCTCAGTCGCCCACGTTTCACATCTGTATCAAAGTAAAATTCATGCATAAATTTTAATGACCAGTGTCCTTCTATTCATGCCAGTATTATTTCTCGTTAGTAATAGTACCTTTCGATAAAAGGCCTTCTTTCTCATTGTTATTTTATCACAGATAGATAACTTATTTCATATAAACGTATCATTTGTAGGGTAAATATATTGTTTCCATTGCCTATCGGGCTTACTGTTTTAGTTTAGCATTGACGTTCACCGATATTTTTGGAATATTCCCCTGAACCCTCATCGGGTTTCGGAAATCGAGAATTTGGGACGTTGGGCGAGGAAGGATCTCATTTAAGATGTGAGGAAGAAGCCTGATGGGTGAGGGCAAAGGTCGAGGTCGTGGGAGAGAGAAGGAGCAGGAGAGGGGTCATTAAGACACTCCCTCTCTCAACACAACAGAAATATCGCACGTGACCCTGAATACATCGCCGTTCCCTTTAACGGGTGTGAGCATACTCGGATGGAGGTCGGCGAGAGAACGAGCAGATACCCTAGAAACGCGTCCTTTATCATCGATTTCATCCCCTCATTCCACTTGTAATATTTAACGTGACATTTATATCGACCCTTTTATTGGACCGTATTATTCCTTTAAGTTTATAGCATCAAAGTTGTCCTGGCAAGCTTGTATAAGTTATTCTAGGCACCTATTAAAGTATCAAAGAATCTTATTTCCAACATTATCGCCCTCAAAAAAGGACCCTCGATAGTTTCAACTCGTAAAATTCCAATTTCTACCGCCCCTCTTCTCCACGTACTATTTTTCCTTCTTTGCTTCCCTCTACACCCCAATACTTCTTAGTATCACCTCAATCCAACATTTACCTTGAAAATAACCGAGTTTCTCCCCTTCTCCGACCGCAGCTGGCAGCAGTTTCTTTCCCTTCTCTATATCATTTCATTTATATCCTTACTATACCAGTTAATGGGCAAATAAATATCTCCTTGCAATGCAAAAACGTAATAAAACTTGCTCAAAAAACTTTTTACTTTTTGGTATTCCATCATTTGAATTTAGGTTGTAGATTTAGCATGGCTGGTGACCCACCACCCCGTGCCACACGTCCTTTCGACGGCTTGCGGGGTATTGTGTATATGTAGATGAATTGTTGAATGTTGATGAATTGTTTCCAGAATAATATTTATAGAAACACTGGAGGATACAAACCTGCGTTTCAATGATATGGCATCATCATCGGTCATTCGGTGGCAGTAAAACCTCTTTGATGAAGTATTAGCAAGGAATGTGGTAGAGGTGAGTGGCGGGAGGGAGGAAGATGGAGATGAAATGCCGAATGATGTAGACTGAAGAACGAGAAACGAAAGAGTGGCCGAGTTATTAGGATACAACCTTAAGGATAGTGGGGATGACGTAGTAGAATGAGGAAGTGGAGGAAGGAGAAAAGGAATAGGGTTGAGATTATCAGGCAACTGGCGTAAGAATATGGGAAGGGTACTGCCATTCATTTATGAGCAACAAATCAACGTACAACGTTATCTTGAAGTCTCTAGCTTTTCAAGGACGTTAATCACACGTCGATTGTCCTTCCAGTGTGACCTCTGAACATTAAATCATTATTGTATGCACTATTCTAAAGGTGTTTTGTAAAATTAATTTTCTGGTAATGATCCTTAAAAGCTTCCAAATATTTTTTCGCTCATGCATGAAAATTTCGGACGGTTTATCCAAATGAGACACTGCCATGATCATCAAATATCAGATAGACATAAATATCACTTATCTTCTTGCGTTCCACAGTTTTCTTGTACTTCATTAAATTGTTAATCTACAATACTGTTGCCTCAAATATTTAATGTATCCCTTGGAAATTTGTTAACAATACTGTGTGATATTTTTCCTAAATGGTGCATTTAGAACCATCATTTCTTTGTTCTAACAGAATTTTCCCCAGAATAAGTATATCCAATGGCAATATTTCTTATTTCTACAAATGAGATTTTCTATTAATCTAGGACCATAAACTTTCTCCGACGCAATATATCTAAATATTTACATCTTTTTATTTAATTCTACCTTAAAATGGTACCCCATGAAGCATATAAATCATATAATTTCAAGGCAAATATTTAGGGTTGAGTTTGTTGGAATAGCATGAACTCTATATATAGGCTTACGATAAATACGAGTAAACTAGTCGTTCTGATCTGAGGTAAATGGGCAAGTTCAAGAAATTTTAAGTCTTGTCAACATCCCGTTCATAAGTTAATGAATTCTTGCAATTATTTAAATATTTCGTTAAATTATCCATCTGCAGATCCAAGTCTTTCCACGGGATAAGAAATCATCAATATGTTTAAATCAACTACCAGATTTTAACGAATCGTTATCCAAATTCATCCAACTTAAAATCCGAAATAATTATAGGTAGTTTTATGCGATAATTATCGCTAGAGAACTAAACACACAATTTTTTAAATGTTGACGACAAGTCACCAGCCCATCAGAATATCTGTCAATTAATTTTGATCAAACCGAATGGAAGCACATCCTATTCTCTCCAGTTTAGGTGTAATTTGATCCCTAAAGGGATATTTTCTACCTTCCTGTATCCTCACATTATAACTCTTTGCACTTTTTTTGCCTACGCGTTTGTATAGAACAAGGAGAATCGAAGAGGATCGCGAAGTTGTTGCGAGCAAAGTGAAAGGAGACCCGAGTCCTAAACTTTCAAACTTACCTAAAGTGTAATCCCCCAAAAAAAAACGCCTAGAATTGTCAGCACAATGGCTCATAATTAATCAAGTTTGCAGTCGCCGTTGATGTCTCAAGTAGATAAAACTTTTCAATGAATAGGATGGTAGAGTCTACCATCTTAATCCCTCAACTGGTCTTTGACAAATGATCAATTTGTCAGTGAATAGAGATTTTTCACTAAACGTATGCAAATGGCCCCAGGAACATTAACAGTCTTGAGTTTCTAAAATTGTTTCCCTGATACGATTTTCATAGCACCAGTAAAAATATTCAGATGTATTGCTAAGAGGTTGTAATGTTATTTCGATAGATAATCTTTAAATAGTTAATATTTGTATCGCTGTTAACAGTTAATCAAGCCTCTAAGCTACTAGCTAAGGTTAGGCTACGCCAAACATTAAGCCAGCTGAATTCTTCCAGGGAACCACAACTTAATGGCCAGTATCATCTCTGTCTGGAGAGTTTGCCAAATGTCTACAAATTTGGCCGTTAGTTTAATGTTTAAGTCACTCTGATTTAACAACTGATGAGAGGCCAACATCTGATATAACATCGATAGCGGTTTGTTTGTTAAAGGGAACGTCTGTTGCTTCTGCGTAGCGAACATTCTCTCAATCTACTATCATCCTGAGAGTACGCCAGCCTCAGTCATCAACCTTGACGATAGCGCTGTTTGGTGAAGTCACTTCTCACATCGCGTACTAAACCCAGTTATTCGTGAAATCAAGGGTTTTGCGGTGGCAAATTCTGAGGAGCCAATGGTTAGCTCCTCGGTTAAACATTGAGAGTATTAAACCGTACGGTTTGGTTTGAGATGAGGTATAACGCATAAATAGAGTTCTCCACCTGAGTAGTAAACTTTCTTTTTTCCCGAAAAGGTTCTGAATTTCGGGTAAAAGTTTGAAGCACTTAATTTAAAACAATCTAAGATGAGGTGCGCATTTTAGACCAAGCTAATAAGTAAAAGAATGTATGATTGCCTTGATTTTACCCATAATAATAGTTCCGCCCTGTTTTCCCCAGGAGAATGATTAATATACCTTTGGTTGCTTTTTACATGTCCACAGGGGACAATTTAGTTTTGAGTTTTTGAGGCCAACTACATTTTGTGGCAATCAACCCTGTTTTTTTAAGTGTTAATTCCTTTTCATCTAAATACCCAAAAATGCAAGGTAATCTTTATTAATGATATCCAACGATACGGCTAAAATGTTCCCATTCGTGAGGGTGTTATGTCAGCAGCAAGTAATATTCCTTCCACACGAATTTTCGGAAAACTCTTTAAAGTATCCCCACTTTCTTCTTAAGTGTATCGTAATCCATGGTTCAAAGGAATCCTCATTACTTAGTCATTTTATGGAAAAGGTAAATGGTGTGTCGTACCTTCATAAATTGAAAAAATCCTCAGTTCAATGTTCCATTGATTCCTTGGACATACATATCACTATTTCCCTATGATTTACACCTCCCTATTTCAATAGTTATGTGTAAAAATTATTTTAGTTACTTTTCCAAAATAAAAGACTGAGCAGAGTAGCGTTAACCCTGTGAAAAGTTAAGACGAAACTTACGCTACAATCTTCTTAATCAGCTCATAGCGGTAAGAACTAGTTAAACAGGAATACGAAATAACATTTTAAAACACGAATCATAGCGCGTGTAGTTCCTCGATGCAAAACACAACAAATTACCACTTCATAGTCCAAACACTTGCTCCGAGTTCAATGTCGCCTTATGGAATTTTCGCCATTATGCCATTGCGAATATGTACCTACGGCTGTAATTAAAGTTCACCGTGTCCTAATTGATTGTTTCTGGGAAGTAAATCTTCAACGCCACGTGCACGTGTTCCTATGCTCCTAACGAACGTTTTCGAAGGATCAGATCCACTCGATGGGAGCATCCATGTGGCAATATTTCCGCGGCACGCTCCGAGGGTGGGGGGTCGTGACATTGGCGGCGGGGGGAAAGGGTGGGTGGGTAGTCGGGGAAATTTGTGGAAGCAGAGACCGTAAACTCCGGAGAAATAAAACGGCCAAGGATCCAACACCTCGTCTTTAACCCTCAAAACTTCTTCAGTTTGTCACACCAAAATATACACCCGAATCGCACCCCGAGCCCGCGCTCTCCCCAATCCACCCCCAACCCTTCACGCCTCCACCCTACAACACACACACACACACAAGCGCTCGCGCATCTCCTCTCCTTAACTGCACTCCGTCTTATCCTCACCGGACCCTGAGTAAAAGAAGCGAAAGGGAGAGGGACTGAGGTGGGACGCCTGTAGGGATGGTGGGAGGAAGCGGTTGCGTGGGACATGGGATTTCTTGCTTCCTTAAGGAATAATCCAACCGAATCGTGATCCCCGGGCTCCTCTCCCTCCCTTCCCCGACCCCTCCAAGTCCGCCTCGCGCGCCAACGGCATAATGCGACCTTTGAAGTGCCACAACTATCATTATTTTTTCAAATTTTCTTCGTAAAAATTTTACTACGAGTGAAATTGTTCACTTCTACGGTAAGAATTGTCGCAGTTCAAAATCATATTATACCGGAAAATTACCCTCGACCAGCAAGGAATATAATTTTTGTATTCAGCGTCCAATTAAGGAACATTTTTTTAAAACTCAATTCCGGCACGCAAATCTCGAGAAAAATAGCCACTTGCCGGAAAATTTCTATTTTGTACTAATCTTTTATATGAGTTGACCTAATTCTTTGGTATAATTCCGCAACGTGCATACAATTTTTCCACTTTAAGTTAAATTTTCCACTGTCTCTCTTTTGACCGCTTTTTCATCTTCTAGATTCAAAGAACAAGTGCAATCATTGAAAAAATAATTAATTCTTTTTAATATTTCACACTTTTACATTACCTTACTACCAACAGTTGACTGTCATCATTTAGGTTCAAGCTGTACCTTAATGTTGAAAGTCACGCGTCTAAATCGGTACTACCGATAAGAAGGAGTGGAAAAATACTAATAATTAATTGCTATCTGTTTCTGTAAAATGAAAAGATTCCGCAAAAATAAGCCTGATTTCATTTATTATACGAAATATTAATTCTACTATTTTTTACAATTTCACTTATGATCCCCATCATTTTATTAAATGACTTAAGTATTTGCTGAACTTTTAAATGAAGAAAAGGGAAACCGGCTTAGCATATCTTGAGTCACGATAATTTAGTGAGTACCGTAACTGAAGGTAATACGTATGTGAGGAGTCATAGATAAAGGTTTAGGACGAACTATGAAAAATGATGGAAAGAGTAATATGCCGCTGCACGGAGTTATGAGTAAGTTAGGAGATTGACAGGGATAATGATAATGTGGAGACCCTCCACAAACAATTCCTTAGATTGATAACCAGTGGTTATGATATTTTCGAAATATATCCAAACCGATCGAACTAATGCATCTCTTGTGTCTTTTTTATAGCATAAATATTTTCAATGAGAATTTTCTCTTTGAAAAACTCAACCTTGCTATTTATTTACAGAAAATACAATTCAATTATTCGTCCCTTTATTGCTTTCAATGGATCTTTTTCTCTTTATTGCTCCTACCACCCTTAAAACTTGCACGTAACGGGCGATTTTTCAGAAACTGAAATATATACATGTATGCACGATATTCAGAGACCCTGTGAGAGGATATGGAAAATTTTGCGGTGACTTTCCTTTCTCCTTTACTCTGGATTTGCATATTATAGTTATTATGATCCCCGCATGGGGGAGCGCGTGATCAAAGGTCTAAAAAAATGAAACGTTCAAAAACCCCTAGTACCTTTATTCGCCAACGACCACCGGTCGCGCAGACAATGACTCACGCCCGCAACTCCTTCCCTCTCGCCTCGCCCATCAACATGGATTTACCAAGGCGATCCTCATGTTCTCCTTTACCTTTTTCTACCTCGTCTCCTTCCCCGGGAGCGATTTACCGCCCGTCGAGAATTTCACCTCTCCGTGGTCGTTTTGGCAGTCTGCGAGAAACGATATGAGATGATGATAGGATCGAAAGGACGGGGGATTTGGAGAGAGAAGGGCGTGGGAGAGACTACGAAGGATGAAGGAAGGAAGTTGCCAACGGTTGAAGGAAGGAAGGAAGGTCTGCCAACGGGGCTGCCAGTCCCTCAAGGTTTGATCCACAGTCTCGTCATACGGATTTAGGACGTACCTCTTTTGCGTTGAGAAAATATATTCGCAAAAAGTTGGCCAATACGGATTTATTCTCTTCTCTCTTTGGAAGATGCACTTAATTCCTCGTTCTCCAGTGGGATTTTCCATTAAAACTTCAACTTTAGATTAAATATTTATCTACGCCTTAATACTTCCATACTGTCACAAACGATAGATTTGAGTCGGAGAGAATTTAAATTGCGCATTTTTCGGATTGAGAACAAAATACTCAAAGACTACTTAATTGCAAATATCCACGAGACATAAATAGTATTGAGTGAACAGATATTACGAAGAGAACCATATAATCAATAAGAAAAATCGGAAAAAATCAAATCTACTCAAAAAACCAATGAAAACAGAGTTTTCAACTGTCAAGTCCTGTATCAGCCACATCCGATCATACATGTTTAAGGACAGCAAAGCGTGTCTGATCGAATAAAAAGTACTTGTAAAGTCACTTTTACTATTCAGAAGCGCGGTCTTGAATACCTTGGCAAATAACGTGCTTGAGGTGCTATCGTTATTCGCTAACGGTGAGGAAAATGTCATTGGGTGAAATTATTCATGTATTCAAACCTACCCCGCAAATTAAAGATCACAGATATGAATCAAAAGAAGAACGAATCGGAGATTAATCCAGGTGAATGAAACGGTTTATGAAGTAAAAATGTACCGTTAATGTGAGGAACAAAAAATACTAGAAAACGAAAGGCAATTGTACTGATGAGAAGAACTCCTGGCTACTGAGTCCATCATGGCTGGAATGTGTTCATTAGGGACAGAGTAGAAGACAAACAAAAGGGAAAGTCCCATAAAGAATGCTCAGACATCCTTTGATGCGACGAAAAAATGGAGATAGAAGCGAGAAAGAAGAACGGATGCACGTTGCTAAGCAATGAAAGGGGAATAACGGACATGATATAGTGAATTCGGTTCATGGCCGAAGGACACCGGGTTTGAACTTGGAAATTGCTTCTGGATACTCCAGCTGAAATCCAAGTGGTAAATCATGCTGAATACTATTTAAGAAACCGCAGGTAGCCATAAAATGGCCCTTCTCCCTCTGGATGCATGAATTCCGTGCCCCTTATTACTTGTAGAGTTAATAATAAAATATTATGAATGAATGAGACCAATTAGAATTTATGGAAAGATATTTAAGATACTTAAGTACCCTACCAGGCACCGCTAGAGTGTTTGGCAAGGGGTGAATCCACACCATACTAATTTTGACCCTAACGTATGTCTTGACAGACTACCAAGTTAGAGTCACAGATGATCAAACGTTCTTCAGACAGTGTCAAATGATTGCAAGCATTAAAATAGCCAAGTCAATGCTAGTAAGTTAGGAGGCAGAGACCAGAGCAGGTAAAACTGTTCATCTCTTTGAGAAGGGTGGGCAAAGTGATGGGGACATTGACATAATTCCGTGAAGTAAAAAAGTTTACAAAGAGGCCGGAGTTGACGATGGGCGTGTTAAGTTATAGTGTTCAGCAGAGACTATAGACACATTATTTCACCTGGTCAAATTTTTTCCCTCATGTTTCAACATTTAACTTAAGCCTTCCTCTTTCTCGGATATCTCAGGAATGAATTTAAAACCTTGATATTATGATGTATTTTTTTCCATAATATTTTTCCAAGTAGTTGATTTAATTTAAATCTACATAACACCCCGCAAGCCGCCGCAAGGGCGTGTGGCGAGGGGTGTTAGGTCACCACCCGAAAAAAGAAAAAAAGAAAAACCGCATTTAAAACCTACACATGCATGCAAACCCAAATCCACAGTAGTGCATTCATTCATAGAAACATCCTATCATTCTAAACGCATGCAAACACACATCCACCTCCCCTCACTCCACAAGCATGCAAGTACACATGCTTAATTACAACAAACAATTGTATCTTAGGACGCAGCAAGAAGTCTATCCAAGAACGTGTAAGGCAGATTCAAGTAAGTTCGGTTTAATTAGCTTTTTTAGTTAGATTTAGATTATTTTAATTAATTATTAATATTAAGTTAATTATGTCGTTCGTATGAATAAAATGATAGATGTATGAATAGGTTCTACTTGCACTTCAGCCATATTCAGAGACGTACAAGATGGCATCTCCAGTACACGTAGACGACTTGTTCCCCCTTACTGCGGCTCTTTACCGGTATAACAATGTAATTTCTCCTCCTGCGTTCACTTCCATGTCCCTCAATCCCTTCCTCCTTCCCATGTGGTCGAAGGCCCATTCTTCTATCCCCTCCGCCAATTCTCCCGTCTACACAACTTCAAATCCCTTCCAACTTCTCCAACCCACTCAACCCTAAAGTCCCGACCACTACAAATGGTCGTAAGAAAGCTATCTGCATCTTACTTTATCGGCGGGACTTAATCTGCCGTAAATGCTCTTCCTTAACACTCCAGCGACGGGGTCGAGCTCCCGGTGAGCCGACGCGTCACCATGACTACGATGGCCCAATCAACCGCCCAGGGGGTCAATCGCATTACGGTCGCGCATTTGTTTTCCCGCTCGCTTCCGTCCCGTCTTCTTTTTTTTATACTTCCTTTCGCCCATTACCCTGATTTCTAACGGCACCGGGAAGAGTGATTACGTGAGAAGGAAAAAAAAAGTAGCGTTGAAATCTCCGAGCAAGGCTCACTCAGTCATTGACGGCGGCCCTCATTGCCAGCGCAAGATGACCCTCCCATAACGATTAAAAAGACGGCCGCGGTGCCGTGTTCGTCAAAACGAGATCGAAACGTTGACGTCCTAAAAGTCCATCTCGTGCGATCACCTTCGGACGCGGGGTCGTTAAAGTCGAAAGCGGTTACGGAGGCACCTCCAGGAACGAATCGGAATGCTGCTCGGCCGCGAGTAGACCGCTTGACGCATTTGAATGATGATCGCGTTTCCCAGTCCCAATTTTCAAATCCCATCACTTCCGACCCCCATATGTGTAGGTATATGTATATCGCTGAAGGGTCATATTGCAGAATGGGCAAGCTATCAATTTGATGATGCCCGATGAACACGATATTCGCTCACGTTCCTCGATAAGAGGAGACCTTAACGCACTCGATTCTATCCCCTGTAATCCCTCGCAATAATTTACAGACACGAGTCGTTCCATAAATGGAAATCACAAAATCTGAGAACCTCTACGTAGTCGCAATGCTTAAATTTCGAGTAAACCCTAAAATGTAACAGCAAGGTGATACAATGTTATTAAAAACCTTGGTCATTTCACCGAGACGGTTAATGTGACGTTGTAAACCTCTGTAACTGCTGGACTCCACCAAATTCCCTTCGAAATACGCTCGAATTCGTAGCATTTGAATCCTCATGTGAATCTCTTACAAAATATTAGCTTTATAATACTGAATATATGAATAAAATCCTGGAAGTAAAAAAATCATCTATTTTAACCCCGGGACAGCTTATTTTTAAGGCAATTTGAATTTTATATCCATCCTTTGGTAAAACTAGAGGAATAGATTTGATAGCGACACGCGCAGACATTTCATTTGGTTTCACGAAAAATCATCAGGCAAATCCGGTTGGCGCCGAAAATGTCTCGTTCTGGAGATCAGAATCTCATGCAATTTACACATGATCCCCCCCCTCCTCCTAACTCTCGGCCCCCTTAGACTCTTAGTTATTGTGCTTTAAGCTAACATCGATTGTACTCCGTAAAAAAACAGCAAGTAGACCCCTAGGTCACTTAAATATGGAAGTCAGTTTACAAGTCCTTGTAATTTGCATACGTAGTCTACTGATGATGATAAATGGTGAAGCTGTTGTCACATACCCACATTTCACAGAATACGAAATTGAAAATTTTATGATACATTAAAAACTGTTCTCGGAGCACTTGTAAGGAGACTTTTAGCTTTGAGATACGCCCCCATGATGGAGTACGAAGCAATTTATCGTATCTCGTACGCTTCCTCTTCACGACAGATTCAGGTCGCACTGCGTCATAGTTGATGGTGGAATCAAGTAATTTACGGCAAACTCAACCAGAGCAGACGGCTTCCGTTACATAGCGCACAGGAGTAATGAACCTCATAAGAGAGGGGAGTCTGACTGGCAAAAATGATTCTTCTCCGTGAAATAAAATGTCCTATACTTCCGGAGATGTTGCAAAGGAAAAGGCGATGCAATTAAATAATTTGAACCAATGGAATCCTCTTGGCTACTTCGCACATTGAATCCAGCAAGTGAAGTCCTAATTCATTAAGTGCCGTTCATAAATGCCGCCAAACGTTGCTTTTGGCACATCCTCTCCCTCCCAGTGCCGTTCTCCTTCGCGCTTTACACGACCTGACCTCATAAAATGACGCCATGTTGATCCCATAAGCCATCCTCGAGATGATAATATTTGTAGGGATTCCTCAGCCTTAATATGCTGGTTGAAATTTATTTGATTTTGGTGTGCAGTCCTTTGCGAGGATAAAACAATCTCAGTAGAAAAATATGCGGAAAATGAAAGCAATGAAATGTTGAAAATTGCAATAATGAGCTCATCGCTACAACTTTTATAGCTGCTACAACATTTATAGTCGCAGAGCGGCGAGGCAGAGTTAAAGGGGTGGCTGGAGTGTAAAACAGGGACTGGGAGGAAGGTTGGACCGCGAACAAATGCCAGATGAGATAGTGAAACTATTTTGCACAAAATGGTTCGCGTGCCAAAAATTATGTTCCAGAGCTATTGAATCTTCGATTCTAGCTTTGAAATAACTTGAAATTTCTTGAACAAAAATCTTAAAATCGCGATTTGCTTAGCTGCTGGCACTTCTGCAAAGTTTGTAAAACTCACAATCTTCATTTATGACTCAGCGAGGTAAGATCGATAGTGATTTATATCGTTTATTGGTAGGATTATATGGCTGATTCAAAACGTGGATTCAAAACTCCTGGCCAACAAGTATTTCCCATCGAAAACTAGAGCTAAACCAGTGCATTGTTTCCCCAATTGTGATCATTAGGTCCCATTTTTGAGTCCCTTTCTTTTCTTTTTTTTAAAGTTCAATTTTTACGTTAGACATTAAATACGTGGCAGCGTACTTGTACACAGAAATATGCGTGAAATGGGATGAGGAACCACTAATACATGAAATAATCTGGAATGAAAGCCCAGTTTTTGTACAAGGATTGAAAATCGCTAGGTTTGCGTCATTTCGAAAGAACGAATGAGATTAGGATCCCCAAAAAGAAATAGAGCAGTAGAGTAAATAGTCTGACAAAAAGTATAAAGGCATCGAGAAAGTAATGAGAGAATATAGTGGAAGAGATTCTCAAGACGAGTAATATTAAAAGGCTCAGAAAGAGATAATAATGTATGTAATTACCTGGAACAAAACAACTAGTAGGTAGCTATAGGGTAGTATTGATGAAAATAGTTAATAGGGGCAAGTTTTTAAAAAATATTCAAAGTCAGCTCACCTTTGACATTTCCCGATCCCGAAATGAAGCAGCGTTAAAGGCATGCACGAATTTTGTAATGTACGAGTAATTTAAAGTATATTCAATTAGGAATCCATTATGGCAAGTCCAACAAAGGTAGAGGTCGCTAATACCGATCAGGATGATAATGCCATCTCAAAATATAAGTTTTCCGATGGAATTCCCTCTGGTGTTATAGCATGAGCTATTACGTCGAAGTAATTAGGATAGAACTGCAGCCACTAATAGCAGAGGAGCTCGAAATTTCTAATTAGTCTAATTAATTCCATATCCTGATTAGGGAATTGCTGCCTTAGTCGTCTTACTGTCTCCACGTTTTATTAAAACATCCCACAGTCAAAGTATTTCTCCGTTTCCTTGAAGAATCACATAGCTGTTTCCACACTTTCCACACTCTCGACTTTTGTGAAAATACGCGTGCCCTTCTCATTATGTCTAGTTTACTAGGCATAATGACAAGTATTGCCATCAGCAGCGGCAGCAGAAGCTTTGAACAGTTACGCATTTCGGGTTATTCTCATCCTCAGCCATTCAGTCAGCTTTCCTATTTGTTCCCTCTTGAGAAATATGTTACACCAAACGAACTATATCAATGGAAAATTCATTATTCATTACAAGTGCACCAACTACACCATATTTGCAAACGCGGTTCAATTTTGCGGAGAGAGACTTATCCATCATAAAAGTCTACGTTATTACAGCAGTTCTACGACCGTGCACTGACTGCATGCAACTGTGATTTTAGTGAGTGATTTTTTAAAATAATTTACGATAGATTTCCATGGTCTGCAAACTCATATAGACTTTAATTTTGAAAATTCGTTGTTTAAATGGCGGAAATCTCTAGAAGTTCCACCGATTTTCATTTCTACAGTACTCTGATGGTAAATTACAGTAAATATGCACCAGCAGTAATTTATATTCGCAACTATGATAGCGTTAACGTTAATAGGCATTAATAACCACACGCAAAAACGATAGAATTTATTCCTTCCCTTTTTTCTCATTGGTCCTCAAAATCCAATTATTTGAAAATTAAATACATCTACATCTACATCTACATAATACCCCGCAAGCCGCCGCAAGGGCGTGTGGCGGGGGGTGTTAGGCCACCACCCAAAAAAAGGAAAAAAGAAAAAGGAAAAAAGAAACACCGCATTCAAAACCAACACACACATGCAAACCCAATCCACAACAGTGCACACATTCATTGCAACACCCCATCATTCTACGCGCATGCAACCACACATCTACCTATCCTCACTCCAAAAGCATGCAAGTACATACGCTTACCTACAACAAATAATTCCACCCTAGGATGCAGTAAGAAACCTATCACGAACGTAATAAACGTATTGAGAGTGATTAAAGCTGAAATTAATTGTCACGTTTCTCCATGGTTATCAGGGATATTCAATTTTCTTATTTATTTCATAATGCCTATATCTTATTTTAGTTGATGCTTTGGTTTAAAACGAGGGCGCCATAATCGATAAAGCATGTATGAGAACTAGGCCACGAATTAATGGGAGGAACGAGAAATCTAGCATTAATTATTTGTACCCTCTTTTACATTATTTAAACCTATGGAAACGGATGTTGGATATTATATTGAAATTGAAGTCACCTTTTCAATAATTTCCGATGGCTTCAAGGGTTTAATATGAAAAAGGGATCGCGAATTTCTCCGATGACATTGATGCAAATTCATTGCGCCAATTTCTTAACGCTTCATTGCAAAGAAAATATAAGTCAGATGACTTTTCAATGTCTTAATAATAATTTTAACGTTGAAGTTTAGAAGTTTAACTGGTCTAGTCTAACGGTTAAGTCCAAAACTCAGTTTCATGATCGCTAGTTAAGTTGAAAATCGACCGGAAAACTGATCCACAACTGACAGAGGATGTTACTTCGGTTAAATTATTCACATTCACTGATGAACAATCTTATTTCCTTATAAAATTGGATTATTTGTTAATCTCCAAGTTAAGTAAATTTTCACATTGACTAAAGATTATATATGAAATTGTAAAATGAAATGAAGTAACATTACAAAACCAGCCCATATTGTCACATTAAATAATCAAGGATATGAAAACAAACGGTTTCCCTGAAAATATGCATTTTTAATGTCCAGGTGAGCATGGACATAACAGGCATATGCATAAAAGTTTGTCGTCTTCATTCAGTTTTTCACAGTTTACCATTTGGCTGAACTATAATGGTCATCATTGAAACCACTCTTCCTTTCCGCGAGACCTTGATCTCTAGTGAATCAGGTCTAGCACGAGTGAACGAAGGCTCCTACCTAGCGACCTGACTGCCCTCCGAACTTTTTTTTAATTCCGTTGGACAAGGGAATGGGAAGAGCGAAGGAAGCGTGAAAAAAGGTAACGACTAAGCGTCCAATACTGTCCTGCCTGAGCAAAGGACGCGTGTAAGCAAATTTCCACCTTACTGTGTGTTTACGCTGTGCTAACACCTCATAACCCTTACCCATGCATCACTCCGACGCATAAAACTGATCATGACACGAATTCGCCCTCTAAGTGAAATGAGTTTTAAATTTGAAAAAAAGTGAACATACAAAATAATGACATGGCAGTTGAAATATCGAGACGGGAAAGTTCTGTCGACGGGGTAAAGTGAGGTGAGTTTTGCGATGGAAAATGCTGCGGAAGACAAAATATTTCCTGGCGTTCTTACATTTGATTCCTTCCACTCTTTTGGACATACTTGTAAGAGGGTGCAATCAACGAATGGCTCGGGAAAATGCAAAGGCGAAATGATTTTGCGGCGGGATAGGGCTGTTTGAGGAGCAACATGTTCGGTGTTTGCCGACGTGCCAAAATTTAAAGTTTTTAAGTTTCTAGTAAACATGAATTAACCTTTTCCATTTAATTCATTAAAGCCCCGGGCCTTTGTCTCGTAAGAATCTAAGTAAAACATAAAAACTATTAAACTAATCTCCTGTTTTAACAATCGTTTTCAAGTCTATTCTGACACGTAACAATAGTATATAGTATATATTTGAGAAGAATTGCTTTAATTCTCACCGCGTTCATGTTCTTCTGCTTAGATTACTTTTCATACTGGTAATACTACTAGTAGAAGAATTACCTTAAGGCCTGAAAGTTCTCTTGAATAACCTGTGAGAACTACTTTTATGCCTCGAAGTTTTTATTTTTTATGCCACCATTTTATTTAACCGCCGTTTTACCTATATTACTAAATACATACTAGCAATAAAATTGTTTCGGGTCAGACCACGAAGACGACCTGAGCATAGACCATTTACCAAAATGTCACCAATTCAGTTTTCACCAATAATTTTCAAATGAAATAATGCAACCGTTTAAACTAAGACATATCTTTTCGGCACATAGTTTCAGCAATGCCATTGCAAATCAATGCAGGGCGAATTAATTTGCAGTGATTACTATCGATCTCTTCTATCACCACTAAACCCAGAATGTTATTTTTTAACTTAGCCACTCATGAAATCGTTTAAAAAATCACTCATTTCAGCGAAAGCTAAATCCTGAGATTTAGTTACGGAAATTCTTCTCTTATTTTCTAAATCCGCTGTAAAATGGAATTTATAGGGGGTAAAATTCAATGTGTCGTTGAGAATGTTTCCATCACGTTCTATTTAAGTGCCATATGACTATTCTTAACTTTAAATTATTTAGCCAACACGTTCCTCCGGTAAAAATGAACGCCCGTATAAGGTGTTTGCAACTATGGGAATGAATGAACGAATGAAGGAATTAGGAACAAATTAAATCACCAACAGGAATTTTTCCCGGCAGATTCATTCATTACGTACGGCATTAGCCCGCTGAAATGACACAAGGCCAGTTGCAACAGAAGAGAAAGAGAAGTGCTCGTTCGTCACCTAATGGGCGTCTCCCCGCGTTTTCATTTCCCCAGCTAGGGAAGCATACTCAATTAACGGCAGCAGCTCCATGGAAAAGAAATTAGCCCGGAAATTATGTCATGGAATGAATTCAAACTGCCGACACGGTCCTCGTCACGAGCGTGTCTCGCCCTCCGAGGAGAGATCACGTCCACGACGCGAGATTACTGCGCTGGATGTCGCGCCCGAGAGAGAGAGGGGTCCGATAAGAAGATGGTGACTCATGGGGTCACGACCGTCGGGGGAAAGAGTGATATATTTTTAAGTGGTCGACGGTTGGGAACAAAAATGACGCCAGGGCTCAAAATGAAGAGATTATATAACCTTTTTGGAATACGTAATCTAGGCGCTACAACCGGTGAGCACAGATTATAAGTTAAGCTAACTCCAGAGGAGGAAGAGAGTCCTCGGTATCAGCTTCACCACTCTTTGCGAATTACTCATTCTTCCAATACTCACTTCAAATCGTGATATTAACGATAAATACCCAGCAAATTGGATATCCATCTTTAATACAACGACACTATCGGAGGAATTAGGATGGGAGCCACTACTTGACCGTAGGTTGAAATACAGGTTAAATTCACAGTGTAAATTTGAGGCAGGCCAGTTATTCGAGGACATTTTAAAGGCCCCGTCTTACTATGGTTGATATATAAAATATATAGAAGTATAAACGTATATAAAATCATATATATACGTATCACGTATATAAAATCAGGAAGATAGATTGTAGAATATAAAAATGAAATTATCGACTTCGTAATTCCGTACAATTAATTTTAAAATATGACCCAGATTTTGACAAATATATATATATATAAATACTAAATAAAATACACTGCGTGGAATTACAAAGTCAAAATTTTCATTCATTTCAATATGTTTAGTAAATTCCATAGATTTACGCCGGAGACAACCAATTTTATATTGTAGAATGGATAGATTTAAAATGTTTTTCCTCTTACGATTAAAAAATCAAAATAGTTATGATCGCAGGCCCAAAGTGTATAATTAGTAATTGTAGTGCATGAAAATATTTCGTCGTTATCATGCATACATCTTAAACATACCCATTTTCATTACATTGTTACCACAATATTTGCATATTCTCCTGTCAATGAATATTTTTGTATGTAAGTGGCTTCTGGCGTGGTGACTAACTTTGTTCGTTTCATACTATTACTAATATCCGTGTAGATGCAATTATTGTGCAGGTATGACTAATGTCCAAAACACCCCGGCCATTGGGGCGGGTTACTATGGAGATGTAGATTAATATCACTGAAAAATGATCTTTTAAATTATTGGTTATCAGGTGTGGAAACAGGTTCAAGTTTTGAAACCAGGTCGTTTAATTTGCAACCAGGTCGAATGGAGGATTAATCACCTTCCCGGATAAGAGTATTCACAAAGGTTTATTTAATTCACATGGGATAGCGTTGCGCAACATTGGCGTTTTCATGGCTGGCTCCGCCACCATCTTCCGGTAAACGTGTCTAAGCTGAAATAGGTGCCTTGTGGTAAATACGGTGCCTTGAAATACGGTCAGTGTGCTCCGATTGTATTTGACTTCACCGTCGCCGACTGGCATAGAAAATGCGAAGAGTTAATTTTTCCGGCTTAGACACTTCTTGAAGACGATCACGCATTCAACCATCAAAACGTCAATATTTTGCGACACTATCCACTGTGGAACCCGAGAAATCAGATCGAAATAGTATTAACATCCCAACTTGATTTTCGGCTCTGATTTTCACAAGCTCGAGCTTCGGTGGCTAACCCTGAATATTGAAAGTTGATCAGACTGACACCGATTGACTGTGGCAGTCAGTCGGTGCAGATTTTTGATAGCCGAGCCTGATCTCAAAGGGCGCTTCAGAAATGTGAATATCCTTTATGAATTTTGAGATCCAGATTAAAGTCTATTACAGTTAATTAGATTTTGTTCATGTAAACGGCACAAGAAATAGGTGAACGGATTTTTAATTTTTGTCAGATCGTTCCTGAGTTTTTACTTCGTCGCCCAGAGTGGGACCACCGAATTTGATTTCTTTCAGCAGGAGCTCCCAGCTTCCCTAAGGTGCCCGACCCTTGTTATTGACGGTTGTCTTTCGCAATTAACAATCCAAACCGAGGGCTTGGTTTCACTTGTCTTTAGAAAGCATTTTCGGGGCAACTGGCACTTTTATTTTCCATACGAACCTTGTCTTTTCGTGTTACAATACGTCTTATCCCTCTCACCGATGGCCTCCGTTCTATTTAGCCGTCGCCGACTCTCATTTCAGTGTTCAAATTCAACTCTAATTTCCTCTACTACTTAATCAACATAAATTGTGTCACTTGAGGGTCCCTTTTATAAGGTTTTATGAAGTAACTTGGGGGTGTACTCCTTACCGACCGCGTAAAGGATGAATTTTATTTAGTCTGTTGAGTATATAAATACGCAGTGCATTAGATGGGATGAATATTACCACTCTCATGACTATCAATCGGTATAGTATGTAGTGTGAAAAGTTTACAGTAAAATGGTGGCGGTTAGGTTATACCTGGCGTATTATAGGATTGGTTTGGGAAGGACACCCTATTTTAAGGGTATTTTTTAAATATTTTTACGTCATCGCCCTGAAGTCTCAATTCCCGTGAAAACATCAAATTCTGGTTTACGACAAAATAAAGACACAAAGGCACTTGACAGCCCTTCACTTCACACTACAAAGGATTATTCCCTTAGGATTTCGAATCCTCCGTACCTCTCCTTGCAATTGAATTGTCGTCGCTCTCCGCTATCGCTCATTCAAAGTTAGGCACCCCAAAAAGCTGGGATGAAGAATGGGAGAAAGAATGGGAAGGACGAACGACTGATATAAGATTTAATCAAGCCATGGAGACTCCTAATTGATCGTTTTTCGATTCAACCCATTATAAATTATTATGTCATTGTTTATATTAATGATGAATAAGTTTCCTAAGCCATTGACTAAAGTCAAAAATATTTTTTGTTGTGTCTAACCCGAATGCGTAATTTCAGATTTCTATCGACTTATAGAACTAGACTTAATACATGCACGCCACACCCCGTATTTATGTTAGAGTAGAACAACGATACCACCATTACAGTAGTCAAACTGAAGATTCTTTAATAAGATAGGGAGATCTCACGGTATGCTTAACACGGCGTATGGCATTTACCCATCAAGTTCGAGAGGGATAGTGCCACTCTCTGTTATTTAACTTCAAATTCTAATACCCAGGATACCACACTGCTTCTTTTCAACCGGGAATGTCTAAAGGAATGATTCGTGCAGGAGGGTGAACGTTGTATTCAATAGGCTAAGCTCCGTGAATAAATGCAAATATTTTAAGTGTTGAATTAAGCTCTTGTAAGCCGAGCAAAATCTATTTTCATTGATTTTCTCTAAAGGAAATGTCATCACGTTTGAAGCCAATCCGAAGGTTTTAGTTCTGATGTCAAAGGGGCTGAAGCGTAATCGCCATGGACGTGCAAGGCAAACATTTCCTTCGTAATCAATTAATACACAAATCCCTTTCGATACTCCGACCTCACTACTCCCACTCTCTCCTTAAGGTCGAAACTTCCGTATTCAAGATGTGCCTCTATCAAACAAAGCCTGGAATTCCGGCAAATGAAGATTCAAATCAGAATTTAAATCGGATATTCAAAATCGGAATGTCTTCATGAATATTTCCCGCAATGCGAAATTTCTACGGTGGATAGAACTTGGAATTCGCGAGAAATCCACGTTATTAACGTTGTCTTTCGCGAGGGTAGAAAAGCTGATAGACATGTTCACTAAAGAGCCGGCCCACGGTTAATGTTAAAATTGAAGTTCAGGCATACATTCAGTTATTCAGAGCGTTTTTATCAGTGGGAATGAAAGAGAGTGGCGCAACCGGCGGCACCATCGCCTTCGGTGGGCAATTACCACTACCGCCTTCTAAAAACTCAATTCCGCTTATATTGAAACCGTAGCAGCAGCAATGTTTTTAGCAATTAATAACAACATTCCCCAACCTAACTCACAAAATTCCTAACTTCTTTACGAATTGATTCACTCTAAGAATGGGGCAATTATCTTCCCTTTCCAATTCAAGTTTCGTCGTAAGCATTTAATTCTGTTTCAAATTATTTCATCGAAACTCATAAATTTTCTTTCCATTCATTTATTTTTTCGCGTTCATCAGACTTTTTTAGTCAATCCCCTCTTCAATAATATTTTCGCGTTTATTCTTCCTTGAAACTAACTTTAATTTGCTACGTAATTTGATATAACATCGGAAAGATGGAAACCATGAAACCGAAGTATTAGTTCAACAAATTTAGAAAGCGCGACTTGCTCTCTTCAATGCAAGTCACGCCATGATAATTCGCACGTGTCTCCGCTCCATGCACGTTCGTGTCCTTCAAGAAAGCAATTACTGCTGCACATGAATCTTAATAAGAACTTTTCGCAGATTTTCATCAAATAAACTAATACTGGTGACACAAATACGTGCTTGATTAATATTTCTAGTTTTTTACGTATCCAAATATCAGCATCGTTAATTTAGGCGCGCAAAATTTACAACTTTTTAAAAAATCTTCATAAATACAAACGCAAAATTGAAAAGTTATAACTTGTTCATGTAGGAGAGTGATCGCCAAGTATTTTGATAAACGTGGAATGAAAAGGTAATTTCGGAAATTAAATCGGTTTGAAACCGAAATTGAGATAATTTTTACCTGAATAAACAATTGATCAAAGCCTTCGGAAAATCAGGCATCCGTAAAAATGGTAAGGCACAGGTTTAGGAATAGTGTGATAAGTTCGCACAGTTTCCCAGGAGCGGATGCGGACTCTGACCACAATATAGTTGCTATGAAATGCAACGTCCGTTTTAAGAAGATAAGGCAAGGGCGGCGGGTTAGCAAATGGAATGTAGAGGCATTAAATGGATTAACAAGGAATGAGTATCAGCAGACTGTGGAGGAAATCATGGATGACGGTAAAGAACTGAGTACTATCGAAGAAAAATGGGAATGTATCAAGAAAGGGATATTGGAAGCCGCTAAAGAGACTATAGGAACCGTTAACGGGAAAAGGATAAGGAAACCATGGGTAACGGATGAGATGATTGCAAAGATGGATGAGAGAAGAAGATGGAAAAATGTAAACACAGAGTTAGGCAAAATGAAGTACAAAGAGTTAAACAATAAATTGAGAAGGGCCACAAATAAAGCAAAAGAAGAATGGTGGAAAACACAATGCGAGGATATGGAAAATTTACAGAAGAAGGGTGAAATTGGTGCTCTATACAGCAAGGTTAAGTTATTATCTGGAAGTAAGAAGGCAAGATCTGTGCTAACAGTTAAAGATAAGTGGGGTAAGATAATAGTTTAACCAGGAAAAATCCAAGAGAGATGGAAGGAATATATAGAAACAATGTATGGCACAGAACTTAGGCCGACAAGGTTAGACATAGAAAAGGAACATGGCGTAGAAAAAGATAGCTTAGGTCCAGGCATACTCGACGATGAAATAGAAAGGGCATTAAAGGAGATGAAAGCAAATAAGGCCGTGGCGGTGGACAACATTCCTGTGGACCTGTTGAAATGTTTAGGAAAATGTGGGAAGAAGACTCTATATGGACTGATTCGTAGTATCTATGAGAAAGGAATCTGGCCGGAAGATTTTGTGAGATCAGTGTTAGTTCCTATTCCGAAAAAGGTAAAGGCTACATCATGTGAGGATTACAGAACAATAAGCTTAATATCCCACGCAGTTAAAGTTATTCTCAGGATCATCAACAAAAGGATAGAGAGTAAGGCAAATGATTACTTAGGAGATGATCAGTTTGGATTTAGGAAAGGAAGAGGTACGCGTGATGCCATTGCAGTAAAGAGATCACTAATCGAAATGAATATAGAATACAATCAGGACGTATTTGCCAGTTTCGTAGATTTCGAAAAAACGTTTGATATCGTGAATGGGGAAAAATTAATGCGTGTATTGCAGAAAATAGGAATGGATTGGAGGGACAGAAGACTGATCCGCAACCTGTACATGTCTCAGACTGCTCAGGTGCGAGTGGGGGACGGAGAGTCCAGATGGGAAGTGTTAGGAAGAGGTGTAAGGCAGGGTTGCCCATTGTCACCGGTGCTGTTCAACGTTTATGTGGAGGAAATGATTAAAGAGGCATGGGGAGAACTGGAGGTAGGAATGAAAGTCGGAGGGGAATTCGTAAAATCGGTTAGGTTTGCTGATGACCAAGCATTAATTTCTCAGTCAGCCAAGGGGTTGCAGGCATTTCTGAATTAATTGGAGGTCCAGTGCAATTGATATTGGATGAGAATCAATATTAATAAAACAAAGGTTATGCAATTTTTCCGAAAGAAAAAGGCTAAGCTAAACATTAAAATAGACGTGGAAAAATAGAGCAGGTAAAACAGTTTACATGTCTAGGAAGTATTTTGGACCAATATGGTCAATGTAGTAGGGACGTAAGGAAAAGAATTGCGCTAGGCAAGGAGGCTTTCTCAAGGAGGGAGTTGATGACGGGGACGCTGAGTAGGGATGTTAAGAAAAGACTCGTGAAAACTCTGATATGGAGCGGAGCTATGTACGGCGCGGAAACGGGGTCGTTGAAGCAGGAGGATAGACGTAGATTGGAGGCTTTTGAAATGTGGGTGTGGAGAAGAATGGAGAAGGTGAAATGGACCAAAAGGAAAACCAATGAGGAAGTACTGGAGATGGTGGGTGAGGAGAGGGGTTTGTTGAGAGAAATCCTATGGAGGCAGGAAAAATGGATGAAAGGCGTATTGAGCGGTAGTGGAATGTTGAACAAGGTAATAGAGGGGAGAATGTTGGGCAAACGAGGAAAGGGTAGGAATAGGATAGGGATGTTGGATGGGATGAAGGGAGGAAAGAAGTACACAGAGATGAAGAGGGACCTGATGTAGTTTAAGTTGCTGGATTGGGTTTTGTTTGGAGTTACAAAATATTTATTTGATAGTCCATCCAAAAACCTACCTTCACCGGTAGATTACCTTAAAAAAATGATACGTTTACATCTAGGAAGGTGATTTTGGAGGAGGAAACGGTAGAATTGAAGGAAGGAAATAAAGGATGAAGCATTGAGGTCGGAAATGAAGGTTTTCAGGGAATCAGTACCGCGTGGCCAGAGAAGGGAAATATTACACAGGCCTACAAAATAATATTTTTTTTTGGTGCCGGGAATCTTTGTGATGATTTTAACTATATTTGTAGAGCTGAATCCAAATATGAAATCCGTTTTTATTTAACAGCTCTACTTTTTTAAATATGGCACACCTTACGATTAGTTGTTTTAATATTTGATATATTCCGGAAAATAATTTTCAAAGTTAAATAAATCTATAAGTATACTAATTTATAACCACTCTGCGGTGTTCCTTTTATTTTCAATAAACTGTCAATAAGTTTTATGTATATTTCTATATTGTAGGCCAATGAGAATAAAAAACAAAAATCGTTTGTATCGACTTCGGCAAAAGATGGCGAAATTAGTTCATAAGGTATCCGAACTACTAGCATCAAGACTGCATGAAAAGAATTTACTGCAACCCGGTACAAAAATAAGTTTTTATCGCACAAGGGAAAAGGATATGCTACCCTTCTTTACTCAAGAAGACAATCTTACATTTTGTTTAGACGTTAAGGGTCTTTTGAAAAAAATGGGACTACTATCACAATATGATGCTAGTGATTGGCGTTTGTTTATTGATAGCTCCAAGCGTAGTTTAAAATGTGTACTTCTTCACAATGTAACAGGTTTGGCGCAATACCAATCGTTCATTCAACTCAAATGAAAGAAGAATACGATACAATAGCATTGGTCTTACAGAAGATAAAATACCAGGAACATCGCTGGGTGATTTGTGTAGATTTAAAAATGGTGAACTTTCTTCTTGGGCAGCAAAGTGGCTACACAAAATATCCTCGTTTCTTGTGCCTCTGGGATAGCAGGGACAGACAAAACCACTGGATTAAGAAGGAGTGGCCTAAGAGAGAAAACTTGGTTATTGGGAAAGAAAACATCATTGCTGAATCTTTAGTTGAAAGAGAGAAAATCATCTTACCGCCTCTACATATTAAACTAGGCCTAATGAAGCAATTTGTAAAGGCTCTTGACATTGATGGACCATGCTTCGGCTACTTAATACTGAAGATGCCCCATATAAGTTATGAAAAACTTAAAGCTGGTATTTTTGAGGGGCCACAAATCAGACAACTTACAAAGGATCCTGCTTTTGTCGAGTCAATGAATGAGATTGAAAAAATTAGTTGGATGTCATTTGTTGAGGTCATAAAAAATTTTCTAGGAAATCACAAAAGTGAAAATTATATTGAGCTGGTAAACATTATGCTCAGTAACTTCAAATCACTTGGATGTAATGTGAGCACAAAAGTTCACTACCTACACAGCCACTTGGACAATTTTCTTGGAAATTTAGGAGACACAAGTGAAGAACAAGGTGAAAGATTTCACCAGGATATAAAAACAATGGAAGTTCGCTACCAAGGAAGATGGGATAACCATATGATGGCAGATTACTGCTGGTGCTTAAAACGAGACTGTTTGAACAAAGTGCACTCAAGAAAATCGCGCAAAAGAAACTTCCGATGTGTTGACTGATGTTTTTATGTATTTTTTTCTTTTCAATTTGTTTTATTACAGTAAAAAGTTTTAGTATTTGTGTTCAATTGTATTGTAAAATTCTGTTGTGTTTGTGGGTGATTTAACAGTCCTAGAAACAAATCAAGTCTTTATATTTAGTGGGTATTATTATTAATATAATATTCCCATATCATAATGTAGAAGATTTTTTACGTAAGTAACAACATATCTATAATTCAACAATTTCAGAGAGTAAAAATCAATCGCCTTGACCGGGATTTTTACTCTCTGAAATTGCTGCATTATAATGCACATAGCGGATGACTCCGTTAAAAGTTACTGTTGCGGCAACTCCCGCAGTTTCTTGAAAGAACATATCTATAACTTGAAAACTATAGCTGATAGGAAAAAACTAGTGTCATAATTGGATTCAGCACCCCAATTGTTCTTTAAATCATCATTAAAAGCTCCGGCACCAAAACCACTGTTGGCCTGTGTTATCTATATATCTGAGCCACAATAGAGATTTCCGTAGTTGTTTTATCAGGAATTTTTTCTCCGCAAGACCAAGAAAGAGGTTTGCATAGGAAGGGCAGAACCGGCTGCCCATGGCGCAACCCTTGATCTGCAAGTAGAATTTATTGTTAAAGGAGAAGGAATTACGGGTGAGTATTAAGTCGGAAAGGCTAGGGAGAAATTCAGCGCTGAGTATGTGTGTGCGGCTTAGGGCGTTCGGAGAGGTAGTATTGGGGAGCGGAGGGACCTTATGGGTGGGGAAGGATGCATAAAGGCATCAATGGTGGCCATGGTAATCTCGGTGTCTGGAGGGAGGGAGGTTGATTTTAGCCTTTCCAGGAAATTGTATGAATCTTTGGTGAACGACCGTAGGGAGTGGACTATTGGCTGCAGTAGTCTACAAATGCAGAAATTCTTTCCGTTTGGGAGCTACGGGATGATAAAATCGGACGACCGGGTGTATAAATACCCCCCTATGTCCTTTATCAAAAGAAAGGTGAAGAGTGTTATCAAAATTTTTGTCTTCATTTTGAATGAATATTTAAAGCTTTTGCACTTTCACAATTAATATTTTTATTACACTCCCGTAAAAAACTTTCAAGTTCAATTCAAATGGTTCATACACCACCGCACAATCAACACCGGCTCGCAAAAGTGTCGTAATCCAAGACCTCATCTCTTCTCTACCGCCGGCTGCGACTACGTGCACGTTTCTGGGACAGCTTCGAAGCTGTTTCGTTGACCTTTTTAGAGAAAACATCGTCGCGGAACGAACCCCAATCTGCAGTTCAAAGAACACATTTCGAGACGTGAGAAATGAAAGGCTGCGAGAGTGAGAAAGGGAAAGGATGCATCGGAAATTGTAAAAATGTTAGAGGATTGAAGGAAAATTTGTCTCGGCTACCATTTGTTTTCTCTTGAATTCTGTTTTCGGGGAAAGGGAGATAAGTGTGCTGGCAGAAGAAGGACCTGGCAGCTTGGATGAATGGTGAAAGTGTTGACGAATCATGAAAAAATTGAGCGCGAGAACTCCCTTTACTTTCTTGTCATGTCCAGTAGAGCACATGAGGTCCAACTTGGCCCTTTCCCCACCTGGGCGCTTTGTCTCCCCTTAAAACTTCCTCCAGCGTCCGTCTTTCTTCTTCGGGTCGAGCTAGCGTCAGTGCCGGCACGAAATGCGAATAAAAACAGAATGCGGTTCCAAACGGAATTCAGCGTTGCATACAGGGGTAGTTTTCCATTGAGTTTCATTTACTACGCAAGTGTTTTTGTCATGTTTATCGTATGCCTAGATTAGAAAAAACACCTATAATATGAATAAACGAATGCGATCTGATAAAATTTAAATCCAAACATGGTTTATTATTTATAAAAAGCATTTTCCTGATTGTGAAAATAAGTACGGCCGTTGGCTGACGACGGTTGTAAAAATTATTTTGAACTTTTTACACCATCGTCTTACTATTACCAATAATGCGATAATGGGTTGCAGGGACATTTAAAAAACTTTTTATAAAATCACTCATAGCCTGTTGGTTTTTAGTATGGGTACATTTTAGCTGCTACTATAAATACGATGCCAGAAATTTCATCTGTCGTACAATTTTGAACACACGAGATCCCCTGCATGCATATAAGATGATGGGAAGGAAATCGAGGAATAATATGCACAATTTTGCAAAATATATTAAAACTATTTTCTAATGAATTGTCATTTGTCAGAGAGGGTGACAGTTCATTTTCCTGTGCCAGCTGTGGTTTCCCTAGATCTGGTGCCCCGAAATTTACACAATTTGGGTGGAGCTTAGAGTGCCTATAGACGTCATCCGGAATCAAACCCGACCCTAACGGTCAGTAGCCACGTGATCTACCTGTAGGACTACCACGTGTCATATGCCAACCGTATATTTTCAATTATATTTTTTTAACTTGACATTTTTAAGGCATATTATTTTGGCATTTTTTTTATTTTACTGCTCTCTTGAAGTCACGAGAGGCCGATATCATATGCAAAATATCCGTAATTGAACGCAAATACCCAGTTATGCAGGATTAAATTAAATAATTAGCAAATAATTAAATATTTATGAGCTCATATGATAAAGTTGCAACCTAGTTATTTCGGTCGTGGCCACATTATATAATGTAAAACATTATTTCCTCTAATTGTCTCTCAGACAAAAAAATTCATCCCTTATGAAGTAATGAATGACCATAAGTGAAATTGATCCTTATATCTTATTATAGACTTACTAACTTAACGTTCAACTTAATGGAAGTAGCCAATATTGAAACTATAGTTTTCCTTCCATTCCAAATTTCAATCTTAAAATATTAACAGTTAACAGTTTCGTGTTTGACGGCAAAATATACCAACAACAAGACGGCTTAGCAATAGGCTCTCCACTTTCCCCGCTACTAACAGACATTTTCTTGGACAATTTTGAGCAACTAATGTTTTCCTCAGAGAATCCCCTCATCAAAAATATCCTCTGTTGGTATAGATATGTTGATTACGTTTTCTGCGTCTGGACGGGTTCTGAAAGACAGTTGGACATTTTTTTGAATTTCCTCAATTCCAGAGATAAACATACAAATTTTACCAAGGAATTAGTAGTGGATGGATCCCTCAACTTTCTGGACTTGAATATTACCAATAGAACAATATATTTGATTTTTCTATTTTCAGAAAACAGTGTTATACAGACCATGTCATTCACCATAATTCTAGGCACTATTTCGCTCAAAAATTATCGGCCTTTCACGCCATGATACACAGAGTATGTTCTATCCCCTTGTCCAAAGAGAACACTCTTAAAGAACTAAAGATCATTAAACAAATTGCAGTGAACAATGGACACAGAGAAGATTTAATTGATATCCTTTACCGTAAGAAAATATCCCTTTTAGCAAAGTTATCCATATACAGTTCACCCACATACACAGAAAACCAGCCAAAGTGGCGGAGATTCCCTTTTCTTGGCCACTTGTCGTCAAAAGTACAAAGAATCCTCCCAAAAATAAAAGTGAGACCGGCCTTTTACAATAGAACTAATTTAAGGAACATGTTATGCCACACGAAAGACCACGTTGAACCACTACACAAAAGTGGAGTATTCAAACTCCGCTGCAAAGACTGCAACCGGATATACATAGGCCAGACGGGAGGAGATTTGAAACAAGAATAAAGGAACACCGAGCTTGCTTTAAAAATAACATCTCCGCATCACTCTTCGCCAAGCACTTGAGAGATTGTGGCCACACCAGCGATTTCACTCCTGAATTTCTACCCTTTGAGAAGAAAGGGTACCGTCTTGATGCGCTGGAGCAGTTGGAAATCCTTCAACACACGAATTACGGGGAAGATGTTTTGACCAACGATTTTCTTTACCCTTCACATTCCCCGTTATTGTTTTTTCCCTCGCCCCCTGCCAGCTTACCTGAAGCCAAGTGAGACTTTTTCAACAATGTAGCGACTCCTCCCAGCCCGCTACTGAGTCACCTAACTAATTACTAAGTGCCGTTCTCCCCGTTCACAATAATCATTAATAGCCTGCTAATTATCTAATCTAATTCTCCAATTATTGATAATTTGTCAATATTACGAATCCTCCTTCTCCGCCTCAAACCATAGACTTTTAGCCCCCCCCCCTCTTCCTAGCTCAACCAATCCTTTCTTTCCTACCTCCTCTTCCCCTCCGCCCAGAGATATGTATGTATACTGTGCTTCTTTTTTCTATAATCTCCCACTCCAAAACCAAGTCATCACCCGGCCCCGATCAAATCTCCTACAATCACCTCAAAAAGCTTCCTAAACCTTTCATGCAACACCTTCCAAATCCATGATACCACATATCTTAACCTACGGTTATCCAGCCTGGGGATCAGTAGCTGCAAAAAACCTGAACAAACTGACACGCTTTCAAAATAAAATCTTGCGAACTCTTACTAACGCCCCTTGATTCGTCCGAAATTCAGACATTCACAAGGACCTCAAAATACCAAACCTACCAACCTATCTAAGAGACCTAGCCCTGTCATTTCAGCAAGGAATAGGAAATACTGGTAACCCTCTCATAGAACCTTTATGGGACTATTCTGATAATCCCCATTTCAAATACAAACGTGCAAAAACAAGTCTAAATGAATCCTAATAATCACCAAATATAAAATTGACATCAGCTGCACTTACATATACTCGTTAGATTAATTTTGCCCTTAAGCCACTTATATCACACAACCGTTTATCAGCATAGCTGGGTATCGGTATAAAATGCGCCTAACGGCGCAGTACTTACGCATCAGTCAGTCAGTCATTTTTTCCTGATGATGTTATGCTATAACGAAACCTGGGTCGAGAAAATGAAAAGTTTATGTGGAAAAGCAAAGTGGTTTGATTTATAAAAAAGTCAGTATGAAGATTTTCCACCAAGTTACGCCAGAAACTGTTTTATTTTTCTTAAAATATTGCTTGTTTCTATGAGTAGTTGTTCCCGACTTTCGCTTTCTTAATTACCCCTCATCTATCTTTCCCCGATGGATTTGATTTCTTCACTACCCTTCGAGATAAAGGGGAAACCCTTTTCGTCCGCCTGTATGTTCTCGGCCAAGGGGAGGGTCATATTCCCACTTCCCCCATGACTTGCCGAGTTTTTTTTCATTTCTCCAAAATAACTCCACGTCTCACATTCTTAATATTATTAAAATAGCCGTTGATTCCAGCTACGCCTCTTCAGCCAACTCTATTGTCGCACAATAATCCTTGCTTTGTTCAAAATTTGGGTTTTCACTCCCCAACCCATTTGCATTTGTACGATTTTTCCCCGAATCCCATGTCCGTCGCCAGGTTTCTTACCTTAAACTTCCACGCCTATGTGTCTCTTTTATTGATCTACAATTAATCCGCATCTCACTCATGTATCTCTTTGTGGGATGTAATTTTCAGGAATTTCAGATAATGAAATTGCAAATGATGATGATTAGGGATAACATTGTCCGACCGCGGTAGGGGTAAAAATATTCGGGTCAAAGTTAGTCTGGTGTGTTTTCACCCCCTCCCAGACACCCTAGCGGTGGCTTTTAGGGTACTAAAAAAACCCTCATTAATTTTAAACTAGTCCTTTAGTATACATTTTGATAATCACGTGGAAACCAGACAGATTAGACTTTAATAGATTTAGATATTAGAAATGGTTTGAGTTCTTAAGGGCATTTATTATCGCATACGTACATATAAAGGGGGGATAACACTGCATTTATAATTATCGTCACTCTGAATTAAGTGTTCTCACGAGTTTATAGTGTAAGAAATCAATACATTCATAAATAGAAACCCGAAATTTTTATCGTAAATTTTCTGCCTAAAATTTTTGAAGACTAAACATTTTTGTAAGTCGATTGATGCCTTCTAAAGAAGTGGTTCCCAAACTGTTCCCAATCACGACCCATAAATTACAAACGATAACCGAATACGAGCCCTATATATTTCAATTAGGAATAATATTTCAAATTTACATCATTTATATGTTTTGAATCGAAGAGCACAGAAATGAATATAACAATTCAGCGTCAATTACTTGCCACAATATTCGGGTATAGAAACATTCATTTAAAAGTGAGGAACCATGGAGAGTATTGAGAGTATTATGTAGTTGACAGAAGTTAGTGGGGACTCAATAAAACTAACAAATTGCGGAAAAGTATCATTTATTGCGTGGACTCCTGCAGGTATCCTATCTTTCAGCCTCCACTGTCGAATTCATCAAAGTTTGTGTCCCTTCCATGAAAAAAACGAATACTCTTTAAGTATTAGACACACGATAGTCCGCGGAAGATTCAGTCAGAAGGGTTGCCCAGATTATTCAACCTCATTTTATGTATGCTTTCGTAACACGCGAAATTATTTTGTAGGTGCCACAATTGAGCCGGAATGGAATGTAGCCATTTACGTGTCCGACAGGCTAAACTAACTACTCAAACATAAAGGGATAGTATGATGATATTATATCAATGTGTTATTTTTCTCTCCTCGAACTTAAGCCGCGACCACCGAAGGGATCGAGACCCATGGGCTGAAAATCCCTATTCTGAAGGACAGAGGTTTCCAACTGCAAGGTACAAAATACGTTTTTAATTGCTAAACCTCCTTCATTCAGTAATACTTAACACTCCAATTTAAGCCTTCTACGTATAACGAACAATTATTTCCGCCTCTTACCTAATCTTCTCTCGTCTTTAACAGCTTCTATACATCCCGATACTTCTTAATACCTACTTCACCCTCATTTTCTTCCTTCCTCGAATACTACCACAACATTCTCTCTGCCCGAACCATATCCAACACTTCATCGTTTGTCTTCCTATCCGTCCAGTTTATCTTAACCATCCTTCTCCTTGTCCACTTCAGAACCGGATAGCGAAAGGAATTTTGCAGAGAGCGAAAATGGCGAAACACGAAATGGAGTGCAGCAACGATGACGATGATCGGTACAGTTGAGGCGCGAGGGTGAAAAATCTTCTGTCAGCAGAGGCTAAATGGGGAGTGCCGATGGTTCCCCTAGCAAGCAGGAGGGGGTTGGAGGAGGGGGGAGAAGTCAGCGAAGGCGGGAAATTTATGAGGTGCGCCGAAAACATCCAGGGATGGGAGGGAGGGCCGCAGATGGCGAAGCAGAAGGAGAATTGGGCGTCACTGAACGATGTCGGCGGAAAAAAATTGAAAAAACATATTCCTTTGTTTGATCCCCTATTCCAAACCCTCACTTCGGTACATTGGGAATATCAGTTTCAACTTATGCGTTAAATGAACGGAAAACTTTGAGTTTCATGCTCAGCAGAGTGAAGATTAATTCATAAGAAAATGCGAAGTGAAGCACAGATAAGCAAAGTTAAATTTACTAGTGAATACAGAGGAATAAAGCGTACGTATCTATTGCATAGAAACTCCTATTCATTGTCACGATTCATAAAATTTGAATTGAAGAATAGATGGTGAGAGTCCTTCAAAATATTTCACTCGGAAATCTCTGTGCATCAATAGATCATTAAAATTAATATAATTATGCGGAAATTGACTTAGTAAGTCATAGTCTCCGCGATAAGTAAACGATTTAGAACCTTTCCTTGTTTACAGACTGTGTGCATGCCATTCGTAGTATATTCGACCCTCTATGAAGGATCAAAATCGATAGTATTTTAATTGTAAATCAGAATTTGACCCTTTTTTTCTTTGATCGTTCTAATGAAAGCTTCTAATAGAAAGTTTTAAATAACTTTCACCCACATAATATTCATTTATGAAAAGTAGTAATAGTCCAGTCTCAATTCTATTACAGCAACTCGGGAGATACGATACGATACTCGTACCTGTATATCACGCGAAAATTCAACGGTGGCAATCCTATTGGAACATTATTCGGAATAAGTGGCAAGTATTTGGGATCTATAGGAGGAAGCATTAATTAAGGAATGGGATAAGGTTCAGATAAAATCAATTAGGATTGCCCAAAATGTCTACGAGGAGAAATTAAGCGTCAGGGGTATGCTTGAGGAACTAAATTGGGAGCTCCATTGATTCACGAAGAGAACAAGCAAGACAGACTTTTAGAAAAGTACAGAATACCTGCATTTTCTTGCGACAAGAGACAATTATTCCGGTGCCAAATTTTATCGGCAGATTCAACCACCGGGGTAAAACACTTAGGAAATAGTATAGATACCAGCACAGACAGATTTATACACTCGTCCTTCCCTCGATGCACTTTAGATGAAGATTTCTTACTGTGTGCCAAAATTATTGAGGTTTATAAAAACTACCACCAACGATGGCAAAATAATATTTTCATATTAGTATTTAATCGATCACATTTAAACTGATTAGCATTTATTACACGATTTCATTAAAGATAATTTATGTTCTTCCACCCTCTACTTCCCTCCTCGCTGCTCGATCAAACCGTAACCCACCAACGCGCGTACTCCATTACTTCACGTGCCCTAGAATCATTTTCTGGGCAAGATAGAAAATGTCTTCATATTTTTAATATTTCTTAATTTCCGTAACGCATCCAAGAGCTGCCAGGATATCTCCGCTTCCGCGTCCACTAAAGCATCGTGTTACGATATTAGGTGGACAGTCAAAAGCCGTGACTGCAAGAAACGGCAGGGAAGGGGATGAGAGGAGGGAGGGATGGTGTAATATATTTTCCGCGGGGAAGTGGAGTGGAGGTTTCGACGGGGGAGGTGTGGACAAAACATTTTTCGTCACCCAACGAGCGATAAAATGGACCGTAAATTACCGGACGGCGGAATTCGCGCGCGCAAAGGCGGACGGTCTCCGCGCCCCGTTATTGATTGCTGGGCGCCCCCCACCTACCCCTCTTCCCATAAAAAAATACAATCCCGGGCTCCCGGGCCGCTCCACCCTTCAACCCCCGCAATCCGCCGCCCCACTTCCCCCGCTTCCCTTCCTCGAGCCGGTCAGCGTGTGTCCCCACCCTCCTTCAGACCATCTTCCCAACATCTCGCAAAGTTTATCGCGACGTCATGGCTGTACCTTCTACAACAATTCGGCCCGTCATCATTTTTGCTGGGAACGAATGAAACAAAATGACCTAACACCCCCCGCCACACGCCCTTGCGGCGGCTTGCGGGGTATTATGTAGATGTAGATGAAAATAGACCCGGAGTCCGAATGTGTTGGGTAAAAATGGGCCATATTTAAAAAGAAAGAAACGCATAACATTTGGGCGTTGGGCCAGTTTCGTTCCATTTTTTTATTTCGCCAGTCATCGGCTCCATTAAGATTTATTCTCTCCTATGGTTCTTGCTCCATTGCGCGAAAAATGATTCACCTGCGACTTAATTGAACTTGTAGTTATATAATTGTTCGTTCAAGATGTTCGTGAACAGTTGTTTCAATGACTACCGTTTGTACTCTTGAATATCCTACTATTCCTCGGTACACATAGCAGCGTACAGATTTCTCAAGCTCAGGAACTTGGTTCGATTTTAGTGGGTTGCCATTATTTTTCCTCATTTCGCCAATTGTTTTACTTCCCTTTAAGACGTATGAAAACTCCCAGAATAATATTTATTTCGATGGTGTAATTGATGCCTAGGCTTCATTTTTATTTGAAACTTAATAAATCAAACTTAAGATTTTTAACTATCTTGTCGTCTCCGTTCCCAACTAGCAACCATAATAATTCATCTGTCTCCACGAAATCTTTAACAGGTAAACTTACAACCACTTACTTTGTTAAAAAGAACAGTATTTTGGTATGTTACTTTGGAAAGTAAAAATAATTTTTTTTAATCTTCGAGTGAAAAACATGTCCATGAAAAGTATTCAGGACATTTAAAATAGTTTCTGCCATAGCTTTTGATGGAATAGTCGTGTTTCCCTCCCCCCAAGATATTTGTTGCAACGTGCATTTTTATTTCTCGTAATATTCTTTTTTAAGAGCAATTCAAATAAATCAATAAAACTAAAAAACTATGTCTTTGATAATAATATCTTGCACTTGTTCCAGTTAGGCCAAATGAAAACGTTGTATCAGAGGATAGCTCCGTCGATTTCAGTGACGAGTCGATTACCGACTCGTGTTCCCCGTTCTTTTGACATGTGTGAACGATGAAGTTCGACATGGCGTGGAAATCCGGTGCGGAGATCATTCCCACCGTGCCATGAAAAAATTGTCAGACTTAAAAGGTGTTCGAACCAATTCCTCAGAGGACCGTTTTGCACTGCAAACAACCTGACTAAAGGATGAGGATGGAGGGTCCCCCCCTGGTCATTACCACCATGCCATCGGGTACTTACCAAGGAGACCGTACGCGTGAAAGAACTAGGCAAAAACACAACTGACCTACCCCCCACTTTAAAATTTTAAATGTGAAGGATCCCAATATCACTTGGGATATTTCTAGCGGGATTTGTACGTTTTTTGCATTACTTTGGCCACTGCAGTGAGTACCGAGAAAGCTCTAACTTTTTAAAAGTTTTCCCAGTCAGGTGCAGTAAATAAATTTTCTGAGACGCAAAAAGTCGTTCAAAGTAGTTCTGTAATTACGGTCTACGTATAATTGCTCTCATGACCTATTTCAGTGTCATTATTCCAAATAAACAGATTCAACGGCCGATGCTTCGATTCCTAAATGTAGGTATTAATGGTTATACTTAGCAATTTATACAGTCCCTACTGTTAGTATTTCCAGCCAACTGTTTTCGTTACGAGAGTACAAGATCTGTCCCAAAAATAAGTAAAATAAATCTGAGGGAAAAAAAGCGTCGCTAAAATTCTCCATAAGAGCACCCTTATGTATCGACACACACCGATGCCAGTGCCTCCGCCGCCAGTCGTGGTATGCTTCCTGTAAGACACCAACGGGACCCTCGTTCAGACACCTCGTTATGGCCACTTTGACATAATCAAGTAGTCCAAAATGGTACTTAAAGGGGTTACCATGAGTAGTACCCAGAGACCCATCTCTTGTCACCAATAACCACCTATTCTTAAAAATTCGAGTCACTTTCGCAGTGATCCAAGAGGTCCAAGGCAAGATTGTCACACTAGCAGTCTTCTGACAGCATCTTGGGGACCATCTTCGCACACCTTCTCATGGCTAAATCCTCTGTAAGAATGCAACATGCTGTAATTTTCTGAATTTCATACTTTTCTGTTAACATCCTGACAATTTTTGTTCAATCAGAATTGAGCATTTTTCACATTTTGCTCATTTTCATCACGCTGTGTTTTGATAAATGCCCCGGGCATTCCTCTTCGTCAATCTCCTCTCTACCCTCCCAGAACATCCTGTGCAGGCAGAAAACCACCCTTGGGACACTTCTCCACCTCCATAAGCATCCTTAACCATGGCCATGGTCTCTGAACCCAATTTTCCAAGCTTAAAGCACAATTATATCGCATGTGGAAAGTGGCATCGTGAATTCGTGAGGTGACCGTCGCGCAGGGGTCCAGTCTGGCAGTAACCCGCACACTTCAAATGCCCACAGTTAACCGACTTGAGTCGCGTTGCTTTCCCAAGATCTCCCATTACAAATCACCCCACTATAGCCAACTGCATTGGTGGAAAAAAATCATTCTACTTATTTTTGGGACAGACCCTGCACATATTGATAACAAGAAGAAACTCATTATGTTCAATGTATGAATCAATGAGGGACGTAGTATGTTATGTGATGAGAAATATTATTTTTTCCCATAAACACCGCGAGAGTATTTTTTAAAAAGTTTTCATTTCATTTAGCATACCAGTGTTGTGTTCAGGTCAGAATATTTTCGGTACTTCATCTAGATCTTATACGTATGCCTACACAGTAAGTAAGCCATCACTTATCAAACAATTGAAAAACTATTTTACTTATTGGATCAAATTTCGGATTAATCTATTGACCATTCCATTGCTTTAAGACATTCGGTTTTAGCTGCACTTTTGGGAATTAAAGGCAATTTTCAAAAAGATTATTAAATCCTGGAAATTCTTCACATCCCAATACTTCAGTGCTACCAAAGCGCTGAGTAAAACATTGGCGGCATTCCTATCGTTCTCTGGTGTGCAATCTCATCTGAGGCGCTTTGGCACATCCAGTAGTCTTGAGATTTTCCAATCGATTTTTTCTAGCTCTGAGCACGCATAACAAATCGATTGAAATTACCGTCCACATTAGATGTGATATGTACGATCTAATGCTGTTTAACAGCTGGATTACTACGAAATGTCTTTGGATTTTGTTCTTTCATGCACCACTATAGATATGTTCATCCACATCAAGGTCCGCAGCTGCAATGCTTAGCTAAGTGACATAAACTCTGTCTCAAAAGAAGTATGAATAATTTTTTCCGGATTGGCGGACGAATGGGCGGTGGTTTCTCTGGCTGGATTCGAGGGAGGAAAGTCTCAGGAAAGGCTGGAAACCTTTGGCAGGCAGGAAGGCAATTGGATGGCTCCCGGCCTTTGTGGAGTGCGAATCGTTCGTTTGCGAAACCTCTATAGCGTGACCTCGTGACCTCCGTTATGAACCGGTTATTGTAACAGCGCCACTCCATCAACTGTATCGTGAAACTGGGCAAAACCGAGAGAGAGAGACTCATGACATGCTCAAGGCAGCTTATGATGATAATGCCATTAGTAGATCGGGTTTTATTGAGTGGCACAATTTGTTTCGAGAGGGTAGAGAAGATGTTGAAGACGCCGAATGTTCAGGACGCCCTTCGACCTCGAAAACTGACGAAAATCTTGCTAGAGTGAAGGCTTTGTTGGACAGTGATCGCAGATTACGGGTTTGCATGGTTTCTGATGGACTTGGACCCCTAAAAGCGATGTGTATTCGCTTGTGACCGAAAACATGGGTATGATATAGGTATGTACGAAATTGGTGCCGCGAGTACTCCCGTACGAACAAAGGTAAACTCGCACGCGGATCTGTCAAGAGCTTCTCGACCATGCTAATGTGGATCCAAATTTCTTAGACTATGCCCCACTTATTCCTCTTCCCCCGCCTCAAATCCGTGCTGAAGGATGTCACTATGCCTCAGTGGAAGCGTTACAACAGGCCGTGACGACAGAACTTAGCACCATTCTTGGCGCCGCCTTCCAGAAGGCATGCGAGGCGTAGAAAACCCACTGGCGGCGGTGTGTGGACACACAAGGGTGCTACCTCGAAGAATTTTGAGTGAATGTATCAATTCTGGCAATAATCTGGTTTCAATCGACTCAGTCCTACTACTTTTGGAACAGACCTTGTACATCTAGAAATCTACACTGCTTCCATGTTCAACAAAAAGCTCAAATTCTCACAAAAAGATCAAGGTTATGTTCAAACTATCCATACTCGTAAAATAAGAAAACCTCAGGAATTAGCTACAAATTTTGCATCAAAAATTAATTTCTTTCTGCATGAGAAAACTTGAGACTGGATCGACCCCTTTTAAGTTTCATTTAACCTTAAACATAAAAAATAGTCAAGAGACTTGTTCTTAATTATGCCTAGAAATTGAATTTTCTTCTTCTAACCATCACCTCATATCTTTCTCGAAACTTTGCAAGAATGATGTTCAAATGCGTTCATTGCATTTTTCATCACTCGCTCATGGAAACTGTTCAGTTATTCCTGTCTCATTTTAGCATAATTGGAGTAAGCAATATTGAATTCGAAATCATGAATCGTACAAATTTCCCGCAACGTTATAAATAGCCTTTTCGGGTGAATATTTTTTTTATCCTTTCCGACAGACTCGGGAAAACTTCAAAGAAGAAGATAAAGATGCTAAGCTTCGTCCTCATAGGATTTGCCCTTTTCAATTATCTCTTAGAAAAGAGCGTCGACCTTTGATCTCCCTAGTAACAGAGTCAATTCATCTACTTTATTTAATGAAGGATTGATGATTATTTTAAAGAATACCTTAGGGTAGGTAAGTTAATTTAATGAGTATTTTTCCGTGAGCTTACAGCTTCGATGTTTCAAGAGTAAAGGGAGGAGCTTCTTTTCAACGCTCTGCGGGGAAGACCGCCATAAGAAAGGTTTCCGAGCTAATGTGCACATAATGGACGCACAATTGCATGTGATAGCGGACGAATTTCCGTGATGCTCTTCTTAATGCACCTAATGGCCGGGGGGAGGAGGGAACGACGACGGTTTTTTGCAGACTTTGATGCCGATTACCTCGAAATCGAATTATCTCCCGTCCTATCCATTTCCGTTATCCCAGTAAACACGTCGTTTTTTCGTGTTGCGTTGTTACCCGCATCCCTTTTTACGCCAGAGGGCCTCCCAAATCAATTGAAGGCAGGTCTCTTCTCTCTCGGTTGAAAGTTATTTTTTCCGCGCATCAAAGAAAGTTTCGGAGTATTTCTTGCGTGCAATCCTTCCGGGCCATTCTCTCTCTATCTCTTTATTTTTTTCCTTTCCGAGCGGCCGGTCATTCGCCATAGCTCGGCGAACGTCAGTCCGACCGACCCTTTCATTCCTTTCGCATGTCTGTCTCCCTCCATCTCCATTTTTTTAATCCCCGCAGTCGTACGCATGTCGCTCGGGAATGACAGGGGACGGCGGAGGGGCGAGCGAATGGAGGAAGGGAGGAGAATGGATGGGTCCGTTTCGCACCCCGCAAATGAAGATGCTTATCCCCGCTTTCTCTTTCTCCCGCTCCCCGCCCCTCTGCCCTTTCATGGCCGGGGTCCAACCTATAGCGCCTCCCCTCATCCGCTTTGCCCTTATAATTCTGGACTGTCATTTCGGAGCGGAGCAAAAACGTTAATGGTGGATCAGGATTTTTGGGGTGGGGTAGGATGGAAGAATTAGATTGCGGAGGGAGAGTAAAAAACAACAAATTAAGCTACAGCGCACACCCACCTCATTCAGGACGCGAAACAAAAGCTTCGTTTTCCTGTGGATTCAGCGCTCGCTTCATAAAAGCGCCGAAATCAAATTGTGAGGCAAGGCTCCTTAATAAACGCTCGCCGGAGCGAAAGGATGGGCGGGCGATGGCCGTGTTTTTTTTTATTTTCTCCCTCTCCTTCCACAAAACCGACGTCTCTCTCCGCCGCGGGACTCTACGGCGTCATTAATTAAAACAAGCTGAGGAGGGGGACGAGAAGCCGTGGTCGGGAGAGGTCAACAGGGGCGTACCCACCGCGGGCCGCGACACTGCCCCAAGGATAGATATCGCCCACTCGTCCGCCGCCGTCGCGTCGGTGGAGGGGCGTCGAGGGGAAGTACCAAAGACCGGGCCCCCGCTCCCGTGAAACAAATTTCCTCCGACGCCCCCTGGCATCAAGGCGTCGGTAAATAAATGGGAAAGGGTATTGATCCCTCATGCAACCTTTATTTCGGATGCAAAGCAAAAGGGGGCCGCAATTACGCCTGCATTCACTCATTTGTTCGCGAAGCGTATCCGGGAAATCGCTGCGCATTATCTCTCCCTTCCGATGACATTTTGCGAGAGAGAAAATTCACGGCGCCCATGAACAATACTGAGATATCATTGCACGAGTTTTAAACACATTGAGCCGGGAAAATAGCACTTGAAGGGTGTTACAATGCCCACGCCGGCACTTTGATTTGACGAAATTATGAGGCTTATGCAGATGAAATGATAATTAAAATTAGGATTCATCAAGTGAGGAACTTATGGTAAGAGGCTATGTGGATACAAGAGTAATCATGCATTCAATGTTACCATTTCAGTGATGAATATCTTTCATTAGGCCGGTGTATGACAGAATGGATAATATCTTAAATCCACCGCTTGGATGCAGTAGTTGGAAAATAAAGAAAAAATTGTGTATGCGTCAATATTTTAAAATATACATTTAATAATTTGTCAATCTTTAATATTTTTCAATGGCTTCAATGTGCCATGGTCTGTCGCCAATGTCTCCGTTGTAGGAAGTGATCACCTATTGTAATAAAAAAAACGCGTAAAAACGTGATGGCGCTTTGGTTTCTTACCTACTAAAACCATTCATACAAGAAGGGCTCTAGGACAATATTTCAGTTGACGGATGCTTTAATCCGATTTACATTAAATACAACTATTATGACTAAACAGTTTTACATTACCTAACATTACCATATGTTGGACGCTAAAATTTGAGCGCTCTTGTCAACTATCTACTGACGTCAACTCCGGTCAGCCTTTCTCTCTTTAAACATCCACCCGGAACATACACACACACAAGGGCATGCACAATTTGGTGTTAATTACCTCTGAGCTTAAGCTGAAACTCAGTTCAAGGGGAATGTTCCACGTGTTCTAGTAACTGTAATTACAAGGTTTTGAACCCGAACGGATACACATAATAGAAAACAAGAGCTCAGCGGCGCGAACCCCTTTTAGGGGAGAGACCCGAATTCGGAAAATGTCCAAAATCCACTCCCTTCATCGCCCAATTCGTCCATTATTTGAAACGAAATTGAAACCCGTTCGTGAGTAGAAAAATCTTCTGTCAGATGGCTGGAGTAAAACATTAGCGCACCTAAAAATAAGAATCTGCGTCGTGCTCTATTTGATTTAATGTTTCGTCCTGCTAAGTCGTGGTTAGAGTACTAACAATGCGTATGCTCTGATTATAAATGAATATTGAACCATAGCATGGTCGACATTTAAGCACATAGGCGTAGAGGTTGTCAATTCTAGTATCAGTTAATTTTTTTCATATGATACTTTAACTTTGCGATGACATGAACACACATAATAGTCCTGCCAGCGAAGAAGATTCCAAGGCAGCTCTGAGCGGGGAGGAATTGGATATCGTCTAGGCAACACAGAAGGATTCTCCCCGCCTTAGTAGCCTTGGATGCTGAAAAGACGAAAGACCGTGATCACCCAATGGACTAAGGTGCAACACTACTTGAGGCTGAACACACTAATATTTTTTAGTATTCAGCAGGCCACCGCTAGGGTGTGTGGTAGGTGGTCAAAACACATCTGACTAATTTTGACCCGAATATTTTACCCCTACCCGGATCGGACAAAGTTATTCTGATCTCTTATCGTTCGTGGAACAAATAACATTAAATCTATCTGTTCTACACTTAATCTCTCTAATTTTACGAGGCGTATTCTTAAAGTAAGTTCCGTTTGCTTTTACAGGGTTCGTCCGGAAAATAAGTGTACTGAGCTCAGGAAAAAAAATTTATTACACTTTTACATATTTTAAGCTAATATTCCTCAAAATCGGACCCTTGTGAGTCGATACACTTGTTCCAGCGGCGTTCCCATTCCTGGAACGCTCCCGCGAAGGCATCATCGGGAACCTCTCTAAGACACGTCGTCACGATCTCTTTGACGGCGTCCAAAGTCCCGTGTCGCGTTCCTTTCAAACTCCTCTTTATCTTAGGGAACAGAAAGAAGTTCAGTGGTGCCAAGTTCGGGCTGTAGGGCGGGTGCGGCAGCGTTGCCACGCCGTCCTTGGCCAAGAAGTCCGACACGACAAGCGCGGTGTGAGACGGCGCATTGCCGTGATGCAGCCGCCAGATGTTTTTGATCGCTGGACGGACGCGGGTGACTCTTTTTCGAAGCCTGTCGAGCACTTGGACGTAAAATGCAGCATTTACAGTTTGTCGTTCAGGTACAAATTCGTAGTGGACGACTCCCCTTTTGTCAAAAAAGACAATGAGCTTATTACACTTATTTTCTGGACGAACCCTGTATTTAAATATTGGCGCTTCAGAACACAGTTTTGCTCCTGCAGCGCCATCTACTGATTCATTGAGAAGCTATAGCAGCATTTGTTTTGTTTCAGAAGTCGTTTGCTTGTCCGTGCATGCAAACAACAATGTCCGCGACAATCGTTGATCCCGCCAGCTGTGAAGTGCGTTCTGTCATACGATTCTTGTATGCAAAAGGATTGTCGGCTGCTGAAATTCATCGGGAATTATGCCTAGTTTATAAACCTACAGTTATGAGTGAAGGAAAGGTTAGACAATGGTGCTGTGATTTTAAAAATGGACGAATAAAATGTCCATGACGAAGAGCGAAGTGGTAGGCCCAGTATTCTGACCGATGAAATTGTTTCGCAAGTGGAACAAAAACTGCGATGTGATCGTCGATTGACAATTAATGGCCTGGCTGAACAATTTCCTCTACTTGGACGCACTACTGTCTACAATATTGTTACGGAAAACCTCGGATACCACACATTGCGTGCAAGGTGGGTACCGAAAATGCTCACCGACCACCACAAAGAGCAAAGAATGTCCAGTGGACGAGAGTTTTTGGGTCGTTGGGAACTCTTTAAACCACCCACCGTACAGTCCTGACCTTACATCCAGCGACTACTTCCTCTTCTTGCACTTGAAACAGTGGTTCGGTGGACAACGTTTCGAAACCGAAGAGGAACTCAAGAATGGCGTTGTCGATTGGTTCAACCCTCAGGCGGCGAGTTTCTATGCAGAGGGGTTAAAGAAGCTGGTGCAGCGGTACGAAAAATGCTTAGAAGTGAACGGCGATTATGTAGATAAGTGAAGTAGGTTTGTAGCTAACTAAAAGTGCCAATAAAATGTGTTTCATATGAGTATATTTTTTCCTGTGACCAAACGGGTCTTACTTTATGAACTCGCCTCGTATATTGACATGATATCTTCTACCGTAGTACGATTGGGATAGTAATATGTTTCCAACATCATTGCTAAAGAGACATCCTTCCAATTTATGCAAGAGTTTTGATCTGTCATTTAACTTTTGCTCCGTCAGTAGCTCCGCTAATAATTATGATACACTGGTCAGTTTAATCATAACAACGTTTTACAAATCTAGCTCCTCCACGCTGCACCTGATCCGGATCGGCAATTAATTCACCAACTTCTAAAGAATCCCATATTATTATTATTAGGTAATCTACCAGTTAAGGTAGGTTTTTGGATGGACACAACTGTCAAATACACATTTTGTAACTCCAAACAAAACCCAATTCAGCAACCTAATCTACATCAGGTCCCTCTTCATCTCTGTGCATTTCTTTCCTCCCTTCATCCCGTCCAACATCCCTATCCTGTTCCTACCCTTTCCTCGTTTGCCCAACATTCTCCCCTTTATTACCTTCTTTAACACCCCACTACCGCTCAATACGCCTTTCATCCATTTTTCCTGCCTCCATAGGATTTCTCTCAACAAACCCCTCTCCTCACCCACCATCTCCAGTACTTCCTTATTTGTTTTCCTTTCGGTCCATTTCACCTTCTCCATTCTTCTCCACAACCACATTTCAAAAGCCTCCAATCTACGTCTATCCTCCTGCTTCAACGACCCCGTTTCCGCGCCGTACATAGCTCCGCTCCATATCAGAGTTTTCACGAGTCTTTTCTTAACATCCCTACTCAACGTCCCCGTCATCAACTCCCTCCTCCTTCAGAAAGCATCCTTGCCTAGCGCAATTCTTCTCCTCACGTCCCTACCACTTTGACCGTATTGGTCCAATACACTTCCGAGGTATGTAAACTGCTCTATCTGCTCTATTTTTCCCCGCCTATTTTAATATTTAGCTTAGCCCTTTTCTTCCTGGAAAATCGCATAACCTTTGTTTTATTAATGTTGATGCTCATCCCATATTTATCGCACTGAACCTCCAATTCACTCAGCAATGCTTGCAACCTCTTGGCTGACTGAGCAACTAATGCTTGGTCATCAGCAAACCTAACCGATTTTACGAATTCCCCCCCGACTTTCATTCCTACCTCCAGTTCTTCCCATGCCTCTTTAATCATTTCATCTACATATACGTTGAACAGCACCGGTGACAATGGGCAACCCTGCCTTACACCTCTTCCTACCACTGCCCATCCGGACTCTCCGTTCCCCACTCGCACCTGAGCAGTCTGAGACATGTACAGGTTGCGGATCAGTCTCCTGTCCCTCCAATCCATTCCTATTTTCTGCAATACACGCATTACCTTTTCATCACATTTACCAGATGTATTTCACCGTGGAGAGGTCGTGAGTGAGGGTAACGTCTAAGTATTTAATTGAGTTTAAGAATTCCTTTTCGGTGTTCCCATTATTGTATTGACTATTGAGGTGTAAGGCAGGGTTGTCCATTGTCACCGGTGCTGTTCAACGTTTATGTGGAGGAAATGATTAAAGAGGAAGGGGAAGAACTGGAGGTAGGAATGAAAGACAAACGATGGAGAAATGCTATGAATATAATGTTGACTTGCATATACTCTTCATTGACTTCAAACAAGCCTTCGACAGCGATAACAGGAAAGAGATGATACGAGTGTTGAGAGATTATGATATTCCAAGGAAACTGATTAGACTGGTTCAATTGACATTGCATGAATCACAATGTAAAGCATTTATTAGGGGTAGAGCAAGTAGAGCATTTAAGATGACCTCGGGGGTAAGACAAGGATATGCTCTCTCAGCCACGTTATTCAACCTGGCCCTACATAATGCAATGAAAGAATTGAAACTAAGAGGGACCATAGTGCATAAATCCCAGCAAGGATTCGCATATGCAGATGATATAGCATTAATGGCACGAAATGTGAATGACCTAAAAGAAATTTTTAACATTTTAGAAAACACTGTTAAGGAAGTGGGGCTGAAGGTCAGTGAAGAGAAGACCAAATACTTGAAAATGTCAGCTCATCAGAACAAGCGGCACCTACAAAACATAATAATTGGGAAATATGAGTTTGAGGGTGTCAAGGAATTTACCTATCTAGGGGTCAGACTTAACAATGAAAATAAGATATCCACGGAGATCAACCAAAGGGTATACTTTGCAAATGTATTGCAAAGGTAACAGGGCATACTTTGCAAATGTAACAATCCTCAAATCAATGTTACTATCAAGGAACACAAAAATGAAGATCTATAAAACGCTTATTAGACCCATGGTAACTTATGGAGCTGAAACATGGACATTAACAAGTCAGGATGAGGAAACACTTAAAAAATACGAAAGAAAAATGTTAAGGAGGATCTTTGGCCCAATTAGAGAAGGAGAGAGATGGAGAATTAGAATGAACATGGAGATAAATGAATTACTAGAAGGGAAGGACAAAGTTAGATTTGCCAAGTCACTGCGGCTGGCGTGGTTGGGGCATGTAGAAAGGATGGAAAATGACAGGATGCCCAAACTGATACTTAATAGCAAGATGGAAGGTGTCAGAAGAAAAGGTAGACCAAGGAAGAGATGGCTACAGGATGTGGAGGATGACTTGGAGGCAATGGGAGTTACAAGATGGAAGGAAAAAGCAAGAACAAGAACTGAATGGAGGCATGTCATAGAGGAAGCCAAGGCCCACACTGGACTGTAGAGCTGCAGATGATGATGATGATGATATATACATACATATATAAATTAAGTATACACCTAAACACAAACGTGCTAACCGAGCTACAACGTATCGCGAAGAGCTCCGTAGTAGGCTTAACTGGAACGCCCTATGAACTAGGGCGCGGATGAAAGCTCGATCACATCCACCAACTGACGGAAAAGCCCAAGACTCGCAAAGACCCCGCGAAACAGTCATTTCCACGGGCCGGATATTCTCCAGCGCGAGAGTGTGTGTGGGTGCAGGTGGACACGCACTTAGGCGCGAGGGGGAGAGAGATAGGGCTGGACGTGGAGCGATGCGGAGAGATGTCCTTTGTGCGGCAGTCCATCGCCGGGACGCTCGCGTGGTCAGCAAAAGGTCGCGCGCGCCGAGAGAGCGGTCGCCCAACCAGTGGAACGGCACACGAATTTATCACCGTCCCCGCCGGCACTCGAGCGCGCGGCATCCGGCGTCACGATTCTCGGACACGGCGAAGTAATTGACGCTCACTTAATATGCGGCGGATTCGACGAGACGACAAGGGACACCCATCTTCCCCCGGGGATGGGGGGAGGAGAGCGGCGCCCTCTGTCCTCTCACCCTCTCTCGACTAATAGGCGATCGATTTTGCCCCCACGCACGCCCAAACACACACCGATATCCTATTAAACGCCTCAGTGGCCCAACAGAGTTCTGATAACCCAGTGGGGATGACGAGGTGCCCTAGCATCTGGACTGTTTGGAAGGACGAGGGTGCGTGATTGTGTACCTGTGCGATAGTTTTAACCGCGGAGGAAATGAAATGTTTGGCGATCGGTGTCTGAGACACGCTGTCATGAAATAATTGCCACGTGAACCATTTCTGTTCATGAAAATCCTCAATTCTGACATTACTTAATATGCTGAAATGAAACTGAATGAACTTTTAAATACATTTCCCATGAATTTTTTTTAAATTTTGTTCCGACCATTCTCTTTCTCCATTTCATATACTCTTCTTCAGACACACATTCGTTAACGGTATTTCCAAGTCCAACCGACTAGAGTTTTTACCGTGCCTTTCCTTCTAAGTTCTTTTGCTTCCTGATCTGAAAATAACGTTTAGTTATCCATTCCCTTTTATTTTTAACGCCAGGATTAAATAATTAAATTAAATGCTTCTAATATGTGTATTATTTGTTGATATTTCGACCTCCTTTCCCAGTAAGTGGTTGTCAATGAGTTCTCTTTACGACCAAATGAATACCTCAATTACGAATAATAAATAGCGAAGTATTTTCACCCTAATATACTTCATCATATATCGGTTGTGATAGTTAAATTCTGAAATATAAACACATGGTTAAAGAGTCTATACATTTGATAAAATAAGGATGTACTCTTCACTGTATAAAATTATTAACGTTTTCCTCTGTCAGTGAGAGCAGTATCATAACTTTATTAATATTTAAATTAATTATTTGACTCAAAAAAAAAAAACATATTTTATAGAAGCCAATTTCCTATTGACAATTTCGTGTCCGTGTATTTAATGTAGAGTTGGTATTGAGTTCATTTGCATTTAGCTTCTAGCTAGAAAAAGAGAATGTGCGTGGAAAGTTACAGAAAAAAACCCTTTCTTTCGCGCAATTGATATTGTCTGAATACTATCAAAAATTGCATTAATTTTCACTGGTTTCGATCAATGTTGGAAATTATGAAGGTGATTTGCTGGCACCGAAGTAATTTTCATACCGGCACACCCCTACCACTCACAATATCATGCGCCATTGACCTCAGTGTCGCGAGTCTGCCACAGTTGCCACTGCTCACTACTCAATTTCTCCTCTCCCGTCCAGTTTCGAAATGCCGTTGTTTTGGTGAAAAACCTTGAACGCTATTAAGTTATAATGGCTACACGTTCACGTCCCCAAACTTAATGCAAATGCTCTTCAAATGGCACTAGTCTCCTAAAGTTAAACACGAATGACTGCATTACTGATGAACACAGAAATATTTTTGCAATTTCAACTACATGACCGAGTTATGGACTCGGAAAAATCCTGTTCCGTTCATTAGTGGTTTCATATTTCCTTCAATCGTGTAAGAATGAATACTCTATTTACATAAAGTATCTAAAAATGAAGAAGGTTAATGATTTAATGCATTATTCATCATGTGTTAAGACTTCATAATATCTACATTTTCAGCAAAACATATCACCATGCGACTGATGCGTTCAGGTATGCTTCTTAGTCATAATTTCTTTGAAAAATTCCATGAATGACGGAAATGTGAACTGCAGTGGATTGGGGTTTGCATGTGTGTGTTGGTTTTGAATGCGGTATTTCTTTATTCCTTTTTTGGGTGGTGACCTAACACCCCCCGCCACACGCCCTTGCGGCGGCTTGCGGGGTATTATGTAGATATACATGTATGAAAAAATATTATGAAATGTGATTCATGCTACATTGTTTTATTATCCAGAACTCGTTTCTGGAAAAATTATCCATTTCCGGGAATAATTTCATAGTCGACAGGGAAGACGAAGGTAGTTTACTGTAGAAAATATACAAGAAACCGCATGTTTTAATTATCGCGTATCAAATTGTAACTCGAAATTTATGCTAAAAGACAAAGTTTTCATTGAAATGTACACATTTTGAAACATAGCCAATGTATGCCCCTACCCTTCCCTAAAAAGTAATTTGTATTGCACCTAAGTGAATTAAAATGCAGCATGTTCTCCGTGTTCAGGCGAAAGTACTTCATTTTCCATTGAACTGAATACCGATCCCACGTTTACGGAAATCCTCTTCGTATATAGGTTCCCTCCATTTCACTTCTTTCTCCTTTTCTACTCAAATTTTATCTTACTATAAGCATGTACGTATACATTTCCCTTGCATGAAGCATGAACTGCAGTCGCTTCTACCAATATTGAAACACAACAGCGTTGTCCAGTTGAAAGGCCTTGGCAACTTCTATTGAGTGAGATGCAAGTGCTTTGTCGACGCATTGAAAGCATTTCGACTTCAAATTTGTCCATTGCTGTGGATTCAGTAAACATTGTCGTTCAGATCATAGGACAATATGCTTCCTAGTTTATCCGTAACGCTACAGAACGAGCGAATACCGATTGCAGGGCTAAGATTTTTAAAACATCAATGGACGATTCGGAATATCTTCGAATACTATAAATATTTCTGAATTTTGATCACAATTTGAAGAAATACTTTTACTTCCACAAAATGTGATAACTTTTACAAACTTATATTAGCGAATTACTCCTGCAAATAACCGAAATTTTCCATATACAACCACGAATCCCTTGCTTTTTGCTTGCAGCACTCAAGTAATGATTAACCGCTAACCGTACGCAAAATAGTTACTCATTGGTGTATGTACATGAATTCAGGAGTATTCTCCATGACTTATGGTCTTGGAGAAATTGCGATTTAATTTTCTGGCAGGCGTAGTAAAATATGGAAATCAAACCATAGAGGAGCAACACGGGAGAAACTGAACGTGTATCTCAAAGAGTATTCAAAACACAACGCAAGCAATTCGTAGGTGATGCAACATTATAGGTAGGTGATGACAGAGTTTGCTATGCTTGTTAAAGTATTCCGAGAAACAGACAGAATGCTTTAATAATGACAGAGCTCGTATATTCCCGAATGATTGTTTTCTCAGGAAAATTTAACATTATAAATACAAGCATTAATTTACAGTTCAAATAACTATAATAATCCGCGCTAAACAAACACTTCTCCGGGACCTTTGAAAGGTTGAAAAGTCCTAACCCTGCCTAGTCTCAGTTCGCTAAAATCAGGCATACGGTGCATAGTAGCCATTTTAAATCAAGCCATAACCTATTGCATGACTACTAACGGTACACACGATGTTCAACAGAGCAGGGGAGGTCCACGCATACGCAAGTCACCTAGCGGTTCATGAATGTCGCCGCCGGAGTACGCTTATTTGGACAGTTTCTGGCAGAGGTCGACTCCCGTTCGGAAACAGAATTAATGGAGAGACAGGCGAAAAGCACACTTAGTCGATTCATCACCCTCCCATTAAATCGTCTGAGCTTAGTAGAGCAGCCATTATTTCAGCTCATGTTTTACCTTACTTTTTGCACTCCAAATACCCTTCCCACGGTAACATTGCATTTTTTCAATGCTGTGAAAATAGTTTAGCAAATTCTGCATCAGGTTTTGTGCACGCGTTTTTTCTCGGAGATTGAAAGTTTGTTACGCAAAAAAAGAAGATGGATGCCATTCAAGTAATCAAGCTTCATAGCTAACAATTTAGCCTTTTAATTTTACGTGTCATTTTCGTGTTGAGCATACAACCATTACCAGGAGAAAATGCCTGATTTGTGACTTCACCATAAGGAAATAGTTTTGATTAAAGACTAATGAGCAATGGGTATTCATTTCGTCACCGAAATAGTTCAATCGTCTCTTTCATAATTCAAATTGTCGCCATGTTCCCGAGTTATAGTCGGCCAGACAAGTTGTAGAGGGTTTGACTACTGACCGGAGGGCCCGTGTTCGATTCCCAGGCAAGCCTCTTCAGGCACCTGCAGCTCCACCCAAGCTATGTGATTTTTCGGATACCAGATCTTCCCGGAAAACCATAACCGGCACAGTGAAAGGAACTAGCCCCCCTTCCCTGATTCGTGAATTTCACATGCCGTCGGGCTTCACAAAAGTCAGGTCAGTCAAAAGTGTGGCTATGATAGCTTAGAAACACAAAATAAATGGACACAGTTTTGGTTCTTGAATATTTCGGTGGCCTGCCTACCTTTATCAACGAGTTTTTCCTTCCTCCTGGATAAATTCTTATATTTTCCACACCACGTGCCCAGAATGCCCCTGCCTCTCAATGAAAAATTGTGCGTAAAAATGGCTTGTGAAAAATGGTGCGTATTGGGCTGACGTACTACAGGTGCGTAATGCATGGGAAACTTTTCATTAAAAACCCACCGATCGAGAAGATGCGCAATATGTCTCTGGCGTTCTTTCTCAAATACGAATTTGAGATAATCTGAGCTCACATTTTCATGCTCACGTTTGAAAGTAGAGCCGACCACATTTCAAAACTGAGTTTTCATTCCCACATCCCCAGCGTTTTGTTTTCCCGCACCCGAAATACATATTCGTACGCGGCACCGCTTCGAGGGATTAAAATCAAACTTAACAAAACAGAGGGGGAGAGGATGGAATGTAGAGGAAAAAGGTATCCAATCGGGAAAGAGGTGTAAGAAGAGGGGAGATAGCGAGGGGAAAATAATCGGTGTGCGTGGATAACAAGCCGAGAATGCTGGTTATCGCGAAAAACGCTGTAACGACATCCCAACTACGTCAAGTTGGCGGGGACGAAATGAAAAAAAATTATATCAGTCCCGGGCCTAAAACTCTGTAACCCTTTATCCGCGCGGATCGAAGCGAGGGTTTTCTTATTTTCATTTCGCTTTAAATATATTCCGAGAAAAATCAACTGCTTTTTTTCCAAAAATGGGTCGAACCTGACCGATGGTGATTCGTCAGTGGCAATAATGAACTTTCCAACTTTTTATTAAATCCTCCTTTCACCCGATCCCTCTCGCTCTCCCGCCACCCCTCATTCCCTTAGCCCAGTCAGTGCCCCTTTTTCCCATCTCCCCTTTGCGATCTTTCCGAGATCGCATACTCTTCTGCCCAATCCACCCCGTTATTTTTTTCGTTATTTTCCGGCAGGGGATTTTATTTTGTGTTTCACGTTTTGGACTGTTTGTTCTCTTTCTTTGGGAAATCCCGATGTGTCATATTTCCGCAACACAACGGCCGTATTCAGAAGGGTAAGCTCTAGGCTGGTTCCATCCCGGAGAGGGTGGAAGGAGGTCTTTGGGAGACTTTCGTCACGCGATCAGAGTGGCGCCAAACGAAAAAATCAAGGGTAGAACCTCCCGAAAGCAGGGACACTGAGCCGAGGGCGTAAGTCTTGATTAGTGGACATCCTTCTGTTTGCCGTATCCCTTTAAGAAGAGACTATTGTAGAAAGTCGATGAAAAGGAACTAAATTAAAATCAGACCCAACGTCTTAAATTACGTGTAGTTAAACTAGCTTGTTGTATGCTATTTATATATACTAGGCTGAATAAATAAATGTCTTCTACGGAAATACCGTGGCCAATTGTTAGATAGTTAAGAAATATGTTAATGCGTCTGTTAAGTGTCGCCATATTTATGTTATAGTGTATAAATTGAGTTATTTTTTGGTCTTTCGTCGGCTAAAAATGGATGCGCACACAATTATTTTCATACGCCGCTACGCTAGCAGTTAATATCATGTCTCACCACCAACACATTTTTTCACCACAAGTGAAGATATCCAAGATTCGACACCCCATGGTCACCTCATCCGCCGCACTCCGGATGATTAGACATTTCGGCGGATACTTAAGGGATAATCGATGGAAACAATTGGCTTCTCAATGCCTGGTAGTTGATACTGAGCTGTGTACCATAGTCCTGGAGCAAACGATATTCCCTACGCGTTCGCCTTCAAATACTGCCATTGGTAAAAAGTAATTTATAACGATATTCACATATTAAATTTCTGCATGATAGCTTAAATTCAATTTATAACAAATACATTTTAGGTTTTGCATTCCAGAGAGGCTCAATAGTTTCTTATTTATCTTGACCCATCCATTATGGCTCAGTATTTTTGTGGGGATCGGAATGGAGCGGTAGCTAACGCCGGCTTCCCACCGAGAGGGCCGGGGTTCAATTCCTGGAGACAACAAATACTTTTCAGTGATATCTCGATCCCTACCTGAGGTGCTTTGTGGAGAGCACTTTGAATGAGTACGACGAGCGTCTGATGAGACGTTAAACCTTAGCTGTCGGTCCCCTCCCATAAAAGCTACTCCTCGAAAGAGGTTCATTCTACGACGTAAAACTTATAAATCCGTGGTTAGACATCAATGGTCGCCATAATCCACAAAACCTGTTTACGGTTGGAAATTAGAGATGGTCAACTTAACAAAGCCAAATATTGGTTTGCGGTATGTCAGAGATTTTTGAAAGCTGAAGTTAATGGTCGCTGCGATCTAAACATGTTTCAAACTTTCTAAGCATCAAGTCGCAATGATAAATTTAGCAAAATCAATCACATTAAAAATGTATAAACTGGATTAAAAATGATAATACCGACATCGAAAATTCCGTGGCAATTATGAAAATCCACAATAAAAAATATTTATTAAAACCTCTACAATTAATTGAAAAATAATATTATGCATTTATCACACTCCGGTCTGGATGCAATCAAATAACGTCGTTCCTTGCGAATTTATTTAATTCGGAGATACTTTCCACGATTCCTCATGCATTTCCAAAGGTAAAAAAATTTAGTGTTATGTTTATTCAATTTAAATTGGTATTGGCACTCCAAGGAGCTGAATTATGAGGCACTCCTTAAAGAGTAACACAAAATTCGATGTTTTACTTTAGATGCCATGAATCTGGGTCTCAGAAATTGTTACAGAAAATACCAGTCAACAAACAATCAAAATTTATGACCAAAGGGCTTTTTTTATGAATCTTTATAATGTTCTTAATTTTTTATGAAAGTTATCATTTTTCGTTTCCATGGTAAGAAATAATTTAAGAATCATTCTCCATATACGTGTACCATCTAATAACAGAAAAAAATCTCAGCTATTTACATTTGAGTTAAGGTACGATATTTCATTCGGCATTTTACATCACTATTTTTTAACATGATGAATCAGCAACGTGATTTTTTTACAGTTTTCATTTTATATTTTGAAATAAATGTTCAAAATAATTTCCTAAAACTCATTAGCCCGTGCATTTCCTTTCCACTTGCATTTGTATAGTTCACTTCTGAAAGCGATGCAATCGAAATATATCAGTCAATGCAGTGAAATTGTAAACTCGGATTTACTTATCTATTAATGAGGTTTCCAAATCGCCTGACGCGGTACCATGTTGGCAGCGTTAATTATTAAGCTAAGCGACCATTTTTTTACTGCGGCAAAGTAAACCCAGCGAATTTTCAAATGCGTGTTTTTGACCAAGTATGTATATTTGTGAACGCTAATCCTGGCCTCAATTTGTTTTCACTTTAAATTTATTTCATGTATCCTATAATGATTTGATAAAGTTAAACCAGAAAATTACACTAAAAATGCAAATTGTGTTGACGTTATTTACCCAATCCCAAGCCATATAACAAAACGGGATTATTTACCAATGAATGATTATATTTGTACAATATTAATGGAAAAATAAAAATTGAGATTAACATTTCTTCGAAAAATAGATGCATTTCAGATTATGCCTGCAGACCAAGGAATTTATTATTTGTTAAGCAAGGGTAGGGAATGATCCGAGGTTGTCTATACAACTTACGTCAATTTTATATTTTGATTTATGGAGTATAACTTGAGCACAATGAAGCGATACGGGCACAGTTAGCCACACACGTTCGCACATGTCTCCCTCATTATCATGGTCATATATAGATCAAATATCGTCACCGGGGTTGCTGCATACTTGTAAGTAGTGCCGGAATACCGATTCTGGCACAAGTCCAACAAAATACATATTTCAGCCCAAAGTCAACTATTCGAATAATTATTTACATGTCCTCACCCCGAGACAAAGCCTACACGCGAATAAAAAAATCAACAAATATTTCCATAGAGTTCTGAAACACGTCATCCTGGAATTGCGAAATATCATTACCCATATTTGTTACTAATCCACAGCCCATTTTATCTAACACACAAGTTCATGTACGCATCCAAACGTTACCAGGCCACACCCAAGGATACAATGAGCCTGTAAGAGGGATCGAGGAAATAATTCATCACAGGGTGATCAAGCAGTGAAGAAGTTAAATGTGACTCTCGTAGCAGTATCTAGCCTCGGTGGAAAAGGTATCTCAAAGAAATTCATGAAAGGCTCTCAAAGATTTACAATGAAAATCAGTATTTCTTTGTGGTAGCTACTTACATTCGGCAAATCTAGTGTCATCATAGTCACTAGTAGTTCGGTCCGGTACCTTAGGTCTAACTCATGCGTTACTCGGTGAGGTTCGATCGGTTATGGCATTGTTGCAAAAAAAATCGACTTGTCACAACTTTTCATTCTTCTTCAAATTTATTCCCAACATAAAAATTGAGCTCCAAATCTACTATATATCTCGACCAACTGTTACAACACGGATGACTAATCCGACAGACATTTATGAGGAAGAAATACAAAAAATTGATGAATGTGCGTGATCGAAGGTTCTAAAAAAATCTAGGGAATCGTAAATGGCGAATCGTGCAAATGTACTCCAGCCGAAACTAATTTCTTCACTCCTCTGTAGTTAGAGTACATTTCATCTCACCGTAAAAGCAGCAAAATAGAATGGCATAAAAGAGAAAGCTGGACGTTCCGACGTATCTTTGTCCACGAACCGCCAGAATTCATGGCTTTATGAATAAGGTAACAGTTAATGAACAGTAACAGTTTATATCGCCACGCATTTGAAAAAAATTAATGACGTTCCATTTTATAAGAAATTCAGACCAACATTAGAATGTTACTCTAACCATTAGTCCACAATTAGCGTTCCTTCCGAGGAAATATATGTTTATTACCTTCCTTTATTCTATTTTCAGTCCGCTGCGGTCTAAATAAAGTAATTCTTTTTTGTATTTGCAGGTGCACTTTGCTGCAATAACGGACGAAAGGATTGGGTGCCCATAAAAATAATAATAATGTCTTCATATAAATTATTGGACTTTATTTTGTTATTAATATGCCGTGCTGCGTTATTTTTTAATATATGTATGTACTATCCGTTTTATAATTCCACTTTCCAGCTTTATTTTTAAATGACATCAATACACTTATTTTATCTGCGTCGTTATAATTCAATGTTGCCATCCAAAATGCGATCACTGAAAAAATATTGGACAGCAATCTGTCTTTAGCGTTCCCTGGTACAATTTATTGAGAATTACTTTCATACATATCCTTACTTATGTCGTCAATTTGAACCACATCTAGTAAATTACATCAAGTACAACTATGAAAATTTTCAACGGGGACCAAAAATACCAATTGGCCATAAACCACAAGCTGTGATAAAATCCAAATTTTACAAAATTGAATGTGGATGTGATCATAAGTACGAGTGGTCATATAGAATTCACTATCCGAGCAATACAGATTCTCTTGAAGATAATATTACTTTATTTTTTTTAAATTAATATCCCGAGCAGTCAAATATTTCCGAACATTTTTTTAGAAACGTGGCATATGAAAAATATGACACATGACAAACCGACAAACATAAAATAGGGTAGACAATTTATTAACTAATTGAACAGTAAAACAAACAATAGAATAGATGCGACCATGGTAATCTATTACACGACAAGCTCCTCATTGAATGGCATGAACCCAACCTCGGACGACCCTATAGTTTTTTTTACTTTTATATGACCTTGCCCTTAGTTCTGGTTCCCATCTTTCTCCCCCTCCTAACATACAGGTATTTTATTCCCCGCATCAACGGCGACCTTCGCTTGCCCCCTTCTCAAAACAAAAACTTTCCCTCTCCCTCTTAAAAAATAAGTGTGAAAATCACATAACGTGTTGACAATGTGTTCACGCTGTGATTTCATGCTTCGTAATCCGATTATAAGTCTGTAACTTGGGAAAGAGGTACCGCCAATCATTTAAGAGCATTTGTGTTCGTTGACATTTGCTTGAGTGAAGATCACAGAAGCCTGGATCCCTGCCATCCCGTGATTGCGATGAATTGAAAGATCTTTCTTCCACTCCGTGAATGTTGCTTTTCCATTTTCCGAACCCAATATCCAGGATTCTTTCCCAACTTTTTAACGTGCGGTTTAGTCTGGTCGATACCTTTCGTTTTTATTAATTGAAAACACCACTTATCGCTCCATCCTTCAAGTTATGAAATTGATAACCTAGGAAACTCCCTCTTATTCGAATTTGAGTTGAAATTCGAAAGGGTGTAAAAAATAATATAGTGGCAAGACTTTAAAGCCATTTCGTTCAAACTTCAAGAAGTTGTAAAGCTTTAAGTATTCCGTGAAAATGCATAACTCAGCGAGCGTTTCTCCGAATCTTCCCTAATGATTACTTTTGCAAACTGTTTCACTTGAAACCGTTTAGTTCTGCTACCAATGGTCATTTGAAAATTGCACCACGAAATAGCTGTCCCAAATATAGCTATCAAATAGACCAACAATTCATCGTGAGTAAATCGAGTTGGACTTTTTCTACGAGATTTTGACTATTTTTGACTCTTTAGTCCTTAGTCTTCGGAGAGGAGGCATACGTATTCACCAATGAGAGCAGTTTCGCGAGTTTAAAGAGAGTTCTGCTGAAATCGGAGGTTTACAGATACTTGCCTGCACTTTTGATGAATAATACTCACCACGTCTATTTGACAAACAGCAGATATTTTAGAATAAGTGGGTATTCGGGACTTCGGCTTTTATACAAAGAGTACTTTCTTGTACACAATAAGGTGCATTGTTCGATAGGAGTGATTTGTAGAGCAGGCGATCATTTTTTTATGGGACTCTTGCAATGTCAACATATGGACCATTTTTAATATTTTTGAAGTTCGTTCAATAAAGTCAGATTTGTTGTTGTGACTGTTGTCTTTACCTGATTTCAGGTAGTGAATTTTTTTATTGCAAGGTTTTTACGTGTAAGTTATTGATAAATGAGCTGGGCGTGCCGAGTTGAATTCTGAAAAATTGTTTTCTGTATTACCATGAAATGCATGAAGTGGGATTTTATATCTGTGTCCACGTCTTCAATGAGTGTTATACAGATCCAGTGTTGTAATTCTTTAACTAATAGGGTAAGTTCTTTTATTGTGAAATTCTTCAATGAGATATTTAAAGTAGAGTTCGTTTCTATGTTCTTTCCTTTTGGTGTAATTTTTTGCATCATTTATGGCTTCAGGTTTTAAATTTAAAGTTTTAACTTTATTAAGGAGTCTGCATGTCATTAACCGCAACTGTTGTAAATAATTTACTGAGAAATTTGACCACCTCGAAATTTTTTCAATTCTTTCTGTTTTTTTACAAACAAATTATATCATTTTTCTGTGCGAGCGCCTTTAAGTTTGGGATTTATTTTAATGATAAACCAACACGACAATTATTAACGCGAAGGTTGGTTCGATAGGTCAAGGCTAAGCTTCCCCTAACACTAAGCTGAACGGTGTGTGGAAATTCACACATTAAAAGGATAATAAGAGATTCAGTTTCTTTTCCTGTCCCGTCAATAGTAGCAATAAATAGAGCAATAAAATAATAATAAAAGCAAAAAGCAATAAAGAGAGCAGCATATCTATACAATTTAATTAGGAGCCACGCCCAAAAAAAAATAAAAACACAAGACCTTCACGGAAGCCAGATTCTGACTGATCAGGTATCAACATCTCCATTAATGCTAGTTGAAATAATAAAAAAAATTATTCCACTTTAGGCTATGATTTGAGATCATTTGATTAGGAAAACAGCCGTGAGCTCTTATTGGTCAATGGCATCCAGAGTACCATTTCTTCTTAACACAGGCCAACAGTGGTTTTGGTTCCGGAGCTTTTAATGATGATTTAAAGAACAATTGGGGTGCTGAATCCAATTATGACACTAGTTTTTTCCTATCAGCTATAGTTTTCAAGATATAGATATGTTGTTACTTACGTAAAAAAATCTTCTACATGATGATATGGGAATATTATATTAATAATAATACCCACTAAATATAAAGACTTGATTTATTTCTAGGACTGTTAAATCACCCACAAACACAACAGAATTTTACAATACAATTGAACACAAATACTAAAACTTTTTACTGTAATAAAACAAATTGAAAAGAAAAAAATACATAAAAACATCAGTCAACACATCGGAAGTTTCTTTTGCGCGATTTTCTTGAGTGCACTTTGTTCAAACAGTCTCGTTTTAAGCACCAGCAGTAATCTGCCATCATATGGTTATCCCATCTTCCTTGGTAGCGAGCTTCCATTGTTTTTATATCCTGGTGAAATCTTTCACCTTGTTCTTCACTTGTGTCTCCTAAATTTCCAAGAAAATTGTCCAAGTGGCTGTGTAGGTAGTGAACTTTTGTGCTCATATTACATCCAAGTGATTTGAAGTTACTGAGCATAATGTTTACCAGCTCAATATAATTTTCACTTTTGTGATTTCCTAGAAAATTTTTTATGACCTCAACAAATGACATCCAACTAATTTTTTCAATCTCATTCATTGACTCGACAAGCGCAGGATCCTTTGTAAGTTGTCCTTGGAGCTATCAATAAACAAACGCCAATCACTAGCATCATATTGTGATAGTAGTCCCATTTCTTCCAAAAGACCCTTAACGTCTAAACAAAATGTAAGATTGTCTTCTTGAGTAAAGAAGGGTAGCATATCCTTTTCCCTTGTGCGATAAAAACTTATTTTTGCACCGGGTTGCAGTAAATTCTTTTCATGCAGTCTTGATGCTAGTAGTTCGGATGCTTCCTTCGATAAGTTCAGTTCTCTAGCAAGATCGCTTAGTTCATCTTGATTAAATAGTTGAGGAATTGTTGATGCCCCCTCGTAGTCACTGCCACTATCGTCAATAGAATGAGAAATGTTTTCAAATGACTCAAATTCTTCCTTAGATATATCTGGTAACGTCTGAAATATTTGGATCGGTATTTCTTCTGAACGGGGTACCGGGCGTCTGGCTGAAGGCAAATCTGGATATGTCCACTTGTGGCGATTTTTTCGATTAATTCCCGAAAAATTTACTATGCAAAAATAACAGTCGTCAATATGGTTCACAGGTTCTCTCCACACCATTGGCACACCAAATTTTAGACTTTTGCTTTGTCCTGTTGTCCATTGCCGCAGATGTTCAGTACATGTTTTACACACAAAATGCGGTGCCCATGTTTTATCTTGGTCACCAAGCTTAACACCAAAATATCCCAAGTATGCACGTTTCACAAAGTCTGTAATATTTTTCCTATTTTCTTTTACCATATATTCCCCACAAACGTAACAAAACACATCAGGATCATTAACACAGCATCTTCGACTTGAGCTCATTTTTAGATGATGTTTTACAAAAAGTTACACTTTGAAGTAAAGTCCGTCCACCTGCTCCGCATAGCCAAGGGCAACTAATGAAATAAAAATGGCTGTCAAGAGAACAGAAAACGTGGATGCCATCTAACAGATACATTATGAACTAATTTCGCCATCTTTTACCGAAGTCGATACAAACGATTTTTGTTTTTTAATCTCATTGGCCTACAATATAGAAATATACATAAAACTTATTGACAGTTTATTGAAAATAAAAGGAACACCGCAGAGTGGTCATAAATTAGTATACTTATAGATTTATTTAACTTTGAAAATTATTTTCCGGAATATATCAAATATTAAAACAACTAATCGTAAGATGTGCCATATCTAAAAAAGTAGAGCTGTTAAATAAAAACGGATTTCATATTTGGATTCAGCTCTACAAATATAGTTAAAATCAGCACAAAGATTCCCGGCACCAAAAAAAATATTTTTTGTAGGCCTGTGTAATCAATACTTTATCATCCAATTTAAGGTGCATTTACAGGCGTAGTTTATCCCCTTTCAACTCAGATGAAATTATTTACAATTGATGGATCAAATTGATAATTAAAGCCATGGCAACATTCCCCCCTCACTATCTGCTTAAAAAAGAATAATAACTCCATAAGATCCTATGCAAATAGACACAAAAAGTAGGCCGACTTTAAAGAAAATGCTTTAGAAGATGCGCAATTTCTGAAAATAGCGAGCCGCTTCCACTTGCACACATACGTGCTTATTCTTATGCAATGGAACACCAACTCTTGACGTGAAGGGCAAATCAATCTTGATGAATTAAAAGTTTGCATTTGTTTCATTACGTTAGTTCCTTTTTGATATGATGAGTTTCGGATTAATATATCGTTGGTTCGGCCATTGCGCTTCCGTTCCTAAATCAAACTTCGATGGTCCAAACCTCAAGCATTACATTTTTCTTACGCTTTTCAAAACATACCTAAAGACCAAAAAAAGTCATTTCCTTAGAAAATCCTATCAATTGGTATTGCAGTTTGATCTTGTTTTAATAGAATATGAAAAATGTTTTGCGGAAATTTTAGATCGAGGATCCTCATATAGTATTCGTAATTCCGTCCGAAGACCGTTTGATGCACCGAGACACACTGTATCGATATTCAGAATCAATCAGTCGCGCGGCTTGTATGGGAACTACGTCGCCTGGCGTGCCCTAGACACCCTTGGGCTTCCATCGACTCAACCAAACGATCGGGAAGCACGCACGGTCGGGGGGCGTCTCTCGACGCGGCTCGCGGGCGTGACGAGTGGCGAGGCCATAGAACGGTGCACCCAACCCCTGGGGGAGGGAAGAGGAAGAGAGAGAGAGTAAGGGAGCGAGAGGAGACCATAAAAGCAAGCAAGCGAGCGAGGGAGCACCCTCTGCCGGGCGACTCCCTTGAGTTGCTCAAACGCCGGAGCGTCCAAACTCGGCCCCTGTTCTTTCTCGTCGTGATACTGCACCGCGAAGACCACCCCCCTCCCCCCCGTCAAAGAGGGAAGGGAAAAATGAGAGAACAGGGAAAGGATATGGGGGAGGAGTGGGGCACTAATAACTCTTCCCGAGGAAGAAAAATAAAAGAAAGTAAACAAACAAGTGAATTAAACCGCCGTCGTTCCATCCGACGAGGTCCATAAAACCGGAGAGAGACAGAGTAAGAGACGGATTGCTTTACTCTTTTATTTTTAAGAGTTATTCCTTTTTTTTGGCCTCCCCCTCTTGTCTCCTCATTCACCCCCAGAGGTCGCAACAGTTGATGCGACGACAGGCGTCCAGGGGGCGGGTTTTGAAAAAGGGGGTCACATAGGAGCGTGTGGGGTGGGGAACGAGAGAGGAGGGAAAAGAGAGGCGGGGGTTAAGGGACCGAGGCACGTGGTAGGTCACAGAGAGAGAGGAGCTGAAGTGCAGTGGGAAGGAGGAAAGTTGATGGGCCCAATGGGGCATGGGGGTATCGGTGGAGAGCAAGCCGTCGCTCGTGGAAGCGCTGGGCTGGCTGGGCTGGGCTGGCGTCCACCCTCAATTCAGCTCGATTAATATTAAGCTGGAATTAATACTACGTAAAGGGGATCGGAATGGTGTGGTGGCTAACGTACTGGCTTCCCACCCAGAGGGCCCGGGTTCGAATTCCGACGCCGGCAGAGATTTTTCAGGGGAATTACGGTCCCTACTTGAGGTGCTTGGTGGAGGGCACGTCGAGTTAGTCCGCCGTCCGTCAGATGGGACGTTTAGCTGCAGACCCCTTGGCGCTTTTCGTTAGGAGTAGGCTAATAACGACGCCGGGTTTCTCTCCAGCCTTCCTCCTTTCCCATCCATCTCTAATGGCGCAAATGACCTTAGTTGTCGGTCGCCTCCCTAAAAAAGCTACTTCTACTGCGATGTGTGAAATTCGCTCAACATGGTGTGAAGATCGAGCAGTTCCTTCCCCTCTGCCGCCCGCTGTTCCCTAAGATCACCTGGTACCCAAAAAGTCACACAGACGTTGATTATTTTATTAAGTGGCTGTCAAATGTTTTTTCGCCCGTCTTAAAATGTAATTTTGAGTACGGACGAGTTCTGAAAAAAATCCCAAAGGTGGCCATTTCAAGAGTCACGGTAAAATGATAATATGCATATTTTACCTACGATATAAGTGAGAGACGTGATGGTTTCAGCGTTGTTGCATCAAGTCCAATCATTGTGGAAATAACATATAGTTTTCTGAAATGCCTTCAACCCATTGATTTGTTTGTTGTTAAGGATTTTGGACCCATTTGATGAAATAATATGAGGGGTACTTCCATTCTCAATGTCACCCTAAGGTCTCCAAGAAATTCACGCATCTTGGGCTGTGGTTGATGGTGTCTGTGGACATCATTTTTTTAAATTTGAAGTCGTTACCTCCGGTCGGTTCCTAAACGTTCTACCCACTAGACTAAAACTTCGAAAACGTATATCCTGAAATAGCTACGAAGGAAATTATTTTTCTTTTCTCTTGAACATAAAGGAAGAGTTACGAATATTTGTCAACAGATAGCGATATTCTAAAATCCACCGCAGAAACGAGTGGTTGACGTTCCAAGAGCGGCTAAAAGCAAAGGAAAAAATCCTAAAATCCTAAGTATAAATTTAAAAACTCTAAGTCCGGGCTCTTTTAACAAAAATGATAAAACGTTTATGAATAAAATTTAAACAAAATCCCGAGTAAGTTTTATTAATAGCCCGAACTATATTTAACTGCTTTCTTCCCATATATCCCCGGTGGAGAAATTGCAAGACCAAAAGGAGTACTTGAACTATTAAAAGAGACTAGGTCCTCTACAATTCCACCGCTTCCTTATATTTTGCTAGAGATAGCATCTTTGCTTATTGCATCAACGCGCGAATCAAATACAATTTGAGCGTGGGCGATTAATTCCTGGCTACTAAGAAGCTCTTTCCTAAAGTCCACCCTAAAAAGAAACTCGTCGCATGCAAAGTCCCTTTTTGATCTTTTGTTTACTGAAAGACGCAAACACACGGCTCGGCGATCATCCGTGTCATCTAATCATAAATATTCCAATAATTAATACGAGTAACAGGGAGGTCTCAGGACCACTAATTGTACAAAAGTATAAACGTATGGCTAGAGTAGAGAAAGCTGAAAACCAATTGCAAGCCCTACTTGCATCAAGATATAAATTACAAAGTCTAAGAAGGCTAAGTGGCCTGATATCTTCCTTGCGTCATGCGATGCCTTTTGCCCAAACGTAACCAAAGGAATGCTTTGCATTAATTTTTCACGGTCGGTATTCTGAATTCTAATCACGCAATACGATATTCGTGGCATGATCGTGGAGCATGCATTTAAGATTTTCTTAGATTTTTAATTCAAGATAGGTTGTTAAATGAAATTAGACTAGGAATATACACAATCATTTTGAAGCATCACTTAAAGAAGATTAAATACTCTCAAGTCTCCATCGACAACGCTAATTAAATCGTGCGTTTGAACTCGAAATTCCACTATTTATGGCGAATCTCGGAGAGGAAACTAAGAAATATTTTTCGATAAAACTATCCCAGTTTTCGGGAAAAGTTTAAATTTATTTTGGCTACTTACACTATGAGGACCGTATATGAATTCATTAAAGAATTTTCAACGATTTAAATAGAAACTAAATAAATACTGAATGCGTAACACAAAATATAAATGACTAAAAAGGTATTCATTTCGAGCTATGCACTAACATGTTGAATACTCAAGCATAAGACGATAGCATATTATTGGCTATTATTGGCATATTATTATAATTGGCTAAATAAGTGTAATTACAGATTTAAACCCAAGTATTTTAAATTATAATTTCTTTTATCGGAGTTTTTCTGTAGACGCTACATTCCATTTTTTCTCGATATGTTCATGAGTCCAATTAATTTATATTTCCGCTATTTCCAAAAACTGAATTTGATTAAGTCTTACATAGAGCGAGGAATAAAGTTCGAAATGTGAGCCTCCTCCATGATGTGTGTAAAGTTATTAAGATAAATGCTTATCTTCCGATCACTTGGAGACGTCGTCAATTACCTTTTCAGGATGGAGATATAAAGTCCCCATGACTCTAATTACTTCCAAAAATTGGGAATAAAACCGAATAAAATTGTTTATCCTTTTCACTTCAGAATCGATTCTGTCTTTATTCATTTACTTGCATCAAAATGCCACTCTGGGCTGTAAGTTGACCAGAAGAACACCGACACTCCCCGTCGTTCTTGTCAAAAAGTTACATTTTCAAATTTGCAAAATCATCACCTTTTTGAAATATAGTTTTTGGTAAAAATATGTCGCACGCCCGAAAAGGAGTATATGAAAATCAGATGCTTCTGCAGGAATGGCAATTCCACCTCGTCCGCTTCCAAGTCATCCATTCACATTGAAGGAAATAACTTGACGCCCTCCACAAAATAACCCCCGTGGTCTCCGCGTGTGGCAACACGTGGATGTAGGCCCCCGTCCCCGTTTCCCACCATCCTTCACTCACAGCCAGGGCATCGTGTTTCCTTCCCTACCCCTTAACAAATATTCCCCTCTCTCCCAAACCACCCTCTGGGGAATATGTTGCCCAGAAACAACCCTTCCTCACCAAACCACCAGCACTCCCGAGGCCCCTCGTCTGACTACCCCCTCATTCTAAGCCACAACCCAGACCCCTCCTCCCCGCCAAAGTGTTCGGCCGGATGGATGAACTGACTCTCGGGCCGGAAGAGCGTTCCGTCCCGCCAAAATGAGGGGAGGGCAGAATGCAGCATGGTCAGGGAGGAGGGTGCGCTGAGCGGGTCGACCCAGCGCGGGAGGGAGTGTAGGACGGATGGGAAGAGGAGATGGGAGGGGAGGCGCGGGTCCTTATCGCGCGGTCATAAATCCTCCCCCGGAGGGAAACTGGCCGAGAGAGCGCGTCCAGGATACCGACATCATTCCCACCCGTCTCCTCAACCACCCCCCTGGCCCAAACCCTCTCTTCCTCCCGCTCTCCACTTCCTCCTCCTACTCCCCCTCCTCCCTATCCCTCCCGAGTCGCAAGCCTCCCCCACCCACTCGTAGGCGCTTTCGTTCCATTTTCCGCTCACGGCACGAAGGCCTCACGCGGGCGGAGGCCTCTGATCACCGGTTGGCAGACGCTGTCTGGATGCACGCTGCGGGAAATGCGGGGCGAAAGAGAGGCAAGGGGGGTGGATCGAGAGAGAGACGACTGCCAACGGGAAGCAAGGGATGTGATTAACGAAATGCCTTGAATATCCTCCCACTCCCCCCCCCTAAAAACCCCAATTTTACGGTGTGCATCATAGGGATAACCAACCGACCCAAATACCTTGAATAATCTCCCGCGTTTTACGGCGTACGATATCATAATAGTAACCGCCCGTGATTGGTGTAACAAATTCCACTATAATACATTATTTACGATCAACTTCATTTAAAAGACCTCGTATAGCGCTTGATACATTACCAGTACTGTACTGAACATCATAGAGTAGTCCATTTATTAAAAATCCCGATAAAATTCCATATTCTACTCACTCTTTAGGCAGTAGATATACCAAAATTTCGCAGTCCTTATTTTTTACCTATTTTTCCGACAGTGATGTTCTTTTTGTCAACGTTACTATTATCATTCCTCTCAAGTGTAGCAAAAAAGAAGGAAAGGAGTTCGTGAAGGCGCCTGGCCACTCTACACTTAAACGACTAGGATTCTGTCGATTTCAGAGTAACATAAATTTTTTTTCTAACTCTTTTTATCACAAGAAACATTCTAATTCGTGTCCTGCGGCAAATCGTAATTTATAGCTGATGTGACGTTGAAATGAACTGACAAAGGAGGTAAGAAGGGAACATTGCCTACGCAATTGCCCTGCCGGCTGTTTCACTGTCAACTGGAACGTGTGATACAATGATCCAACAGCATATGGACAATTATTACACTCGGCTAATAGCATAAAGATTGATAAATTCATTAAATCGACATGAATCTCATTTTTTTACGTTTCCCGCAAATAATTATATTTTCCGACCCATCTCTCATGATTTTTGGCGTTCCTCTCAATTGTGTCGTTTTCATTGATTCGCCATCGCTAATTCATGAAAAATTCACACATACCACATTTATTTGCTAGATATGCAACCTATACAAACGAGTACTCAACGAGAGAGTTCCCTCGTTTAACTCGAACCAGCCCTAAACAAAGCAGAAAATGTGAATGTAATCATTAATTTATTTGGATCACTGAGGTCTCCACTGAAAAAGGATGCCCCAATCATTCCGTAGCTACTAGCATGCAGGAAAAGAATTCGAAAATCTCTCCGACTTATATCTAGGAGAATATTCAGGCAGTTCCTCACGGACCCTCAAAGCAGACGGACGTGTTTTAAAGCAGCGCATTAATCACCGCTCGAGAGGATTAGAGACCGCTAGAAGGCACACTCCCGTGAGCGAAATGGGAAAGGGCATGGCGGTGGATGTCAAGTGTATTATGTACCGTAGAAAATTGAGAAATGGAGTCCAGTGTAGTGGGTGTTGCTCTTGGTATCATTTTGATTGCTCTAAGAGTAAACTGGAGGATTTCGTGAGTGACAATTGGCAGTGCTGTAAGCGTGAAAGTCAAAAGAATCGAAGAAGTTTAGAAGAAAAAGAGGTGGTAATTGAAAAGCTGCAAGCGGATTTAAGCATCGCTCGAAAGACAATTTGCAGCCTTTCCGCTGAAAATGAGGAACTGAAAGCATCATTAAAAGAGATGAGGCGGCGGGTGAAACAAAAAGTCGAAGATGATCTCCTCTTTTCCCGAAGGTGTGATAAGAGGAAACTGGAAGATTTAAGGCCGACCAGAAGGGAGACAAGCTCATGTGACGCAGATGCCGATCGGGCAGGAGGAATACGGGAAAGCATCCACCGAGAGAGCAGCCAAAGAAGCGAGGAGATAAAAGGAAAGATAGAATAAATGTGAGACCGAAGAGGGAGAGGATTCCGATGAGGGAGGACATAGTCTCAAGGGAGGGGACGTCTCTTGGTGATCCAGGGTCACCCAAAGTGAAAATATTTGGTGATTCCATAATATGTTACGTCAGAGGTTGGGGCGAAAGTATCGACGAAGGCGTTCAGTGTTTTCCGGGGATAAGAGTGGAACATTTGGACAACAAAGTAGCTAATATGGCTAGTGAAGGTGATGAAAGAGTTGTCATAATTCACGTAGGGACAAATGACGTAAGAAGTGCTAAGTCAGAAGACCATCTGATCGGTTTTATTTGGGATTTGGCGAATTCAGCCAAAAATAAGTTCAAAAGTGCGCAATTGTTATAAGTGGAATTCTTCGTAGAAGGGACATACATTGGAAGAAAATCGACGCCATTAACGAAGGAATAGAGTGCGTTTGCGTGCAACAAAGTCTGACATTCGTGGACCCTAATTGTTGGGTCGGTGACAGTCACTTGGGCCGCGATGGAGTGCATTTAAACAGGAAGGGATCCCGGGTTTTGTCAAATCTGTTTTAAAATGTCGCACTAAAGCTCAGTGAGCAGGGAAACCTGTAATGGTCACAAGAGGAGGGCCTCACGATTCCGAAGAAAAGGAAGGTAAGGGCTTAATAGTTTTTCAGGTAAACTGCCGAAGTATTCTAAATAAAGTATGTCATTTCGAGACGTTAGTTGATGCATGTAATCCGGATATTGTGATAGGCACGGAGTCGTGGCTAAGTGATCGCATTATGTCAAACGAGATTTTTCCTCAAAATTTGGCAGTTTACAGAAGGGATAGGGATGGTGGGAAAAGTATTCGGAATGGGCAAGTGGTGGGGAGAATTTAGAAGAAATCTGGAAAACATTTAAGGGGATAATGGAGGAGGGATTAAATAAATTTGTCCCGAAAAAAATTCTTAAAGAAAATACTGACCCTGAGTTCTACAACCGCAAAATCAGATCCTTGAAGAAAAAACTGAGAGTGATTCACAAAAAACGGAACGAGAGCTCGGAATGGCTCATAATTTACAAACAATTAGTTCGTGAATTAAATAGAGAAAAGAAAATAGCCAAAGAAAGTTTTCTACAGAAATTAATCGGGATAGATAATGGAAATAAATTTTATAAGTACCTCCGGATGAGGAAAGACAACAGGGAAAACATAACAGCTTTAAAAAAAGGGGATGGAACACTAATCGTTGACGATAAGGAAAAGGCTAATGCATTTAGTAATTGGTATGCAAGTGTATTTAAGGTGATGGTAAACAAAAAGGATCCTGTAGAGTAAACAAGGAGTAGAGATAATATTAAACACCAAAAGTATTAAAACGACGAGCGCAGAAATGTATAAAAAAAATAACGAAAATGAGGGCAAATAAATCAAAAGGGTCCGATGGTATCTCAATTGACTTGCTCAAATTGGGTGGTAGTGTAGTTTCAAATTATATTAATCACTTATTCAATGTTACCTTAAACAATAACGCCCTGCCAAATGCTTGGAAGAAGGCATATGTTACGCCAATTTGCAAAGGAGGAGATAAGGTACTAGTTGATAATTATAGACCAGTAAGCTTGACATCAGTTGTATGCAAGCTATTAGAAAAGATATTGGCTGATTATCTCTGGGATTTGTGGGAGAGTGAGAATTGGTTGTGTAGGCGCCAATACGGTTTTAGAAAAGGGCACTCTTGCGAAACTCAGCTATTAGGGTTCTGCCAAGAAATTCTCGACTCTATGGATGCGGGAATAGAAGTGGATGCTATAATAGTCGATCTGTCAAAAGCCTTTGACAAAGTTGACCACGATCGCTTAGTGCTAAAGATGGGCCAATTGCCACTGCACACAGATGGAAAAGTAATCTCGTGGGTCAAAAATTTCATGGAAGGTCGATCACAAAGGGTCAAATTAGGAGAAGTCTATTCTGGAAAGACAAGGGTAACATCGGGTGTCCCACAAGGAAGCGTACTTGGCCCGCTCTTGTTTTATTAAATATACATAAAGGATCTCCCAGTAGATATTATTTCTCAGATAAGACTTTTTGCAGACGACTGTATTATCTATCGGAAAATCGAAAATGACAGAGACCGCGACATACTTCAAAGGGACACTAATAAAATGACGGAGTGGGTGACAAATAATGGGATGGATATTAATGTTAGCAAATGCAAATCCATCACCTTTAGTAACAAGGTAAATGGAAGCAATAGGGAATATAAATTCTCAGAAAATGCCATTCCTAGAAGTGATCGTTGCAAATACTTAGATGTATATTTAACCAAGGATTTAGGGTGGGGGCCAAATGTGGATTACATTTTTAAGAAAGCTTTGAAAACTCTTCATTGGGTGATGAGAAACCTAAAAGGGAGCGTTAAAGCAACTAAGGAGAAGGCGTATCAGACCCTGGTAAGACCAATTTTGGAGTACGCTTCTCTAGTATGGGACCCTCATGAAGATGGACAAATCAAAAAACTGGAAAAGGTGCAAAGAAGGGCTGCCCGATATGTACTGGGGAAGCATCGGAGGGTGGAGAGTGTCTGACATGCTAAAAACGCAGGGCTGGGAACCTTTAGAAAGTAGAAGGCAAGTAAGCAGGCTTTGTGGAATGTTCCGCATTCTGAATGGGGAGAAAGCTTGGGCAGATCTAAGGAAAGAGGCGGGGAACCCGAATTTTATAGGGAGAAATTACCACAAATTTAAGGTAAATTGCCGGGCACAAGGAACGAATAAAAAAAAATTTCTTTTCTAAATAAAACAATTGTTGATTGGAAAAATTTACCTGCAAAAATTTTTAAGCCCTTTCCTAACAGAGTCCAAACTCTTAAGAAAAGATGTAAACAACTTCTGTAATCATTTGATTGATGTGTTGTATAAAATTAAATGTAACAGCTTAATTTTTTTTCTTGTTGATTGGGAAACAAATGTTAACGAAATTCCTTCCGAAATGATTTCCTTTTTTTTGTATGTATTACAGATTGGTGTTTGGAAATTTCCTTAAAGTGTATTTTTTTCTGACTGATTTTATTTGTTATCTTTTGTGATATTGATTGTATTTCAGAAACCATGTTATTTTTCCAAGGCAAGTTTATTGTAATACTTGGGACTTGTGTGCCACCGGACATTTGTCTATTTGCACATGCACATTTTAATAATAATAATAATATTTACGAGAACATTTCAATTTAATTCTCTATCACCTTAAAACAATTTGTAGAACATATCACGGATACCTAAAAATCACCACTTTAGATGACAAAAAAAATGGAAATCTGTTGGCGGAAATATTTTGAATGGAAGCAATAAATCGTAATGGACTTCTCACCGTTATTTTTTACATGAAATTATATTAGTATATCGCGTATCAAAAAACCACTCTTTGACAGTCATTCAATTACCGGAAGTAGGGCTGACAAGAGCCGTTGGTTTCAAAAGCAGAAGAGAGCGATTATTCACCTATGGTGAAAAACATCCACCTGTTTATTCAATTTCGTTCGCAACGGTAAGGCTAAGTGAAAGCTTTATCCGTCGGATGCAAAGCTAAAAGAGGTTAAAGTACGAATACCTCATCCAAGAGGATGAGTGTTAAAGATGGTGGAAGGGGGAAACGCTGAATGTTTGACGGCCTTTAATCCGATCTGTGGGAGAGGTTACTAAGGCAGTTGTTTGTCCTAGATTTACGAGAAAGATACGGGCCAGTTCACCCCGTAACTCTCCCGAAGGTCGATTGTTCATATGAAAAGGTGAGCTTCAGAGGGAAGGGGGACATAAATTTCACTTAAGATGACGGTGCATTCGGCCCTAATTCGCTTACTCTGTCAGAGACAACTCGAGTATGTGAGATGCCCGACATATGAGAGAAAATCAACGCCTCTGTTGCGCTTGTTTACAGAGCTCACGTTTCAAAAGTTTCTCGTTCTTTCCAACTCTTCGCAAATTTGATGATTTTTTAAGAGAGAAGCGACAAAAATACCTTTCGGATATTTCGTTTCAGGTTGATTCGCAGTAATGGACCAAGTAAAAATGCATCAGATAAAAAAACGGCGACAACTCAAAATATTATCAACTAACAAATTAAATAAGTAACAACGATACTTTTCTTGTAACGAATTCATGAACTAAGCTAAGCAAATAATAATGTGGAATCGTGTAATCGTTGAATTCGTACCTGCTCTCCTGTTTATATCATGAGGTTATGAAAAACAAAAAAATTGACTAGTGCAAATGAAGTCGTCCAAATATTCTCCCACGTTTGGATGAAGTTGTAAATAGAGGCTGCTAACGAGGACTACGCATCAGAAAAAATAACCGCTGATAAAAAATGTTTTTCTAATTAAGTTCAAAAATCACAATGACCTGATTATCTGTATGTTAAGTGACACGAAGTAGAAATAAAGTTTACACTCGCATGTTATTCATCTGAAAAGCGTAAACGTGTTTCATGTGAATCATTATGCGTTGCATTCCAACCACGCATAATGATTCACATATCCTAGGACTATACCGTGAATGATTATATCCTTTAAAGTTCTTGAATATAGGGAGCCCTGATAAACAGCCCCATAAAAACAAATAATGACTAATTCCTCAGCTGTATTTGGATTTCACGTGAAAAGAAATAAATCGGAAGAACCTCAAATTAATAATTGAAAATAACAGGAGAGTTGAAACATCGATACAATACGTTGGTGCATCATGCACTCCGTATTTGATGAACCAAGAGACGGATTATGGAGTGTTGCAGGAAAACATTGACTTTTGATTAACCTCAGTACCTACTAAGCCCTGTTATGCATGAAGTTTACACATTAGTATATTGCGGGGAGCAAAAAGTTTTTCCCGAGCTACCTCCAATGGTAAAAAACACACTGGTTAGTTTTCTTTTGGTGGGTCCGGAATATTCCCACATATTTGATTTGGTTTTTGTGCAGAGAAAATTAAATTCCTGAAGCACGCTATCATTTTTACCTGGCTTGCTATATTAGTAGCTATTGTTGACGTGGAACGCGTGGAAACAACTGGTAGAAACTGTAGGCATGTCATTAACGGTTTTAAAAATGCCGAAACAGCTCTAATACCTTCACGGAAACAAAGAAAACCAAGTTTTTAAGAGAAATTTGGACTGAAAACCAATATATTTTATAAGAAGAAGTGAAGTTTTAAACAAGCCTTAAAGAAGTAAGTTTACAAATGTTTACCTTATTTAATTTTTATAAATTTAACTGTTTCCCATAGTATCATTTGCGTATTTCATAATCTCTTTCACGAAATGTTTTCTGGTATAAAAATTAAGGTGGGAGGCACAAAAATTACGCTGGGAGCCACATGAGATGCGAATAGAACAAGCCAGACTGAGACTTTTAGATAGGTTCAGAACATACGAGTTTAACGATGTCACCAAAGGAATTATTATGACCCCACACTACTTTAGCAAATCAGACCATAAAGATAAGATTAGAGAGATAGATTCAGGGACAGATAGATGCAAATACTCATTCTTTCCCCGGAAAATCACGAATCATAGTAGTAAGACACCAAAATCACCATAAAAATATTTAAGACATTAAATTTACAAGCCAGGTCAAGATTAAATGTTGCGTAGACATACACAGGTATATTCGTAGGCGCATGTGAGTGTTAATTGACAATATGCATCTGTATATTTGTGAGTTGTAAAGGTTTTTGCATGAATATATCCGATTTTGAGTGTGTAGCTTGGCATGAATTTTGGGGTTTTGAATGCTGTTTTGTTCTTAATTACGGGTTGTGACCTAATACTCCAGTAACAGTAACGATACTTACGGGATACCATGTAGATGTAGTAAGGCGAGTCTTAGAAATGTGACGATTTTCGTCCTTTATGCATTGGAAACCTACCTAAAACACCAGATAACAATAATAATTTACTCATTTATTATTTTATTTTTCATGTTAAGAAGCAATCCAAGGCGTATTCGTTCAGGTATTAAGGCAAGATCTACCTTAACAGATTCTTTGTCCACATTTTCTTAGACAAGATTTTTAAAATGAATCCCTTACTAGTCTGGTCTTCCCTTGAGACCCATCTCCGACCACCATAATGGCGGATAATACCCTAGGAAGGGGACAAAGGGAGACATTGAAAGGACGAGGATACACAGTGATTTGATCCCGGGGCCATCAGGTCCGTTACCGAGCGTTCAACCCACGGAGCTACTAAGCCCTACCACTGCTCCTACCGAAATCGCTTGAGAGCATTATTACTTTTCAACGCTCCTCAAAAAGTACGGATAAACAGAACGAATCGAACGAGATTATTCATCTTAGTCCTCGTGGGGGCACGTCGTACACAGGCGTCACACCGCAGGAAAGCAAAGAAGTGCCAGATTAAGATTTACCCCTGGTAATTATTCAACCGACGTCAAATGTACACCAGAGTTGATGGTGTTGCGTAATGTACAGGATAATGGTAAAACATGCAATATCTGTCTTGAACATGCTCTAAATTTTATGGCACGCGTCCCGATATTTTGGCGGGAGGACAACGGCCGTAGGAGTGGGGAAATGAAAGGAGAAGGGCATTGGTGACAGAGGCGTTTGCAAAAAGAAGGGAATTGATGAGAGGTACGCTACGTTACCGAGAAAAATTATTATGGCCCACGAGTTATATTAGTACATTCGATCACAGATATAAAACAAGATACATTAGACTCCATCACTGACAAGTTCAAGTTCCCATTCTTCCTTACTACGATATACTACCATAAAAAACCAAAGGCAGGCGACCGAACACATTAACTCAAAGAATAACATTTAAAGATTCGGTGAAACACAACTATTATTGCATTACGTATGTAGGCAATTACTCGTATGTGCGAATGTGTACAAGGGTTTATGTATAAGAGCAAATATATATTTAAATGCATTTATGAACTCATCATTGTGCATGCATTCCTGATGCACTAAAATCCCCCGTCACACGCCCTTTCTGCGGCTTTCGGGGTAATGTGTAAATATACGTAAGTAAAGAAAAGATTAATTTGGAAATTAGCACGTCATGGATATGAAACTTGGTCATCGAGGAAACAAGATGAGATTAAATTAGAAGCTTTTTATGCAAGTGTTTAGGAAAGATTAATGATAGTAATTTGGATGGATGGAAGGACAAATTCTGAAGTCTAAAATATGGTGTGCAAAGAGTTGCTAGGGTAAATGTGAATAAAACGTGAGTAGGAAAAGGTTTTGGGGGGTAAATACTGATCGGTAGTGGGATAATTGACGGGTCATAAACATTTGTACTCGGACAGTAGGACAAGACTAATTGGATACATTCTACGTCACTAAAGTTTGACTATGATAGTTATGGAGGAAATGACAAGAGGGAAGCGATGATGAGGAAGTCGCAGCTTAGATGTATTCAATAGAAAATGGAAGATGCTAACTGTGGCAATTATACGGAATTGAAAGGAAGAGCAGAAAATAAGACCTGGAAGACTGCTGCAGATCAGCACCTGAGAACTTAAAATTGAGCTCCTTTTAAGAAGAAGTGGAGTGTTGAACGTCGTTATGGAAGGGAAAATGTTGAGTAAGTGGAGCAGAGGCAGGAAAAGAATAGCCATTGAAGACAAAATTAAAGCAAGCAGAATCCATAAAAAATTGTAGGAGGAAATAATACAGTATGAACAAGAGAATTACCTCGAAAGAAATACAATGTGATAGTCCTTAAGAATCCGTATATCCGTAAATCTTCTGCTTTTGACATTTAGTTACTTTCGTGTAAATAACAGTATAAGTATACCGTAACATTAAGCTCGCCATTACAAAATAAATATGCGTTTCCTTGTAAAAAACTTGTCAATTTATTTAATATATTTCCGAAATATTTAATATTCATATTATTTAATATTTTTCCGACAGTTTTAAGCAGAACGGAATAGCGAAGCGCAGACAATCGGCTTTTCCTAAGTTCCCGGAGCGGCGAACCGATCGAGGTACCCCATATCGTTCGGTCATGAGTTCAAGAAGTAAAAATGTAAAACCATCGGAGTTCTTTAAAAAATTTCCATTCGAGGAAGATGTTACTGCTAATGGAAGATTTATGTGTCTAAGCTAACAGCATATGGTAGTAGCATTAAATCTAGTCGTGAGTTATGCGACTAGATTAAATCTGGTTTGATATAAATTGCAATTTAAAATGAGTTTCAATAAAAACACGAATGAGTTCCACTGAATGCCATTAATTTAGCTTTTAATTAATTGAATACGTGATCCGAAGCAATATTCAACATTATTTTGAGTTTTATTATGCATATTTGTTGTCTCTCCAGTATCTCCATTAATGGCCTCATCATTATTCTTCTAATACGATTATTTAAAAAAAGCAGATGGTTGCCATGATGCCGTGATTAGAAAGATAATGAAACAAAAATCAATACTTCTGCCGAAATTATATACGGTTCAGTTTGTATTTGTATGCAGTATTTCCGAATTTGTATCTTTTATGTTCCAAGTTTAAATATTCCCCATAGAATGGTGAAATTTCGTGGTTACACTTAATTCTTTCCTCTGTATGATTTTTCGTTCCTTTTTTAATTATCAACGATTTTCGAGCCTGTCGTTTCCGCGGATCATCGGAAGTTCTTCGTCGTGGGCAATTGAAAAAATGATCGCAATTTCTCCATCCTCTTATCTACCAAATTCGTCCGTTTTGTATATAAAACGCCTTCAAATAACAATTGGTGTACCACGGTAAAGCGAAATCCTAGTCAAGAAGACGCGACACATCACCTAAACTCTCCACCAACAACTTTTACACTGAATCATTAATCGAACCCACCCGATCTTATTTATTTCACTCAGAGAGTCAGAAGCACACGCTCCGACGTGGAGGAAAATCTTGATTAATGTAGCCGAGAGAATCAATATCGATTCAATCGCAGGCGTATTCACTCGGGGCCGTCCCAATTTCAAAGCGAAGGGGACGGGGACGGGCGGGGGGCGCTGTAACGGGGAGGTTGCAGCGGTTGCAAAGGGGTGAGCTCCAAACCGACTCACGACATCCGACTCGCTGTCCCTCCGCGATCCCGAAAAATATAACCCGCGGAGGAAGGAGGAAGAGGACCCACCGGATTCCCCTCCCCCGCATGAAAAATAATGCTGATCCAAGCAAGGAAGGGAGCGTCACATCCGAATAACTCCGCAGAAAGAAAGGTCCACAAACCAACCACCCTTCACCCCTTAAAAAATATCCCTCAGTTGTGAGAAGGAATCTCAATTGGACGCGGAGGAATAAAAAAAAGACGAAAGACGAAGGAAGAACCCTCTCCCCCTCCCTTCCCCCACCACCCCATCTGTCCGTCATCAATCATCCACATTTTTGCAAACGGCACTCGCTCGCCTCGTCCGAGCGAGATTTCCATCGCCGAAGAGAAGAGGGAGCGATTGGGAAATAAACGATTTCAAATAAAAAGCAAGTAACGTCCTTCTCTTTTTTCTCGTGGTATCAAAGGTCGAAGCATGTCCGGGAGAGGGAGAAAGAGAAAAAGAGGAAAGAAGGCCGCTGGAGGAATGTACGAGTAAAACCGCGTGATAAACGACTTTTAGGTTCCCTCTCGCGAGACTCCCGCGCTCCAAAAAGTTGGGTCTGCCCCTGCCCGGTGGTCATACGTACCATACGTATAATGCAGTGCACAGGGTTAACGCACTGATGCATCATTCACCCGCGACGTCGGACACTGCTCAGAAAAAGAGCATCTCCCCCCCCCCTTCATTTTTTACCTAATCGGCACGAGCAAGGCAGCTGTTTCACTTTTCGGGGAGTCTACAGTTACACGCGCGCGCACACACACACACACAAATACGACCGGCAGCGGGTAGATTGAAGAATCGGTCTCTGCCACCCCAGAAAGCAGATTAGTGGGCCTCACACTCTTCCGAGATTCCGTCGAATTTTTTTCCTCCCCCGGAAATTTCCTAAAAACCAATCGGCTACAACACTCGTCGCGATGACATTTGGCGGTGACGTATGAAGACGTCATTTGCACTGGTCGAAAATTTTCCACTGCGGCGGGAATTAGTAATTGGTGAAATAAGTGCATTTTTGTGTGAAAAAAAGAATCGGTTTGCGACACCTGAAGAAGGTTACGAAACGTGGGGAAAATTTGGGGAGACAAGCGGGAAGAATAAAGATTGAAGCAGCTATAAAATAATAAAAGTTTCTGGCGTGACTTGGCGGAAACTCTTCACATTGAAATTGAAAAATAAACAACTAGGCTTTTCCACATAGAATATGTTCATTTACTACCTAGGTTCCGTTATGCTTTACTACCTAGGTTTCGTATGGTAATATCTTCAGGCAGCTTTAAAACTTTCGCTGCATGTGTGTAAAAATGAAGTTTAAATCAGCTAAATTTAAATATTTACTTTACATACATTTCATAAAAATTCGTTGCGAATGGTTGATTATTTACCGTGTTTATTTTTAAATACACGGAAGAAGGAGACGAGAAAGTCTAATATTTTATGAAATATAGACTTTTATTTATTGAAAACGACAGAGAGTCTACAGTTAAAAACCTCATCCGACGGAGGTGTGCCTAGTACAGGTTAAGGAGTCTCCGCACAATCGGAAGAAACAAAAGAGCGTAATACAATCGAAATATATGATCCTGAGTACAGAATCCGAAGTCGAGTTTTGTAAGTGAAAACCATATCTTCACTTTACCATCATACTATTTAAGAACAATTGAAAAAGAGAATGAAAGTACAATGCATTTATTTGAGATACTTTATGTGTAGTTCACCATCCGTTGATACATAGTTTTTATGAAACTTTACGTTCGATAGGTAGCGGGTGAAATTTCGTCCATTGTTGCCGTGTTTTTGCTGCAATCACTTATCTTTTTCTCGAAGGAAGACAGATAGACGCGAAATTGTACAGCAATGCGAGCATTTAACTCAAAAGATATAAGTTAAAAGATTCTGAAAAAAGACGCTCGGGAATCATTTCCCTAGAATGGAAATTTTCCATCATGATGCCGTCCCATTTTAGGTGGAAAACGACGCGAATTGGGGTCACCATACTAAGATTGTATTTTTCGTGAGTCGCCGCCCTGATACGTCGTATCTCGAAAAGAATTTGGTCTTGCCCGTGAGGATGCCTCCCTTCAGTACAAAGTCCTCCTCTTACTCCCCGTTTTTCCCCCGTTCTTTCCGACACACACCTCACCCTAAGTACTCATCCCCTTCCAACCTCTACATTCAGCCTGGGTTTTCTTAGGAATAACTTCTTTCAAGGAATAATAATTAAGATTAGTGATGAACTGAAGTAAAAAATACCAGTGTTTCTTTCCACTAATTTTTTTCGGTATAACTACTTTCGACACATCGACGTCATCCTCAGGTACCTTCGATGCGTCGAAACTAGTTGTACCAAAAGAAATTAGTGGAAAGATAAATTGATATTTTTTTACTTCAGTGATAATGGATTTCTATAAGATAAGCCTGAAAATTTCAAATATTAAATGTTGCCTGAGGATGACGCCGATGCGTCGAAATTGGTTGCACCGAATAAAAAATTTTAGCAAAAAAATACATCGGTATTTTTTACTTCGGCGATACTGGATTTCCACTAAGGCTGAAAACATTGCATTTAGTAATAAATTTCAACTCATCATTGCTGCTTCAATGTGCGAATATTACTTCGCTTTCCTTTCTGACCTGGCTCGAAGAAACTTTAGGTAACCAGGTTCATTACATCAGCTCAATTTTCTCCTTAACAACTTTGGGACGTATTTAATAGGTAGCTTTAATATTTTAACTGTTTGATCTCTAACATAGTTGAAACCCTACGTGCTAAAGTAAAGGACAACATTTGGAAAGTCTTTAAGCCGTCCAAGTAATTTCATTTCATACGCTACCTATATCGTTAAGTCATAACCATGAACAATCCTAAATTTCCATTATTTTGATCCATAAATATTGTTCCACGGCGTTTAGAACTACTTCGCCTGGCTGTAATCATAAAATGTTGCCTTGGTTGTGGAAGTTTCCGAACATCTGGACAATATTTAGTTATTTACGTTAAATTCCTAAAAATATGATAGAATGATTATGATAATAAATATTAAAAAGGAAGAAATTTATTTTTTTAAATGATATTAATTTTCCACAAGGTTTAGATAATTCCTTCAAACTAGACAAAAATAAATGCAATCATTGGATATAAAACTTAAGGAAACCAGTAATACGTAAGACTACGAAGTGGTATAATATGATCAGAAAAGTCTTTTACGACAAACGATACATCTCCTCTTAGTTTATATTAGGAATTTATAAGTGCATCCTGCTGTGGTTTAAAAGTGAGCAAAGACTGGACACTCATTCGTGCACGTTTAACACTGAAATCAAAATAAAAAGTTTCAGTTTCAACGTAATTTTATGGAGATAAATATATTTCCACGATCGGTGGAGAATTAAGGCGGCGTAATTAGGGTGAGAACGGAATACTCGACGTTAAATGACAACCCTGGGTTTGTGGAAACGTATAAATAAGTTTACTGACACGGATATGATATCACCGTAAAACGAGCATAGCGCGCCGTCATATTTTCATTGAAAGCCACCAAACTACGGTAGCAAGTGCGTATTTTATCATTTTTTTTACTACGTGATCAAGTGGTTAATCATAAGGAAAATCATTTCTCAGGCGAAAGGAATGGAGAAAAGAGAGGGGGAGGTATTGGAGAAAATAATTAAAAGCACTTCAGTTGAATGTTCGTAATCACTTCATTTAGATATATTTGACTGTAGTTAAAATGATCCCAAACTAGATTAACCAACCCCGTAAAAACCCACGCCCATTTGATCCTCTTACAGAGCTAATGGCACTGGCCGTTAAACACCTGCAACAATTACTGTTATCACCTCACCAAGGATATCATAAACCGGCATCGTCACAAAGCCAGCAAGATCTCCAGATTACGTCGGGGTCGAGGAAGTGGGGAAAGGCCCGTTGAGGTCTCTGTGGGAAATGTCGATTTGGTGTCGGAACAACCATTGCCGAAAACGTCCGCCCCCGTTTCTGGTGAACACTCAGGTGGAGTGAGAGAGAGAAGGATATTTGGGAGCAGGAGGGTAGAAGAGAGAGGGTTAACTCTGTGCATTACCTTTCGCCAAGGATTGGGTGGAATCGAGAGGGAGGCTCCCGCTGCAAATCCGCCCTCCGGACACGGGATCCGTTGCGACTCGGAATTTCAATGAGTCGCCGCCGACGCAGAGAGCGTGGCGGGCGGAAGGAATTCGGGGATCGAGGAGAAGAGTGGCGAGGGCGGGGGAGGACGAGCTGAGGGTGGGCCTTGCGGAGAACGAAGGGTTCAATTAGACCCATCATCATAATCGCGCGTGTTTACGATGGCGGGGAGGAGAGGGAGGGAGAGCTCCGAAGCGGATCCACGATTTTCACGATCCAGCACTTTGGATGGGATTTCGAGGGAGGAGTCGGAGGGGGGAGTCGGAGGGAGGGAAGGAGTATTAACAGAAGGAGGAAAAAGGAGAGGGAGTTGGATTAGCCCGTAGAACGCCTCATGAATCCTGACACACACACACGCGGGTAGAAAAGGAGAGGCCGGGTTTGGCACCCGCGCCCTGGGTGCATACCTTCGTTTATCGGAATTGGGAGGCCGGAAGAGAAATCACGAACATGATGGGCGAAAATTGCCGAGCGGTCCGACGTCCACCACGTGATTCAATCAGTGTGAAGGTAAATAATAAAATTCACACCCCCACCTCACGATTAAAAATCCTCATTTTTTTGTTGATACCCGCTGTCCAGCATATTAAGACACATTTTAAATTTGAAAATTATCCTGTCACAATGGGTATTTCATATTTTTTTTCGCATAAATATGAGGCTAACTTTTTCACTAGTTCATTAGATGTCCATACGTATCAAACTACGCCGGACTCTCGTATGGTTACGCGCGAGAGGGTTGGCGGGATTAAAACTTTTTGACAAGTACATTGTAGGGTGGACGCATAACATGCAAATTCACTTAATGTAACACGTTACATCCATTTTTGATAATGCATGATACATACCCCAAAATTTGACCAATGTTTGCGGATAATATTCAATTACACCGTGCAGAAAACAGCTCGGAATAAAAGTTCAATATATTTTCCTATCCGGTCTGTAAGCAATAATTATGCGGCCGTTTGATTAAAACCCACCCGGCAAATTAGATGACCCACGAAAGTGAACTAATTAGTTGGATGGCTTGTCTAAAGGCTTCATTTGAGTTCGGATCCCGGTTATAGTGGGTTTTCCCCAATTACGTGCTTCCGTGCCTTGGGGGGGAGCATCAATACGAGTACAATCAGTTCTCCGACCGCTGGTTGAATCGTTGAACCGTAGTCCTCTTGACGCCATTTGTATGAAACCACGACTGATTCTATCGCCTGGTTCCAATTCACCATTCCTTCATCGTCCATCTTTGTACTTCTCCATCCTTATTAGGGCGAATATAACCTCCACCTTTCCCGATAAACTCACGAACCGCATTGAACAGTACCTAGAAGAGTATTAAGGTTCCCAGATCCGGCTTACTATCCTCTGATATCCTTCGTTAATTCTGACACTCGCTGTTTTTAGCCATTCATGCATGTTTTAAGGGTTTCTTTCTCCACGTTGTGTGGTCCATTATGGAGAATTGAAGAATCCGGGTTCAACACAGGCTTCATCCTTAGGATTGGCTTTAGATGACGTTTATGTTGTAAAACCAACATCAATGAGGTGTGCCAATTTTACAAAGTAATTTATAATCCCTCAATCGTACATGCGCATAACTATTTCGCAAGCAGCCTCGATTGATTACGAGTTTTGAGAATATCATCCATGAAAAAGAAGACGAAGGAGTTTTCTAAGAGAAGAAATGTTCGATTTTATGATTAAATTTATTTTTTAGCGTCCAATAACGAAAAACTAAAGGTGACAATTTTAGAATTAAACTTCTTCCTTTGTTCTGCTGCCGCCGCGATTGGTAGAGTATATGGGAGAGAAGCTCAAATGTTTTAGTGCTAATTTTCTTAATACAGGTGCATTAGGAAATATTTAACCATAAAATACACCACATACGGCCGTAGACCGCAAACGGACATTTTTCCACGCAAAAATAACCAGAGAAACGCAAAAACTAGGCCGACAACCCAAAATTTATTACGGCGCGTCATCTGGTAGTAGGTATTTTGAAATTACTAAAACATCACTAAAAACATCACTAAAAACATCACTAAAAACATCAACGTTTACCCTCCACCCGCACAGGAAGAGGAAGAATTTTTTCCTTGCAAAAAACTATGTTCTTCGGCATTATTAACGGCCCATTGTCAACGGATACATGATATATGCAAATGTATACGTTCTATATGCGCATATATCAGTGAGAAAGACGAAATATTCATTCAAAGCCTCTTAATTAAGTCCATGCCTTTTCTGTAGCACTTCCCTAACGCAGAATATGTTAATCTCAGATTAAACTCATTTCAAATCAAAACTACTCTCATTTGGTCTTCAATCTAAAAAATCCAAAGATCTGTGGAAATAGTCCCAAGATAGTGGAAATCCAACTCAAAAGTTTCAGTAAAAACCTAAAGAATTTATGTTAGTGGTATTCCGGTCGAGTTATCCTAACACGCAATACGTCTCAAATTTACACAAGGATCCGCGATATTTGACCCAAAAGTCCCGGGTTCGAGACTCGCCTTTGGTCTTGTCACTCAATTTCCTGCAAACAGAATTGTGTGCGACATATTTCAGTTGTGTTTTTCGGGGTGTATTTCCGGATATAAAAAAGGTAAACGTCCGAGGTTCGGTGAAAAGGGGCAGCGTAGTGCCATTCACCATTGATTATGTTCGAATTCGGAATAGCGCCAAATGAGATTCCTACGCTTTAGCATAAATAATAAGGGCGTCTGTCGTAAAATGCCAATTCAGCGAGTACAGCTTATTCGGTGGTCATGCAAACACGCGTGAACTCGCTTGCATCGACGGCATCGAGGAAAAATAAAAGAGAGAAAAAATCGTAGTCCGTGAAACGGAGCCGAAGAGCAAGACAAGGTTTCGCCCTTCGTTAAATTTGACCTCGGCAGCATTTCCTCCAAAAGGGTTGGCTGACGGGTTTCTGACCGCCGAAACCTCAAAATCGGGCCGCGCTACTAATCTCATGCATCTCTGGATCCCTAACGGCCCGTGACCCTGGGAATGGAAAGGGGGAGGGAGAATGGAAGGATTAAGGAGGGGAGGGGGAGAGAGACTGTCGGAAATGTTGAAAGGGAAGAGAGATGCGCGCGAGGCATGCGGAGATAGGGAACAAGGGACGCAGGGTGAGAATTGCAATGACGTGGTTGGGGGTGGAATTTCAGGAAGGAGAGAGCGATTGGGGATGTAAAAGACGGGAGGAGTCGGGGAGGCATTGGAAACGTATGCAAAGTTAAAGGCCGAGTCCGAATGACCATTGTTCCTCCCGAGTCCGCTTCTCCCGCTCCCACAGTTCGTTTGTCACAAAGCCACAGATGAAGATTTAGAGGGAACGCTTTGTATTTTGCTCCACTTTCAAGGCGATTCCTTTTAATCACTTCACTCTTTTTGAATCACCTTCATCATTAAAACACAGCCAAGAGGAGAAAAATTTTGCATCTATGTGGGATTTTCAACTGGCTAAGCTAGTTTTTTCTAAATTCGAGATTCATGGCAGGTTTCCCCTCCGTTAAACTGCGCAAAATCAGAAGATATACGTAATTATTTTCAAAGAAAATAAAATCAATGTTCAAATGAAAAGGTTTTCTCAGCCATCTGATGGTATATGTTTCTCGTTAACCGAATGATTTCCCATACGTACACTCATATTACAATACTCAGACTCACCATATTGCAATACAAGACTCATCACATTACAAATTACTTGCAAAAGAAAATGAAAGGGAAGCAGAGACACCTCAGTGTGTGTGTGTGTGTGCGTGTGTGTGTACGACATATATAATGTAAATAGAATTAGCCCTAGTAGACAAAGACAGAAACACACAAAAAAAGAGAAACTCACTAGACATCTTTCTTTCTGTCCACCAGTTCTGTCCTTCCTTTTCTTGAGAAAGGTGGTTTAGACCACCGACAATTCGATACCTGGTGAGTTTTCCTTTTTTTATTCGTTTCTGTGTTTTTGTCTTGGCCTACTAGTGCTAATTCTATTTACATTATTATTCATGTCCGTAAGACTTTCACAAAAGTCTTATATATATATATATATATATATATATATATATCTATGAGTCATATCTTATCTTCCGAAGAAGACAGAGCTCAAGTCCGTCGAAATTATCAAGATATTATTGTGAGTGTTCTTTTTATGTGTTCTCGTGCTGTGTGTTACTGTCTAAGTTTTTTATTCAACACTTCCGTGTTACTTCGAAGAAATCATCTATATATATATATATATATATATATATATATATATATATACACATGTCCCCTCCGCTCAGGGGACATGTCCCCTCCGCTCTTCCCCGACAACGGCATTCTGATGACGACAGCCGTGCCGTCGAAACGTAAATATCCAATATAAGTGTCCTTCTTTTATGTTTCTATGTGTGTGGTGTTTGTTGTCTTAGTGTTTGTGTGTTTGTGCGTCGCCGGAGAGCGTCATTTCCAAGAATATATATATATATATATATATATATATATATATATATATATATATATATATATATGCGTGTATGTATACATACATATATATATATATACGTGTGTGTATGTATAGATATATATATGTATATATATATATATATATATATATATACAGGGTTCGTCCGGAAAATAAGTGTACTGATTTTTTTCCGCCGCTCCAGGCGCGCCCAGCACCGCTCTGACGGGCTGCGATTGGAGGGGAGTATGTTGGAAAGCGACGCTGAAAAAGGCAGTCGGCTCTGAGCTGTAGTGTAGTGAGGAGGTCTGTTAACGCGAACGTCCACGCTCGCCCCACGTCACGGAACGCGATGCCGAAGTTTTTGGAGCAGCGTTATTCCATCAAATTTGCGATAATGCTTGGGAAATCGTCTACCAAAACTGTCGGTATGATTAACCAGGCTTACGGGGAGTCAGTCATGTCCAGAAACATGATCTTTCGGTGGCACAAGATGTTCGTGGAGGGCAGAGAAGAGGTCGACGACGAACCACGGCCTGGACGCCCATCAACGACACTCACCGACGAAAATGTGCGAAAAGTTCGCGATGTACTAAACTCTGATCGTCGTCTTAGTGTTCGGATGATAGCAGAGCAGTGTAATGTGCCAAAAACAATAGTGCACGAGATTATTAGGGACCAATTACAGATGCGAAAAATTTGTGCAAAGTTGGTGCCGAAAGTGCTCAGTGATGATCAAAGACTCAATCGTTTGGAAATCGCGACACAAATTGCGAATCACTGCAAAAATGATCCACATTTTTTTAGAGAACGTTGTTTCGGGTGACGAGAAGCAGAACGCGTGACGAGGAACGCGATACGGGACTTTGGACGCCGTCAAAGAGGCCGTGACGACGTGTCTTTGAGAGGTTCCCGATGATGCCTTCGCGGGAGCGTTCCAGGAATGGGAATATATACCAGCAGGACAGAAGACTCAGAAGACTCAAAGAAGACAAAAGCAGTTAGAATAGGAACCTGGAACATCAGGATAATGTTGAGGAGAGGCAAATTAGAAAATATTAAGCGAGAGATGGAAAGAGGTAATATAGATGTTTTAGGTCTCTGCGAGGTGAGATGGAAGGATAGCGGGGATTATTGGAGTGACAATTATAGAGTGATATACAGCGGCGGGGACGAGAGCCAACGAGGGGTTGCCGTAATTATAAATAAAGGTGTAACGTTCGTTTCAAGAAGATAAGGCAAGGGCGGCGGGTTAGAAAATGGAATTTAGAAGCATCAAATGGATTAACGAGGAAGGAATATCAGCAGGCTGTAGAGAAAATGATGGATGACGGTAAGAACTGAGTACCATCGAAAAAAAATGGGAATGTATCAAGAAAGGGATATTGGAAGCCGCTAAAGAAACTATAGGAACCGTTAACGGGAAAAGGAAACCATGGGTAACGGATGAAATGATTGCAAAGATGGATGAGAGAAGAAGATGGAAGAATGTAAACACAGAGTTAAGCAAAATGAAGTACAAAGAGTTAAACAATAAATTGAGAAGGGCCACAAATAAAGCAAAGGAAGAATGGTGGAAAACGCAATGCAAGGATATGGAAGGTTTACAGAAGAAGGGTGAAATTGGTGCTCTATACAGCAAGGTTAAGTTATTATCGGGAAGTAAGAAGGCAAGATCTGTGCTAACAGTTAAAGATAAATGGGGTAAGATAATAGTTGAACCAGGAAAAATCCAAGAGAGATGGAAGGAATGTATAGAAACACTGTATGGTAAGGAACTTAGGCCGACAAGGTTAGACATAGAAAAGGAACATAACGTAGAAGAAGATAGCTTAGGTCCAGGCATACTCGACGATGAAATAGAAAGGGCATTAAAGGAGATGCAAGCAAATAAGGTTGTGGGGGTGGACAATATTCCTGTATAAATGTTGTAATGGTTAGGGAAAGGTGGGAAGAAGGCCATATACTATATGGACTGATTCGTAGTATCTATGAGGAAGGAATCTGGCCGGAAGGTTTTGTGAGATCGGTGTTAGTTCCTATTCCAAAAAAGGTAATGGCTACGTCATGTGAGGATTACAGAACAATAAGTTTGATATCCAGTGCAGCTAAAGTTATTCTCAGGATCATCAACAAAAGGATAGAGAGTAAGGCAAATGATTACTTAGGGGATGATCAGTTTGGGTTTTGGGAAGGAAGAGGTACGCGTGATGCCATTGCAGTAATGAGATCACTAATCGAGAGGAAAATAGAATACAATCAGGACGTATTTGCCAGTTTCGTAGATTTCAAATAAGCGTTTGATAGAGTGAATTGGGAAAAATTAATGCGTGCATTGCAGAGAATAGGAATGGATTGGAGGGACAGGAGACTGATCCGCAACCTGTACATGTCTCAGACTGCTCAGGTGCGAGTGGGGAACGGAGAGTCCGGATGGGCGGTGTTAGGAAGAGGTGTAAGGCAGGGTTGCCCATTGTCACCGGTGCTGTTCAACGTATATGTGGAGGAAATGATTAAAGAGGCATGGGAAGAACTGGAGGTAGGAATGAAAGTCGGAGGGGAATTCGTAAAATCGGTTAGGTTTGCTGATGACCAAGCATTAGGTGCTCAGTCAGCCAAGGGGTTGCAAGCATTGCTGAGTGAATTGGAGGTTCAGTGCGATAAATATGGGATGAGAATCAATATTAATAAAACAAAGGTTATGCGATTTTCCAGAAAGAAAAAGGCTAAGCTAAATATTAAAATAGGCGGGGAAAAAATAGAGCAGTTTACATATCTCGGAAGTGTTTTGGACCAATACGGTCAAAGCGGTAGGGACGTAAGGAGAAGAATTGAGCTAGGCAAGGAGGCTTTCTCAAGGAGGAGGGAGTTGATGACGGGGACGTCGAGTAGGGAGGTTATGAAAAGACTCGTAAAAATCTGATATGGATCTTCGTGCCTAACCCATAGTCTCCCACCTCATCACCATCTCTTCCTTCGCCTACCGTCGCATTCCAATCCCCCATCACTATCAAATGTTTCCCTGCAAGAACACTCGCCATTATATCCTCTAACTCATCGTACATCCTATCGACTTCTTCCTCTTAGTGGTTGCTCGGTATATATATTTATATATATATACATTTATTTATATAAATACCTCTATGTATATAGAGAGAGGGAGAGTCTCACGGACGTCAATAATAATTCAAACGAAGGAAAGAGAGAGCGCTAACCAATAAAAGTACAGAGAAAACATTACAAAAGGACAGGATACTCACACGTATTCCAAATTTTTGGTAGTCAAACCACCTTTTTCTGGGGAAAGAAGGAACTAAGGAGAAGGTTTCAAGAGGAGAGGACAAGAGGCGGGAAGAGGTTTGGAAGTGTGGGATTGGTATGGAGAGTTTTGCGGGACGGAGGGGGGAATGAAAATATCTGAAGGTTTGAGCAATTTATGTGCGATATTAAACCCAGGCTTATTCCAGGAATCGAGGAGTTAGATGTATGCCTGTTCTATTGTTCTGAGTTTGAGTGGATTTATATTTAGATGGAGTCGTCAAATTAAGGTTTTTCAAAGTTCAGACCGAGCGAAATATACAAATTAATCAGGCATGTGTTTGTTTCAATTCTCTCCATGGAAAAATAAACATTAAATTCGCAAACATTTATATTTAGAATACAATATTTCATATTTTTTCAATTATCTCACTTCTAAGTACGACTAACTTGAAGTTATATCTGTCTAAACCTCGATAAACTAGCACTGATTTTGTAGCTTTGTTACCGTTAGGCTGGGATTTTAGTGGGAATGCACGGTGTAGCATGGAAACCACACCAGCGTAAAACAGTTAATACTGCAAAGGTGGTTGCGATGACGAGGAAAGATATCACCGGAAGGAGGAAGGGTGGGTAAGGAACGGATGGAGTGAACGAAACGGGTCGGACCAAAGTGAATATCAAAATGGGATGCGAGCGTTTGGGATTTTGAGCATCGTACGACGACACTGTTTTCGACGCCATTGGAAAACAAAGGTCTGCGCTCAGGACAGCCGACGATACGCTCTCCGATCTCAGTGGGGGCTTTGGAAAAGCCGGAAACCCGCAGTTTTCGGATAACGATGGCGATCCGAAAGAGGGAAGGGTCTGGTGGGCTGGGGTCGGCGAGGTCCGAAGCACAGGAGGGAGAATTTGGAGGGATTATCTAAGAGGAGGTCACGGCGGAGAGAGATAATGAACCGGGAAAACAAGGAGAGGATCGCGCGCGTCGATGTTTATTTCGACGGAGATGTCTCTCGTTCTCTCTGTGGGAGATGTTTCAGTATTTTATTGTCATCGCCAGGGGCGTAGATAATTTCTTTTTTGGGGTGGGTTCAACTCTCCTTATAAACTAGATATTAACTTATTGCATACGTTTATGTAAATGGAATATTGATTGAGCTTTAGTCCATGTAGCCATCTTTGATCTTTTAAATAATCCTCCTTTATTTGGCATTGTACCATTTTTATATTTTTTATAAATGTATGACGTACATCTACTTTTTATGTGTAACTTACATCTATTTCTACGCTGAGGATTTAACCTCTCGGTGCATATTTATTTATTTTGTTCCCCCATGGTAAGGTATGTAATATGCAAGGTTACCACCAAAAAAATGAGGCCATTCAAATATCCTGTTCCTGCTTGGTGCCGGATTAATGAGATTCCAACTTACCTGTAAATTATTATGCGGATAAGTTGTGACAACTGAGAATTGGCCTTTCTCTCGAGAAAATAGGAAAAACTGTGACTGTAAAATATTTGTTACCGGCTGAGGCGATAAACTTCCGCTCTTATGTCCCGGTGTCATTTATATTTTTTTCTACTGACGCAGCCTTCCTTATATCTTTATTCTTCTTCCCTATATATTGCACAGGATGAACGTATCTTGTCAACACCAATAATATATTGTAGATGAATCAAAAGCGTGGAGTAACGGAGGTGGGGTTTCACAAACGAAAATTAGGGTTTTACGTAGTGCTTATTTATTTATGTGCTTATTTTCACCATGCTTATGTACATTTTTTGATCCAGTAAGGGTTCAAACTAGTTTGACCACCCTTCTCCACGTACCTACGCGCCTAGTCGTCGCATCATAGCGAGTCAGAATGATGATACAACTACAGTGCGACATCACGACTTCGCGAGATATTGGCAGACGGTATACAGGATTATTCAAAGGGTCAGGTGGTAGGTCCGAGAATTGCTATCCTGAAGGAGGAGAGGTGGAATTGACCAGATCCCGTCCTTCGCGTGACGAAAATATTGATGAATCATTTTAGACAGCCTTTGGCACTCGAAGAGCGTGTTACGCTTGGCTCGTCCTTGCTTGGGATTACATTAAGAACCGGAAGAAATCCATAATTTTTCCCTCTCTGGTTATTAGCTAGTACGATTAAGCCCTGGCTCACTTTTTGAGGAGATTCTCCGCATAAGACTTATCTTAATCACCACTAGCTACACAGCCGGAGATAAGATTCGTCGGCGTTATGCCAAAAAAAAGGAGCTATCGAAAACAGTTTCGTATAGGATACTTATCAAATGCGAGAATTGTGATCATCAATTTTGGACAGATGATTGCTGAATACAGTGTACACTAGTATCGGATACTCTACTAAATTTTGAATAAATTTCATTCGACCCATCAGATAAAGATACTGATTCGAAGGACAATGAAATACGTGAAATTTTATTATTCCAACTTTGTACTTTTTACTAGAGCCATACATAGCGTTACATCTTCTCAAGCGGAATCACTCAAAAGCAGGAAAATTGACACTTGAATGTCCAAAAAAACTGCAATACTGTGGCATGCTCGAAACTTCAGATAAAATACGAGTTTTATTAGTTCTCACCTCATAGGCTTTCCCATTGAAATCTCAACGTAACAATTAACAAAAGTAACATTCAATGGTAACACACTAAATATAATTCCCCGTTTGTCTTCCTCTCTGTCCAACTCATTTTCTCCACTATCCGACACGCCCGTGTCTCAAAATTTTCCAATATACGCTCTTCTTCTTGCCTCAAAATTCATGTCTGAAATCAATTAAACCCTACACTCCACATTAAGGTTTTGACTCAATATTTTCTTCAGATGTTTACTCAGTGTAGCCATCATCAATTCTCTTCTCGTTTCACATGTCTCTTTCTCCAATGGAATTCTTCTCCGAATGTTCCCACTACTTCACTCGAAATTCACTCGATTTCTCGAAAATACTGCCCAAATACATGACTTTCTCCACCTGTTTTAATTTATTCCCGACCGTTCACCTTTCTTACATCTCGAGAACCTAATTACATTGGTGTTTAATCATCATTTCTCTTGTGTTTAATTCTTAACGCAAATATCTCTAAAACACTTAGTAATAATTGTAATCCCTTGGTTGTTACTTGATCATCTGCAATATTACTTGATCTTCAGCAAACCTGATTTCATCATTTCGCCGCTGACTTTTAACCTAAATGAATTCATGTAATTTAAGTAATATAATGAATGTGAAGTCAGTATTTCAACGTAAAAATTCTCAAGTAAATCAAACTGAGTTTATTTCAAATTATAAAAAAAACTCACTTCTAGAATAACTGAACCAGAGCGGCCAATTCGATGGAAAATTTGAAGGAGGGAAGGTGTTACTCAGGAGTGGTCATCGTGGTGTGTCGCTCGAATTACAATGAAAGCCCAAGGGCACAGAAGCATTCTCCTCGCGTGAAGCTTTTGACACTGGGCGCCTCAACCGTTATCCATCGAGAGGGTGGGAATCCACTGTAAAAGGGATTGCGCACCAATCAATGACGGGGAGGGATGCCCGTGAAAGAGCTCACTAAAACTCGAAACAGAAGTACGATGGAAACGCCTTTCGGGTAGCGATTCGGTAACAAAATCGGACGGCGGCCCATTAATTAAGTGGGCTTAAAAGAATATAACATAAAAGCAAAATCCTTCGCCGCACACGTCCCGATAAAGTTTGGCGAGTGGACGACAGCCCGTTTGTTCGCGTTGTGATGACAAACTCGTGAATTCAAGCCACATTTTGAGTTTGGGCATCAGAAATACGACCCGGAGTTGTGCCAAAAAATATTCCTGAGATTTTAAATTTCGGCAGTTGGTGGTTTTGGGGAGGAAATTATGGAAGCTTGACCAGAGGAAAAAGTATTAAAAACCTCCAATAGGAACGTATTTTATTCTAACCGTTGTTATTGATTAAAATAACAGCATAAATATGGTGAAATAGAAGTCATCTGTCAAGCTAAAAAAACTAAAAACGGATTCAGAATTATAACTACAACACGCATGCTCCTGGGTACTTCGTCGTGGGGAGGATTATAAAATCACGTCTCAAATGCAAGTATAACATTACATTAATGAAGATAATAAAAGGAAACGATAAAAGTAAGATGCTAACGGAGCGATTAATTGAAGCTCGAATAAAATTAGTTATAAGGTGACCGAGTTAAATAGATTTTGTTTGTTGTCCTCTTTAAGTCATTGCTACCCTGTGAGACAATACATGAATTTATAAATGGCAGCTGCTACTTAGATTTGATTGTTTTAATAATTCTCATCCGCAGCTGGGGTAGATGCTGCTAGTCCTAAAAATGCACTCACTCATTCTTAGGAATGCTTTTCTCCGATTATTAGTTATCAGGATCTGTGAGTGTCTCGCAAATGTCTTACGCAACCAGAGTAGCGAATCGATTGAAGAATGTAACACAAACATTACTCTCCCCAGCAGACCTTAAACATATATTTGTGTGTACAATGCAAATCGTTGCAATGCGTTTTCCTCGAATTAAGTGAAGATGCGACGTGAGCCTTATTGTTGATGTACCTTAAATTAATTCTAACATTCCTCGCACTTTTCCCCTAATTTTGATTTCATAGATTAGGGCTTGCGTAGCCCAATAGCTCACGTAGTAATATACTCTGATCATCATCGATCATCATTTTTTAAATCAATTCTATAATGGGTCCTCAGTCTTGAGTGCCATGTCCCAATTTCGTTAATTCGCAGCACTTGTGCATACTTTTCAACGCAAGTTGTTCCCTAAGTATCTGCCCACCGTAATTTACTCCGGCAGTCAATCGGATGGAGGAAACGGATTTTTTACTATGGGTCAAATAAAACTATGTTTGATGACTTCACATGGACATCATACTGAGGTCTAAGTATATTAAACTAATAGTCAATTTTGTGAGAAAAAAACTGTTCACCGTCTTTTAGTTCCAAGTTTGAATTGTGGTAGAATTAGCACCGTTGTCATTCGTTCGAGTAGAGTTTGGCAGATGAGATATTTATTCATTTTTGTCTATTTAACGACTTTATTGGGACGAGATTGAGACTCGAGAGTCCCTTCTTCCACCTAATCCCTGTTAATCCCTACACACTACAACGAAGACAATTACGAACATCCACGCCTAAAGTGGAGGAAAACCCACCTAGACGGAAACCGAATACGTAACCTCTGGGTTGCCAGGCGAAGACTAACGGCCCCGCCGCCACCGGGGCCGAAGAGATCGGTTAAGGCTTGGGATTTGATAAAGAAGCGTCATTTATGAAAAACCACCGTTTTTGTCATACATGCAAACCATCCTCTTTTCCTGAGATCGTAAGTCCTCAGTCAAAACAAAAGCCCTGGATTTTATCCCATGCAAATACTTAAGAGTGATAGCGCCGGGCATCGTGAGAGAGTACGTCCAAGAAGTAGGTCAGGAAGCGAGGAAAGAAACAATAGATTCCAGAGGAGTGCATGCGCATTCATAATTTCTTCCTGCAAAGTCTTTATCCTTCCTGGTCTTTATCCAGTTTCTCCACTCTCTCTTCGGTCATCTCTCGGTTGAGAAGACGCAGTTGAGAAAGCAAACTTATTCTTATCTGCAGCTTTTCCATCGCGCCATTGTGGAAAATACATAAATGAATAACCCAGTTTCAATCCATAAATGATTGCATTTAATAATTCAATGGCAATTTAGCATCGAATTAATTAGGTACGAAGCTCTTTTTATGGAGATTTTTGCCCGTATATTCGTCTTTATAATTGTGATATTAATGGTTTTGGGGCATAATTTCTTAGACCGCATCGATAAGGTTTACCCTGTGAAATAACATGATAATAATATAATCCTATACTGGAAATTCAGACAGCACTTTATACTCTCACAGCAATCCAATTCGATCATACAGTTTTCATTCACTTGAAACGTTGGAGGCCGCCGCGTTGAGGATATGCGATCTCCTAAATAACTCCAACTCATTGTGGTCTCATGGCATGGAAATTTTTAAACCCTCATTCCAGCCAGTTCCAAAGTCAGAGGAAGTATATGATTTTCTAAACCACTAAAGATGTTGTTGATCTGAATGTTTCACAATAAATCTCTGCAACTAATTTTCAAACAGTCGCTTACGCACAAATCCATAAGTAAGGAAAGAGAGGGTAAAAGTTGGAAAAGGCAGAGAATATGAAGCTCATTCTAAAAGGAGATTAGCAGGGGAGGTGAAGAGATGGAAATATCCACAAAAAAGGCTGGATCGGACTAAAAATTTGGTAATGAGATAAAAGAAAGAATAGCCATGGTAATGAAACCTTCTATAACAGAACATAACGTTAAGTAGCAATATTGAAGGTAACTGAAACTAATAAGAAAATCATGGCAAACGTAATAAGAAAGTTGATGGCAAAGTGGTTTTTTTCGGAGGGATTTCCCACATAGATACGAAACGTGGATTTTTACTGAAAAGCTGAGAACGGGATTGAGAGGCTGGAGATGCGGATTTGGAAAATGTAATAAACATCAGACGCTAGGGTGAAACGAGGAGTGAGGTGTGTTAAGAAGAGTAGAGGTGGAGAGAAACATAAATAGAATGTAAGTCCATAAAATGAAAGGGAACGGGCATTAGCTGAGATACACTGTAAGTTACGGCAAAAGTTGTGGAAGAAAGGAGAACTAGGGATATGGCTGAATACTTGGAAGGGGATGTGCAGATATGAAGAGAAAATCTTAGGAAAAAAATATGAAGGATTGCTCGTATTTGTGAGTATAGAGTGATAGAACAATTATAACGATCATAAGGGTGAAGGAAAGTTATAATCTTTCTTCATAGTCCCGGGGTCTAGATCCCTAGTCATGTGGAAGAACATGTAGGATTGAAAGGCTAAAGTGTATTAAATGAACCCCTGTAATTTGCGTGAAGCCGTCCCCTTACACCCTCGTCCTCCATGTCACAGACGAGGGCTGTCAAGAAACTACCATACGTTTCGGCCTAGCATGGCGGTGGCTAGGGCTAGAGCCACCATCTTGGTGTCTAGAGGTCCCCACACTCAGTACGCATTCTTCTATGGTAAAGCGCAGACTGTGATCCTTCTACTTTGCTTACTGAGAACTGTTAAAATGTCGCTGAAATAGAAAATCCCGCGAGTTTTGAAGTGCGATCTGTGATTAGGTATTTATTGGCAAAAAACCACAAGCCAATTGTAATTCATAAGCAACTTTGCGAAGTGTACGTAGACGGAATAATAAGTGAAGGCGTAGTGAGGCAGTGGTGCATTCAGTTTAAAAATAGCCGCACCAATGTTCTACACGAGGACCGCAGTGGTCGGCCTAACCTCATGACAGATGGCCAGTTTAGAACATCATGGACATTTGTCCGTTCACTCTTAAACTAGCAGCGCCACTGACGCACAACACTGTCACCCATCGTTTAGTCGGTGCACAGTAAAAATTTCCCGATGAATGTCAGCAGCTTTAGGTTTATCGTCAGGAAAAACCTTGTCACAAACCGGCTTTACACTTGGTGGAATTTCCAATTGTATTTTTCATTTTGACTCGCTGCCGTAAACAAACCACAAACAGCCTTCAAAATACTGCAGGTCGAGGCGTACTGTCCTAGTGTGTCTGTGTGTGTGTCAACACAGCAAACATTAGGATACCCCCACTACTTCGCACGCCACACGCAAACGGAGGTTACTTCCTGGACAGCCATCGTAACTCATGCGATATTAGAGTTAATATAAAAAATGTGTACGCTGCCCATTATATAAACGATTACTTACATCTTCGCTAGAATACTCGTATATACGAGTAGGTTTAGGTCGGTCCCTAGTGACTATGACACCGTATCATTGCCTTCTCAACCACTTCCGTGGCGCATAAAAATCTCTTGCTTCGCACCGGTTCCTTCTTTTGTACCTTAAGTACATTTTGCGCCACTAGTTCGAACCGACTAAAACGCCGATTCTTCTCCGTAATGTTTCACTCTCATACGAAATACTCCCTTCTAACACACAGCCTTTAGAACATCCTGCTACCCTTAAATATCTTCCACGTCCAATCTTTCTTCTGTTTTCGAATTTTAACCAGCGAATGTCATCCTTCAAATAACATATTTGATGCATCGCTTATTTATTAGATTAGCATTCTCAATGCTCAATACGGCTATCTTATGTTTTATGTTCTTCTCCATAACCAAATCTCAAAATCCGCAATCCACACCCATTTTATTTTCTCAAATACCAGGCTTCAAACCCGTTTAACTTTTTTTCTCATACTTTTCATCAAAATTTCTGTCATTCATTCCTATCTATTTCTAATTCCTTCTTTTCGAACATACTATTCACCCTGCCGTTATCTTTACATGTACATCTCACTTTACACAACCGTAAAATTGGCTCCTTCTCTTTCTATTTGACTACGGGTATTTCCTAACGCCCCTATTGTCATCATTGATCCAACAGTCCTGCCCCTGTGACAACTGCTTCGGTCCTATTCTGTGTATTCTCTTCCGCCACTTGATTATGCAATAGGTCAACTCAAATGTGTAAGAATGTCACGTGACGTCAATCTTGCTTGTGGCTGACATATATGACAACCAGATCATAGCTGTCAGGGTGATCCCTTTTCCCTCCGACCAGGGTAATAATAATTTATGCAGTTTCCCGCTGCGATCCCCAATTGCGTTATTGACTTGGCATATTCTCTTAAACGATCATTTGCGCCGGGGTCAGACGCTTTTGCAACCACCTCACTGGGGAATAAACCCTCAGTGGACTCTCTGGTCTGGTCCTTGGTATTTGATCTATCTCAAACGGACGACTCTATCGGTAACTACCACCAGTAAGAGTCTTATAGCTCATCATAACGCTTTCCCAAAAAGTCATTGGTTCATGGGAAAAATATTTTAAACATGTATCTATGATGTCAATGCAACAATGTCAGAGTGTAAAAATCATTTGCCTTGACCTGGATCCGAACCCGGATCCCTCGATCTCCGAAGGATCTCGGTTCAACTCACGATCAAGGCGAATGATTTTTACACTGAAATCGTTGCATTGAAATGCATATTAGCGGATGACTCCGTCGAAAAGTCACTGTCGCAGCATCTCCCACAGTTTCTTGGAATACTAGTAGTATGCATCTATGTTGCCTCACTTCCCAAGCAACCGTCCCTCTCTGGACCGTCTATCAGGGAACGAGTCAGGTCTGGTGAAGTTACATCGGTACGTGTAACGTAAGTTTATATATTACAAGAGATGACCGCAAATAAGTAGAATGAACGTGAAAAGGCAGTGTAAAGCACGCGCATTACAGAGATCTCTTATGTCTCGGATTTCTCTCGCTCTCCTGTAGCTTTCTAAAGCTCCGCAAAATGTCTCCGACAAGACGAATCCTACAATCTTTTCTCTCCCCGCAGTTCCCATTTGTGCCATTTTTCACACCCATCCGAAAAGAAAAGCCAGTTTGCACTCACCGCTCTCCCCTTTTTCCCTTTAGGAGGGAGGTACCTCGGCGAGAAACCGAACGTCACGCGCGACGCTTCCTTTAAGGAGACCTCTCCTCCTCCCTCTCCGTTCCCCCACACACACATACACCCTCCTTTCCTCGCCAATCCCCATTTCCAAATAAGAGAAGGGAAAACAAAAGAGGACCACGGCGCGAGGTGACAAAGTGAGGGGAGAAGAGGGGCTCGGAGGGATCTGGTCAAAAAAAAAATGATGTCACCAGGATGGGGCACCTACTCTCGGATGAAACGGAAGAAGTTACTCCTACTTTACACTCCGAGGGGATTTACGGGGGCTCTATCTAATACGGCGCCCGGTCTCGACGAGAATATCGTATTTTACGCTCATCTCTCGAGGGGAGAGGAGGATGGAGAGGGAAGTGGCGCATCAGTGCCGCCAACCTTCCATAAATTTGCAACCTATTTACGTCCCACGACGGAGCGTCTCAATCGTAGATAGCCTCTCAACGAAAACACAACTTCTCCAGAAAATCCATTGAGGGACACATCAACCCCACAATAATCGTTGTTTTGATTTGTACATATATATGGATATAAAATTGAAAAAAAAGGCTTGATAAGTGAAAATCAACACAAAATTCACAAGTGTGAATGTTTTACTTGTCTGGCATAGCCACTTTTTGGGAGATACAGTAATCAAAGTGGTAACGATGCATATTTATGATCTCCCGTTCCGGTATTGAAAGCAGCAACAAGGAAAACATTATTTTTTTGCGAATGAGTGAGCACTTTTATCGGATTTCAAGGGTGTTTGCAAATTTAAAAATCACTCACCGCCACTTCTGGAAATCAGACTACTTAAGCGCTGAAAATATCCAAAGAAAATCTCATTTCGGGAGGATTAGATGTGTTTTGGAGAACTTTTGCGCTTTGGAGAATTTCAGTGACTCAAGTTGGAACTGAACTTGAGTTTAATTGAACCTGAGCTAACATTTCTATTAGCCAATTAGGCCCAAGTAGGCATGCAACGTGCGTACGGTGCACTTGGATTTATTTTTAATGTAGCCAAAGATGTGCTACTGCTACCAGAGTATTAAAAAATATGTCTTTAGTTTATTCTCTTGAAAAATCATCACTCTGGTTCACTTCGCTGCTGCATTTGGAATCGATGCCAAAGATTTTAACTTTACGAACCGCTATCAATTATGAGTATGGAATTCCCTACAGACATGAATGTCACATTACATATGTTTTTTTGTATTTATAGTTCATCAATATAATATTATTTAGCCCCCCTCGCTAACTATCGCTGTCATGCATTAAATGAAAACAAGCCAGCCTAAGATGATAGTGACATATATGCATTATGCAAGCTACAATTGGCGACACGTTGCAATTATCTGACGGACATATAGCTGTTGTGTACCATGTTTTGAAATAAAACCTTCTCCTTCAATGACATATTTCTTATGAGATTTATTTTCCTTTTAAAAAATAGGTGAACTCGTAGTTATTTTTCCTTTACAAGAACTGTGCTATTTACCTTCAACTGCGCTAAAACTGTGAGAGATGTTCAACGGTGTTTTTATGAAGGTCATAAAAACATAGTATTTATAAAAATATACAAATTTCTGTAGTATGACTGTGTGTGTACATATACGTTTTGGGCCAGCATGCGGCATCCTGATCACGAAATACATCTGCTTTTGTCCTACTTTACACCTTCTTACTATGGACCAACCCACTACACGTAACATTTTTTTAGTACGGATTGCTTCCACTTTATCACGTGTGAAGCATCTTTGAAAAGTTTGAAATTGTTGCAATCTTTGAAAAGGTTAGCTTTTATTGTTTCCAACTGAAACAAACCGGTTACCTTTCTATACGCATTGATGCAAATTAATAGAATTGGCTTCACGCACCACATGGGACAGTACGACGATGTGAGTTCGACCCGCAACTATCAAGAAAACCTTTGGGTTGACTACTGCAATGTTTATGACCACTTAAATATTATAATTTACGAATATTCGTTGGGATCATTATTAGTTCTACAATGTCTATACTTAAATGTCCCTGTATTTGGAATACGTAGATCAACGTATAGATTGTATTGGTAGTCATATCATGTACTAAATCATAAACTTATTCGTATTCGTAATAACATCAAATGAATTTTATCAAACCGTAGTTACATGGATTATTTTAAAATCCATAGTATTCATCACAAAATAATTCAACGAGGTAATACACACCCTTTATACAATACTCTTTGCCTTGGTATTGTATTCTAATGCAGTTACTTGTTTCTAGAATTTCACCGATGATTTACCGTTCATTAGAGATGAGCAATGACGACACTTTGTGTGAACGAAAAGATCGGAAATTTCACCAGTCAGTAAATACGTAGGAGTTAGATAGAGGGCCAGTCAACTTTTCTCGCTGCCCGCTGGCGATTTTAATATCTCGAGAGCAAACTCATTCCTCGTAATCCCTATAAAAAGCGAGGGAACCATATCGTAGTCTAGGATATTAAGGAACATACCTCCTCATGCGAGGAGCGAGCGACTACTCGTATGCAGTCGCAGTGAACATATGAACGTATTTCTTTCACGTTGGGTTCTTCTATTCATTTCTCTTCTGCCGAAAGAGCGAAGAGTGCGAATAGCAAAAGTGACTGAATGAAAAGACGGGTTAACTTACCTCTGCAAAAGATTTTCAAAGATTGAAATTCTTCCGTCCTTTTTCTAAATATGTTTCATTTCCGTTTTTAACGGGACTTTATTTCACTTTTAAATAATTTGAGATAAACATCGTATGACCTTCACTGATTGAAGGAAACTTCATATTTCAACTAACATTTCACTTTATTTTGCATTAGACTTCGTTACACAATAATGTATTGAACAGCGAGTTTGAACTCCGTGTGCAATTACAACCGCATTGCACTCTCGCTCCAAACACACAGTAATCAGCTTGCCCGTCCGTACAGTGGATAAAGAAGATATTAGTGAAAACACTTCTAACCACGTCCATGGTATCTTATTGTCAGGCAGTACAATTATAAAATTAGTAAATCAATTTGAACTGATTTAATTTTTTAATGAGACGATATATAGTACATTATCACGAAGGCTAATTTTGAGCGAAACTAGAGAGATTTAAAAACAACTTCGATAAGATTACGGACAATGGTATTCCAAAAAGAACCAATTTAGATATATATCGCTGTCTCTTAAAGAACCGCTACAATGTGACGATCACTTGGGTGAGCAGATCATTTCATTGACAAGCGTTCTCCCAAAGAATGACTTGATCGAGGAAATTTCTAAGGTGTATAAAGAGTTAGCTTACTGTTAACTCGGAATTTGAAATAACAGAGTGATATGGTAGACGAGAATCAAACCACAATGGACCGGCTTAAGACACCTTAGGTGATCACGTCCCCTTTCCTGTAACCACCTCTGTCCTGATCTCCTGATAAATACTTTACACTTAAAAAAAAGAAGACAAGTAGGTATTTCACAAAAACAATGGTGGAGCGTAGCTGGAGATTAAAATACTGTACGCAAGCCATCAGGACAATTAACTATTCCCTTCCAAAAAACAACCGTCACTCTTACATTCATGAGTAAGCCTTCGGAATTTTCAGTCACAACCCATTCGTCAAGAGAATTTATTTCGCGCGATTTTTTTTCTTGTTCGTTTTAAAAACAGCAAACAAAAATCAGTGGATTCCCAGAGACTATGACGGAATGCTGGCGAAATCAGCGATACTTCAACGTAGCAAACCCCCTGTTCAAAGCAGAAGCGAACATTTTCGAATTTCATTCGATAGCAGTTCGCTTCGCTGCAGCATACGCCAATTTCGAGTGAACGTGCGATCTTTTGTTTTAAGCGGTGGGTAGCAAAGATGTTGATAATGTCTCAAACTAATTTCCCCAGTGTACCTTCACGAAATCCATCCAAATAAGTACGTCAAGGCATGTTTTCTTAAGTGAGGAAAGCATTGGATATGAAATAACGAATGTAACTACGCATTTTATATCAATGATAATAACATCAAATTATTATTTGTACTCTTCTGATCACTGTGCTCAACCTAAATGACCACCTTTTACAATGATCATTTTATTTTGATCGCGTAAAATTCCCAGGAGTTACGTAAATATTAGTTAACTTCCGATAACCTAGTAATTTAACCTAAATAGGCATATGTGAACGTAATTGGAAAGTACACGCGCCTCACGCTTTCATTTGCCAACCCAGACTCCCTACGGGGAGTAAAAACGTGACGACCGCGTTGCTTTAATCGAGGTGAAAGGGCGAATGGACGGACGGGAACGAACAATTTCACGACTATGCTATTAATGAGAGTGCACATTTTAAAATGTTCGTCGTAGCGTACCAACCATCATTTCTGTATGAAAACTGAGAGAGTAAAAGTTAACCTTCCAAAATAAAAAGTGATATTTATTCTTGAAGAAAAAAATGGCTGTTGATTTGCTAACGGTAACGGGGCCTGCACCTTGGTCCATTTATTGGTGAACCCAAAACCCCCTTTCTTTATAATCCATTATTTTCTCATTCTGTCTCTCCTGTTTCAGCTGAAAACACTCCTAAAGTACCCTACACTAAAGCTTCAAAGGACGATATCCTGTTTTTGCAGATTATTAATGTCTTTTAGATATAATAACCATTAATATCCGCTAGTACTTTTGCCTCATGGGTCAGGTTTAAAGCCCCATGCTTTGCGCCAAAGTTTTTACTAATCTTTTATCTACCTATTCACGGCAAATTTCTACTTAAATTTCTTCCTCTTTATGAATGCTTTATTAACTCTGATAGTAAATGCTATTCCTTGTTTCCTCACTTATCCCTTGAGGTATTTTATTTATTAGGTAAGGGTTTTCTTCATTTTAGAATTTCATAAAATTTAAACTATTTTGAACGTTATGCTGGGTTTGACTGAAAATTGGAATAACATTCGTGAGCAACAACTTTTCATTCGACCTTTTGGCCTTTGAACCAAACGGGTAATTCGTGAGCTGTAATGTAAATGATTGGCCCCAGTTTGTTTACGGCTGTTGTTGGTAGAGTTGAGAAACGATTAGAACACTGTCCCCTGATTGAGCTCGAAACTGTCTCTCCTCCTTGAAGGGGGAGGGGGACGGTGAGGTATAGATTGAGGGCATTGAGAGCATGTGTGTGGCTGGTGCCTTAACTCCCCCGCCACACGTCCTTGCGGCGGCTTGCGGGACATTGCGTAAATGTAAGTCGAAAGCCTAGCTCATTAATTATCGTCGCTTGCGAGGAAAGGATAAACCATCTTTCTCGTTGAATGTATTCATAATGAGTAAATTTCATAGATATGTGAAATGTCAGCATTTTGACTACTCATTTATACTGACTTATTTTCCTAATGGCCTGTAGCAACTATACCCATGCGCGTGGCTGTATCAAATCAACACCTCAGAAATCAGATACATGGTCGGATGGCATTTTCCTGAAAAACACTTTTTCGAATGCAACTCCGCAAAACAACATGGTGACACGCCCCGAGGGATAAAATTACCGCAGCAAATTCACTAGGCTATTAATTTAGTAAATGGAAGCAAATTTCGCAATCGTTTTAGGATAAATCTAAAAGGATTGTACACGACGGGGCCCATGTGAAAATAGAGAGCGTGGCAATCAAGTCAACTCCCTCGTATGAAAGAGCTTCCACTTTCATTAAAAGGGGGAAAGGCCAATAAATGCCATTTTAATTTCAAATACACGTAAATTCATCTCTTTAAGAGCCCTTCGTGGCAGGAAGGAATAAGTGGTGGGAGTTTAATCATTACGGCTGCCTATCATCCTCTTGTTCACAAGTTCAAAAGTCGCATTTGACATGGTCAAAATGCATATTTGCTGCACATTTCATGCCCCATTTCAATTCTCATTTTATATCACTCACGCCAATTGTAAATTAATGCATGAATGAAAAGTGTATCTGCTTTATGCAATTTATTACAATTGCGAATATGTTCTGATTAAGTGCATTCACCGCAACCGAAAACCTTTCGCTACTAAAATTCACCCTTTTTCAAATAACGCATCCTGCCTTGGGGTTTATGCTGTGCAAGGGGTTTATACCTGAATAAAAAACTCTTAACTTCAACTCTACTCTGTAAAACACCTTTATTACACGAGGATTCTTGGCTCACTCGCTTGAAAACACTAAGCACGCGCAGAAGGCTCACATTATGGTGGCTAAGTGAGCCAAAACGCATTGTGCAATAGAGTTTTAAAGTGGAGATACGCTACTGTGTTTTTCATCAAATTTACTCTATTTTTCTCAAAGTCTCATGCACAGTTTTGTCCTTCGTCTTGAGACTTGATCGTTTTTCGACACAGGCAATATAACGCTTGAATATTATAAATAAGTTAGTTTGTAGTTATAATAAATTCTATTCAGCATATCAATTTGACGTCTTATATCTACGTATAAAAATAGTAATTGGGGCTAGGCAGTAGTCAATTTTCGTTTAAAAACTTTCGGAATATATTTAATTTTATACGTATATATAAATTTGGAATAGTTTCCCTCAAAGTAATCGGGAAGACTTTCCCTATGCTCAATAAAGTATACCACTGTTATTAAAATATACCAACTCTTGGGGTAAAAGCCATCCAACCACTGTTATACACTATGGCTTGCTATGACAGACAACAATTAATTAAATTCGGGGAACTGTATTATACGAGTTATAATACAGTTATAATTCATACATATACATTGTACTAATATAATGTAATCCACTGACCGATTTATCAAGCATTTCTCTTCAGCTGCGGAAATGCGATACCTTCAATTCTCTCATTTTGTGATCTTCCGTTTCATGATAATGTAGCAATATGCTCGAACAAGAACATTGATTCAGTTAAGCCAGTTGCGGATTACACATGTGTAACAATTGCATTTAAAGCCGGTTTATTTGCTTATATATATTTTTAAGTGGAACGTAAATTATATTTAATTTCATTATTCATTGAAAAACGGTATTGTACCCAACATAAATGGTTCAGAACTCAGAAAACAATAATTTAAGATTTGCCCTGCTATATTGACATATTTGAAAGAGATTTCAATTATTATGATTATTCATCTAAACGCGTTATATTAGATCAGACACATCTTGGTCAAGAGGAGGGAACTAGGTAAAAATATATCAGAAAGTTTCATTTCATTTAATTAAAATTCAAACATCTTTCCACTATGACTTCACAACACATCACAAACTTCAACTTCCTTCAAATATAGCCGGCTCAAACATATCCCTTACTTCTGGAATTGTGAATAAAATCGTTTTTACAAGTTGGACGGTTGACAGAATGAGGTTAGGCGAACAATTAAATTAGAAATGGACAGTACTCTATTAAAGAAATCACTGGTAACCCATGCGATTGCTTAAGTCAAAATCGTCCCCTCCTAATTTTCACGCTTACGTGAAACCATAAACAATTACAATAAATCGTAATTCTGCGCAACTGAGATTCGTTAAAATCAATAGAGAGAGAGATTGACAGGAAGATAGAGATAGAGTGCGACAAACAGAGATACGTTGACGGAATTTAGCATGTGACATTTTTTCCTCTAATACAAAAGGCTTTCAGCGCTCCTCCAAAACGCTTTCGACAAATTTCCCGAGGGAGAACAGGAAGTAAGTACATCATCAGACGGTGAATACTTCATTCCTTAAGCTAACAAAACAGAGGACCTCACGCAGACAAAGATACATAGATACCGGGACAGCCGACTATCTTCAAACAATCCCTCTTTTACCCTCCCCAGAGGCGATCGGGAGCACTTCCTTTATCCATAACTCAAGGCGACCCCGCCCACTCCGTCGTCATAAAGCTCTTTTCTTCTTCCTCGACCCTTGCTGGTCTTGACAATCCCCCCCTCCATCCCTTCCTTTGCAGATAAATATAGCCAAACAACCACCCCTCATTCAAATCCAACACTTTATTTTCTATAATTTACTGCATATGATCATTAATGAAACTTCAAAGGGGTCCAAATTAATAATATTGATCCCTTCCGTCGGCCAAAATAAAATCGTGACCGCAAATCTAACCCCCTTGGGAGGAAAGGGAGACTCCGGCAGGGATCTCTTCATCTAGACTCAATGTGTTTCGGCGGCAGGAGGATTTGATCTCAAATCAAAATTAATCCTCGGCGCAAGTCCCAATGGGCGGATTGCAGCAGTTGTGATGGATGTCTGCTTGTCGCATCCTCTTTCCCAATACTGCTATCGGACTGTCCAGAAGAATTCGAGACGTAACAGACACAGGAGGAACCCTAGAACCCTTTGGTAATCAGGCGAAGAGACTGTTTCACATCTCGTCCCTCTCGGTAGAGTACACATGCAAATTGTGTATTACATTATGTGTAAAGATGAAGTAAATTTTCACAAAATATTTTTTTATTCGCAAAAAGAGTGTTTAGAAGCATAAACGTAGTAATTAATGGCCGTTTAAACTTCGAAACTGCAAAGCGCTCATGAATTAATTATGAAATTTTACTTATAGAAGTTTCATCTTTCCACATTAATATGAACTTTCAAAATGTTCGGTTAACTTTATTACGCGTGTTGCGCTCATTGCATAAATTAAAATTACACTTCCGTAAATGAACCGCATGAGTATAGAAAGTATTCCGTGGTTCAAGAACTTCTAGACTTGGACGTGACTTGGATCACTCTCTCCGTGTTTCAAACCAGCCCTCATGTATTGTAATATATACATATATACACCACAAATTGTAATCTATAAATTCTAATAATTCTTTGAGTCTTAGGGGTTTCGTTTGAAAGCGAAAGGACTTCCGATTCGGGTAATGCATTTTTCACTTCATACGACCCGCATACATATTTTTCTTTTCTAGACAGTCTGTAAGAATCAGTTTCCAAAAAACGGGAAGAGTCGAAGGATGGATTGATATACGATATATATATATATATATATATATATATAGATATATATATATATATATATATATACTTGAATCTTCAGCGTTCTGAAGAACCTATTCAAAATCTTAGTGGAGCACGATCGCAGGCTAGTGCAACGGGCGTTGGACATTATTGGCATTGTTTCACGAGAGCAAACGCTTTTGTTTTTTAATCGAAAATGTTTGACCCATTCGTGTTCTTACTCCAGTGCATCAAAGGTTGAGGAGGAGTTTGGGAGTAGATAGGAAGGTGGGATTGGGCGAAAAATGTGGGAAAATCGATCGCGATCATGTAAATGTTTACATATAATTTATGAATTTCAACCACCCAAGTTGGAATTTAAACGTGAAAAACAAGTAGTTGCAGTAGTCAAAAGTATCAAAGAAGCAATTTACTTTACGTTAAAACTACACTATAATAGGGATTTTTAGAGTATTACTAGATATGGTATAAATAAAATAAAAATCCTTAGTTATCGTATTCGATAAGTTTATGAATATTTCATTAACATGACCTCTTGAAATATGATATAGAATTACATATATCTATCCTTTTATAGCATCACAGTAATAATCGCCACAAAAGAATATTATAATTAAATATTATTATATTATACTTAAATTATTGCAATTATAATTACACGATGGGTGCCTCAGTTCTCTAGATCTGGTCATGAAGAAATCCCTAACGGACTTCCTTGATGAATATAATAATAATTTGTGAGCGCATGTAATTAATTTCAATCACCTGGCTGAATGAAGCATAGCATAAAAAACTGAAGGAAAATTGGTATAGTTTGTATGAAAAATAGTTTGGTTGATTCCAGTATCCTTCATCAGAAAACGACCAGAAGTTACGGCCGCAGCAGTTAATCTAATCAAAAGAAAAATTCATTTTAATAATAATCATTGGCTAAACAATCCAGAAGTATCAATTACTCTTTGGGATAGGCTTTTTCGAATTAATTTCACCGTGCTATCCTGAAAACATTGATAAAACATAGATAGATAGGTAGATAGATGAAAAATAGATTTTCTTCGGAGTCAATATCATATTATACCATCTTTATACGTTCGTGAATGATGAAAAGCGAAGGGTATCTGGAAAACCGTGGGTGCAATTCCAACATTCAAGAAAAATACGGATTTTAGTTTCCAATGTGAGCTAAAATACATTATTCCTAGCCCTCAAAATAACTTACGAATCCTCAAAATAACCTAGTACACAAAACAATCTAGTATATAATTTGTTTATCTCAAAGCATCACTATATTATACTCTTCGAACCGTGAATCAGTTAATGAATTAGGTTAGGTACTAAATATTGCTTTGATCCTGATGCAATTTACTGCATATGAATGCGGTTCATACTTAATATTTAGTAAAATGAGGTACACCTCTACATATGATGAAACAAAATAGATTTCGCAAAAATACCTCGTTAAAGCGAGTGAATTTCATGCCGTGGTCACACTAGGCTGGAACCTACAATGTTGTTTTAGTTTCTCTTGATGAGTAAAAGAATTAATTGAAACCACTTTATAATTCCGTTTTAATTCAGTGAGTACCCACTTTCCATTGCACATTTCTATACAAATATCATCAATTGGCAAATTCCAATTTCCGTACTCCGCGTAATTCCATAAAGGAAATGCGCATTCATTTATTTATTCATTAACGCAGTTCAATTTCAACCCACAATTCCATTCCAATGTAGGAATTTTCATGATAGAAACACTCCTCCTCGATCAAAATTCTTTTATTGTGATGAAACACGACGCCCTGTACAGTAGGTGGATGGAGGTGAGTGTCGAGAGGCCTACTCGAGAGAAGCTTGTTTAAAAGCCGTTAAAAAAATGGCGTGCTCCTTGCACATTCTTTGGATCGAGTTGATTTTGCCGTTTCTGTTTATTTCGTCGAGATATTTAAAATATGTCGAAGTAATTTTCTCAACAACACTTCCCAACCATAAAAAGAGACGTTTCAGGCGGAATGGTGGAATATCATGATTAATAAAATTGGCAATTTTTCTTAACTTCCCAACCAATTTCTATCAATTCTTCAAGTCAGTCACACGTTTTACCATCCTTATTCTTTACATGAAATGAATTCATCTGCATTTGCATTTATCGTCTTAATCTCAAGAACTTGACTGATCACCCACACGCACTCCTAAATAACCTGCATAACAAGCATTACTGTAAACACGCCGAGTTAAACGGTAGGGGAGAACACAGATAATACATCATGATTACTAGTGTCTCTGAGAGATTCTTCCATGTCGAATTGATCTGGTATCTAGTAATTAGACTCCTAGAAACTCAACGGTCACCCAAGGTTTCATTACTGAATATTTTGAAAAATTAAAGCATGCATTTTGAATTCAAGCAAGCATTTCTTCTACCGCGAATACCACAAGAGAATTTTTGTAACTTGGAGGTATCGTTCAAAAATTTAAATCTGCCCTTCGTACTACGGAAAAGAGAAAATGCAAAACAACTGTATTAACCTGCTAGAAACTATAAGTATAAGAAAAAATAAGTATACAGAGTTATCCCGCATATAGCGTTGTGAGAATAAAAAGGAAGGCGAGACATATGAGAACCAATCGCATTGCCGCTAAATCTTCAAAGTCCATAATTTCGGAAAGTCCTCAGTCAATTGAATCCAGATCTGTAAATAATATGGATTGTTGGAAATGCAAATTCGGCTAATCTAAAGTCTTTGATGAGAACACCCGTAAAATTCCGGTTCTCTCTTAAAAAACAACCCTATCGAATTTTTGGCTCACGTAGAGGGAAAAGCAGTCCATAAATTAACAAAAAAGTTGCAATACTTTAAAGCAGTCGGACTTTTAAAAAAAGGAATATATTATAATTTTGCAACTTATTTTTAATTCGTAATAAGTATTTTTTTCTTCATTCCGCACAATAACTTAACTCTACGTAATTTGCGCCGCACAGAGATCTTCAATTATGTGGCAGACGGAAAATTCCCACGACGGGGGAGTAAAAAAGTCCACAGCGCCAGGCCTGATGTCATCTTCCCATTCTTGTTGACCCCGCTGCCTGGAAATCCGCGCAACTTTCCCCACTCAATCCCTCACTCCGAAAGCAAGCCAAAACGAAATCCGTATCGAAGACACCGACCCACGCCCCTCTCTCCTCCTCCAAACCGCATCTTCCCAGCCTCACCTAAAAGTAAAAACAACTTCCTGCGGGACATTCAGAGCAGGCCGCAATCTTTATGCCCGAAATGAGTTTCGAAATGACTTCAATTTTCTCCTACCGCATTCCAGCAGATAAGATCGCATTGCACCGTAAACTCGACGTGATAAAACCTATTACAGGATCGCACAATGCAATAATGCCTTATGGGGGAGGGGAGTTGGAGAGAACACTCGTGGGGATTATGGTCGTAACCCCCTTGAGAAAAACGCGTTAGCGTTGAAACCAGTTAAGACATTCGTTAATGCATGCTGTAGACCGCTTGTTTGGTTTGCGGAAATGTGGAAACTGTAAGCACGCCCATAAGTAATATTTGGTGAGATTCGAGCCCTGGTGATAATATTTGGTGAGATTCGTCTGTGCCTAGCACGCCAAACTAATCGGAGTAATATTGCGTCCCCGCATTCAAAAGGGGAACTAATTTGTAAAAAAAAGGATAAGATTTTCTAATAGTGAGTGCAGAGTTTAATGGCGAATGGTGTAGCTCGAAGGTACTTCGCTTTTTACCTCCCTACGCTGAACCATGTTGTTTTAATATGGTATTTGGAGGATGACCTCATCCAAAATGGGGCGGGAACGATGCCCTTCGGCAACCAAGAGAGCACGCTTATCCACCATGAAGGAAAGGGTGGCCTATACCTACCAACCTGATATCGGTAATGCGCCATTAGAATTATTACCTACCATAACCACAGTTATCAACCTGAAGTTCGGTTTGTTTGGGCATTAAGGGTTCAGTTCCTGTGCCACCCATAGTTTCCTAGGAAAATATAGGACCCGAAAAATCACACAGCTTTGGTAATGCTGAGGGTGCTCAGAGGCGTCCCAGAGAATTGCACCCGATCAGTATACTAGCGTGCTACCCATTGAACCGATACCTCTTCCACAGACATGATACGATCCCGCGGAGGTGAATTTTAGGGTGCAGGAAGATCGAGTTGGGAAGGCGAGCATTTGAATGAGTCGAAGATTTTTTTTCGATCTCCCGAAGTGTTTTTCGGGAGATTATATTTTGATTAATCCAACTTGAAATTAAATGCGTGCCAGTCGGGTTCATTCCGTCAGTTTGCCATTTCAGATTACTTGGGGCTAAAAGCGACATCCCCGTCCTTTCCGACGATGCAGAGAAATACGAGTCAGCTTCTCAGAAGGAAACTACTTAATATCACCGACTTTATTTGAAACCTTTCAGTTCCCGAATGAGTGCTAGTGTTTCAGTTCCCGCTTGAGAGCTAAATATAAATGACATATGTGGTTCACAGCATCAAGGTTGCTATGTCAGACGCTAAAAACAAAACTCATGGGATGAAATTGATTCAGAGCGTTGTCTTTTATATTCTCAAAAATGAGTTCATCTGAAAGTACACTAAGTGGAACTGAGCAGTCCACTCGACACGTCAAGAGTATTTCCAAAGAAACCGCAAGCGAAGTTTTTATATCTTATGCATTTGGTACTTCCTCGTGAAGGAGGGGGATGACTTATGGAAACACCATTTTATAATTAATTCGCTAACAAAGAGCGGATATCAGAGTAAATCTCTTTTTATAAGGTTAAGAATGGAATAGGTGGGAAATTGTGTATGTTTAAATATTTACGTATTAACTATAAAGGTTAAAATCAGTGATGTATTCAATGTGACATCATAGCCCATAGCCCGTCATTATTTGGGAAATAACATGCTTCCGATACACTGTTCGCCCTATATTCCCTCCTGCAATTAGGTCAAACGATAATCCTGCAGGATATTGCAAGAGATTCATTTCCATTACTAATAGCCAATAGCACTGTAGCCTACTTCACTTCCAACGTTTTCCTAAATTCCATTCCATAAATTTCTGTTAAAACACGGTACTTCCGGTGATCGGTTATAAGTTCCCTTTCAAGTACAATACTATGTAAATGTGGCAATCATTTTCCGAAATACCCATTGGGGTATTGATTAAGAGTAAATAGAAGAATATAGATAGCGATCACAGTTCTACGATGATCCTTTAGCACAGAAAAATCGAATCACAGCACGTACTTTGAAACTGGCGGAGGAAACTACTCTCGTATTTTCCCGGGCATTGTTATCTGGATTCACCGACAGGTAAAACGATTACTCAACCAAAACAATAACTTCACTGGCTTCGTAAACAATTAATGGATGGCGCTACATTCGCACTACTTTGTTCTGGCCCGCCAATATATAAATATAGGAAAACGACTCTTAATTTTTGAATATGCCTCGTATCAAACGCGTTATATTTTTCGTTTGCAATACGATGGAAAGAGGATATTCAACAATTCTTCGATGTTTTCCATAAGATAGCCAGCATAACATTTTATAGATAGCTTTATTGATGGCACACATAAACAAATGCATGATCAACCTTTTTTTTCAGATCGTACTCACGACGAAGTGCAAAAAATTAGGCCCTTGTGTTAGAATGATTGCGGCAGAAGAGTCTATTATACGCTAAACATATATTTTTCATTTGCGTAAAGTAGCCCCGTCGTAATATTTACACTTTCTACATTCATCATTAAGTAATTTAAAAAGAAACTCCGCATAAATGCAAAACTATAACAGTCGAGAGTCTATGCGCGAGCGTTTCGTCGTCGTCGTTTTGGTCATTTGTAAACGACAATTTATATCCGGTATATGCTTGAGTATTGGTGTTTGTTCCCTTTCTCGTCATCAGCAGGAAAATTTCGAGATTGAATTGAACACCAAGTGAAGTAGAAAATTAGTGTAAGTTCTTTTGCCAGTGTAAGTTAACTAACTGCCAGTGCACTAGCCAAACCACCTTTTCGAGAGAGAAGAGTGATCGGGACGCGAGCTGCCAGTGAGGGAAACCCTCTCGCTCTGCTTGCTCACGTCAAAAACACTGCATTCACTCCACCTCAATTCAACAAAGTTTTGTTCCAAAATTTCCCTTGGCTCCTTGCAGTTCTGCTAAAATTGCCGCTCTGTTATGATATACTTCTATTTTTATGCTGTAACCGTGCATTGTATTTTGCAATAAAACTCATACCCTATATAGGGTAATAGCTACAGAAATAGACGATCGTTAATATTTTCGATTATTTCAACATTAAATATTATGAGATTGGTTTCCATCAATGCTGGCCAAAAAATCAGTGTGTTAGGCATGTGGTGAAAACCATTCGTAAAAAAAGGAAAGCTTGCAATTTTTTCGAGAAAGATGAAAGGTAAATCATACGTTACAATTTGACGGCATAAATTAAAGCAGATGGAACGGTTTAAAAACCTAATTTGTGGTTTGGGCCAAGATGTTTGAACTAGAGTGGAAATCAGGATAATAATTGTGTTAGGCGAAGGTTTTACAAGGAGGATGGAGTGATGGCAACAACGTTGAGCAAGGATATTAAGAAAAGATTAGTCAAATTTTTGATATGAAACGTGGTTTTATTCGGCACAGGGTTAATCTTTGAAGAAAGATGATGGGGTGGATTCAAAGAGTTTGATATATGGGCGTGGCGCAGGATAGAAGAGGTAAAATGTACGGAAAGGAAAACAAAAGATAAAGGTCGAGGAATGGTGGGAGCGGAGTTTTCGTTTTGACTCTCGATGTAATTTTGAAGGCTGTAATGAGAACGTCAGGAAGGAGAATTACGGGGGAAAGAGTATGTTGGACGGAATAAAGAGAGATGTATACGGAATAGAAGAAGGGCTTGTTGCAGTGTAGGACCTCAGGTTGTGCCTTGCTAGGTAAGGCTAAGAAATGTAAGCGAGTTTAATGCTTCCAAAGCTTACTTTCAACGGTCCGCTGCCAAAATATGATAAAGTAATCATATATTGATGAGAAATTTCCTAACACTTAAGTTACAAATTGGTCGAATATTTTTGGAATAAGTCAGTATATGTGTATCAGAGGACTAAATATTTATCTTAAATTAATTCTATATATATATATATATATATATATCTTAAATTAATTCTATATATATATATATATCTTAAATTAATTCTATATATATATATATATACATATATATAAAACTCACTAAATAGTCACAGCAAACACAAAAACTAAAACACACAAAAGAGGGACTCAATAGTTCTCGAATTTTCGGTGGTACAACCACCTTTCTCAAGAGGAATTAGGAACAGAACTCTTCTAACTCTCAGAATAGAAGTTCTGTTCCTAATTCCTCTTGAGAAAGGTGGTTGCACCACCGAAAATTTGAGAACTAGTGAGTCCCTCTTTTATGTGTTTTAGTTTTTGTGTTTGCTGAGACTATTTAGTGAGTTTCATTGTGCACGTTCGTGGATTTTCCGGGAAAGTGTATATATATATTGGACTACAAACTTGTCGTGGTGGAAGGGCTTGTGCGTTCCGATGACCCCTAGAGCTGTGCTGGTGGGAGTAATAATAATTGCTCCTGGTAGGGTCACCCATGATAGGTTCTAACCTTCGACCCAGATAGGTCGAAGGTTAGGAGCCAGACGAAAAGTAGTCCACGCAGCGTCTGTTCCTCAGTGAGGCGGCTGCAAAGGCGTCTGACCCTAGGGGGGCGGCCATTAAGTGATGGTGCCACGTTAAAAACACTATTGAGGAAGGCAACGGGAAACCACCTCAATTATTTAAAAAAAACCATAAACACAGGAATCAACCCGAAGGTCGGTTTAGTAGGTGATGGTAGAGCTCACCCATGTACTAAGCCCGACGGCGTGTGAATATTCACACATCAGGGTAGGGGGGCCAGTTCCTTTACCTGTGCCGGCTTATGGTTTCCCAGGAAGATCTGGTACCCCGAAAAATCAACTAGCTTGGGTGGAGCTGAAGGTGCCCAAAGTGCCTTGCCCGGGAATCGAACCCGGGACCCTCCGGTCAGCTGTCCAACCCTACCCAGTCAGCTCTACCCACTAGACCACCGTATTATTTCCAAGAAAATAATGATGAACAGCAGAGAAATTGAGTCCTGGCAACTGCGGGACTCGGCCCGAGGGGCCATGTGTCATGCCCGGCAGCGAGGGAGGCAAGGCTTCCGCGGTCGTCATCCCACGAAGCTCTTGCGGGGGAGAAATAACAGCAGCAGGACAGAAGACGCAGAAGAAGACCAAAGTAGTTAGAATAGGAACATGGAACGTCAGGACAATGTTGAGAACAGGCAAATTAGAAAATAAGGGTCAGGAAATGGAATGTAGAAGCATTAAATGGATTAACAAGGAAGGAGTATCAGCAGGCTGTAGAGAAAATGATGGATGACGGTACAGACCTGAGTACTATCGAAGAAAAATGGGACTGTATCAATATGGTTATTTCGAAAGGCGCAAAAGACACTATAGGAACTGTTAACGGGAAAATGATAAGGAAACCATGGGTAACGGATGAGATGATTGCAAAGATGGAGGAGAGAAGAAGATGGAAGATTGTAAACACAAATTTGTATGGCAAAATGAAGAACAAAGAGTTAAACAATAAATTGGGAAGGGCCACAAATAAAGCTAAAGAAAAATGGTGGATAACGCAATGCGAGGATATGGAAAGTTTACAAAAAAAAGGTGAAATTGGTGCGCTTTAAAACAAGGTTAAGTTTTTATCGGGAAGTAAGAAGGCGAGATCTGTAATAACAGTTAAAGATAAGTGGGTAAGATAATAGTGGAACCAGAAAAAATCCAAGAAATATGGAGGGAATATATAGAAACACTGTATGGCAGAGAACTTAGGCCGACAAACGGTTGCAAGCATTTCTGAGTGAATTGGAGGTCCAGTGCAATAGATATGGGATGAGAATCAATATTAATAAAACAAAGGTTTTGCGATTTACCAGAAAGAAAAAGACTAAGCTAAATATTAAAATAGGCGGGGAAAAAATAGAGCAGGTAGAGCAGTTTACATACCTCGGAAGTGTTTTGGATCAATACGGTCAAAGTGGTAGGGACATAAGGAGAAGAATTACGCTAGGCAAGGAGGCTTTCTCAAGGAGGAGGGAGTTGATGACGGGGACGTCGAGTAGGGAGGTTATGAAAAGACTCGTGAAAACTCTGATATGGAGCGTAGCTATGTATGGCGCGGAAACGTGGTCACTGAAGCAGGAGGATAGATGTAGATTGGAGGCTTTTGAAATGTGGGTGCGGAGAAGAATGGAGAAGGTGAAATGGACCGAAAGGAAAACAAATGAGGAAGTACTGGAGATGGTGGGTGAGGAGAGGGGTTTGTTGAGAGAAATCCTATGGAGGCAGGAAAAATGGATGAAAGGCGTATTTGAGCGGTAGTGGAATGTTGATGAGGGTAATAGAGGGGAGAATGTTGGGCAATCGAGGAAAGGGCAGGAATAGGATAGGGATGTTGGACGGGATGAAGGGAAGAAAGAAGTGCACAGAGATGAAGAGGGACCTGATGTAGATTAGGTTGCTAGATTGGGTTTTGTTTGGAGTTAGAAAATGTTTATTTTATAGTTGTGTCCATCCAAAAACTACCTAAACCGGTAGATTACCTAAATAAATTTGTATATATATCTTCAAATAATGCTTATTTATCGATAGCTCAGTACGAAAATTGTTCGATTGCAACGTTCTATTCTTTTTTCTCCAAATCTCTCGTTCTCCCAGATAGCTTTTCGTCTCTCGTCTTACTTCATTCTTAAAATATATACTCATTTAGTCCTCTGCATTCATTTTTCACGACGTACATCCTATTTCCGTATCTTGAATTTTAAGTGGCATTTCGTATAAATTAAAATATTAACTCAGTATCTATGTATCTGTATATGGAACGCTGGATAATAAACGAAAAAAAAACAACTGAGGAAATCAAAAGTAAATAGTGAGATAATTTGAAGTACAAGCAATAGATTTGGCAGTAATATTTGCAACACTAAAATCGTTTCATACATATAATTAATTAAAGTTAAATATAAACTGAGGGATACATAATTTTGAGTAGACAATCGTAGGTAGAGAAAAATATATACATATTTTTGTTGGTCGCGGTAGCACAGGAGCAAATCTTTGGGCTACTCCCCGGAGGGCCCCGATTCGATTCCAGGACACCCTCAGTTCCACCCAAGCTATGTGATTTTTCGGGTACCAGGTCTTCCTGGGAAACCATAACCGGCACAGGGAAAGGAACTGGCCCCCCCTACCCTGATGTTTGAATATTCACACGCCGTCGGATTTAGTGCTGGGTGAACTCTACAACCATCTACCAAAACCGACCTTCCGATTGATTAATACACATTCAAACACGAAAATACGCCATATGGCAACCTTTAACCATTCACATGGAAATAGATTTAAGGAAAAGGGATAAGTTGCATAAAACCTCCCTCAGGTGTCAGTTAATATTACGTGTCTTCGATAGTGCAAGTGGCTATTCGGTTCGATTGAACGCCGCTCATATAAATGAATATATATATATATATATATATACATATATATATACATATATATATACATATATATATATTAATATATATATAATATATATTATACGAGTAATATATCGTATCTAATCGAACGTATCGGCTAATAGAACGGCCGGCTGCCGCAGCAATACTAGCATACTCGCTAGTTGGAAGAATCGCTTTCTACAGAGAAAATCGAGCGGTGAGATTCGTGAAAATGGCAAAACTGGCAAAGTGTAATTTACCGCATCCTGGTGCATTTCTCTAGCTTGAGTGTAATCTTGTTGAATTGTTTCCCATAATTTAATCAAATTCCACTACGCCACTAAATCCGAGGTCGACATATGCCTTCTTCGGGTACTTTCACTATCAAACTTCCCTATCCATGTTTTGGGCTTCGTTTCCATCATGGCCCAACATCAATGTCATCTCAGCGTGGCGTCTCTTTACTGGGGTAGGTTGAAATGTGGTGGATAGACTTGGGAAAACGATGCTAGTTTTTCAACGTACTTTTATTTCATTATCTGGAAACACTATAGTATGCGCACTCTACAATGTCGGATTCTGTCCAGAGGCAGTTGCATCCGATTCGGATCGCACCACTTCGAAATTGGGATTTCTTTTCTGAGCGATCCGCTCAATTGAATATTTTTAAAACCTTTTAGGAACTAACGGAACACGAAAATTTTGCTAAAATTTTATTTCACATTTACGATCAGGAGCATATTTACGATAACATACTCAGAGAAAGGATGCATTGATCATCTTTCTCGTATACAAGATTGATCCGCAAGAAATGTTATCTGCCTTCCGTGCACCATAAGCATCGTCGCGGTTGTGTTTCCTGGAGAGGTGGCACAAACGAAATGACTATTGCAAAGGACACGCAACACATTAATAGACGATCAAAGTGCACACAGCTGCCCAGGAAAAAGAGAGAGACAGAAAAACTTCTTTTGCACGTTGATTTCTTGCGAGGGCAATTACTTTTCCGCAGCACAAAGACAAAAGCGTTGAAGGCGATTGAGAATTTAATTTTAAGCATTCTTATAGTAACAGAACGGCGTCCTACTGTAAGAGATAGGTAATGTTTTTAATTATTTGGAGCAATTTAGGGAAATACTTAAAAATGTTAAGGGAAATTGCTCTTCTGGAAAGTTTAAAATTTTCTATGGTCAAATGTGAGTAAGAGCTCTGGGAAACAGTAAAAATTAAGAAGCAAAAATCTTTTTGCATCGTTAAAAAAGTGTTTTCCTGTTATAAAATAGTCTCGGTTATATTTAAGCTGCTCGGGAAGGAACCGGATCGAAGTTTAATTAAACCTACGCGTTAAATTTTGCAACGTTTGGTTTCCTTTCACGGCAACTCTGTCGGGCGGCGCTCTCGCGATTGCCTCGCGAGATTTGAAAATCAATTTTCAATAAATATCTCAAACTCGCGCGTAACTTATTAACGATACATTATCGGAGATAATAGGAAATTTGGGGTGGAAAGGGAGGTCGTATTTCGTATTAAAAAAACAAGGAAGTTCTTCGCCAAGGGTGTTTTTTCCACAGTTTATTTATGTTTTTGGGCTATGAGAGGGAAATTTCGTCCCCAATTCCACAAATGATCGTTAAACTCGTCAATACTCCGATGACTCAAAGATTGCTAACAGATCGGTCGATTTATTTCTAGTGAAGAAAAGGTATTGTTTAAAACAATCCAAGCGGTTAAAAAGTTATTGCGTGTTGTTAAGTCACCGGACTGGAGTGGGTATGTTAAGTCACCGGACTTCGGTAACTACACGGATATGTGTTTGAGGTTAGCGGTTCCCAACTGGGTTCATCGTTCGTAGTTTTTTCGCTGTTTACAATTGTTTTTGTCATGATCGTGATTCGTCGTACACCTGAAAGAGGCAATAAAAGAACCACAAGAATTGGGTATCAAAGGAGTCAAGGTAAATGGAGAGGAAATCAACATGCTCCGGTTTGCAGATGACATTGCAGTAGTGGCGGAAACGCGAGAGGACCTGCAAGCAACTCTAAGTGCTATGGATCAAGTGCTGGGGGAATATAATATGAATATCAACAAGAGGTAAACTAAAATCCTTGTGTGCGGAAGAGAGAAGCTGAATGCAGACATTCGAGGGGTGAAACTAGAGCAAGTGGAATCCTTCAGGTACAAGACAAGATTCAACCTGTGATACATCATATTCATACCTGTTTGAAGAAGTTGGGGGGGAAGAAATAGAGTGAGGAGTAAGGTAGGCGGGGACAAAGAGGGTCATTTCGGAAAAGTAAACACTTTGTTCCTCCACATACACTCCAAAGATAAAAGTTATTGAGTTCACTTATTGACTTCTCCGTTTTTCCCTGCACCCACATCTCGAAAGCCTCCTATCTATATTGATCCTCTTGCCTCAACGACCAAGTTTCCTAGCCGTATAACAACTAGGCTCCATCTTAAGAGTTTTCAAGTTTTCCTCAGTCTTTACTTTATGTCTTCACTTAAGGTGCCCGTCATCAACTCCTGAACGTTCATAAACGCTTCCTTACCCAATGGAATTCTCCTTTGTGCATCCCTTCTATTTTTACCCGCCCCACACCAAAACACTTCCTAAATGGCTGAACTGTCCTGTCAGTTCAAGTTTATGTTCTCCAACTTTAATGTCCAACTTCACCTTCCCACTTCCTTAGAGGATGGTACGAGAAACATGAAAATATAAATGGACTGAATTAACCAGTTAGTAGCGAATAAAAATTGTGAACTGAATACGTTTTCAGTTAAAATCCACTGTCCATTGCCGAATAGTCAAGCTTCAAATAATATCACTGAACGACGTGAGGTAGATATTCTTAGTCTTATAAGTAGCCGAATGGGGTTATGAATGATAGGACTAATGAGACTCCACCGTAACACAATGTTTACTCATGCTAAATTTCTGTAATATTCGCCATCGGATTAATTTGCACCGGATGATCCAGACTTCCTTCTACGTAATTCCTCTCCCAACTACTTTTTCTCGCTGATTAACACCGATTAATAAGACGTCTCCCTTAAAAGCTCTTTAAATATATTCTCCATTTTTTTCAGTGAGTTCCTTCATCAACTTGTACTGCGAAGGTTCTGCGTATCTTTATTTAATTAACCTCTATCACTTCTTCTAATCTTAAATTTAATAAACTTCTAATAACTCTCTAATTGACTTTGAAATTAGTTTTTTTTAATAGCTGTACTCATTAGATCCTTAATATTAAACCTGGAACGGCAGGCTCAAAGTTGTACCCTTGTTGACCCTTGTTGCTCTATCCTCTCTCTCACACAGCTATTATCCTATGCCTCTAACGGAACAGCAGCATTTCGCATAAATGCCGACACAAGGAAGAACAGCGACATACGGATTAACGAGAAGCTTACGAACAATAACTTGCTTGTAGTTTTTCAGCTAATTAATTCCTTTTCATTTGATGATCTTCTGCTAGAATGGCAGCAGAGTACGGGCGCATTTGGCTGAAAGCATACAGAAGTTTACATTTATAACAACGCTCTATTCATTCCCTCACTTAATCAATGGCGAGAGCGAATACGACCTAACCACAGCTCTTCTTTCCTCCCACCTCTCCCGTGAGTGACGTAATTTATGAACATGGTCGGAGTAATATGAACGACATTTCCCCTGTCCGGTGTAAAAAAGCACGTCCCCTCGTCCCACTCCCATAATTCCCAACTCGGCTCCTCCTCACCTCTTTCTCTCTCTCCTCTCTCTCTTTCTCTCATCCTAGCCGTCACGCACACACGCGCCTCTTCAAATCCTAACCCCGTGACCCGCTTCCCATCAATGCTCAATTTCACAGTCGGAATACATGTCGGAATTTCCCATTTCCTTTTTGAGCTCCCATTTTGTCGTCGCAATCCGAGGGAACGGTTCCTTGTTTTTATTCCTTCCGCTTTTTTATATATAATCCTCGCTCGAATGTCAAAAAAGCTAGAAATCGGAAGCTATACGGAATCCCAAGGCGAGACATGGAATGGAGAAATTTAATGGGAGGGAAAAAAGGAAGACGATTGAAATGAAATGGGCGGAGAGGCGTTTCAATTTATTCATGTTTCCTTCCCCTTACCTCAGCACTTCCCGAACGAGAGTTAAGATTAAAGCTGCGATCGGACTCGTTTAGGGATTATGGATTAGGAGAGTTCCATTAGTCATCAAATGACTTTTTAAGTCTGCCCAAAGTTTTCCATGACTAAAACATGAAGTGTGTGGAGGACACGCCATGCACTGTTCTCCACATTCCTCTGGACTAAAAATAAAATGGATTCAAAAGAGAAATTTCCAATTAGAAATTTCTCTGGATACATGCAGCTATAGACAGCGTAATTTTGGCAGAAAAATTTGCGGTAGGAAAATAATTAATTACTAATGTCAACCTCCTTTATTATTAATACCGTTCCCCTTGGTTCTCCCCCCCCCATGACGGCGATAATTCACCCATACGATGTCGATGGTCGATTGATACCTCCCAAATTTGGACTTTCTTCGAGACGTACACAGTACATTGAAAATAAAATCCTCTCTAAACAGATATAATCTCAGTGCTTAAGCATCACATAAAAATTAATTGCTAAATATAAACAAAAATAGGTGAAAAAATTCTGGAAAAGCAATTCACAAACACAATAGATACACCTACATCCCATCTGGCACAAGGGCGCACGTCTATTATAAAACAAATCCGTTTGTTAAAAAAAATGTCATTCTCCGCCATCCCTCGTAATTACCGTTTTGAATCATTCTCTGTGTACAAGGTACACACCCATCTTCAAAGGCGAATTCTTCTCGTGGTTTTCTCCGTGGTCCTTCACAGCATCAGGCGTCTCAACGTTCCATTGCGATGATCGGTCGGAGCCAGAAAACCTAAAGATATGATCTAGCCGGGCATAGAAACACCGGCTAAAATGAACCCTAGGAAACCAGGAAAAGAATTTACTTATCCCAACGCATTGATATCAAGGCGTTACGTTATTAGCCGAACCTCGAACATGCGATCTAAAATTTCCCACGATATCGTTATCTACATTTCTTATCAATCCCATACTCGCCTCGAGAGTTTGATGGTCAACACGAAGAACGCCGAAGAGCTGGAATCTCAGTCTTTTCAATTCATACGTCAGATTACGAGATGGTTAACATGCGCGTAATAATCTTCAGAAAACTCTACCTTTGTGAACAATGAACCCAAGACGTATTTTAATCTTGTGCCAACGTGGAGAAACGACGGATTCAAATTACGTAGAAACAATACGTGCGCGTTAAACCTTTAAAACAAAGCTGTGATAAGGCATTCCTTAGGGATTAATTTTGTTTTAGAGTTCTAAAAGGAATTTTTCCATCAAATCGGTGTTTATTTAGCCCGTATATTCGAAAAAATTATTTCTTTCGTTGGCGTTATGCTATGTCGGGCGATGTAAAACACCCGTTCATTCTTAAGTCTCGTCTCCATGTAATGATGTCATGATCTATTCTAAATAATCCTCCGCGCTCATTCTCCATGGAATCTGGTGTACTTACGCATTTTAAGTACCTTTTCAGGTTTTTTAGTACCCTGCAAGCCACCGTTGGGGAGTGTGGCAGGGGGTGAATACACAGCAGACTAATTTTGACTCTTATATTTTTCCCCTAGCGCGGTCGGAAAAGGTACTCTGTTCCCTCAGCGTTCGTGGAAAAATGGCATTTTAAATCTATCTATTCTACACTTAATCTCTCTAATTTTATTGACATGATCTCGCCTACCGTCCGTCCATCTCACCATTGTCAACAAAGAGATGTCCTTCCAATTTATGCAAGAGATTTAATCTGTAATTTAACCTTTGCTCCGTGGGTGATTCCCAGCCCAGCTCTTTTACGCTGCAGGCGTTTCAATTCGGCAATCAATCCAACTTCGTGATCATCCCATATACATCGTTACTTGTGCGCGAATTTTTGTCCAAAAGCAACACACTAATGATGCCGCAGCCACCGTATTCCCCAGATCTGGCCCTCAGTGACTTTTTCTTGTTCCCGAAACTGAAGAGGTCAATGAAAGGACGACGCTACGCTACGATTGACGAGATAAATACTGCATCGACGGAGGAGCTGAACAAGATCACAAAAAATGGTTTTTTGAAGTGCCTCGAGGATTAAAAAAAACGTTGGCACAAGTGTATAATATCTAATGTGAATTACTTTGAAGTGGACAAAATAAATAGTATTCATGAATAAATAAATAATTTTTGAAAAATCACAAAAATCGCGATACTTTTTTAACAGACCTCGTATGTACTAGCAGCATATTCTAAATGAGGCCGAACGAGCAAAAGATAGAATTTCTCTTTGACCTTTTCATCACAATTACCCGGTACTAATCTAATAAACCCTAATTTTTTCCATAGTTTATTTTAATTTAATTAATTCCATAAGCCAGGAATTTACGAGATGCCTTGCTCATGCGGCCTGGTGTATGTGGGAGAGACGGGCAGGACCATCGCCACCAGACTGAAAGAGCATCGGCGGCATTTTAGGCTCTGCCAGCCAGAGAAATCGGCCGTGACCGACCATAGTATCTCCCAGGACCATTCCATCCACTGGGAAGAGACGAAGGTTCTGTGCCGGATTGACAAGTTCTGGGAAAGACTAACGAGGGAGGCAATTGAAATACGGTGTAAGAAAACTTTTAATCGCGACACAGGATACCCCCTCAGCACCTCGTGGAAACCGGTGCCGAGGAACATTCGGGGAGCACGGGAAAAAAGGCGGGAACCCCCCGACCAATCCCATGACTCCTGCCAGGGTTGACGCGCCTGCCCAACAGTATATAAGGAGGACCTTTTGACGGGGTTTCCGTAGTCTCGGCGAAAAATCGGAATCGGGGTTTCCACATGAGGCACCATCGAAAGATTGCCCGGTATACATACGTGAACTCTAAAAAAGAATGGGAAAAAAGAGACAGGAACTCGAAACCCGAGAGACAACCCAAAAAAAAGAAACACAGGTTATTGATGCACCACCCCCAAAAGAAAACTACTGGACAAGAAAAGCGACAGAAAAAACTAACCAGAACGACAACGCAACTTCAGTTGCGAAAAACACCGAAACCATTCAGGAAAACGCCAATCCAACCGAAGGGAACAAACCTATTCCGGACGATGGATTAAAAAACATCCTTAATACGATAACAGCGATGACGACAATGCTTCAACAGCAAATGGGATTTCTCCAACAGTTACTTCTTAAAATACAGGACGTGTTCTCATACCAAACCAATTATGGGAAATAGAGGACGAAACGCAATGGTCATGCTGAACTGGAACGCTAACGGCGGGGTCCAGCAAAAAACCGACGAGCTTCTATACCTGATGAAGCGACAAAATATCGATATCTGTTCTGTCACAGAAACTCATCTCCGGTCAAACAAACCATGGGACATCCCTTGTTTTAAAATCTTCCGTAACGACAGAAAGATCGCTCCGGGTACACTCGCGTCTGGGGGTTTGCCATCCTAGCAAGGGAAAATATCCCAATCCAAGACGTAATAAAGCCAATCACAACGGAAAAAACAGAAGTAATTGGCGTTCAAATAGTCACTGATACAGAATATATGACAATTTTCTCTTGTGACGTACCATCAAATAGAGACTCCGTTCGAAACGACTTCGACGAAATTACAAAAAAGGGTTCTTGCATGAATGTATACAATGTCTTGTTTGTGGGCCGTGTAAATTTGTGGCTTTTGCACACGGTTTTTTCTCTTAATTACGGTTGGTGCCCTAACACCCCCTGCCACATGCCCTTGCGGGAGCTTGCGAGGTATTAAGTAGATGTACTTTCTTTCGTGTGGTTATGGTTTGTCGAGTGCACGAAAAAAGTAATATTCGTGTAGAGGTAACATGATTTGGTTTTGCATGTGATTTTCTTCTAGTTTAAGGGTTGTGACGTAACACCCCCGCCACACGCCCTTGCGACGGTTTGCGGGGAATTATGTAGGTATGTAGCTCCTCTATGATGCACGCGATCCAATTCGGCAATCAATCCAACTTCGTGAGGATCCCAGCATATACTAACAGCACATCGCAAATGAGGCCTAACCAGCGAAAGATAAAATTTCTCTTTGACCTTTTCATCACAATTACCCGGTACTCATCTAATAAACCCTAATTTTTGCTAGCTTGCCCACATATTCCCCGTATGTTTCACCCAGGAGAGGCCGTGAGTGAGGTTAACGCCTAAGTATGTATCGAGTCTATGCATTGCGGTGTTCGTAATGCAGTAGATGTTCGGGAGGGAATGGCTCTCTTTCCAAAAGTTCATCACTACGTCCTTTTTTAAGTTTAATAATGAATTCTAATTTTGCCACTAGCCTCAATATCTAACCACAACTAAATGAGAGCACACGACAGCTTTAAACACATCCCCGAGATGACTTCTTTCGTGCTCCTTTATCTAGGTCAGAGTATTTCTCATTCAAACTTTTTTATCACTGCTTTAAACGATAGCTTTTATACCCACCATAAAGGAATAATTCACGTTCCGTCATATTTAAGCTCATTTAACTCATTTTAATCAGCGGTAAATGAATTTCAAATTCACTCCGACGGCTGAAGTTTATCGCACTGTAAAGGAAATGCCGGAGGCGGGATTCTAAAACCCATCTTTGGAGGTTTACCAGTGAGCACGTTACCTGCCGAAGCAGTCTATTTGGATTTAAACCTTTGTTTCTTTTAAATAATACCATCTTAACTCGCGCTGTAATTTTGATACACGTTGGTCCATAAAGAATGCACAGATGTAAAAGAGTGGCGCATCGTCGGGCCCCGAGTCTCAGGGATTAAAACCCGAACAGAAAAACAAGAGGGGGTGGAGGCGACTCCGAACAGATGAACCTCCCACTTAATGCTTCGCGACGGTATTTGCCTTTTGTTTATGTTTTCCACTCGGTCTTTTGTTTTCCGCGCATATTTTCCGGAGAGAAATGGTCCCGCGGTGCCCTTTGGTCCGGTTGTAAAAGGAGGTCACCGAGTTGTTTGTCTCCGTGAGAGAGGGGAAGAGGAGAGGGGGATGGAAGGGGTAGACGAACGGTCTTTTTGATGCCCGCATGAGTCGGGGCGAAAAACGAGGCGCGTCGCCACGCGGTGAGGGCCCGCCACGGAGTTGTTTACGCGGTCCACACGGTTTCCCTTTGCAAAATCGAGACTCTTTCGTTCAATGCTAAGGTGTATCCCGAACATAAATATTGCGTACACCCTCCTCCACTCTGCTTTCGTGAATATGGAGCAAGGTAGACCAAAACCGATTGACGGTCGTGTCATAACAGAGGGTGCTCAAACCCGGCATTTCACACCCGTACTGGCAAAACTTTCTCCGAAATGAAAAATTGCATCGGCGACGAGATGACCTTTTCTCAAAGTTGCATGTGATTTAAGAAGTCACCCTCTGAAAATATTTCCTAATGCAATGTGAAGTCAAACCGAACGGTATTAGGGTAAACCTTGTGAAATTTATCCATGATGGAAAGGAGACAAACTATGACCTGAAGATGACATTAAGTGTTTGAAACCCGGGTCGTGAATAAATCTCTATTCAAGTGAAATTTGCATAGTTTGTCTCCTTTCCAGCAATGTGAAGTATTCCAAAGCACACCTTCTCTTAAGAGTGTACGTGATAAGCGCTGGAGTATATTTATTTCCATCAGAAGGTACTACACGAATGAACAACGAGGACTTTTGACTAAATTGACATTTTGCTTTTTTCAAGAAACAAGCCCGAAGGGGGAGAGATCCCTAGAAAAGACCCTTAGAGATGGTGAGAATATGAGAAGCATGTCTTCTGTCACCAGCGGAAGGTTCTCTTACCACAGAAAATTTCGGAATACGTGATAGCGTCCTTTATTTTATATGTTTTTCTATATTTTTGTTGGCTGTCGCCATCACAGACCTTCGTTTGAATTATTATTCACATTGATGAGACTTTCGTACAAGAGGTATAAATATATATGCCATTCTAAGAGTAATATAGTCTATATATAGTGGGTCGCAGTATTCCAGGGGGTAGATCGTTGACTACTGACCGGAGGGCCCGGGTTCGACTCCCGGGCAACACACTCCAGGCACCTGCAGCTCCACCCAAGCTATGTGATTTTTCGGGTACCAGATCTTCCTGGGAAACCATTACCGGCACAGGAAAAGGAACTAAGCCCCCTACCCTGATGTGTGAATTTCACACGCCGTCAGGCTTAATACTGGGTGAACTCCACCATCACCTACCAAACCGACCTTCGGGTTGAATACGATGTTTATGGTATGTGTGTATGTATATATATATATATATATATATATATATATATATATATATATATATAATAATGTAAATGGACTAGTCGACACAAACACAGAAACAGAAACACATAAAAGAGGGAATCACTGGGTCTCGAATTTTCGGTGGTGCAACCACCTTTCTCAAGGAACAGAACTGAGTTCTGTTCCTAAAAGTTCAGTTCCGGTTCCTCCGTTTTTAAAAATAAAGAAGACACGCTTGGAGACGAGTTTTTTACAACTGACGATACAACCAATCAGGCAACCGAATCGAGAAAACCAAAACTAAAACTCGTAGATCTAATTGGGATCATAAAGGGCCTCATTAAGGGAAAGACAACAGGCATTCCCAATGAAATCATCGGGAAACTTCCAATTGCGGCTGGGGATTATATAGTAAAAATAGCACAGGCAACACTTGACATCGGGTACTTCCTGAAACAATGGAAAAAGGCAAAGGTCACCTGTATACCAAAGAGAGGGGGGAGAAGGCTTCAAGCCAAAGACTTTAGACCTATCTCCTTACTATCAAATCTGAGTAAGGTAGTGGAAAGGTTAATACTACGTGAGATCAATACAGTCCCGAGCGAAAGAAATATAATCCCTGCCGAACAATTCGGTTTCCGAAGCGAAATGTCGACCAGGCATCAAATAAGCCGCGTTTTGGACTTCATTGCGGACGCCCGAAATAAAAAGAGGCACACCATAGGGGTATTTCTCGATATCTCCAAGGATTTTGACCGGGTGCGGCATAATGGCCTCATTATCAAAATGAAGGAGATGAAGTGGCTAATAAATTGGACACGGTCGTACCTCACAGAAAGAAATTTCATAGTGAGTTGGAGGGAAGCGACCTCGGACCCCAAAAACATAGAAACAGGTGTCCCTCAAGGCTCCGTACTCGGGCCAACTATATTTAACATCTTCACATCAGACCTCCCAATCCCACGGCAAAACTGGAATGCCATTTCGAGAATTTACGCTGACGACTTAGGTATCTTAACGAAGCGCATGTATCCCAACCAGGCCGTCAAATATATGGAGTAGATCCTAGCGCCAACACTCCAATGGTACAAACGATGGCGACTAGAAGTAAACGAGAGCAAATCACAGGCCATACATTTCCCAAAACCGTTCTCCTCCGACTTACCCCGGAAGGTAAACCTTAGACAACACAATCTTCATTACTCAGAGAGTGTCAAATACCTCGGGGTAAAATTTGATAAAAAATTAAAAATGGACAAGCACGTCATTCACGTTGTAGCTAAGACGTCTGAAACTAGGGCAAGCCTCTCCCCCTGTTAAAATCCAAAGACGTCCCTACAGATATAAAAGTCACGCTTTTTAAAGCTGCCATTAGACCTACCATCACTTACGTCGCGTCTGCCAGGACCGGCTTTCTAAAACAGTCCTTATGGTCAGGAATAGAAAGCTTCGAAACACGCACATTAAAATCAATATGGGGGCCGATAGGTTTAAACAAGTATACGGGTGAATTAAACGTGTCTACTCCCAAAGACGAAGTGGGAAAACTGACGAAAAAATACTATGACCAAATCAGGAATAATCCCCATAGACTAATAAGAGACATCGCAAATGGCAAAGAATCAAGCTGGGACAAGCATCGCCGGCCGCAGCATTCCGCTGTGAAACCTATTTACGTAAAATGAACTACTTCATAAAAAAGGGTAAAGAATATGAATATGAACGACAGATGAAAAAAAACCACCTGTGTTTCCCATATACTCCGACAATGTTTAAAGTTTCCAATGAAGCAAACGGCAAAAAGTCCAGCTTGTCTGGACGGTTGGACCACGTCGTGGTTTCCGTATTGTAAATATTGTCACGTTTGATAATATTTCATATATCTCTCGCATGTCTATATCTTTACGGAAATAAAAACATTTAAAACTGAAACTGAACAAATTCTGACATGCCCCGAAGACGATGGACGACTCGTCCTTCGAAACGTCCTCGATGGAGAACCCGACCCGGTGGAAAACCCGAACAGCCTTCCACGGTTCCATACGCCGGGAAAGCCTGCGATCATTCTTCACGTACGAAGTCGTTGCATAACAAATCCGTCTATTCTCGGAGTATGAGACTTTATCACGTGGTAACACACAGAGGCTGCTGTTTATAAACCCTTATTTATTTCAGTTTTGTGAACTTTTGAAGAGGCAGTAGCCAAAACCTTGACCCATTCAGAAACAATTTTCCACCGTAACAACAAATATCCCGTCGGAAGGATGTACGCATATTGACCGTCATCTTTTGGTGGCGAGGCACTGGGCTTGTGATTTCCATAGTTTTTTTGCCACACGGTAAACGACTTTATCAAGGAATGAACCTGCATTACCTGCTCCCGGGAAGCAAATCTCGAGAGCGAGTGCAACTTTAAGAGAACGTAAAATGAGGAAAAAATCACTGCGCGCGCGAGAGAGGGAAAAAACATAATCTGGTGCCGTAAATTTTCCTTCCCATTCCCAAACGGGGCGTTTAATCGTTTGACTGGAGCATTACAATCCGTGAGGATGAAGTGAAAAAGACCTTAAAATCCAATACCTATCCCTGCTCGATTATCTCGCAAATTCCTCTCCGATCAGGACATGATTCATTTTTTTCCCATCTCTCTCTCCTTCCCTTTATCTCGAGTATTTTGAGTATCTCCTAACTGTGCAAAATGAGTAGCCCCTCGCGCTTTCGACGAGATTAAAGCGGCAAATGGAGGTTTATTTTGCTGATCCGATTGCTCCATTTTGCGATGTAACACACACATTCTCGCCCCCCCCCCAGCCCCATCTGAGCTTTATCGTCATAATCCCCGTAAACTTTCCACCCCCCTCTCCTCCCTCAAGGCACTCGAACCCACACACACACACATAATCGACTCTTCCATAACTCGACGCGGATCCCCGCCAGCCGCCTTCGGCCCCAATTCATTCATTCGTTCGTTTTTTTTTTCAATCTGCACCTCCCCACTAGGATCTCATTTCAGGAAGAGATTCCAGTCATTCGCATTACCCGTTATCTTCTGTATCCCTGCTGCTGTTGGGCTTCCGCTGCCGCTTCTTTCTTCCTTGGGAGTCTTCAGGGACTCGTGATTCACGCGTGTGATCAAGAATTTTGTCACTTTTTCCCTTGCAGAGTTTTTATTACGGGCTTCCTCTACTATATTCTTCCCCGCCCAGAATTTCTTAGTGATCATGCGCTCCAACCATCATTTCAGCATTATCCTGTAGCATCGCCTTTCAAACAGAGATTCGATTCTTTTCTTTTTAATTCTGCTCCCCGTCCAGTTCTAATCTTCCATACCCAGACGATCTTCCCTGATGAATCCTTCTTTATTTGATCCAAATATTTGTCTCTTGGTTTACGAAGAACGCCTTTATGAAACCACTATGTCCACATTCAAATGTACAGCGTAGGTTGCATTTTCCACTCATGAGATAAGGCGTTAAATTAGGAATTGGATAAGGTTCTGAGAATATCCGCCAGACTTATCAAATATGTTGCTAAAGGAGAGAGTAAGCGTGACGGGTATGTTGGAGGAATTAATTTGGGGGGCCCTTGATTCTCGGCGAGAGCAGGTAGTACCGGTAGTGCATTCCCCGCGCATAAACTGAAATTAATTAATAAATATGTTGTGCATCGTCCTCAACGGTTTTACTTTAAGCGGGTGAACATAAAAGTTTAACTTTGTGAAATTCCTTCATGGTGAGGATAAAAAAAGAGAAAATTTGCACTTCCGCATAAAGATTTAATACTTCACACGACCATGCATTCTATGCTGCGCATCATCGTCGGGCGAAGATGATGATGCGCACCGTCGCCTGATGATGATGCCCAGCATCGAAACCACAAACCGTCGTTTGAAGTATTAAATATTTATGTGGAAGTGCAAAGTTTCTCTTTTTTTACCCTCATCTTTAAGCGGGTGATTCAATTCTTGTGATCTAAAAGAATTCAAGAATTATTAGGAAACGCAAGTCAGATATCTAACCCGCCTCATATTTCTTATAAATTTACAGTCACTTGAATTCAATTAAATAATCTAAAAAGTCAATTTAATTCATTTTTTGTCGGTGCAAGCACACGCAAGGATTTTTACCGTTTGGCAATTTTAAACGAGAATAGTGATACCTACAGTAACTCTAATTCCTTCCCAAACCTCCAAGGTAGAAGCAATAAATTCGATTAAATCGGAATTTTTTACTGTCATATTTTTATCTACCGATCAACTCACATTTGAGTTTGTTTTATTTGATATTCATGTTTTTCTATGCCCAAAATAAAACTCTAAACTTTTGCAAAGCTCTTTTAATTAAATCCTAAAGCTGCACCGACGATTTGGAATCGTCTTCGGTAGGGCTTGATTCCATGTGTGTTGGAAGTGCAATCAAAGTGATGTTTAAGTAATAGAGCCATCAAAATGCATCGCATGATCCGATGAATATCCACCGAAAGTGACTTATGCACTTTCCTCCTCGATACTAAATCATCATATCCTCATGAAGGGCAGATCTTTGTTGCATAAATGTTTAAGAGCCTCCATTTGTACGAGAATAAAGAACGATGGGTGTATTCATTGTGTTCTTGATTTAATGAACATGAACTTCCACAAAGGTGAGTCTGAAACAATAGAAAGACTTCATTTGATTTAAAAGCAAACCGATGGGCAAAACCGTGATCAACGTTTAACATATGGATGTAACAGTTGTCCCAGTAATATCAATCTGCAAAAAACTAACGATGCATGCTTTGGATTTCCCAATTAATATGCAACTTTGCAAAGTAATATGCAAAATTGTACTTTTATGCTGCCTTTTGCGTTTTTTCTAGTGGGAAATTCAAGAAAATGTGGGAAGCTGAGAGATTTCACTGTGTTACGCCGACATATTGAAGAGAACCAATAACATCTATTCATAAAATGATGAAGGATATGATGAATTATATAAGCATAAGAGGACCTTCACGTACGTATCCCAACTTGTACACTACTCGTAGAAGTGTTGCCCCCTTCACTTTAAACAGGGAGAAAAAACGTAGGTTGGTAAGGGTACCAAAGAAGCAATGCTTTCGTTTCTTCAGGGGTTGGAAACTATTCGGTGATTGCAAAAACTGGGGCGTGGAACGAGAAGAGAGAGGGAATAGAATTGTGAAATACAGAGGACTATGTCAAACAGAAATGTGGGATGCGTCCTCAGTATCATCTCACGTGTGTATGAATGCAAACGGATTTTCAGCTGTGTGCACTTGATAAAATATAGTATCATCATTAAAACTGTTTTATCAAACATCAAATATAAAATGAAAAGCAAAAGGGTAAAAACATTGAAATTTTGAACTTCACCAAGAATAATCATAAATCAATTAGGAAGTAGGATGAAGTTTTCTCGGGTCTTCCACCGGGTCAGGGGTTCCATGTTGGCCGACGTTTCGATGCCCGACTCGTGCATCGTCCTCGGGGTTGATGATTGCCACTCCGTTTTTGGCCGTCTTATATACCTGCGCTCTCGGGTTCAGGTGACTTCTGATTGGTCGCCGGGTCGTTGTGCTCTGTGCCTTTCTCTTTTTACCTCCAATAGCACGGGTTTCCATGTGTTGCTCACAATGTTGCACTTTGCCCCACACATAAGAAAAACAATTCTCAAAGCAGCTGGTAGTAGAGCAGGCCTTTCATACCTGCTTAGATCAGGAAATGTTGATAGGCAATTAAAACTTAAATTATACACAGCATGCGTAAGACCTATTGTCACATACGCCAGTACGGCATGGGCAGGCATGGCGAATGTGACAGCAAAATTAGAAATTAAGCGGTTTGAAAAGAAAAGCCTAAAAATGATCTTACGATTACCGACTAACTACCCTGAAAAGGACCTTTACACAACGGCCGGAATAGTAGAAATTGAGAAATACATTAAAAACAAAGCAATCAATTTCTACAAAAAACAGGAAACAAAAGACGACGAAATTCTCCGAAATATTGGGAAAAATACAGTTTCCAAGGTATGGGATGTCCATAAAAGACCAAGGGCGATCACAGAAGAAGACAAAGACCAACCATTACCCAAGGCAAGACGCCGAGATAGTTGAATAATTATATATTAAAAATTAATTAATTATTAGAAAATGCTGAAGTGTTAATCAGCAAACAAAAAGGTAAAGTCGCTTGTCGAAAACTGCCCTTATTGGGATAAGCCACAAGGGCGGCAATCCCAAATAATCATTAGGTCACATCCATGTGTTGCTGAGGGAAACCCGTGCTATTGGAGGTAAAAAAAGAGAAAGGCACAGAGCACAACGACCCGGCGACCAATCAGAAGTCACCTGAACCCGAGAGCGCAGGTATATAAGACGACCAAAAACGGAGTGGCAATCATCAACCCTGAGGACGATGCACGAGTCGGGCATCGAAACGTCGGCCAACATGGAACCCCTGACCCGGTGGAAGACCCGAGAAAACTTCATCCAGCAAATACGCCGGGAAAGCACCAGATCTTACTTCAATTAGGAAGTATTCCCTAACTTGTTTTCAAAGGTTTTAATTGAAGCAAACTATCCAATCTTTGTGATCCAAAAGAATTCAGGAATGATTAGAAAACGTTAGCCGGTTGCCCAACCCTCTTCACACTTCCAATAAGTTCAAAGTCGCAATTTAATTAAATTTTTGCTAGCGCAATCACGCACAAGGAATTCAATTTTTTGCCTAGGCTCTTTTATTTAAATATCGGTTTAATTACACTGGAACTCGGCTCAACCTAAGACGATTTTCGAGTGAAGCTGCAGGATTTAATTAAAATGGATTTGCGAAGGTTTAAGTAGCCAAGTGTTTTCACGCTCAAAGGGCTGGCGGCACATCATATGGAGGTTATCACTAAAGATTTGATATTGCCAGCAAGCAAACATTTAAGCGGATGCTAAAGATATCCAAGCCGGATGCTTCGGTGACAACATTTTCACCACGTTATAAAATGTTGAGCCGATAGATTTCGGGGAGAGGGTTAGAGGAAGAGAAGTGGGGAAACGCAAGGCCATCGGCAAGCTCATGTGAGAAGTAAGGATCATAATCATTCTTCTTGACTCCTCCCCGCCCAACCCCCTTCCGCCCCGGAGCAGGTACAAATTCTCCGAAACAAATGAGTGCGACACGCGCGTCTTCGCGTGCATCCGCTTGGACAGTTTACCGTCCTCAGCGATTTCCCGTAGGCGACAGTAGCAGACTGAATAACTCGATTGAAAAATTGACAGTCGTGCCGCCACCGACCTCCATCAAATATCATTGACTCTGCAGCCAAGTGTCTTTGACGCTGGAAAATATTTTTCGCACTGATATTTGATTTTTTATAATTTTATATCCTCAACAAAGCCTTTTTTCGTAATATAAATTCTTTTTTCCCCGCATAGTGTCTGAATGACGATATAGTGTGGCTATGAACCAGGACAATCTTAAAAAGAGGCCACCTCCGAGAAAAACCGGATGGTTAAAAACTCTGGTGAAATTCATTATAAGGTTACGCGATGACCAATCAATTACAGCAGTTAATACGAAGAATTTACGCCGAACATTGAACGTCTGAAATTTCTGTTGGTCAAGCATTTGCTGGTTGACTCCGAGGTTTTGCGCTTGAATTTTTCAAGAAGTAGGAATACATTTAAGTCTCTATTCTTGGAATTAATTCAGACATTCGAAATCGCATTCAATGGTCAATGTTCCCAATTGATTAATCAAAGATGTACGGTAACCACTTCAACCTTTATGAAGTCAAATGCAAATGTCAATTTTTCGTAAAACCAGAAGAAATTAGATAGATAGATAGGTAAACGTCTTTATTTAGGCGAAATTAGGACCATAAGGTCCCTTCTTCCAGCGATATCAAGTTCTTTAAAAATCAGGACACAAATGTACATCCTAAAAATGTCTGCTCTAGAAAGATTATTGAGGGCATCAAAAGAAATTACCCCGGAGTTGTGAAAATAGTCCTATTAGCGATGACCACAAAAGAACTGGCATATTACCTTTATCATATCGACATGCATAAATTGAAGGAATCGAAATGCGCTTAATGTTTTGACAGTACGTACACATAATGCAGCAATGCTGGAGAGGAATATATAAAATAATTTTAGCCAATCGCCATTGACATAAATCGCCAACGGCAGTTGAGCAGAAAATCTGACTGAATTATAAGCAAGTGTTTTTTATCTCCAAGAATTGCTTTTTCTCCTTTGCATTTTCATCAGTCTTCAATATAAATAAAACCTTCCGACAAAGTATAATCGCCTCAAGCTACCGCACTATATATATCGGGAAAGTTTCCAGTTATCCCACAGAGCTGAGAAAGTTCAATCTTTCCTCGAATTGGCCTGAATCAATTGTAATCCGAGCCGAGTGCCCTCAAGGCACCGCAAATGCCTCGAAGTTAATCATTAAAAATGCATGCACCTACGCAGAGAACGAAACTTAATTAAATTCATGTATCTTCGTGCACACCATAAAACCATAAACACCGTAATCAACCCGAAGGTCGGTTTAGTAGGTGATGGTAGAGCTCACCCATGTACCAAGCCCGACGGCGTGTGAATATTCACACATCAGGGTCAGGTAGGGCCAGTTCCTTTCCCTGCGCCGGATATGGTTTCCCAGGAAAATCTGGTACCCGAAAAATCAACTAGCTTGGGTGGAGCTGCAGGTGCCCAGAGTGCCTTGCCCGGGAATCGAACCCGGGACCCTCCGGTCCGCAGTCCAACGCTCTACCCACTATACCACTGCGACCCGCCTTCGTGCACACATCTTCGTTATTTCCAAAGTACAATGTATCATTAATTACAACGTAATTTAATTTTTGATGCTATTTTATTTTTATTTCAATTCAATGTATTTTTTACTCTTTGTATTTCGCTACCAAAGAAACAGCCAATCTGTAAATTTAAGTGTGATTTTTTCTATTAGGTGGCTTGCCACAGAACAAGAACAAAAAATTACATATTAAAGTCATATATGCAACGGCAGAGTACTTTCTAATGTTACCGCTAGTTACTTCCTATCGAGTGAAATAAATGTAGGGCAAAAAACATCATGGCATTCTTTGTAATTTGGGTTCTTTCAACCGAAATACTACGACCTCAATTTAACAGCATCCCCTTGCTTCTGATCTATATAGAAACATCATTGAATTCATTAAATAAAGAAACACATTGTATACATCGACTGTTCTTTATTATTGTACGACTAGTTTCAACGCTTAGGCGTCATCATCAGGTACAAAATTAAAACCAGTTGCTGCTCGTTTATATAGCATTTATGAGGGGGAGTGGAGTGGGTGAGAGAGGGGGTAAAAAAGAGGGGTTAAATCGGGTTGTGATCGGCGTAAATGGCAAGGAGGATAGGGGTGTTAAGCGTCAGTGATTGGTGGGTTAACAGTGGGGCGGGGGGGGTCTTCGGTCTTTCTGGTGGTCTGGTGTCTTTCGGCGAAGGAAAGGGGTGCCTCCAAGATTGGGGAGAGATTGTTTTTAACGACCTCCCCGTTTGGCCTATATATATACACAGTCGTTACAAATTAACTATATATCTTTCTATACAAATTAACTATAAGTCTTTCGGTGCCTGTCCATACAGCAAAGATATCGTCTACGTATCTAAAGGGGAGGTCGTTAAAAGCACGCGCGGAAGAGCATAAACGCTGTTTTAGGAATTGTGACCTCAAGAAATCGCACTTCGCTAAACATGTGTGGGAAAACAACCACGAGAGTGATTTCAACCTGGAACTCTGACACCAGATGGACAAAGGGATGAGGATGGACAAGTGGGAGGAGCTTGAAATTAGAAAGAATTTTAAAAACGGGTCATTTGGTGAACGAATTATTGTTTTAATACCTCTCCCCAATCTTGGAGGCACCCCTTTCCTTCGCCGAAAGACACCAGACCACCAGAAAGACCGAAGACCCCCCCCGCCCCACTGTTAACCCACCAATCACTGACGGTTAACACCCCTATCCTCCTTGCCATTTACGCCGATCACAACCCGATTTAACCCCTCTTTTTTACCCCCTCTCTCACCCACTCCACTCCCCCTCATAAATGCTATATAAACGAGCAGCAACTGGTTTTAATTTTGTACCTGATGATGACGCCTAAGCGTTGAAACTAGTCGTACAATAATAAAGAACAGTCGATGTATACATTGTGTTTCTTTATTTAATGAACATGAACTTCCACAAAGTTGAGCTTAAAACAATAGAAAGCAACATCATTGAAGCTAAAAAAAATAATAGAATATTGTCGACTTAGGACGATTTCCTTAGCAAGTAACCTTAGCTTCCAATTATTGTTAATAGAATGAAATATCGCGAAACGGTCAGGCGAAGGCCGGAAATTCGTCATTATCTACGATAGAAAATTACAAAGTGAGATTACAATTATACAAAATTACAATTATAGAGTAAATATAAAATGCATGTGGTGTGAAAACGTACAACGATCTTTTGGTATGTGAATTTTGAAATCGGAATTGATGTAAATTTCAACTTGCAAAACAATTCACTACCAGTGATTTACCTTTTTCATTTTTGAAGAACTTTGTGTAAGGATAAAAATACGATCGCAATCTTAATCTCACGTAAAGACTCAAAATTGTCTCACATTTTGGCATGATTAGCGTAAAGTGAACGTATTCGATTCCCACTACATTCCGAATATCTTTAAATGTTGGCTTTGAACGCGATGCAGCGAGGATCCACAGTGGTAGGACCAACAGTTTCTACACAACCCGTTTCCTTTATTAAAACCACGTTCCCAGTATTAAAAGACGGCGAAACTCTTTGTTAGACTACCTGTATGCACTTTTTATCCTTAATAATTAGGCGTTTTTGTATTAAACAAAACCAAACTACCGTCTCAAGCCCAAAAATCGGGAATAATGGAAATGTTCACCTGTACTAATCATTAAGTCGCGTGAAATTCACAAGTTAAAGATCGTTTGAGCTATAGATACAGCTATAAGATGAAGAAAGTTCAATTTTTCTGGAAAATCTTCCTTTCCCCTCGACACCAATGATTTTCCGAAAAAATCTTGCACCATGATTTACGTTTAGCTGCGGAATTCCAAAGGCATTGGGTCAATGACTTGAGCCTGGGCACAACCTTTTCTCATTTGGTTACCACTATGCTAAGCCTAATTTATTATTCAAACGTTATTGAAATTAATATGTCAATAGTCGCTCATGAAATTTAAATATGCGCCATTCATTGGTTTCCTTAATTTGAGGTTTCCTTTCCACTTTAGGCGACATGCCAAGGGACAGGACAGAAAGGGATTTTATCTTTAGAGTTGGTCCCTACTGATTTTTCACGGTATCTTTACTAACGAAATACTTTTGCATTGTCGTTAATGCTTTCGGTTACAGTATATCGCCCCATGTAAATGAACTGCTTGAGTTCCAAAGCCTACCTTCAGATCGACGTCTTGTTCGAATGAAAATAAAAGCTCACTTCACTAATCAATAGTTCAATCAAAATTGTCTTTAATGTTCACGATGTGGATAGGTTTACCTCAATTAAATTGCTTTTGAGAAATGCTAGAAGTACCTACTTCGAAAATATGTACCTTTAGACTCCATTCGTATGAATGAATCCCTTGGTACTGAAGAGGCTTTTGAAATATTGCTCCGAATGAAGTTATCTAGAGAGAGAAAAATATTTATGGAAGAAGATAGTTTAAATACTCGCCATAGAGGCGTCGTCGTACAGGGAAACGTAGCCGGCCTCTATATAAATGAAGACGAACCACCAATCTAGCATATTACTCCCATTTTGATTCAATTCAACGAATTCAACTTAAATAGTGTTTTATGCGTGAAATTTAAATGGATTTTAACATTGATAATCCCAAAAAGCATAGAAAAAAACCTAATGACTATTTAATTAGCATTTATGGAATTCTTTATGATCGTATTTGGTGAATCAGTTTATTGATCATCAGTGCATCAGTTGATTATGAGTGGTAACTACTATGTCAAAAGGTTATTAGAAATATGCAAATACCATAACATAAAAAATTAATTTATCTTCAAAGCATGCATCAGTCATGAACACATGGTCAAGAATGCTTGATTAGAGTGTATGACATCAGCTGGTAATTACGTGGCTACTTTAGGTCAATTTTCAGGCATAATTTAGCCATTAAATCCTCTAAAAAATCATCATTTAAATTCATATTTAATGGCTATCATTCATGTGTCACTTCAGCATGGGAAATTAGGTTGACTAATATGCTAAAATGTAATTTAAAATGGTCACTTGCCCCAGGAAGCACTTTTACTGCAGTCTTTGAGCCTAGGTAAATAGTCCTTCCAACGTCTGCCTTGATGAGGAGATTCACACCCTTGGCTCCATCACGACCACCTAAATCCGGTGAAAGTGAATCATTTACAGCATTTTCCATGTCTGTGCAAGTTTGAGATCAGTAATCCACGAATCCATATTCAAAATTCCTAATTAAATGGTTTGAAGAAAATCTCTGCAAAAACATAGACATCTTTTTTTTATTTTTACTCCAATCAAACCAACTAAAATATAGCTCAGCTAAACTTATTGCAATCTACAACGAAAGGTAGAGGTCCCCTGAAGAGACTAGCTTGTTATACCAAGAGCATGGGCCCATAGCTGTATTTAGTTTAATTTCCTTAACTATCACTCCTGTCATTGTGAGCTTTCTACAGTGGAAATATTGTGGCAATGCAAAATAACAATTAAAACATCATCTATAATACCAAATATAGCCTACCTTTAAGCCCATATGGTGAAAACACCCGCCTTTCAGTCAGAACAGACAAGGTAGCAGGTCTTCTGAACAGCAGCTCTCTTGTCACTCCGAGGCCTCCCCTATATTTGCCCTTCCCTCCAAAGTGTGCATCTTCATCATCGCGGAGCTGGAATTTTTTCACAACCACTGGATACCTTCTCTCAAGGATCTCAGTGTCAGTGATCCGGGTGTTTGTCATGTGAGTGTGCACTCCTGAACGGCCATTCCACGAAGGGCCCTGCAAGCAGTTAAGTTAAGCTGTGTTTTAAGATTTTATGTAGAACAATTAGTGCAATAAAATTAACTAACCCCAGAAACTTTTATGTGAATATCGTATGAAGACAGATTTGCTATTTTTTAAGGAAAATCTGAAGAATTACACAAAATATGTTAAGCAATATAAACAATAGTAAAAGCTAATAAATGAATCTTGTATCAATAGTAATAGTAATTTTAGGGTAGGTGACTGATAGCTGAGGTCATTTGTGCCATTAGGAGTGGATGGGAAAGGTTGAAGGTTGGATAGAAACCTAGTATCGGCATTAGCCTACTCTTAGTGAAAGGTGCCAAGGGATTCACAGATTAACATCCAATCCAATACAGCGTACTCACTTAAAGTGCTCTCCATAAAGCACCGAAAATAGGGATTGGGATACCACTGAAAATGATCTGTCACCTCCAGGATTCAAACCTGGATCCTCTGAGTGGGAAGTCAGTACATTGGCCACTGCACCATCCTGATCCCCCTCTTGTATCAATTAAGTATTTTTTTATTTTAAATAAGACATCAAAGTTACCTCATAAAATGCGATTACTGAAAATGGTTATTTGCTAAGTTTTTTCAATGCATTGAATTCACAAGTATATATATTCTGTTAATTAATAATTCAACATACTCGTAAGCTACACTTCAGTTATGTATCAGACAATACATCAATTGTGAATCACAAATTTGGACATTTTTTAAATTTAAAAATAATACGAATCTTTCTTATTAAAATGATAATACAAAATAATACACCACAATAATTTAGACTAGTGAAGATTTTGGTTGAGAAAAAAACAAGTAGAAAGGTTGCTTAGGAATGGATGAATGTCAACTTTTTGTGACATTAAATTTAAATTCAGCACAAACTTATGTCACCTTGAATATTATAGAAATGATTAATTATTTTATTATTAGCATTAGGTTTAATGTAGGTAGCTGATGGACTCTGGCACTACTCACTGCTGCAGTCATACGCCCTAACTAACATGGTACAAAATATCCTTGTACCCGATATTACAAGGGGATCAAAATGGTGCAGTGGCTATCATACTGACTTGCCATCCAGAGGGCCCAGGTTCGATTCCAGCAGCATTGAATATTTTTCAGTGATATCTTAATCTGTACTTGAAATACTTTGTGGAGGGCACTTTGAGTGAGTATGCCGTGCGTCGGATGGGACATCAAGCTGCAAACCCCTTGGTGCCTTTCGTTAAGAGTAGGCTAATGCCAATGCCGGGTTTCTATCCACCCTTAATCCTTTCCTGTCCATCCCTAATGGTGCAAATGACCTCAGCTGTCAGTCATCTCCCCTAAATACCACTACTATCCCACCCTACAAATTACAATAACGGGTGCTTTAGCTCTGAATCGTTTCTACCCTTGATTACATAAAAAATTACTATTATTTTCCTTTCTTTATTTTGCTTTCCCATTTATCCCTTTCACCACAGTCTTCAGAATCCCATTGGCTCTCAGTCTCTCTTACATTAACTGTCTTCTATTTTTTCCCAGCAACCCTCTGTCTTTCTCCTCCACCTCAAGAACTCCATCATTTTTATTCCTTTTCCTCCCTTTTATCTCCTCAATTCTTCTTCATGCCCACATCTCAAAGGCCTCCAATCTAATATTATCTTCCTATCTCAATGCCTGAGTTTCTGAAATCCATTTCATGCAAAACTATGTTCCAAATTAAAGTTTTTAACAGTCTTTTCATTATATCTTTACTTAAGGTTCCAGACACCAGCCTCTTCATAAATGCTTCTTCACTTAATACAATTCTCCTTTTAATGTCCCCACCACACTGCCCACCCTCATCCATAAGACTTCCCAAATAGGTGATCTGTTTTACCTGTCCTAGTTTGTTTCCCTCAACCTTAATATGTACACTAGCCTTTTATTTTCTTGAGAATTTCAATACCTTAATTTTCTTAAGATCAATTCTCACCCTATACCCATCATATTGATTCTGCAATGCTCTAAGTAATGATTGTAACTCTTTATCTGAATGGCTGACTGCGCTGCGATCTGCGCTGATGAATGCGGAAAATCTTCTGCAAATCTAATTTTTCCACCTTGAACTGTAATCATCCTCTTCTTTACATCTTCAGAATATTTTACTTCTTTGTCCCACTAGGCAGCACTTTTCGTGCTCATGACTACATCTTTTCTGCATCACTTTCAGACCATTCAATTATAATTCCTATCAAATATTCTCAAGAATCCAGCCAGATGGAACAATATAGGAGAAACCCAAAAGCCATGGTGTCATCTGTCATAGTGCACACCGTCTAGTCCACCACACCCATGCGAAAAATTGGCATGCGAAATTGAAAGCAAGTGGGGACAATGGGGTACACTTACAGCCCCTGCACCTCCAGCCACAGTCTCGTAATATCCCCAGTTTTTATCCCCAAGGGTCACATTATTCATGCAGCCCTGTGAGGCAGCTGCACCAGCATCAAGAGCCCTCAAGACTACATCCACAACTCTCTGAGATGTCAAAACGTTCCCTCCTACCACTGCAGCATTGTCCGAAGGGCAGAGAAGAGATCCTTTGGGTGTTATAATGTTGACAGGAGTTAGGCAACCCTAGATGATAGAGAGAAGCAACCAAGTAGACAATGTTTACTTGTACATTTTACATGCTTTAGGTAAATTTAAATTAATCAGCAGAATGAACTCAAATCATTTTTCATAATTGATTCATTTTTTTCAAATTTAACTCTAATTTGTGGAGTTAAATGATCAATATTGACGGAGGGAATTTACATACCTAATTTATATCCCTAAAAATTAGGAATGGATAAATTTCAGAGCAGAAAAAAGGAGGAGATTATAAAATCAATAAATCTAGTAATGAGACAAAATGGTGAATCATTATGGCAAATATTTTGGGGCTAAGATTTTCTTTTCAATCACAAACTGTATTTTTTAGGTAATACCAAATTTTCACTTACTTGGTTCAGAGGAACATCATGGCCAACCATGCACCTGAGACAGTAAATCACAGCAGAAAGTGTTATGGCTCTCGGTGCATTACAATTTCCCCAAACTTCATAGCCCGTTCCACTGCAAGAGCAGTAATTAGAGGATATACACGCTACCCATTTAGAATACTTGATGATCCGGTCAATCTATCAAAAATTACTCTTTCAAAAATAAATTGGATAATAGCTGAAGATTTCAGCATTCATCTCTCACAATTTAACATTAATCTGTCAAAGGCAACTTAGCTAAAATTAAGAGGTTGACCAAGGACATTTATACAAGTACCCACTTTAAAATCCCTGATTTTAATTGATTTAAAATTCTGGCTTTCCGATATTTTTATTCATTGGGGTTCTAGAGCTGGAATACTCTTGTCTTTATAGCGTACATACTGTGCTGAAATCCACCATAGCTGTCATTATTATGGGAGGCACCGGTCACCTGAGATGATTTGCTCATCTTACGATAAGAGTGGTGGGTAAGATTTTAGGGATCAGAAGAAGAGAGGAGGAAGCCAAACATTGGTTTTACCCATTTCCAATAAAAGATACTGAAGGGTTAACAGATTGACATACTATCCAATGGAAAGAGTATTACACTTAAGTCTAAATCCATGAGGCATCCAAGTAAGAACCAGAATAACTTTAAATTTAAAGATAATTCACCACTGCTGGGGCTTAAATTTGTGCCCTTAGGATGGGAATCCATTATATCAATCAAATCCCGATATCACCATACCAATCAAATCCCAAAATTCACTTCGATAGAAGCAGTGTTGCCATTATCATTATGTCAGAATGAATCAGGGAGTAGCTATTGTAGATAGCTAACTGTAGTTATTCACCTCACTTGAGGAGCACCTTGATACCTGTAAGTGCATCTTTTTTTTTAATCGACATTCTCAATGTTGACATACCTTTTGACTTTGTTGAAATATTGAACACTGGATGAAAATATTTTTATTTTCACCACTAGCATTTCCACAGACACCTGAAGATGGCATTATAATTTTTTAATTGTGACACAATAATAAAGCATTTCAGTGAAAACGAGTTATGAGCTCTCATAAAGTTCATTTTACCTATTGGTTTTGTTAGAAGAGAGGGTTATGAATATTAGCAGAGTGAAAAGAGAGTATATACCATCAAAAAATAAGGAGACCATCTGCATTAAACTTGAGCAAAAGAAGCTACCATCTGTTAAAGAGTTGAAATGCCATGGATCAGGAGTGTACAACAATAAAGGACTGGAAGAGACTGAGGAAAAAATGCAAACGGAATAACTGGAGAACTGTGGTCATATACAACTGTAGTCATTCCTGCTGGTGAGGAGCAGGAATGACTACATGCAAGGAACAGTGGTAGTAAGGCCTTTGCAAAAAGGTAAAGGAAAGAAGATTCAGAAGGTTTGGGCACATGGAGGAGAAAAGTAAGGAATATGTTTGAAAAAGAATAAAAACGTTAGAATTTGTGGGAAAGAGGAAAAGAGAAAGACCCAGGTTTACTAAATGACATTCCTTGTAATATTTAACCATCAAATGATAAATAAAGTCTATGATTAAGATGAAAAGAGGAAGTGGTGGAGGATCTGAGAGACAAATGGGTGGAGAAGAGAAGAAGGCTCCCATATACATATGAGAGAAATGGAAAAGAAGGATTATAGGTGGGAACACCAACCTAAAGGAATGAGATAGTTCTTGGAGAAAGGAGAAGTTATTAATTTTTTCTTTAAAATTCAAAGTTTTTCCGGGGATAGAAAAAATCCTGTGGCATTGTATTTTCTTTAGTAAATATTTTAAAATCAGAAACATTCAAATGGGACACCTTTGATTTTTCAATCTAGTATGTTGAACTCAACACCATGAAAACTGTCCTAATACACTTTGCAAACCTGAAATCAAATGTTGCACATCCCTCCTCTGAATTGAGTGTGACCTTGAGCTTAATTAGTGAGCCATCATCAAGGAAATCATTTGCCTCAAGGAGACACATGCCATGGCCATCCACTCCTCTTTCCTTTCTCTTCCGTTGTGCAATTTCTTTGAGCATACCCCTCACAGCTAATTCTGCATTCTCTTGAATATACCTCATGTAAGCTTGAACAACATCAAGTCCATAAACATCAATCAACTCACACACCAAATATATTCCCTAGAAGACAAAAGAATAATATTTTTAGAATACCACATTTCTATGGAGAGGACTCTACTATTCAGTTACAAAATTGCCACATCTATTTTATTAATTATTTAATAAGTTTTTGGTTGTTTGCCATTTTTTGTGTAAGTTTATTCATGAGAGCAATATATTCTTTCTGCTGAGATCAATGAATTGAAAACATGTTTCACTTTTCATACTCTTATCAAGCACATAAGGAATTACTCAATTAAAGGTATTCGATTTGAGTTCCAGGTTAAAATTTTACACTTTATAAGCAATTTATACAAAATTTTTGAACTTTCACAAGAATTTCAATCTATTTATTGACCCTTGTATCATTTCATTTTGGAAACTCCTCACTCCTTCTGGACATGCATACTTAAAGAAATGCTACAAAATGATTAAACAAGTTGATATATCAGTTCACGGGATAGTTCAGAAGAAATGATGATTTTGATAGGAAGAAAAAGGCTCCACCTTTTGATTAGCTGCAATCTGTGCCCTCAAATCAGACAGATTGTCATGAAGATTCCTTGTTCCTGAACAGCCAGGAGGTGCCCCTTGAGGCACTGTGGTCAGAGCCTCAATGAGTTCTTTCTCCATAAATGTTCCCCCACGCACAATCTTGAAACTTTTGAAGGCGGCACCTTCCTCCAACAGGGAATGTGAATGTGGTGGCATGGAGCCAGGAGTTGAACCACCAATATCTGCATGATGGCCCCGACTTGCCACAAAGAAAACTGGATGGGTCACCCCCCTAAAACAGGATTCAACTTTTTGTCATGATGGTCTTTCATTTGTTGAACCCACACTCTTTTTATTTGTGAGTGATCAAATGACTCTCAATTAAAAAGTTTTTGTTTCCATTTTATTTGCATATAGTGTGTAAACTGACCAAAAAACATCCCAGAAACAGAATTAATTCCATATTTACTCAATGGCCTTTTTTATTCATTATGCCCTCATTTAAATCACCCAAAAAATTAAGGCATGTTTAACTCAATAATAAAACCACTGTCAGATCATGGTCTTACACACTAACTAGAGATATTGTGTGGTTTGATTCCAGTTTTCCCTGTTTAACCTTCGCATGACATGAAAATTAACTCTAATTACAAAGTATAATGTCTGTCTGCATTATTTGCAACCAAACTGACATGTTCCATACATTTAAGGACCAATTAACATCATTATAATTATCACGATGTATGTATCACTCCCATGTGTAGATACCAAGCTGACTTCTTAAATGCCAGTGTATGCTATTAATTTTTCCATGTAAAGTAAACTACTAATGATCCCCTGATCCATAAGGTACAATGTAATGAATTAACTCAGAAAGTAGATTGGGATGCACAGCTATTAGCCAGAACATGGATCGAGAATTCCTGTTGATAGTGAGCCTTTTTGATTGCATTATCCATTAGACCAATAAAACTGAATATTTACATCAACTCATTATTAATATTGATAAAATTATCAGAGATTTGAATGGAATTATTATTTCTAAGTAAATAGGTGGTTCCCAATAGAAAGGTAAAAAGATGTGAACTGTTATTCTCACTTGTAGAAAACAGGTGTGATGACCGTTAAATCAGGCAAATGAGAGCCACCAGCACATGGATGGTTGGCTAATATTACATCGCCTTGATGGATGTTATCTCCCAAAACTTTCATCTGAAAAGAAAAAATAATATTTTAGACTGGAATGTTTTCAAACATAGGAGGAAACAAATACCTATGCATTGAATCAGAATATCTTACAGAAAAAAGTCACATTCCTTCAGCTGCATACAAACCTTGACATTCAAAGAACACATTTCAAGGAACAGGAAGGATGTAAATTTTGATGACATTATAAATGCCAAACCTGATTACAGAATTATTATTAGGTAATCTACTGGTTAAGGTAGGTTTTTGGATGGACACAACTATCAAATAAACATTTTGTAACTCCAAACAAAACCCAAACCAGCAACCTAATCTACATCAAGTCACTCTTCACCTCTGTGTACTTCCTTCCTCCCTTCATCCCGTCCAACATCCAATAATATGGGAAAACAACACAAATAGTTAAATATAATTCAAAGAAAACAGTGAAAATTCAGAAAGGCAAGGCAAAGGGCCAGTGAATCAAAGAGAATTGAATACTGGATAAGCTGAGAAGAGGAATAAGATTAGCTAAAATGAGGGAAAACAAACTTGTGAACTAACTGTAGCACCACATGTATTTACAATCATCATCAGTATTTCAATCCTAGGATTTGTTTATTGCAGCCCTCCATTCGCCTCTCTCTATTTAATGTCAATTCCCCCAATCCCTGATACCTTCTGTTTTACGTCTTTATTAATTTGTCCTATTTACATGTCTCTTGGTCTTCCTCATGGAATCTCCCCTTCTATTTTTCCTTCTATTATATTCCTAATCCATCCTATCCTATCCATGTATCTCTCCCATGGTCCTCATATGGTCCTACCCTCTTCTTATCTTCTATATACATCCCCAGTCTTTACTTTATTTGTCCATTTAATCTTCATTATTCTCCTCCATCACCATGTTTCAAATGCTTCTATTCTTCACCGGTCCACTTTTCCAATGTTCCAAGTCTCGGAACCATAGAGCGCCATGCTCCACACAAAAGTCTTGACGAATTGTTTCCTTATTTCCAACTTTAGTTTCTTTGAACATAGTAATTGCCTCTTCTTCATGAATGTATTCTTAGCTTGGATTATTCTTCGATTGATGTCGGTCGAACTTCTTCCATCCCATGTTATCTAGTTTCGCCCCTCGAATTGTGATATCTGCTTCCAGTTGCTCTCTTCCACACACTAGGATTTCAGTTTTCTTCTTGTTGATGTTCATATTATATTCCCCCAGCACTTGATCCATTGCGCTTAGAGTTGCTTGCAGGTCCTCTCGCGTTTCCGCCACTACTGCGATGTCATCTGCAAACCGGAGCATGTTGATTTCTTCTCCATTTACCTTGACTCCTTTGATACCCAATTCTTGTGTTTCTTTTATTCCAGGTATACAGGTAGGCCCCTTCCAGGTATACGTTGAATACTGCTGGCGAGAGTCCTTGTCTTACTCCTTCGTTTATTTTGGCTTCTATTTTTCTCCCGTTTTTTGTTTGCATTCTTGTAACCTGATTCTTGCATAGGTTCCTGTAACCTGATTCCTGATCCTGTAAGATTCTTGAAACCTGATTCTTGCATATGGATGATTCTTCTGTCGTTGTAATCCAGTCCAAGTGCTTCTAGTATATTGAACATCTTGTTCCATTCGACGTTGTCAAAGGCCTTCTCCACGTCCACAAATGCCACGTATAATGGCTTATTTACTTGTCTCATTTCTTCCGCCAGAACTCTCAAGCTGAGAATTGCCTCTCTTGCTCCTCAGTTTTTCCTGAACTCGAATTGATTTTCTGAGAGGTTTCCTTCTATCTTTCCTTCTATTCTTCGGCTAATTATCCGAGTAAGGATTTTTGATGCTTGAGTCACCATGCTCAATATTCCGTGTTCTTCCCATTTATCTGTTTTCAGTTTCTTTCATATTACAATCATTATACTTTTCTCAGAGTCATCTGGTATTTTTCCGCTGTCATAGCTATTTTTTATTATTCCAAATAGGGCATCCTTTGCTTTGACCCCAAGTGCCTTGATTATTTCTCTATTTATTTTGTCAACTCCTGGTGCGTTGTTGTTTCTCAAGTCTGCCATGGCTCTCTCGAATTCACTTCTTAGTATCCGAGGACCCTGATCGTCTTTACTTATCATGCTTTCCTCTTTAATTAAGCCATCTTCTAGTGGTTTGGGAGCTTGATAGAGTACTTCAATATATTCTTTCCATCCATTCCCAATGTCGTCATCATCTATTAGTATTTTCCCATTATCAGCTCGGATGTTTTGCGATTTTGTTTTCCTTTCTCCGAATTGCCTCTTCACTAGTTTATAAGCCATCTCGCTATTTCCCTTTTTCATGTTGTCATGAATTTCCTCGCAGCAACTTTCTATCCATTCTTCCTTTGCTCGTTCCGCAACTGTTTATAGAGGCCTTCTTCACTCTCATTTCTTGGATTCTTGTATTTTCTTCTTTCATCTATGATATCTCTTATTTGAGCTGTTATCCATGGAATCTTAGATATTTCCGCCTTTCTCACAAGGAGCTCGTCTGCAGCTTTGGTAATTATGTTCTTCATTTCTTTCCATCATTCGTTTGTGCTGGTATTTCCATTATTTCCTTCTATTTCTCTTTTGATGGCCACAGTGAACTTTTCCCTTACACTCTTTTCTTCCAGTATTTTTGTGTTCCATCTGGGTTGTTGTGGTGTATTTTGAATGTTATGGAAAAAAGAAGCATGAGCCAAAACTACATTTCTAAAAGATGGACTTTATTTCTCAGAAAAATAACACGAGACAGAACCTATCTCTATAACCTAGTGTTTGAGAGATGTTTAACAATGGATGGTGTTGATAAGGGTACTGAAGACTCTTCTGGAACCACTTCTTCTCTCTAAAAGAGCATGGGATTGAGTCAGATCAGGGAAACAGTCCTTCCTACTAAGGCTTCTTTGTCAATATGCAAGTTTTTTCCATTGAATTGTTTGACTTTCCTTCAAATTAGAAGGAATCCTTTTTAATCCAGGAATTTCTTGCCTCATCAATTAGGAAATGCTTAACTACTCCATATCTCCAGTTATTCATGAACATCATTGACTGAGCATTTTTGGCAAAAGTATTCTGACTCTTAATTTCTGGTTAAGAAATTTGCAAAATAACAATAAAATAAAATTACTTCAGCGGTTAAAGCTGATATCAACATCAGTGCGTGCATTTTTTTCCAATAATTACCAGTGGCACTGGGGATGTTTAGGGGAAACTGCACAGGAGAGAATGAAATAAAAAGCTCCTCATAAGATTAAAAAGTTGATGGTATCAACAGACTGCAAGTCAAGAATGATTTTGTAATATGGGAGTTTAAAAAAAAATCAGAACTTATAGCAACAGTTACCTAATGCATGAGAGAAAGTGATTTCATTTACCTGATTAGAGATCCCTATCAGAATCACACCACATGTTCAAACACAGAAAATGAAAGAGAGACAAAAATGATGTTTGAAATAAACAGATATGTCAACACATCTTTTTTCACAATGAATTTACATTTAATTATTATGCAACAAGTGCTCCACCTGGTATTGTACAGTCTCCTGCATGGCTCCAAGGTGAACAGGGATATGGGGAGCATTGGACACAAGGCCACCATCTGGGCCAAATAAGGCACATGAGAAATCCAGTCTCTCTTTAATATTTGTTGAGATTGAGGTGCGTTGGAGGATTCTACAAAAAAGAGAACACACATGCAATAAATTGACTACATGTTTAATTTTTTTTAAGTATCCAGGTAGTTATCAAGTAGGAAATAGTGTGTGGAAAAGCAGTGCATACATGCATTAATAACCACTTAGAAATCTATATAAATATTACAAAATATTTCTAAATTGGTTACAAATAACCACTTCAGAAATCTGTGAAAACATGTAATAGACATAGTTTTCAAAAAATCTCCAAAATTTACCAATGTAAAGTAAACTGTGAATGATGAAATTGTACCTATGCACATGCTAAGAATATGATATTCAACTCAAACAAGATAATATCAAATTGAAGCAAGAATTATCCATGACCAAAATTCAAGGCCATGTAAAAGGAAAAATTAATGTCATACATAGATAGAAGATTTTTTAAACAATATATATCATAAATGCTAAATTCATTAAGTGGCTAAGGATAAATTAATGGCCTTTCAAATTACATGGGATGGGCTTAGTTCATAATACTGAGAACTCACCTCCCCATTTGCTCCGCAATGCTCATGAATCTGTGAGAAAATATGCTTAGTTGAATTGAGTCTAGGCCAGTTTGATGTAAAGGGAAAGGGTTAGCTGGACTTCCAATAGTAATTTTTATGTCACCAGAACAGGTGACTTCTCCTTCACAGTTAGGTTCCACCAGTACAGTAGAAAGGCCATCCATTATGATGGAGGGGCCAGGAAGTTTATGTCCAGCGCCCAATTTTTTCAGGAGGTACACAGGAGTATTGAGGTAGCTGTTGGACTGCTCGAAATAAACTTGTGCAACCTAGATGAATTTAAAACAGAACTTTCAAATATAATAATAATAATAATAATCTTTATTGTTCTGTAGGTCATAGATGCGACATAGAACATTGTCAGGCAAGACATCAAAGCATACATGTTGTCATAACTTATCATACAGAAATTCATGTACATTGTAATAACCCTTCGGCTGTAGCAGTTTCCTTAATTCTATCTTAAAAACATTAATATTTGAAATAAGTTTTATATTCAAAGGCAATTTGTTAAAAATAAGCAAGGCTGAGTGATGGGGACCTCTTCTGGCACATAATTGTTGTAAAATATGTATATTTTCACTCCCATGGGTCAAATAAGCATGAACCGAGGAGTTTGGTTGAAATAAAGTAGGGTTCTTTTTTACAAATAATGCACAGTAAAAAATGTACATACTTGGTAGTGTCATTATATTAAATTTTAGAAATAATGGCTTTCCTGGAAACCTGATGGACACATTTGCCATAACTTTCAAAGCTCTTTTTTGCATAGAGAATGCCCTAGCCGCAACACTTGTGTTTCCCCATAAAACAACACAGTAAGCCAAGTGAGAATGGATTTTGGCATAGTATATCAATTTCAGTATTTCTAATGAAGTAGTTGGAGCCAGTTTACGAATCATATATATTCCCGTTGCCATTTTGCTTACTAAATCCTCAATATGATATTGCCAATCAAGGTTTTCATTTAATTTTAACCCTAAGAATTTTGTAGAGCTAGACTGCTGAATAGATGTGGATGCATCAATCCTAAGTAGAGGACTTGTTACTGGAGGATTAATCTTATGATGGAAATTTAAAAAACATGTTTTGTTTCCGTTCAGTTTTAAGTTATTTATTTTACACCAGCCACTCATATCTGCTACTGTTGAACGTGCCAAATCATTTACCTCCCCTGTCTTATTACCAAAACTAAGGGTAGTAGTATCGTCAGCATATAAGATCACTTTGCTCTGATGCAGTTGAGATGCTAGGTCATTAATAAAAATAGTAAATAATAGTGGCCCTAGAATTGATCCTTGGGGCACTCCACAATTTGAAGTAAGAACATCAGAGTAATGCTGAGTGGCACCACCCTTACAATTAGCATTTAATTGCACAACCTGCTTACGATTTTTTAAATAGGATTGTATCCAAGCTAAAGCATTGCCATTGATTCCAATTTGGCAAAGTTTACTGTACAATATACAATGGTTTACAGTATCAAATGCCTTAGTTAAGTCATAGAAAATCCCAATAATTTGTTTCTGGTTGGCAAGACCAAAGATGATGTCATTAACAAGCTGAAAACAGCAGACATGGTTGACTTACCCTTAATAAAGCCATGTTGGGAAGGATTCAATAAATTAAATTTACACAGATAATCAGTGATACGGTTATAAAAAAGTTTTTCTAAGATTTTAGAGAACACAGAAAGTAGTGCTATGGGTCTGTAATTATTTGGGTCACTCAAGGATCCCTTTTTATGAATCGGGCATATCACAGAAAATTTTAAATTTGTCGGATATTATAGGTTATAAATTCTATAATATAACTGTGGTTGGCCTGAATTATGCCGGCCAATGTTTTTTTTGTAAATGATTCTTGGCATTGGCCAATTTGATAGTTTAGGAATAATGAGACATTATTAAGGAAGAAGTGAAGGTTTCATCATTTTGTGCATTCCCAGTATTTAATGTTTGAGTTACCTCAGAGGAAAGAAATATAGAACACATCAGCATTTGGGAGTTGTTCATTAAGACACAGAGGAACTGCAAAGAGGGAGGGTAAGGGAAAAGACATAGAGCTGTAGAGAGTGTCGAAAGAGCATGATGGGTTGCCTGAACATTTTTAGGATGCATTAGGGAGAGTCAAATGAAAACCAAACACATGTCATAACACACAGTCTGTTCAAAAATTGGCAACACTGTTGTTACATATTGATACTGCCAACCCTGTGGTAGGAGAACTGCATTGTGACAGCTCATAGGCACAAGCAGTTATTTGGTTATGTCCTAACTGGTGCATGGACTGGTCTAATGTATGTGTCCATTAGATTTTCATTGGACTACCCCCAGTAATTGGTGAATATGCCACATTGCATTTCTACTTCCTGATATTCACTCTCTCAACTCAATTTCTCATTCATCTTGTGACATATGATATGCATTGAGGACATAAGCAATAAGCAAAGTAATAGTGCATCAGAAAGAACATGCTACTTCTAAAAAAGTTGAAATTGTTTAAGGCTAAAATGACAGTTAAAGTATGATCTGGGGCTTTTCCGGCATATCAGCTTGACAAAGTTTTCTCAGGTCTTCTACCAAGTCAGGGGTTCCATAATAATCCATATGGAAGCCCTGACCCAGTGGAAGATCTGAGAAAATTTCACTAAAATGACTGTTGTTTGTCACTTGTTAACAAATAAAACAGTTTCTGGCGTAACTTGGTGGAAAATCTTCATACTGACTTTTAATAATCAAACCACTTCACTTTCCACATAAATTGAGCAACTAATGTTTTCCTCAGAGCATCCCCTCATCAAAACTATCCTCTGTTGGCATAGATATGTTGATGACGTTTTCTGCGTCTGGACGGGTTCTGAAAGACAGTTGGACATTTTTTTGAATTTCCTCAATTCCAGAGATAAACATATAGTATAAATTTTACCAAGGAATTAGAAGTGGATGGATCCCTCAACTTTCTGGACTTGAATATTACCTTTAAAAACAATATATTTAATTTTTCTATTTTCAGAAAACAGTGTTATACAGACCATGTCATTCACCATAATTCTAGGCACTATTTGGCTCAAAAATTATCGGCCTTTCATGCCATGATACACAGTATGTTCTATCCCCTTGTCCAAAGAAAACACTCTTAAAGAACTACAGATCATTAAACAAATTGCAGTGAACAATGGGTATAGAGAAGATTTAATTGATATCCTTTACCATAAGAAACTATCCTGTTTAGCAAAGTTATCCATATATAGTTCACCCACATATACAGAAAACCAGCCAAAGTGGCGGAGATTCCCTTTTCTTGGTCACTTGTCATTAAAAGTACAAAGAATTCTCCCAAAGAAAAAAGTGAGACCGGCCTTTTACAATAAAACTAATTTAAGCAACATGTTATGCCACATGAAAGACCACGTTGAACCACTACACAAAAGTAGAGTATTCAAACTCCGCTGCAAAGACTTCAACAGGATATACATAGGCCAGACGGGGAGGAGATTTGAAACAAGAATAAAGGAACACCGAGCTTGTTTTAAAAATAACATCTCCGCATCACTATTCACCAAGCATTTGAGATATTGTGGCCACACCAGCAATTTCACTCCCGAATTTTTACACTTTGAGAAGAAAGGGTACCGTCTTGATGCGCTGGAGCAGTTGGAAATCCTTCAACACATCATCACTTCAACATCCTTTTACGGGGAAGATGTTTTGACCAACGATTTTCTTTACCCTTCACATTACCCATTATTGTTTTTTCCCTCACCCCCTGCCAGCTCACCTGAAGCCAAGTGAGACTTTTTTAAACAATGTAGCGACTCCTCCCAGCCCGCTACTGAGTCACCTAACTAATTACTAAGTGCCGTTCTCCCCATTCACAATAATCATTAATAGCCTGCTAATTATCTAATCTAATTCTCCAATTATTGATAATTTGTCAATATTACGAATCCTCCTTCTCCGCCTCAAACCATAGACTTTTAGTCCCCCTCTTCCTTGCTCAACCAATCCTTTCTTTCCTCCCTCCTCTTCCCCTCTGCCCAGAGATATGTATATATATACGGTGCTTGACTTGTATTTTTACCTGATGATGTTATGCTATAACGAAACCTGGGTTGTAAAAATCAAAAAGTTTATGTGGAAAAGCAAAGTGGTTTGATTATTAAAAGTCAACTTGTTAACAACTTTACTTTTCACTTTCATTCCAATGCAAGTTCTAAAAAATTTAAGAAGTCAAGAAGAAAAAACAAAAACTTGCATTACCATTTCAACAGAAGGTGGCCCATCACCTGGCTTTAGAACATTCTCCATCCTGATTGATGATTTCCCCACTCCTCGCACACGTACATCATCAACAATTATTAGACGGCTGGGAATTGAGAAACCAAATTCACGCTTGTACCTGTAATGAATTGGATCAAATCCAAAAGCATAAGTGTCGACAGAATGAGAAAATAGGAATGCCCCTTAGGATACATTAAGAGAAACATCACTATTTATACCCAGATATTAAAATTCAATAAATAAAATAGATTAAAGATGCATATTTTACATTGAGTTTACTTAGTACAAAGCATTAAGTACTAACTAGGGTTCACTTCAATCCTCAACCTAAAAAAATCAATTCTAGATATTATGTTCTTAATAAGCATTAAATTCTAATAGTTTCAGGTTTTGCATGTGTGTGTGTGTGTGTCAAGTACTTAAAAGTTTTCTACAGATGGACGATGAATTAACTCACCTACACAAAAACATTTCTTTAAAATCTCCATACTTGCCACAGGAAGTTCCCTTTTCCTGAGTGCTGAATGGAGAGCACATCAATGCACAATCTGTGCCTTCATACCTCATATGAAGGTATGGCTCTGTGATTATCTGAGTTTTGCTAAATCCTTGACGCATTAATTCTTCTTGGCACGCCAATGTGAGAGCATCTAAACGTCTCTCCAAGTAGGCAAATGATTCTGGAAACAATCAGGGAAAAAGAGTAACTTGGCACACTCAAATCATGATTGCACTCTTTTCTTGCAGATAAACTTATTTAGAAACATGGGAAGTGCTTACCTGAGGAATACACCTTTGCACATGGCTCCTGGGCTTCATGAACAACATCAGCAAGAGCCATACCATATGCAGACAATATTCCAGCGTAGCGATGAACAAAAACTGAGGACATTCCCAAAGACCTTGCTATTGCACAGGCATGCTGACCCCCTGCACCACCAAAAACAGCCAATACATGATGTGAAGTATCATAGCCTTTTGCCTAAAGGAAAAGTTATTGTATTTGTTAAAGGCTTTGGCAACTGAAAGTGAAGCATCAAACATGTCCACTATCCCACATCTAAGTAAATATTTAAGCTAACTTTTCATTAACTTCAAATGTATGGGTTATAAAGCAACATGGAATGAGAATTCAAAAGCAGAAATAATAAGGAGAATAACAAGAGGGAAGAAAACATTTGAAAAGGTGAAAGTAACATATGCTGTGAAAAGGATTCCAATTAAAATGAGAAAGAGGTTTGCTGAATGATTTTTACGTAGTTTAAGTCTTCCAGCCAAATTCCTTCCTCATAAATTCTATGAATTAGTCCATGAAAACCCTTCCTCCCACATTCTCCTAAACCTTTTAGTAGTTAGTTCCACAGGAATGTTGTCTACCCTCATGGCCTTATTGAATTTCAATTCCTTTAATACCCTTTCAATCCTGCCTCTAAGGGGGAATATATGTGAGGTATCACAAGTACCCGGAACAGTTATTCAGCAAAGTATTTAGTTTGCAGCCCTTGTATTCTCATGGGATCTTGCAATCACAAGAGTGTCAATACCTCCACACAGAGTAAGCATTTGTAAGATTTTTTCAGTAGACCCTGCATTCCTCACTCCCCAATCTCATCTCTCCCAGTACTGTATGTGTTGCTGACAGAAGATTAGATGGAAAAATTTGGAAAACAGAGAAAAATAGTAGTGCACTTTAATCTACCCCACTAACAGTAATAGCATGCCTTGATGAAGGCATGCTATTGCTGAATGAATGATGAAGTCATTAAGGACATAAGTGTGGGAAAAGAGCAATGTACTCATTGGGTAACGAAATAAATATGACCTAACTAACATAGTCACACACCTATGACTCATATCTAGTTATTATGGTGTACAGAAACTCAGGATCAGTGTTGGTAGTATCCAGCAGGTCCTGTGCAACCTCAAGACAGAGCTCTTTCTGTTATACTGACAGCAGCTTGTGCACAAATTTTGCAGCCACTCTGCACATGTTCAAATCTTCATGGAAAATTGCATGTGTGGGATCTTTATTTATCCTATCCTCTTCAGCAATCTCTCCTACAATCAAATGATGATCCGCCATTTGCAGATTTTCCACCCTCTCTACAACAGCTGCAATTTGAGTGGTTTGTGGCCTTCCAGAGAGCTGATCACTATCAACCAATATGTGGCTATTTTTGAATCGGTTGAATAATTCCTTAATTTGTGTTAACCCCATAGAATATTCTCCAAACACCTGCTGGATCTTATAAATAATTTAGCTTTGAGAATCACCAAGCTTTTGAAAAAATGTAATGCAATATCTTTGTTCAACTCGCTCACTCATCTTGAGTGAAAGCAAAAAGTGATGAACACGTATGACAGGACTTCAATTAGCGGCCAGCAGGCAGTAACTGGTGCACTCAAAGGCAGAGAAACAATTGAGACATGTGCATTAAGCTGTTTCCTTCCACCATATGCAGTATTGCCACCCTAGCACTGTGTGAATGGCAAAATTCAAGGCCGGATACTATTTTGACAAACATCAGACTCTCATGCGCTCATGCTCTCATGCTACCATACAGCCATGATGCTACCATACAGCCAAAAATATACCACCAAAGGAAAATAATTACATAGCACCTATGTTTTGAATCTGTGCATGCAATCATATGTACCTGGGTGAGTGCTCTTATAGGTCTGCACATGGCTTCATTGGCAACACGGATGAAACCCATAGCAACTTCTTCTATGCTCATCAACTTGTGTTCAGCCCCACTTTGGGAACCAATAAAGCAATTTACCTGAAATAATTTATGATGATATTAATCATTCAATTCAGCTGAATATTTATCTAATGACAACAAAACCTAATTCATAATTATTATTATAGTTTAGGAAATGATGACAAAATAATTAGGCAATTCATGACTTTGTTTATTATTTGCTCAAAATTTTATAAAATAATCACAAGTTTAGGGGGGCAAATGGAAAGTTATGTACTAGTACCTCTTCTCTAATTTTTCCTATTGCTTCTCTGCTTGCAGATGAATCCAGAGGCTCATTTTCTCCTGGTCCAAAGATACAGGGAAAGAATTTGGGTAGCAGACGTCCTAAAACTAGATTAGCATCTGTCACAGAAGCAGGTCCACCTTTTCTGTAGCATGAAGGCCCAGGATCAGCCCCACTGGACTCAGGCCCAACAGCAAACAGTCCAGAGCGAAATGTGAGTATTGATCCACCACCAGCAGCCACTGTATTAATATCGAGCTGTAATAGTCGAAATTCTCATATTAGGGAAGAAAGATGAAAGACACGGTGCAGTCTGGATTACCAAATTACATTATTCACATATAAATATTGAATTAATTGATAACAATACTCTGAAATGGACTGACTAATCATTAATAATGTCCTACACCTTTCCACTGCCTCTGCTAAGATTTTTGCCAACATAGTATATTTAATCATTAGTGAAATTTACCCCTTTGAATCAATGGATCATGATGCAATAGAAATCCAAGAATATAAATTTCCAAGAAAATTTGAATGCTCAAAATCCCCTCTAGTTAAAAATTTTATACATATTCTTCACGATACACATTCCAAAATTTTCCTATTCCACATTCAAATCCTTAGGCTGTCTGTACACAGAATCATTTATTCCCTCTTCTAAATACTCTTACTCTTTATCAACTCCTTCACTTGAAGCCCACAATAGCTAACCGGCATCATCTAACTTTTTTGCAATTCCTTATCTTTGATCCATTCTTAAAATCAGAAGATTAACAGGTATATTTTATGATATAGCCATTGATTCTCATTTGAACTTTAACGTGTAATTTAAAAGTTTTATGTCCTGGTTTGATTAAACACCAAATTATGGCTGATTGAACTGACTGTCATCCAAAATGAGCAAATGATAGCAATCAAAACAAAACAACAACATTCTGATTTCCTACATACTCATTGAATTTCTTGTCCAGAGTTGCTCTTGATTAACAGTTCACCAATATTCTAAAGATCTCCAGAATGTCAGTGATCTGTTGAAACATCTGTGCAAAATGAAATTTTAAGTAAGGGGAATCACAGTGTTTTCCTTTTATTGAAAATGACAATTTTCACAATATTATATCGGGAACAAATCATTCAATAATAATTAACTTTTCTGCCTCAAAAAATCTCATCAAGAGGTTTTGCTTGATGTTAACCATCTCCGATTTACAATATATAGTACTTCCTAAATACAATTTATGTATCTTATTATCCAATGAAATCATGATTAGAATCACAAAGTAATTCATTATTGTTTTTTAAATAAAAAAAATTGGCATGAATACTTTACCTGTGGAGCCTGGATTGTGACTCCAGCTGTGGTTGACTCAAATACATGCTCATATTCCCCATCAAAACGACTCACATCAGTCGATGTCCCTCCCATATCAAATCCAATCACTGGTGGAGGCTTTCCATCTCCTTTTGACATGTAATCTGTGGTGGTGATTGCATAGCCTACAACTCCACCAGCAGGCCCAGACAAAACAGCTCGTGAGCCATTGAAACTATTGGAAGGGAGTACAGTGTAGTGATGAGTACACGAAACACTAATTAAGCCAAACAAAAATTCCTCCATCCTTATTATGCCACAATAGACATTTAAAGCTTGAAATAATTGTTAATTAAAAACTGCCACAAACAACTCAGGAAAAGACTTGCATAAAATTTGATGAAATTTCACTTCTATGAATCAAATTTTAGGAAGCTTCTGTGCTATAGCAAACTAAAAGGTATGTCTTCTTCTTGTGAACATATTATTACCAAAATATAAGTAACTACAATTTATTCCTTATATCTATATTTTATTGGTTTATTCCCAATCGATAACTTTAATGAAATCCAATTCTTAACTTTTAAGGTAAATTCGAATAAAAATGGCTTCAACAGAGGTCAGGTGTTAGGAAAAGCTTTTAAAATTCATAATGATGAGTCAAATATGGCATTACCTTTCTGCTAACTTTCAGGAAAACTAAAAATGGTAAACCAACTATTTTTTTTATTGAGGACTTCACATGAAATAAACCATCTGAGAGATTCAAGTTTGAAGATTGGTTAGATCAAATGATTTTTTCATGGGAATATTCTATTTCTGAATTTCACAAAATAGATGCTGTTGAAACTGCACAGTTTCCTAAAATACAGAAGTGATTGGTAAGCACAGCTACTGCCACTAAGTTATTATTTCAAACTTAGTTTGCAAATTAAATTTTTTCATAGAATTGAAATTCTGAAAAATAATTTTTAATAAGAAATATAATACTCATCTCTGATGAATAGCTAGAGGATAATTCTATTATTTCCTACAATGGATCTGCATAGGTAGGAATTAATAATTTGAGGCTTTTTGGCCATGTTCAGCAACAATATGGTTAAAATGCTGCATTGAACGCTAGTGCTTCAAAATTATGTTCAAATGATTTATAATTTGAATTTAAGAAGTAGGTCTCATGGAAATAGTGTTAGGCAATTTGTTAATCTAGTTTTATTCACACAGGTATTAATATGAAGAACAATTATTTCACTTCAAAATTGAATCATAATCTAATGCTTGGCTAGTCCAATGTACAACCTCTTGCAGAACTCAAGCTTCATAATTCCTTAACAAACTCTTTTTGAACTCTTGAAAGAATGGCTATATATTTTCTAATGGTCATTGTTCAATTCTTGGTTCAGATGATCTTTTTTGACAAAAGAGTCCATCTCCGTCACGTAGAGCATATTTTACTTCCATTAAATGAGAAATTTTACTCAAAAAAAAGTAACAAATCCTTACTGATTCATTGGTGTAAGCCCTCCATCACTCTGCATGAAGAGAATAGATGTCCCTTTCAGATTTTCTTTAAATCCAGATGCAAAACTCTGTTTAGAAATAATACATAAAGTATCATAAAAAAATAAATATTCATTAGATCTGACATTGGAAATTTTTATATTGATCATCCTATCAAATTAAAAGAAATCATTTTAAAATTATCTACGTCCGACACCAATGGTCCATTAATAATATATCATAAAATATAATTTTTACAATTATGGTTGACTGTAAAACATACAGCTGACCAAAAAATTTTAGCATAAAGCTTAAATTTATCACTTTTACCCTTCAGGAAGTGAAACAAACTTTATAAGAAAATTAAAAGCCTTCTGTGACTGCTATATATTAAGAAAAATCTTTGCCTGATCATAATATTTATGAGCCAAGTACATATCTAAGCGCTACATTTTATAGATAGCATGTGACACTAATTATATTGTAAGGGCCAATTTGTCCTATTTGGGCAGTAAAAACATGAATTAGTGCAACCCTATAAAAGCAAAATTGTTTTAGAAACAATAGAAGATTTAATTTATTATTATTATTGTGAAATAAATAATTGGGATAAATGACCTTGACCTTAATCTTTAGGATTGCACAGGAATGTGAAAAAATGAGGTTGGGCATTCATTTGCAGGCAACAATCACTTGAATTTCCCCACTCTAATTTGTGCAGTATAGTGGCTCTCTTGAGTCCCAATCGCACATGCTTTACAAGGAGAAACTAATAATCCTGTGACCACAATTGTACTGAAATTAATAAGAAAATCAGAGTTAGTAAAAGAAGACTATTCTAGATTTGCACTCACTCGCAATCAGATGCACTAAAAATCAAACATGAAACAGCCACCTAGTAAACACTGAGTGCATCTGTGATTACAACTCACAAGGATACTATATTTCATAAGCTCAAGTGGGAGAGTGTGTGTGATTAATGCCTATGTCTGTGTGCCCCTACTCCTTTTTCACATTCTTATTGAAAAAGATATATCACATCCCACCAAAAGTTTAAAGTCTTAGGAAATCATTCCAATAATTAGAAATATAACATTAGAATTTTCAAATAAATCTGAGAGTAAGAGGAAATGATATGTAAAATACATTACATATCCATGAACAAATAATGCTCAATAAAGAGTGGGCATATATTTTCATATGTATTCTCATTGTGCAAAACTTTATGTTACATTGTAAACTTAATGAGTAATGTACAGCGTGTGTCCCAAAAAGTAGGTAGATTTGTGATGGGAAAGCTGGCAGTGGGTCTTAGGAAAGCAACATGGCCAGCATGAGTTGTCTGTAGGCCATTACAGTATGTGGACCGATGCTAGACTGGACACCTGTTTGAGGGTATGTTTTATGAAGTCATTTTGCCACATTTCATGGAGCTACAATACACGACAAAATGCTACCATAAGCTCAGAAAATCAGGTGCGGAGATCATGACCTTGTACCAAGGCATGGTTTTCCACTGGCACAAGAAGTTCCGGGAGGTTAGAGAGGAGGTTGACAACAAGGAACATTCACCGACGATTCAGGGAAATGAAAATGTGCAAAAAGTGAAAGACATGCTCAATTCCAATTGATGCCTCAGTGTCAGAATGTCAGCAGAAGAGTGCAATATCTCAAAAAGCAGTGCATTGTATTTCTTCAGAAGATTAGCAATGAGAAAGGTGTGTGCCAAGATGGTCACCAAGGTGATGCTGGAATATCAGAATGCATGACAGAGTACCTGACCAAGCCCAAGGTGGCACCGAAGGACTTCTTTTTGTTACTATGAATAAAACGGAGCTTGAAAGGTGACCATTTTGAATACGGGATAAAATCAAAGAGACCATGATGAGGTGCCTGGATAAGGTTTCCATCAACACTTCCAGGAAGCACACCATGACTGGCAGAAGTGCTGGCATCTATTTGTTGCTGCACAAGGATGCTAAAATGAAGAATTTTAGTAATTTGTACTCGGAACTGAAATACATTTTTTCCCGGGATTTATTCTATATATTTTTGGGGACAGACTCAGTGTATGGTAAACACGTTTCATTGATTTGTCTCCATTATTGCATCATCAGCAGCCATTGCAAGTTGGAACATGTTCAGCTTGACTATAGCAACAATGAAGTTGCCCATATACAATGGGTAACGTGCAGCATTAAAATTTTGCTTCAAAATGAATCATTAGCAGAGGCCTTTGTAATGTGACAGAAAGTTTATGGCAAGTTTATTCTTCCCTATAGGTCAGCTATAAGATGGTTTAAAATGTTCAAAGAGGGGAGACAATCAATTTTAAAAGAAGTGGATCAGAAGCATCAGTAACTGCTCTTAGGGAAGTAAACATTATCACTACCACTGCCATTTCAAAAGAAGTTCGTTGAATAACATTAAGAACACTATCAAAAATATTGAAAATTTCATTTGGTGTCACCCAAAAGTTGGTAGCACAAAAATGACTCTAAAGGTATATTTTTGTGGGGTGGGTACAGAGAGGGCTGGTACACAAACAACAGGGCATTGCATTCAGGATTTTTCACAGGTGCCGTTGATGTTAAAGGAAGATGTGGAATCTTTCAAAGGTTATCACTGCAGATGAAACTTGGCTGCAACATTTTAATCCTGAGACTAAATAGCAAGTCTCTGATTGGAAATCTCTGGTATCACCGACACCAAAATAAACAAAGTGGAAGTCATATCATTTTTTGATATTCAAGGGACAAAGTAGACAAGGGGGGTCTGAAAAGTTTCCGACCTAACAAAGATACAAGACATTTTTTCTGAAATTTTCTGAGTTGGAAACTTCTCAGACCACCCACATAGAATCTCATACCAGCACACAAAACTGTAAATGGAGCATACTATTGGGATAAGCAGCAAATTCTCCCTGGTCATATTAAGCACAAAAGGCCACATTTTAAAGCAGCAGACTGGATGCTACAATACAGTAAGGTTTGGCATCACATTGCAAATGTTGTCACTGAATTTCTCAAAAAAATCAATTTGAATTGCATTCCTCAATCTCTCTATAGTCCAGATCTAACACCATAAAATCTAAATGTACAATGAACATAGTTATGGTCGTGAATCAATGAACACAAGAAAGCCGAGACCGAAAATAAGTTTTTCCTGATCCCCAAAGAGAAGAAGCACCTTTGTGCCACCCAAGCATTTTTCATAATGAGAAGCAGGTGTAGATAGTAGAACTAAAAACATTTCAAATCACTATCGCTGTCCCCGATGCAGAACAGGAATCATCTTGATGAAACCTTACCATGATTAAATTATGCATTCAGCTATTTGGTATAACATGATTTTAATTTTTGTAAAATATTTTACATGAATAATAAATACATGATCACTCTTTATTGAACAGGTATCGGCCAAGATAAGAAAATAATCAGATTTCAATTAAGATAACTATTCAGAGTTTTATAACATCCTTACCTGAACATACTTCTGAACATGGGGAGTAAGATATGCATCAGCACAAGCAGTGAAACCCCTAGGAACCACTCGAACCATGGATGTTATTTTGTGGGATAGTGAAACATGACTAAAACCCAATTTCTCAGCTAGTTTACCAACCATTAGCTCATGTTCAGCATAGCTGAAAATGAACAAAATTACATGCATATATTTTCAACTGAAATCCACTATTCTAGATGCCAAAATCTATTACTTTTCATTAAATGTCAGATGCTTATTTCAGATGAGATCAGATTTCATCCTGTAGGATTTCATGCAATATAGTATCATTAAGGTATTCACAAATAGAGTAATACAGTTTTTCCAATAGGAATTTTTTCAAGTTATATATCAGATGCAATACTACTACCATCTTTTACAGATTTGGGAAGTTTATTTCAAATTCTCACACCCATCACTTTTGGTCCATTGAAGGTCTCTTTCAGATTAATTGGAATTAAAAGGTGCAAGTCATTTTTCCTTTGTATAGAGTAATTTTGGACAGGACAATTTTTAGGGAGCGAGTGACTGTTTTCCCAGATTAGAGCTATGTACCCATAACATACGAATATGCTTAGCAAGGGCAGAGGCTTTACAGATTAATGTAAGGGCCAAGAGGGTGAGAGAAGAGATTTTTTCTGTAAGATTTCCGACAGCTCTTTTTTGTGTCTTGACAATTCTCCAAGCATTTGAATTTGTATACTAATTTTAGCCGTAATACAAAAATGAATCTAATAGAAAATTAACAGATAATGTAAAATCAATTTTTCTCACGCATATGAATGCAGCAAAACTACAGCCAATGAGTTGATTCCTTTAGCCTTAATTTTCATCAATTTGTCTTTTAATATATCCAATCTGAGATCCTCAATGATAAGGAATTCCTCTCCAGTGGAGCCTTGAACACGTTTCCATGATTCAGAGCCAGGGACACAACAATCTGACCCAAATGAATTGCTTCCCCTCACTCCACCTTCAGCTGGAATAACTCGGCCATGCACTTCAATGACCTCCTCATAAAGGACTTCAGGAGTTGAAATTTCCTGAAATATTAATTTTTTCATTAAACTTTTTCTGTATGAATATCTAAAATAAAAAACAACACCTTTATGTAAATTACCATATGTCCTTGCTGATGTGGTGGAGGGTTAGGGTTGATGTGAGATGGAGAGTGATTGGTTAAGTGAATGGGCCAAAGAGGTGGTACGCAGGGGCTGAGTGGGGGAGGGTGAGGAGAAGCACTGAATTTGATGGTGAGTGGGTTGGTGGTGCTGGCAAATTTATACAAGAGTATTTGCATGTATGTATGTCATTTTCACCTGAAGATGACACGAAGTGTTGAAACCCTGGCCGTGTGAATAGACATAGTCCAAAGTGTTAAATACTATCCAATATGGAAATTTGCCACAAATTTAAGTCTGAAACAACATGATTCATAAATAACTTATTTGAAACCTGAATCCAAATTGGATGGCACAATTAAGGGGAGCAGAGGGAGCATCTCAAGAAATAGGAAGCATAAGTTAAACATTAAAGTAGAAGGGAATGAAATAGAACAGGTGACGTGGTTCAAGTATTGGGGAAATATTTTCAAACAAAATGGATGTAGTATCAGTTGCAGTAGTAGTATTAGATACACCAAAATGAATTGGAATTTATTTTAATATTCTTAAAAATAAACAAATACAAATAATTACAAATTTAAATACCTAACACAAGCAAAAGCAATCTCAGCAATCCCCACAAAATTGGATAATAGCACTAACATTTACTTCACTATTCTTTCTCAGGTAATTACACTATGAAGGGGTTTTAACTGGTGTAACCCTGTGGACATAAACAAATAGCTTTTAACTAAATTTCTCCATACTATTTAAGGACTGGATGTGTCCAACAGATTATATTCTTAGCTGTAGGTACTTAAATGGTCGAGCATAAATGATTTTATTTTTTACTGACAAACCTCCAATATACATGAATTATATAAGTGTCACAATGATTTTTCATCTCAAATAAATTATAAATAAGACATTGGGGTTAGGAAAAAAAGTACAAATACCAAATCAAATATCCTAGGCCTGGCTTGGTTGCCGATGTACAGAAGATCTTTAAATCCATGATTAATCACCAGGGCTACTCGTTCTCCTTTACGCTCCAACAAGGCATTTGTCGCCACAGTGGTGCCCATTCGGATCCACTCAATTTGAGAGGCATCAATCAGCTCTCCAGGAGGGATATTGATGCCAGTTTCCTTGAATGAATGCAAAATCATAAATTATATTTTGATTACAGAAGTTGTTGAAAAAAAGATAATTTTCAAATTTTATTTTTTTCAACAACTTCTGTAATTAACAACTTTATTCATTGAAAATATTGGAAGTTGTTGAAAATTTATGTATCCCATTCTTTCACTTTGACTATTTGCTAATAAATATACTACATATTTTCGTGAATTAAGTTAAATCAGGTAAAATTAATTCTAATACAAATAGAAACCTATATTCTCTGGGAGAGATTCATTTTTAAATCCACCAGGAAGCCAAAATGTGATTGCTCCTCTGATCTGCTCAGTGACTAGAGAAATAGAAAGTCCCCTCTCTCCCTCTTTTCTCCTCTAGTTGAAAGACTGGCAGTTTATAGGAGTGCAAGTGAGATGGAGTAGGTGAAATGGTTAAATAAAAGTACATTTCACAGTACCCAAACTGGAATAAAATAAAACAATGACGTTCCACACCTCATTGTCACACTCGCCCATTCTATAAATGAAGGCACCACTGCATCATACCTACCAACAAAGAATGCCATTCCTTGAAAATCCCATCTCAGTTATTTTTTCCTAGAAAACATCCCTGAAGAAAAAGCCATAAGAAGACAACCATAAGAGAATAAAAATAATTGTAGATATGAAATTGAAAATTGAGAACGAGGTGTGAGTGTGGCTGATCTACCATACACTTTAAGGAAATAGATTTTTCAGGGGAAAATGGCCAGAATATCATCCCAATGCTTAAGTATTCTCAATGATGTTGCAAGGTTGCATCTAATATGGATAAATGAAAAGCAATTGTAAAGTGACACTATTAATGAAAAATTTTTTCGCTGACTTGATTATGAAGACACCATGGTCATCAACGGCCAAAGAAAAAGTATTTCAGGGAAACCATGGGTGTTTCAAAAAAGTTTAAGATAAGAACCAATATTCATAGCATTGTGGGGCATGGTGAAACAATAAAACTCTGACTTAAAGGTCGCAGAGAACTTCATCAGTGACTTCTGAAAGCTCATACATTTTGAGGATTATCTGCCATAAGAGGTTTATAATTGTGACAAAATGGGTCTCTTCTGGAAAAAGATGCTGAAGCGAACCTATATAATGACAGATGAGATTGTACTTCCCAGCCAAAAGCTAATGAAAGGCCATCTCATACTACTATTTTGTGCCAATCAAAGTGGGGGTTTGAAAATTGAACCCCCGCTTGTTTATTGTACCATTCAGAAACTGTGTGAGCCTTCAAGGAGGGTAAAGTCCAAGAGGGGCAGGCTAAATTTGATGTGGAGGTTATGGAAAACTGTTGTATCATACATTGAGAAGCATCAACCTAACAAGGCAGTGGCTATGCATGCTACAAATTTCTTTGTCACACTTTCATGAAATTTTGAAGCATCAGCAAAAACAAATGTCTCTAGGCAGGTTTTTAGTAAAAAAGAATTAGGAAAATATAAAGTAATTATTTCAATTCTTATTTGTTTTGTACAAATCGAATTCGCATTTCAGGTTGGTTAATTCTGCACTAGAAGAAAAGATGAAGATGATTCATGCTCTTAAAGAATGTCCTAAATCCAATCTACTTTTCTTAGGATAAACCTTGTACATGATTTATTTTTTTGTCATGGGTCACATTATCATATTTTGCATTAATGATATGGAAAAATTGGTAAGCTTAAAGAATGTTTTGCTCAACAAAAAAATTCTGCAACTAATTTTACTCGTGATGCGAGGTACCACTGTACCTGCTGTATTACAGAGCAATGAACCTTTCTTCTTCTCCTTCCAGAAATAAAAAAAATCACAGAGTCAGGTAGCCAATAGGATAAAACATGATGAAAAGACAATGGGCGAAATTTCAGAGAGAGGGAAAATGGAGGAATTCCACAGGAGAAAATAGATGCACTATCCAAGGAAGAATTTTAAGTTTTGCCTGTGCATGAGTATCTATAATCGAGAACTCTTAAAAGCATTCTAAATTGGATAACCAGTTAAATTAAAATTTAAAAACTGCCAAACAAGGGTTAATTTACTATTTTATCCACTTTCTCTCTTTAAGATTCAAAATGCATAGCGATATTAGATGTAAACTTTATCAGTATGTACAGTATCTCTCTATCATCAAATACAATTATTGTTACATTTATCAAGCGTGAGTTGAATACCGAAGACTTCAAGTAAAAGTAAAATTTTTATGGTAGATAATTACGTGTAAAAGTATCTACTAATGAATTGTTCCTCATATTTTACCGAACCTCAAGGATTTTCTCTCCCAATCTTTCTGAAAGTGCCGTTCTTCTTCCTATTTTTTCTCCTACGTGTGTGGAGTTTGATTGGTATTGTTTTGTGAATCAAAGTGACAACGAATGATCATTTGCTGTCACTTTGCGAGCAAATTTATATCACTGAAATAGGTCAGATAAAAGCTTCATTTGTTTCTATTTCCTTTTAAGCGTGATGACCCGTAGTAAACCGACTACGGCCTGACAACTGCAACAAATGTTGTCAGAGAACTCTTGATTTGCATGTCATATTTCCATCAATTTAAAAAATCAGCCATTTTTTCCCAAAATATTGCATTGAATAATCCTATTCTCTAGTTTCTCTCCAGAGTGGCCAGCTAGTTTTTTTCAATCAGGGATTGATACGAAAACCATGATGATACTATTACTAGATACTACTACTACTAGCATGAAGATAGTAATGCGCTGGCCATGTCATTGTTTTTATCTCGCCATGCCTTAACGATAAGGACACTTTTGCGGTCTACTTTTTCGCCCGCGGGGATGTTCTGCACTAGCTCCGCCGCCATTGATGCCCGAAGAAAGCGCTTTTCCTACGTGCGAGGAACGTGCATCACGGAAGATCCTAAAACTTCCCTTGCCCCCCTCGGAAGATGCTCGTCTTCCCTTGACTCCCGCCCACCATCACCCTCTCGCAGAGGGAGGCGGCGTAGCAGAACGTCTCAACAATCTAAACGGCCATTGGATGAGAATAAGTGGCTGTTATGAAATGCCACCGTGTGCGTGTTATCTGGTATGGAAATGAATGAGGGGGCAGACGTTTGTAGAAGACAACATGGGGGGAATGGCGGCGGTGGAGATAAAACCGGCTGCTGTGCACACAGTGGACTCCTTCGGTTCGTTTAAACAGAATGGTTAAATGTAAACGGATAGGTCCAGGAGATCGACGTATTCGAGACATTATGGAGGGCAGGATGATGATAATTTGGGTTCGGATGTTAAATGATGGATAACTCAATGAAATAATCTTTGAAGTAATAAACATGGTTTTACGGTGAGGTTAAATTACCATCTCACCATCTTCAGACTTAGCTTAGAGTGCGCGATCAGCATATTTTTTCCCATCAAGAAAGTACGAAGTCGGAAAGCCCCACTCGCTCAAGAGTGGGCGTAAGATGAGACGCGTAACTATGATGCTCGTAGGTCTGTCTTGCGAATGGTCAGAGGAAAGAAGATTTAACAGATGACTGGTAAACTTCAATTGAAAATTTAAAGAGGATGGATCCAGTCCTGAAGTAAAATCAATTATTCTCGACAGAGTTGAGAAAAAAATAAAAATCGCAAGCGCAAGATCGGGGGAATGAGGAGGATGTGGAATCGGTTCAAATATCAAGTTTCGCAAAGCCTCCCCAGTTACGCACGAGGTGTTTGGCGCCAGTCTGCCTTTAACACAGCAAACTCGATGTCAGAAGTGTTTTAGAGTCTGTATATACTAAGAAGAATTTACCGTTGCACCTCGTTCCAGAAATTCGGTCACATAAACTCGGTGAGCATCCCTAAACACAGTGAAAAGAAGTTTTTTGCGGATGGTTGTCTTTTGAACTTTTGAGTGATTCGTCGGTCATTTTGAATCAAATCTTCGACGAGTTTGCCATGTTTATCGTCTGTGGCAGTGATCAGACGTCCGCTGCGCGTTTCAGCAACGGTTATGGCTTTTCCAGGCTCAAAACCACGAAATTTTACGACCCGTCGATTGACAGCAACATCAACTACCAACAGCATCGTCACCATAAACAGCCTTTAAACGACGATGAATCTCAGTAGGAGCCACTTTTTCAGTAGTTAAAAATTCGATTGAAAAAAGCACGCTATTGAATTCTAGTTGACATAGCACTAGAACACGTCTCCATACATTCACTTCTCAAAATACATTGGATGAATGTAAAGACCTCAAACCTGCGCATGCGTGTAGAGGGAGGAATGTTACTTCCACATGCCACCATGAGTGCTTCTGAAGGTCATTTTGTTTGTGGTCTACAAGCATGTGTGCATTAGTTTTCAACCTACCCCCGTATTCAGATCTGGTGCCCACCGCTATTTACATTCAAAGTATGTAAGGATATTCGCTTTCAATTTTCGTTTTCCTTTCGAAACCAATGTTTGATTAATCTTCTGAAGTGAAGTCAATATCAAAATATTTGTGCAAAATATACTTTGCAGCCCGGTGACGATCTTTTTCACTACCGTGTTCGCCTTCCTAGATAACTCGCAATCATAAATTTCCAGTTTTCAGCATCCGAACAATGGGACAGGAGCAACTGCTTTCAACGATTGTATCTTTAAGAGGGACATAAATTACGATTACATAAGATTCGCAACTACGTTGTTATGTACCCGAGATCCATGAATTCTCTAATATTATCCTACCACCAAATGGTAACCCATGAGACGACATATTCTTATGCAAAAACTTATCGCCTTGTATCGCTCATCTACATGCGTCTTGCGAAGTTTGTTTTCTTTGCTGCTCATTGGCAACATAACCTTATTTCCATATGCTCATTTATTATTTAATTTCCAAAACCTAAAACCAAAGAGAACTGAAATTTCTGAGAGAATTGTTTCTATAAAAACCCATCCTTTAAGAAAATCCCACCACCAAATCAAACTACCCAATTTCTTTATTAGAAAATGCCTCGATGAAAGTAATTTCTATTTGGCAGAACATACAGTGGAGCTCGAACATTATATTCTTTGCAAATAATCAGACCCTTCTTGCAAATAATCTGGCCCTTTGACTCTCACAATTACATTGCATCTCAGGTATCGGATTCTTGAATCCAATACCAGTCATCAGGATATGTAAGACGACGCCAAAACTGGAAAAATTATTGTGTGCAATGGCACCCGAAAAAATTCTGCTGTTCGAAAAAAACATTGCATACCACATAGATTTATTCAACATACTATATTTCATTGAAGTAAAAAATGCGAATATTCTCCTTTGACGCGTAGCGGAGCTTTGGCATTGGGTTTTAGCGCGAGATTCTTGATATTAACTTTGGTTTTAACATGGGCAGAAAGTTTAATAACTAACTTTTCATGCGTGCATAATACATTCCGTTGCCAGAGCAAGTCTAGATATTTCCAATTTCGGCAAATAACTCAACGTTTGAAAATTATGTACGAGTAATATATAAATCATCTGATATTATGTTAAGAATGTAAACTCAAGACATGATAAAAAATGTGGCTAACCATTTGAAACATTATTCGCAACATTTCTCCAAGTTAATCTAGTTGTCTCTAAGTATCTGAACATCCCCTGCCCATCTCACGCAGGTATTAGCATTAAAAACATGGTAGCTCCTAATCCTGAAAAATACGTACTGCAGAGGCGTCGTGATTGGTTCATCCTTCCCGTATTGATTTCAAACGTGGAATTACCGAAAGCAGGGAAACACACAGGAGATCAACACATATCCTTACGTCTAAAGAATGGATTTTTAAGTCGGAAGATTTCTCACGGGTGGATGATTTGACTACTATTCATCACGAAATCCGTACCGATTATAATCGGTACGGATTATCGGTACGTAATCTATAATTACTAATTATAGATTACGATGGAAAAACACTATAAGCAGTGTGATTATGTAATAACCAAGAAGGTGAGGTTTCGTTTCTTTATTTAATTATATTTTCAGTTTTGCCTATAGCTAGAATTCATCGCTCAACGACGGTCTTTTATATGCCGACGTGCACTATACCAAGAAAAAAAGTGTATGTGGCATCTCAGAAGCGAATTTTAAATGTGATCGAAAGCTTTACGAATTACCAAAGAATATATGTATGCTTTTCTGAGATATACCTATCCTTCTTTGCATCGAAACGAATTTCAAACTAAATTTTCGACGACTTTTAAGAGGACATTACTAATAATAAAACAAGTTTCCAACAAGTGGAGGCCACGCACAGTAAATTGTGTCGTGCCAATAAGCGCACCTTAAAAGAAACACCTGTTGGCAAACGCTCTCAATTCTTATCCGACTAAACACTGACCACACGCGCTGTGCGTCAATAAACTTTGGGTAAATGAAAATTGGACAAAACAAACGCTCATGACTCCAGCTGAACACCCTCTAAGAAGTGAGGTTGTGGGAGAAGTGGAAGAGATAGGTAGGAATCAGTGGAGCGAGGAATATATCCCGGGTTCAGAGGTTATCTTATTCACACAATTGAATGGATAAAATAAGCAAGGAAATTGGTGAGCAAATTTGATATTCCAAACGAAGAGCTGAACTTTGTTAATGAATCCCAGTAACCCATTATCCCTAAGAAAGTAGGTAGTTTATATGCATTAATGACTTTACCCAGATTCAGCCCGCGTTCGTAGGGGCGAATGATTTAAAATTCTTTACTACGAACTCACAATACTTTTTTATTTAATACCTAATGATATTAATATGAGCCAATAAAATACTTTAGTCTTTTCTAACGAACTTGATGATTAGATGTCACAATAAAGTATAAGTATTGTAGCAAAAAATTAAGTTGAATGTAATGTCACTTGCTTAAAATGTAATTTCCGAACATCTATGGACATAGACTGAAAAGAAACAACATGTGAACTTATGAACTATAATTTACCTCTTGTAAAATTCTTCTTATCCCTTCTCTTGGTGCATCAGAATAGTTAGCTGGATCAACAGATAACAACTTCATCACACGTACTTTTCCGCCTGGACATTTAGAATATACATCTGTGAATGTTCCACCACGGTCAATTGCGAACTTAAATTTTTCATTTTTATCGCTATGGTCCATTGCCACTTCTAGTTTACTGACTCTTATCTCTTTTGAACTACGTTCTTCTCTAAATCGCCGATTGACCGTTCCTTGTTGAGGTCTGCTATTCGATATACATTTTCAATCAAAACGATTCTAAAGAATTGCTCCGATTGTCGAGATAATCGATTCTTATTGAATCAATCTCGAAGACAGTGAAAACGTTCACAATGAATAACTGATCTTGGCCCACGGAGAGTTAGCCCTCTACTACTAAGCAGACGATGGTGATATGGATTTTTCAGTCACACCAACATAAATACTTTTGCACGAAGCTCCTAAACCATTGCATTGATTTCATTACATTGGATACATAATATACTCAGTAATACTCCCTATGATCACTACCAATGGCAACACCAATATTAATTACGTAGTATATGATATACAGCCGTAGTAAGATAACTAAGCGTACGTTAGCCCAAGAGGTAAGTCCTCTTTTATAGCGAAAGGAAAACCTTTTGAGACAATATCTGGTAAACTAGAGTATCTTTTTTTTTCAAAAAATTTCCGTAATCCAAACCACTTCTTCCTCTATCTGCAGGCATTCGCGTACCCCATGCTTATTGGGCAGTTTAGGATCCAAGGCCCACTATTTGTCACCAGAGTCGTCGTTTCACACCAAAAATCAGAAAGTACTAAACAATATCTCCTAACCCAGTACTTTTTTTCTTACAATTCCAGATTCCTTACTCTATCTACAAGCATTTGCTTACTCCAGGCTTATTGCCTAGTTTACGATGACTGTTTTGGCAATTGTTGAGGATGACCTCCATGGCCTTGATTCCCCTCCATTCACTCTCATCAATTCCAGGATGGACAAGCCATTCTCCTTCTCAAACCTGGCACCATGGCACAGAAGGGAAATCCATACTTGGGCATCTCCATTTCACTGCTCCTGCTGTTGGCCTTTGAAGTAACACAACCGGTAGAGGATGAAAGCAACGTGACTACTCTGTGGCAACCTCTTCCCTGCTCTCCTTGCCTATGCCCCAAGAGTCCTTGTAGGTGGAGAAGAGTGAGTATGGTAGCGCTAGGCTCATGTCCTCATTACAACTGTACCTTGTATTATTTGTTCATGCTTATTTGTAGCAGTGGGTTTCCTGCAACAATGTTGTTTATTCATTTTTGTAATTCATATTAAAGGTCTGGATATGCAGTACCATTGTGTTTGCATATCAGTCATGATATTTCATGTATGATATTGAGAAGAGTCCAACAATAAGTTAATTTTGGAGTCCCTTGGCTTGATGAAACATGTAGACATGGACGGTTCAATACCTATATATTATAAATAATTAGATTAAATCATGAAAATAAAATCGTAATATATATTAGTATAAAATACATGCAATCAGTACCTATTCTTTAGTACAACAGGATTCATCGATCAGTACCTATTCTTAGGCACCACAGGATACGTATTCATAGGCTAATGTGTACTTCAACGTTATCAAATTGAACTCGCAACTATAGTTCTCTAATAATGAAAAAATATAATTTTCTAATTATACAGAAATTTATTTAGACACAACCCAGGTTTCGACTTTCAACATCATCATCACCTGACAAAACGCCTCAAACAAACAAAGCAGTTCTCTAAATAAGAGTTTTATGTTCATTTGTAATTTGATTTTAGCATATCAGCAACTGATTTAAAAATAAAAAGGGTATTCCTTTGTCTCTATAGATAAAAATTAACTGTTTCATAACTGTCATGTTTGAATGAATTGCCAAGTGACAACAACCTGCAACTTGTATTCGCCGCCACACATACTTAGCCACCCAACTTTTTCATCTTTCTAGATTAGGTGAGAAAGTGCAAGAACTTTCCATTTCCCCATTATCTCTGTACATAATTCCACTTTTAGGGATCTCAATTTATATGAATGTTGAGGTGTGTCGTTTTCTCAATGAAAACCTCCTATGAAAAAACATTGTATATTACCAAGAGACCAATTCATTTGAAAAATGTCATTAGTAATTTTATGAGGCATTGACCCGGTAATTGGATATTTCACAGATTTGACTAACGCGAATCCCACAGAGTTCCTGATGAAGTAAAAGCCCCTCACTCCGACGACTGACACATGGGTAAATAAAAAGCCTCAATGCTGCGAGCAAAGTAAAACCAAGAAGGAGGTCGAATCGGAAGTTTTGTTAGGTACGACGACAATGAATTCACCATGTAAGAACACGGGTCTCCCGAGGAAGAAAGCGGGTTCCCTGAACGCTGGCCTTCCAAAAGAGGGGAACTGACCTGAGAATGAACTGAGGGTCACGTGGAGTTTCTGTACTGATGCCGAGTTAAATGGCGAGTGGGGCATTGAGATTCACCCATTGAAAAAGAATTGGTCGAAGATGTACTACGTATTGCCAACTCGACTCCAGAATGAGCAAGCATGAACTGAGGGATAGAGTAATGAAAGTAAGCAGTGAGCGAGAGGAAAAGTTGGTAGCAGAACTGTAGGAACAAGTCTACCGCTTTGGGCTTTCAGAAGACATTACTGCATAAGTTGCTCCATTAATATTGAGCGTTATGGAATGAAATGCAACACAGCAATAGTATATAATTCCCATCGTTTGTCACACATAAGATGAGAAAAATTATTAAAAGGTATTTCTAATTACCAAAGGAGCATTATGCAGCAAATATGACATTGCATTTAGTGTCTGCAACTAATGGAAAGATTCAGATACTGCACTTTTTGCTGCTATCTATGGCAATAGTGTTGTGTTCAATCAAATATATTTCCATAGTAGTTTTTTTCTGCAGTGGTTTTGCATAGTAGTTGTAGTTAGGGGAGGTGAATAAGATCTCGGGTCATTATCGCCTCTAGAGTTCGGTTGGTAATTTGGTAAAGGTGGGATATTCAGGTAATGGGAAGAAAGGGAGGAGAGAAACCCAGTATTAGCACTTGTCTACCCTAAAGGAAAGGGGCCAAAAGATGACATTTCCCATCCCAAAACCAGCAAACATCACTTGAAGTACTCTGCACATAGCTCCCTAGGAGGGATGCTTATGAAATATTCTGGTCCCACCAGGATTCCTACCCAGGCTTTTAGGGTGAGAAGCACAAAAAAGCCACCAAACAAACCTAATGCCCTATTCCCAACATTTTAAGTTTCTTTCAAGCAAATTTTTAATTTCTATGGAAAATAAAGTTGAACTACCTAGGGGTTAAGGGAAGTTGTGGAAGAGAGAATTTTTATGGACCAAGGAGGATAAGAATGTACAAGTATATTGGAGATAAATGACTGATTAATGAGGGAGGAATTTGGCAATAAGATTTCATCAAATTTGTGTTAGCTTCCCAAAACAGGGAAAGGCAGCTGTGCATCAGGATTATAGAACAATTACTTTATTCACATGCAGCTTCTGTGGCACTTATGTTGATCAATAATATCATGGCGAGAAGGTAAAATGATTATTTAGGTAATCATCATTTCTTTTCAGGAACAGAAAATGTATGAGTGATGCCATAGCAGTAACGAGATAACCAACGGAGAGGAACATAAGATTAAAATCAGCTTGTAATTATTTGCTAAGTAGATTTAGAGAAGGTGTTTACAGAATTGATTGGGTAGAATTAATGAATCCATAACAGAAGATAGGAGTATATTTGAGGAATATGGACTTATCCACAACCAATACATGTCCAAGATTGCTCAGGTGCATAATTTAGTCAGGCAAGGGACTGCTATCTTTGCTGCATGATGTAGAAAATCTAATTTAGTAATGCAAGTGGAATAACAATTTTTTAAATTTTTGGTATAATCTTTGCAAATTTCCATTTGAATGCAGCATAATTTCTTAACTGACTGTTACTTTGTAGTGAAAAATCATAATTTTTCGCCCACAGCCTCGTATTGAATAGAAGATGAGATTGGATCAATCGGCCAAACTTACCACAAAAGGCAGCAGGAAACTACCACTGATATTTCCAATTCCTGTACCAATTTCTGTAATAATTTGATTGACCTGTTGTGTAAAATTGTATTTAACAGCTTAATTTTTTATTCTTTTTTCTTGTTGATTGGGAAACTGATGTTAATGAAATGGGGATTTTCTTTTTTTTTCTTAAAGTTTTGTGTTTGGAAGTTTTCTTTAAGTGTTTTTTTGTTACTGACTGATTTTATTTATTATCTTTTGTGATGTTGATTCATGCCATGTTATTTTTCCTAAGGCAAGTTTGACTATAATGCTTGGGACTTGTGTGCCACCTGACATTGTCTATCTGCACGTGTAAGAATTCATAATAATAATTTCTCCTCATACACTAAAAAACTTTGAGGATTTAAAATAAAAACTATGGATTTTTGGAATATCTAGTTCCGATTTGGAGATTCAATAATTCCCCAATTGAATCTTTCGGGAAAAAGACAATCTGGTGGGTTTTAGGATTTTTGCAAAGGGGGACATGTTAATGTAACAATGCAGTGAGTACAGTTTATATCACATGAAACAAAAATGCACAAAATAATTCCCAAGTTCTCATAGCATTGATTTGTACAATAAACAAGCTAATAGTATGTAACTAGCTTCTAAATATACTATATGCATTCTAAATAAACTCCAAGTAACCAGGCACTAACCATGCACTTGTTCTCTCAGAGTTGACAGACAAAATGAGAAGGATAAAGGGAGTGTATTATTGATTATTATTTGATGAGTTCAGAGATTCAATCAATTGTTGGTATCAATAAATCAATATTACTTCATTTTTATTTCAGCTCTAGTGTTGAATTACATTTTTACATCCTTCTTGCCCTTTTAATTCCCTAGAATTTAACCATTCATTTTGTAGCTAATGCCTTTTGGATAAAATCTTAATCCACTCCCAAGAGATTTCTTGAGTTGATGATGATGATACTATACCAATGTCCAACCAAAGTATAATCTGATTGGATCCTCAATGTATTTAAATGCATTTTTAATCTGTGTCATTATACCTCTAATCTAAACCATAAAAACCATAGACACAGTAATCAACCCGAAGGTCGGTTTAGTAGGTGATGGTAGAGCTCACCCATGTACCAAGCCCGATGGCGTGTGAATATTCACACATCAGGGTAGGGGGGCTAGTTCCTTTCCCTGTGCTGGTTATGGTTTCCCAGGAAGATCTGGAACCCGAAAAATCAACTAGCTTGGGTGGAGCTGCAGGTGCCCAGAGTGCCTTGCCCGGGAATCGAACCCGGGATCCTCCAGTCAGTAGTCCAATGCTCTACCCACTAGACCACTGCGACCCATAATCTAAACCATCCAGTAGCAATTTGGATGTTATTTATCATATAAAACTGAAATGATTCCAAATGCATCCACTTATTCTTACATGGTATTTCTCTGTTGCCACCTCTCCCTTTACCCATCGTTAGATTTTAATTTCCTATCAATATTACCTAATGGTTTTGTTTCAGGAATTCTACATTCTTCCTCTAGTTATCCAAATACACTCATTATTTTTTTGGAATGATTATCAGAGTAATTATCACCAGCTCGTTGTTCATATACAGAACAATTTTCTTGTAGTTTGATTTGATAATCTTGTGTTACACTGCACTGATGCACTCTTAAAAAGGAATATTGACAGAGTGACATCTTCACTGCTATGGCATCACACATACTCATCCTCTTTCTAACCGAAAGCTGTTTCCTGAATAATCATTAGCCTTATTCTCCATTCTCATTACTACCTTAGATACATTTAAATCAAACTCAAGGTCCTATACAGTGGAACCTTGCTTAACGAGCACCTTGCATAGCAAGAAATTTGCAGAATGAGAAAAAATATTTTCTCAATTCAAAAACCACTTACATAATGAGAAACATGTTGCATAATGAGTGATGAGGAGAGGGGGATTCCCAGAAATATTGCGTGTCTGCTGCTTTAGTTTTTGTTTAGCACTTAGTCTGCTAGCACCTTCACATCACTAGTGATTTCACATTTTTTTCAAACCTGTGTTCAGATATATTATTTGTAGTTTTTTGTGCAATATTTAATAACCCTAGCAGAAGTATCATTCTGTAAAGTTTTGAATAATGGGAAATCACTAGTGACAAAGTCCAGAATGGCACAAAAAAATTCACTTTGCCCCATAATTGCCCATTGCTCATTATAAGTGTAGACAAGATTATCTTCCACTTAAGGTATGCTCAACAAATGAGGAAGTACAATGAATGGTGGGCAAAGAGAGGGGTTTGTTGGGAGAAATCCTATGGAGGCAAGAAAAAAAATGGATGAAAGGCATATTGAGCGGCAGTGGGATGTTGAAGACAGTAATAGAGGGGAGAATCTTAGGCAAATGAGGAAAGGGAGGGAACAGGATAGGGATGTTAAACTGGATGAAGGGAGGAAAGAAGTACACAGAGATGAAGAGGGACCTAATGTAGAGTAGGTTGCTAGATTGGGTTTTGTTAGGAGTCACAAAATATTTATTTGATAGTTGTGTCCATCCAAAAACCTACCTTAACCGATAGATTACCTGATAATAATTTTTTAAGATATGCTCATAGTAATCATATAGTCATGCTCCAAGGATAATTTCAATGAAATTATTAATCATTCTTGGCTTTACTATTCATATACTTTCACAAACTATATGCCTCAAAAAAGCTATCACAAATATTATTTTATATTTTCTCTTTGTTCATGGAATAAAAAAACAAAATAGTTCAAATCAATGGGAAAAGCAATACTAGTTACATCGGTACAGCCAGTGAGTTTATCCAAAACTAAGTTGAATATGTGATTGATGCCAAGTGTATTCCTTAAGAGAAAACTGCCCATAAACTAAAACAACCCAATTTTTTTACTGTTTCATTTTACTTGGGTATTTTTATAATTAAAATAACTAATGAATCTACAAAATATGAAAACAAATTAAATACTATATTTATAATGCATATCTCTTTTATATTTTTATTGACTTGGTTCTGCAGAAATTATTCTTTGGTAGACATATCCCAACCTGGACTGTCACCTGGCTTAGTGCCCAAAATCTGTTTTACAGAATTGCCGTTTTGCTCGGTGTTTGAAGCGATGACTTCAGAGGACCAAGTTAAGAATTTCGGAAAAAAGAGGACCCACTTCCAGTTCTCTTTCAAAAATTTATTAACGTGACGAATGCCAATTGACTGGGAGTGCATAGACCCCGGACACCCATTTTCACGAAATCCAGGGCTGAAGAGGAATGTTACTCCCTAGTTCATTCCGATCGTGAACCAGAGCGCCTACCCTCAGGGATCCCCTTCTCTCACTTGCGAGTCTCCAAACGCCCATGTGGATCGAAGGCCAGATGGTATGGTCGTACGCAGATAGTAAAACTATTAGACTGTTTGGAAGTATCCCTTTCTTACTAGGGGTTATTTTTCGGGTATGTTTTCCCGCCTTTTTAGTCTCCTCTTACGACAGGCAGAGATACTGCGGGAGAATTCTAAATCCCCCTACCCGCAGAGGGTAGGGAGGGGCTAACTGCAGGACTCCAGTTCGCTCCAGTGCAAAGCCCCGCGAATTGCGCACTTTCGGAATTGAAATGGACTAACTATTCCCTCCGCCTCCTTTTCCATCGTCCCAATTCGATATTTCACTCTCTTGTGCAAAGTCTCCCACTCAATAACCCCACTAGCCTCCCCCGCCTTACCCTTATGTCCCCCCTTACTTGCTGACGGGCATTTGGTCTCGCCAGTTCGCTTTGAGAACCGGTATGGGCATGTCGTCAAGCTACTCTGGAGAACACTGAGTGGTCGAAATCACGGATCACTCTATAACATTGGTGAGTGGCGATTTCATATAAGCCCACGTGCAAACATACTGTGGTAGTTTAGGCTTCTTCTTAAATATGTTCAGTGTATCAAGTTTCTAATTGTCATGTTTCGATTATCTAGATCTTTGGGTCACTTTCCAAAATTGACGGTTGCATGCTGGTACGTAGGTAGTCAACCAACAATAATTTTTTGAAATGTGCTTTCTCTTGCTAGCATCCGTTTATCATACACTGAGCAGAGGGTTGAAGTACGCGGTAAATTCGATCTTAACCTTAGAGCGGCTGCGCTATTTTTTTGTACCTATTTGGGGATCGCGGGTTGAAAAAACACCCAATTTTCATGGCCCCATACCTCGGGCCAAGTATGACTCCATGAGGGCTCATTTTTTTCGTCTTTTGATCAAAAATCAAGGGAGCTAAATAGTTTTGGCTAAAAGTTTGAAGGGTCAGGGAAAGTCGACCAAGAATGGGGTCGTGAACGAACGCTGTTTCTTTTTGCCGCGAGATTTAAACCAGTCTGTGGTGTTTTTCACCTAGCGTTCCCGTTCTAGGATTAAGCTTGGCTCAATTGTCGTTGGTTATTCTCCTGGCGATGTATTAATGATGGTAATCACTAGGGATTGGGATGCTGCGGTGGGTAACGCACTAGCTTCTCACTCAGAGGGTTCTACTTTGAATCCTAGAGGCGGCGGGCATTTTTCAGTGGTATTTCGCTTTGGGACGTTAAACTGCGGACCCCTTGCCACCTTTCGTTAAGAGTTGACTACTGCCGACGTCAGGTTTCTCTCCACCCTTCCTTCTTTTTCATCCATCTTTAATGGTGCTAATGACCAAATGCTTTAGGCCACCTCTCCAAAAATTACAAATATTGTCGATCCTCGGCAAAACGGAGGTTGTAATCACGGGCGCAGTAGCTTACAATTCTTGTATGAACCCATTGAAATTTCGCATTGCGACGTCCAATTCTTCATTGTAGACGCTCCACAATTTATAACATCGCTTGGCATGCGATTCGAAATGGGTAGAGACAGCAGATTCAATCGCATGTTAAGTGGATAAAAATTCAACCTGAATTTCGTAGTTCATTCCTTCGTGCACGACGGTGGCACCCCAATAAGTATAGCGCTCGCCATCTAAGCACAAAAGCTGTTCGCTCAAATCTAGCGTCGGGTTTGCGAGCGACTGGAATGTTTCCCAGGAATCCTTATTAGGAAAACAAAGCAACCATCCCGGCGCGTTGGAGCTCGGCGAAATTAGCCACCAATTCCTCAATTTGGTCACTCTTAAAAAAATACTATTTTGAAATTGCTTTCTCTGCAGATAAGCTTCAGGCTTCACTCCTAGGCTGAAGCAGGCCAAGCTTCCCTCATCATTTCATCTTAGGTCTATTGTAGGAAAATCACCTGGGAATGTCCACCTGTTGCCGAGAGGAGAAAATATGGGTAAAATATTATAACTTAAGTTGCTCTGGCTCTACTGAAACTATTTACCAAATATTTTCACTCACTTCCCAAGTGTTATAAGTACGATGATGAATTATTTTCAAGAAACTGCAACAGTAACTTTAACGGAGTCACCCGCTATGTGTGCATTATAATGCAACTATTTCAGAGAGTAAAAATCTACATCTATCTAAAATTTACTCTCTGAAATGGTTGCATTATAATGATGAATTATATTTTGTCTTAACAAATAGAAGTGGTGTAAACTTTGAGACTGTAATAGAACCGAGAATATAACATTACTATGCATTTTCCACATGACTTGAAATTTGTGACGGCTAAAAGTCAGTCTTGGGTGCCTAAAGATGACGCCTGTGTTGAAATTAGATATAGTAAATAAGTTTTGTGGGAAATGCATTGCATTCTCCTTTCATACAAAAATAAATTTCCATCCAATCAAGCCTGATAATGAGTGTATTAAAGGGGAGAAAGTCATGACAGGTGACTGTAGGAATATACTGGGGATGTTGGGTGGAATGGAGGGAGGTAGAATGAATGTGGACCAGAAGGATTTATTGTTGTGTTTTTTCAGGTTTTCTTTTTTTGGCAAGGTTGAGAAGTGGTAGTGTTTGTCTTTCCATTGCCAACTTGAAACTTTTATTTACCTATTAACTTATTTTATTATTTACAACTTAGTTTTATCATTTAGTACTCTAAGTTAAAAGTATGTTTTACCTGTTATTGTGAATTCACCTATTTAAAAAATCATTCCATAATGAAAACTTACTTGTAAAATATGGCACCAATTTCTGGTGGTGGCAAAAGATTTGGAGAGACCACTTCTTAACTATGTAGTATCTGTCAAATCAAGTTGAGTTTATGTAGGTTATTTTGTATTAATATGACCAGGTGATTTATCAGTTTTACGAAACCCAAGGTGCAATTAATTAGCTTTTTTTTAGAGTAGAGTAGACCATGGTGAAAGCATCACATATTTGGAAAAAACAATCTAAAAAGTAAGCAAAGAAGTCCAATTTGTAATCATCTCAATTATGCAAGATTGTTACCTACCTTATTATTTATTGAAAAAAGTCATTTTTCAAATATCATCATTAAATTAACATAATCTTATGTTGGAAATTGTGTGCAATTATTTCTTCTGAGAAATGTGGTAGCCAATGGATTAGATAATTCACTTGACTGTGAAAGACCATGCCTGATTCCTGGTGACTTTGGAAAATTCCCAGCTTCACTGTAACTTTTATTTTTATGATGTTCAATATGCAAATCATGGGCTGCTCGAGCTGCCTCATCTCAGTTCCTTAATTTTGGCATGATTCCCTAATTTGTCAAACACCTTTGCAACCGGGTGTGAGATATTGTCAACCTTTTTAATCCCACATGCGTTAGACCTTTGTGAGGTGAATTGCATGCTCATACTTATAAAAATCAATCTTTGTGCTGATCACTGTGGTTACTCATGTTTAATCATATGGTTAGTTTGATTTTCAAATTTGACTTAAAGCATCATGGATTTGGGTGAAACCATAGCGCATACTTAGCTTATGCTGACTGGGATGTTATTTTCATATAGGTTATCCAACAACATTAATGAAATCTTAGGTTGGCTTTGATTTAACTGACCTAGTAACAAGCTGAATTTTGTGGCATTCACTAATCAACAGGATAGTAATGGGGCCAGTTTCTTTTTCAGGTATTACTTTGTAGTTTCCCAGGAAGATCTAGTACCCGAAAAATCTCACAGCATGGATGAAGGGCATAGGGTCTCAAGAGGCATCACTCTGAATCAAATCAGGCCCTGAGGGCAGTAAACCAACACGCTACCCATTGGACTGCCAAACCCCCTTGCTTAGTTTGTTTTAAATATATTTTTAAATGAGTGAAGCCAAACAAAATTAAAATTTCAGTAAAATCAAAATTAGCTTTAATTCTTCACCTAAATTTAACAAGTATTTTTAACCACAGTAAATGTTGTGTCAAGAACTTGCTCAACTTCTCTAAAAGATAAAGAAATCATTATGGAAGCTAATGAAAATTTAAATTACTCTAAACAATGTGAAAGTGTCATGTTAAAGTTGCCCTTTTCATTTTTTCTTCATGTTGAAAAATATTTTAATAAGAATTACCTTTGGCAAGATTAATTATTAACAGGTCAGTTTTTGCCTAGTTACTTTTTATAAAATTCATTTTGACACAATGTCAATAGAAAAATAAATTAAATCACTGCAGGTTACTCAGTAAAGTTAAGTTTTAAATGCATAAGTAAGAAGTAAATTTTTAACACTTTCATTTTAAGTGAAACCATCAGTCTCAGCATACATGTACTTATGTAATAGTTTTGCAAAAAGATGCAGGTCCTTGCATTTAATCATGCAATATTGCAGGGGGATATTGATTTCGATCTCAACAAGAAATAATTACTTATACATTCAATACCAAGTTTTAAGGTCTACATGTTTAATAAACTGATGTTTGGAATATTGATGTTAATAATCTGTGTTCTAAACTGCGCACTTTGATGTACACTATTTGGTTCCTGCACGAGTCTCCAGAGGTGTTAAAACTCGTATCATTCAACTTTTTTCTCCAGGGAATTCATATGGAATAGTGTTCTTGGGGATCATCTGTAGCTCGACGATATTCCCTTGCGAGTTCCATGAACTCCAGGATAGCAACAAGTCCATCCACTTCGATTGGCTGGCTCATCCTGGTTCTCTAAGCAATATTCTTCATTTCTTGTTTCATATTTGGTCACCTATTGGGAGATATAGCTTACATCGGCAGTTGAGGAAAGTGGAAGGGGAGGCTAAGCAGTGGTTGGAGCAATGCTTTTAAAAAAATTAATCTGGTCAACATGCACAAACATATTAATGCATTTTAGATTCAATTTTCTTAAATGGTATTAATGGGTGAAGCTAATCATTTCAGCAAGCCATTCTTAACCATTGTTTATCACAGATATATTCATTTAGAGGTGTTTTATCTGTTAGTTTTAGACAAATTAATGTATTGTTGAAAGCTAGTGAAGTTGCAGCAGTTGTTAATCAAATAACTTCCAATAAATTGGCACGGATGAATTGGGTCCATTTCACTAAAATACCATTTGTATGAAATTCATTTCCATTCAAAGGAAAGCTTAATATCCCTTGATATTTCACTGGATTACATGTATAGATTTTAAGTAAAAGTTTCGATTTTGTTTTTTTTTTAAATTTTTAAAAGGGAACCATCTTTCAATTTTAAACCAGTAAATATTTCTGTAGGCCTCTTGAACACAGTCTTTTTGTTTTTGCTTAAAACATCCTAAGATTAGTTTAAAAAAAACACTAACTAAAAATTCATAATCATTTTTAAATTGTCTCCTCAGGTCTTCCATTGGATGCTTATGCTAGGTGGGAAAAGGATAAACCGTGGGAATTGAGGTTGATCAAAAAGCTTTCTCACTGAAGAAAATTTGGACCGCAGGTGTATATTTCCTTGCTGGTGCCAAGTTGGACACTGCCGTCAGCATCTAAAGAAGTGCACTTCGTGTGGGTGTCAGGCTTAAATGAGGCCTCTGAATAGACTGCAACTCATCTGCTAATTTTGTGGAATTATTACTTTCTGAGACGGTATTTCAATAAAATTCTCAATAAAACTAGAACTAGTTATAATTCCTCACCTAAATTTAACAGAAGTATTTTTACCCACAGTAAATGTTATGTCAAGAACTTGATCAATTTCTCTAAGAGATAAATAAATCATTATGAAAGCTAATGAAAATTTAGATTACTCTAAATAATGTGTGTCATGTGCATTAAACGAGCCATCGTGTGAATATTAAGTGAATCCAGACTTGGATCCCATCGTTAGTACATGACTATACAAATACATGCAGTGACTCACATGTAACCGAGCCAAATGATGATGCTAACGTCTTGCAACTCAGAAAATAATTTTCAAAATCCAATTAAATTGGCAATAAATTTCTCTAAGGAATATAATGCAACCATTTCAGAGAGTAAAAATCATTCGCCTTGACCGGTATTCGAACCCGAATCCCTCAATATCCGGCTGAGTGCTTAAACCACTTAAGCTACCGAGACGTCCTCTTACACTGAAATTTTGGGGGCTTTAAAGGAACAAGATGTTATGACGAAATACCGTACATAAAATGTCACAGGCATGCGTAGTCGTGCGCGACGCGCCACAGTCCACGATATTAATAAAGCCAATTTCAAACACTTAGGCTGTTCATACCTTAGACAAATTTCAAGAAACTGTAACAGTAACTTTAAGTGGTTAAAGCACTCGGCCGGATATCGAGGGATCCGGGTTCGAATCCCGGTCAAGGCGAATGATTTTTACTCTCTGAAATGGTTGCATTATAATGCACACATAGCGGGTGACTCCGTTAAAGTTACTGTTACAGTTTCTTGAAATTTCTCTAAGGAAAATTTCATTAGGAACTCGGTAAAATAAGCGTGTTGGCAACTACAATTCCTCAGTAGGCAGTATGAACCTGAATATTTCCTTAGCTTTCTTTGAGTTTAATACATAAGGGCATGGCAACTTATGCATAACTGGGAGGTTGGGTTGGATTGCGGGTCAAAGGAGAGGGGGAGGGAGGGTTAAGGAATAGGTGAAGCAGCATTCCCAATCCCACCACAGAAGTGCGTTGAGTCAACTGCGTCCCATCCGACGGACTATGTTGTGCTCTGGGATATCCTTGGGTAGAATTCAATTCATCTTTCGCGGTGACTCTGTTATCTCTTTGGTTGGTTCCTCATGCGGGTAAGAGGGAGACAACCAAAGAGATATCACAATACCCCTGCTTGTTGTAAGAGGCGACTAAAAAGGCGGGGAGACATACCCGAAAACTAGCCCCTAGTAAGAAAGGGATACTTACAGTCTAATAGATTTACGGCCATACCATCCGACCTGCGATCCACATGGATGTTTGCCTCACCTGGAGAGTGAGATAAGGGGATCCCAGAGGGTGAGCGCTCCCGGTTTCAGTAGTAGTAGGGGAGGCGACTGACAGCTAAGGTCGTTTGCGCCGTTAGTGATGGACAGGATGAAGGGTGGAGAGAAACCTAGCGTCGGCATTTGCCGTCTCTTAATGAAAGTCGTTAACGTCCAATCCGACGGACGGCGTACTCACTCAAAGTGCCCTCTACAAACACTTCAACTAGGGATCGAGATATCACTGAAAAATATTTTATGCCGTCGGGATTCGAACCCGGGCCCTTGGTGGGAAGCCAGAACGATTGCCACCGCACCATCTCGATCTTTTTAATCGAGTTTATGCATTCCATTTCTGTAATTTACGACTACGCCCTTGCAAGGTGAGATGGACAGATAGCGGGGATTATTGCAGTAACAGTTAAGAGTAATTTACGGCGGAGGCGACGAGAGCCGACGAGGGGTTGCCATAATATTGAATAAAAAGGTAGGAAGGATCGTAATCAACAAAGAGCAAACAACGGATAGAATTTTACCCAGGTAAAGTAAAAGCAGAACCGACGAACTCGGTCATTGTTCTGGTAATTGTCACTGTCGCCAAACAATCATAAGGAGGAAGAAGACGATAGGGTATACGATCAGCTAGTGTAGATGTAATATAGATAAAGATATAATCGCAGATGTTCCTGGAGGGAAACATTTTATAGCGATTGGGGATTAGAATGCAACAGTAGACAAAGGGAAAGATGGTTATGATGAATGCTATTACCGTTTAGGTAGATGGTATGACCGCGGGGATATAGCAATTGAATTCTGCATAAGAAGTATACAAGGAAAATGCTGGGTTACTCTGAAAGGTACCAGTTATTGTGATTAGACAAAGATTTTGGAACAGCGAGATCAATTTGCACACGTTCCCAAGAGCGGATGCGGACTCATTGCAAAGTAGTTGTTATGAAGAGAAGGCACCGATTCAAAGAGAAAAGGCAAGGTAGTTGGGTTAGGAAATGGTATTGAGACGTATTAAGTGGATTGACAAGAAAGGAATATCAACAGGCTGAATTCAAGAATTTTATAAAGAATATTTTATCAAATCTGATGGCCTTCTGCTGAAGCCAATACTCGAAAAGGAAGAATAGTGGAAGAAAAGAGAAATAAAACCTTGAAATAACTCCAGTATCACTAAATTTAAACTTTGTCCTCTCCCTTACCCATTTGTTTGATTCATTATGACATAGACGGAACATAAAAATATAACGAATAAAGGATCGGGTTACTGTTGATCGGAAATAAAATCTCAGAGCAGCGCATTACTAATTTCACATTATTGCATATGTTGCCAATATCAATTTAGAAGTATCTTTAACTCAACAGGCAAGGCATTATCACTCACCTGTCATGGGAAAGAGGGGCTTAATTATCTTAAATAGCTAGTTGACTACTTTTGTTAGTTGAACAGGTCAGTGACATATTTGCGCGATAAAGTAGCCTTCGCTGAGCCTAAAGAATTTTATTTACTCTGTAACTTTCATTGTTTTAACCTATCCCTTGTTTATAAATTTGGCATTTTCGATAGAACTAGGATGGCTTCCATTAAGCGAATGCCTACAGATAGAGTAAGCTATGATTAGTGTTTGTGGAAAATTGTAAGAAAGAAAATGTTCTAGTTTAGGAGATATTGTTTAGTACTTTATGCTTGTTAGTGTGAAAGGACGAATCTGGTGACGAATAGTGGGCCCTGGATCCTAATCTTGGCAATGAGCATGTGGTAGTGAATGCTTGCAGATAGAGGAAGAAGTGGTTTGGATTACGGAAAATTTTGAGAAAAAAGATACTCTAGTTTAGGAGATATTGTCTCAAAAGGTTTTCCTTTCGCTATAAAAGACGACTTACCTCTTGGGCTAACGTACGCTTAGTTATCTTACTACGGCTGTATATCATATACTACGTAATTAATATTGGTGTTGCCATTGGTAGTGGTCATAGGGAGTATTACTGAGTATATTATGTATCCAATGTAGTGACAGAAATGTAATGGTTCGCGAGATTTATTTAGTTACTTGGTGCAAAAATGTTTATCTTGGTATGACTGAAAAATCTATAGCTTCACCGTTCGCCGGTCGTCGTGGGCCAGCTCTACGTGGGCGAAGTTCAATTAAGTCCATCTCGAAGACAGTTGGAAAACATTGACAAATGTTTTTACTATTGTACATTTGACTTACTTTTAATGTTATTTTAAAGTGGTTGTTTGATCGTCTCCATGTATCATATAATTCTTCGGATTACTAGTAAATCAACTCAAATGTGTGTCATTGAGCTTGAATTCATCCAATCATATCTGTAGGATCTACACGGAAAATTTCTTTAGGTTGGCAAGGGGGTTGAAAATAATGGTGTTTTTCGAACATGTGCATTCCGCATTGACTTGAACATAACAACCTATATAGTTTCTGAGATTGTCGAAAAAAATAACTGGCCAAATATGGCTGGGTTTGATCTACTGTCGGATCAAGGGTTGAGGCTTGACGGTCGACGAACTAATGAACTTAGAAAGATACAATGCAAACTGGGAGTTTTCAGTCAACCAGACGGCAGTTCTTACTTAGAGCAAGGAAATACGAAAGTTCTTGCCGCCGTTTATGGGCCACACGAGGTAAGAAATTTTAGATTTTTGAAGAGATTTTATACAGCATGTTAATTTTATTTCGCCCTACCAGCAGAACGTACAATAGTGATCACCTAAAAACGTTCCGAAGCCACACTTCTCCAGGCATTGGAAAGCAGTGTTTAAACTTTGCAAGCTACTACTTTGAGTAGCATCCATTCGCCAAACATTCAGAAGTTCGTAAAAGGTTTTGAAATTACATGGTTCAGCAAATTTGATAATGCTTTTCTGTGATTAAAATATAAAAAATTGCATCACGCTAAAGGTGTTGAAGGCAAATGTGTTCAAATATTGTATACTTAGTAATGTAGGAAGTTAAAGTTCAACGTGCCAATTTACGTAATTTGATATTTAAGCGAGTAAAAATTTTATTCCATCGTCACATTACTGAAGTGTTTCAATTTTGCCAGCCTGGCATTATTGGCTTATCTTCCAAAATTTGTTAATTTACGGTCCTACTAGATCACGTATAAAATCAATTCTTTGACCCATCGCAATCTCCTGAAATTCAGTTTCGGAAAGTCATGAGACTTGACCAAAACAACACATGCACCCTAGTGTTAAATATTGCTTTAGATGGAAAAACTTTGCCTCAGGCAGAGTCTACCAAATATTGGCATTTATTCAAAATCCCAGCTTCATTGGGATTCTCATGTTGACATTCTTCCGAAGAGACTGAACTCTTCGTGTTTTCTTGTTCGCAATATATGTTTCTAATAACGTTCTCCTCTCAATCTATTATGGTCTTTTTACTTTCATATTTTACCTAATGTGTTGTCGCGGTTTTTGTCTTTAAAATACCAAAGAAAATTTTGCTCCTAATAGCCAATGTCAGGTATGATGCCCCAGATTATCCCCTGTTTAGGAAATGTGATGTGTTGTTTTTTTCCATACATAGGTATATTTATAAATTTACAACAATTTTGTTTTGGAAAAAATAATGTAACAATATTTTCTAGTAATAATGTTGTACATAAGTACAGCACTCGTGACTTGCATATTTCTTGTGTATGTACTGTTTTGTATCTAGGGCCCTGTAACATGGGTCTCATTTTGTACAACAAACTGTCAGTTGAATTTAAAGCCTCGATGTGCCTTACATCATTCAAGTGTAAGCCAAAATGCATCTTGCTGAAAAGAATGTCCTATAGCACCAGTGAATACCTTTGTTGTTGCTAATGTTGCCGATTCTCATTTGATATGACTTATGCTAAATGTGCAATATTTTTTTACTATCCGATCCGTGGACAAATGAATAATTGTTACAATCGGAGTTAGGAGTAATAAATACACAAACATAGATTTAATTCTTAAAACACGTGGATGTCTTAATGTAGAGCAAACCCCAAAATTTAAATTCCTTATTGTATACATACTTGATGGGTCCTGACAGTGACGTTCAACGTCGAAACCTGGGTCGTGTTTTTTTTAAATTAAGTGTGTGGAATTACAAAGTGAACTATTTCATTTCAATATGTTTTTGCAAATTCCATAAAGTTATGTCTGAGACAACAAATCATTTAGTTTTGTCATTAATTGCAGTTAACACACTTCAATTTTAAATTTCTAAATTCTAGCACTGAATATTTCTTCCATTTTTATGAACCACTGAGTTTCTGTCAATCCACAGATATTTATAAATAAGTCTAATATTGTAATTGTAACACAGTTTATCCAAGGTAGGTTTATAGCATGACAATTTTTTTCTAGATTTTTGCACAGATTCTCCACACTGACCTTCATTAACCCCCTGTAGTGACAACCCTTAAAGTCAACCTGTCCTCTATTCCCAAAGCAAAGCTCCCCTCTCCTCATCAATGACCCCTTTCCTTCACCCAACTTATAGTGCTGTAAAGTACTAGTTGTAAGTGTAAATAAACACATGTAAAAGTTACAAGACTGGAGAGAGATGCAAAATGAATGGTGCTACAGAGATATTGTTTGTCATTTTTGTCAATATTTTGAATTTTACCCATTGATATCAGAGAAAAATTTGCTAAAGCAAGTTTAAGTTCCTCTAGCAATAGGAATAATAAGTATTTGAAGTGGTTTTCAGCACCAACTAAAGTGGTAGAGAATGTAATTCTAATTTAAGAAAGTTCATTGGATCAGGATAAATATGCTAAATGCAAGACAGAATCAAATAAATAGGCGAATGTAAAATTAATTAAGCCTTCATCATCTGTTGATACTAAACCCAAAAATTTGTTTGATGGGTGGGGGTAGAAACTCACTTCTTACTAAACCCCATAATTTACTTGTCAAAGTAGGAAGGTCAATTCTTTTCTCTTTGTTATCTGCAATTTCCCAGCTTTAGTTTATCTGTGCCTGAAGACTTTGCTCTAGGATTCAATCAATAGCTGTATGCTTTTCCCACCTATTTACCACCTATATTTTTATATTTTCTTTTATTACAGATAAGAGGTAGTCGAACTAAATGCCTTCTGGACCAAGTCTTAGTTAACTGCCAGTATAGTATGGCTACTTTCAGTACTGGCGAAAGAAAAAGACGGCCCAGAGGTGACAGGAAATCTCAAGAAATGTCATCACATCTTCGGCAGACATTTGAAGCAGCCATTAAAACAGAGCTCTATCCTCGTTCTCAAATTGACATATTTGTTGAGGTAAGTAAATGAAAAATATGTGCTTTCATGCATAACATTTAAAGTGTATCAAATGAATTTCATGTTTTCCCAAAATTTCTTTTACCTTATATTTAGTAATAATTATAACAAATGACATACGTATATGTCATGATAACCGAAATCATACAGAGCATTTTGTCGTGGACTTTTCTATAAGTGACCTCCACTGCAATATTTTAGAATAAATTCAAGGTGGCATAAAATGTTGAGTTCAAGTAATTCCTAATAATAAAGTAATATTAACAGTATAGGTTTTTATAGCACAAGTGACTCATTTGAGTTGTTTTGTAGTAGCAGAAATTAGAGAATCATTTCTTAAAATGAAATGTTCTTGCTTGTGTTCGAGACTATTTCCATGTACAAATATCAACTGGTGGCTTAACCCTAATGTCGTTCCTTGGTGTACTCCTGGCTGATGTCATTGGAAATATCCAAAAAAAAAATTCTTGGAATTTAATATAAGGAAGAGGTCAAATGCATGTGTGTAGTATATGGGAGTTTTTCATGCAATTCTTCACTGGAGTGCACAAAGTAGTTTGCATGAAATGTTTTCCTGCTACTAAAAAGTTTCTCTTCTTTATTTGTTTTGAAAAATATTGCTCATCGTCTTCCATTGAAGTGATAGTAGTAGTAGTTGTTATCAGGGGAGGCGATTGATGGGGAAGTCATTTATGCCATTAGGGATAGGTGGGTACAGGTAATTCAGTAGGGGTAAGATGATCAAGGAAGGGTGGAGAGAAGTCGAGCATCGGCATTATCCTACTGTTAGCAGTAGGCACCAAGGTCTACTATTGGATGTCCCATGTGATGTGCAGCATACCTCATTTGAGGTGCTTTCCTCATGGGGCTCAAGTAGGGATTGAAATATCACTGAAAACTCCTGCCTCCTCCAGGATTCAAACCTTGGGATGGGAAGCCAATATATTGACCACCATACAATCCCCGTATTGAAATAGTTTTTTCAGTACCCTCCAAGCCATTTTTGTTTCATGCAGGGCAAAATTAATTTAGAAAAAGGCCATTGTGTTTCTCATTTAAAGACTTGCTTGAAGGGGACCTGAAGGAGCTTAGTGACCTATTACTCTTAATAATATCTTGTATAGGATTATGTTGGTTTCCTCAAGTTGGTCCCAAATGGTTGCTCAAGCACTATGAAACTGAGGTTCAACATTTTCACAAAGTTTGACATCGGGGACGTTTCAGAGAAAGCCAAAGAAATAATACATGTGGACTATCTGCATCTTGCACTTTTAAGGTGCTGCAAGCAGATGGAGGTAACTACTCAGCATGTGTTAATGCAGCGACCTTGGCATTAATAGATGCCGGCATACCATTGCATGAGTATGTCACGTCATGTACTACAGTGTTAGCTCCTCCTCCACCGGTTGCATCCTGGGATGAAGAGAAGCATGAAGAAGGTGAAGTCCCATTGGTGGATGCAAGCCACCGAGAAGAAACTAGTGGAAGTCCAACTATTACGGTTGCTGCATTAGCTGAATCCGGTCGATTAGTTCTCTGTCAGGTGAGATAGTGAAAATATCTTTCTGTAGACCCAATTGCTCTGATTAAGTCCCTCTTCATGTGTATAACTAACATTAACCATGCCAGCCACATTGGCGGTGGGGTAACGGTCTAATCTGCCAACCCAGAGGTCACAGGTTCAATTCCTGCCTGGGTGGTTTTTTCTCCACCTAGGGCTTGGGAGTATGTAACTGTCAAATTATTATATCATTGTTCTAAATAATTCTTTTTCAGCAAATGGTTTAAAAAGTAGATGGACGGTGAAAATATCATGCATGGCAACTGGTGTTCAGTGTTTTTTCTCATGTTAAAAGTTCATCACCATATATTTGTTATTTTTTATTTTGTCAGCTAATTTTTTAAGACATTTAGTTTAAAAAAAATTACAAAAATAAAAATTATTATCGTATAGTTTATGAAAAATATTTTTGTCCTTCCACTTAATTAGAAATAATATGAATGGTACTCAAAAAAAAATCTCGGGTCACTGCTAGAGGATGATGTATAATTCTAGCGCAGATTGCTGGAGTTATGGCCACATTGGAATTTTAACATAACCATGGTGGCCCCAAAGCTTTTTACTTTAGAATCATTCAAGATGTTGAATTTCGGAAACATTTTGTGAACTACTCACTTTCACAAAGATTTCTGCTGACTGGGCTCCATTTGGCAATACAGCTATGGCAGGTTTCAGCTAGTAAGATGAAAATGGAAAACTTTGGCACCTCAGCACATTGTTGAACCATGGTCATAACGTCATCCTGTTTGTGTTTCTTTGCTATCTTCATCGAGTGTCCACACTCTTGACTAGATTTTAACTAATCAAGAATAGCTTTAATAATGGCAGGATTTATTAATGAATCAAAATTATCACTTCCATAGTGAATTTTAGTGTTGAAAGAAGAGAGTTGCTGGATGTTGAAAAGTAGTTCAGGCAAGAATTTTGATGTTAACTGTTAATTATAATTATTTAACTTTATTCATCGGAATACTACATATTCCAGTGAATAAAATTAATGGTAATTAAAATATCTTTTTTTCAACAATCAGTTGAAAGTAGAAGAATGGCTATGCTTATGAAAAAAATTAAATTAAATGTTCACTTCGAATGGGTTTCTTAAAATCAAAAACTTTACAAGATAAATTGGATACCATTAATTGATTAGCTGCAGGAAGTGTAATAGGGTACATTCCAACTTACATGTGCGCCTTTTAAATGAGTTTTCTTATTTTTCTTAAGCCCAGTGTTATAATTTCTCATTAAATCCATTCATTAGTTAATATGGGAGTCTACTTTATGTAGAGTTTGCCAACAAGTCTGATTTTATAAATAATTGAGACGACTCACTGGTGAATGAGATCATTCTACATATTTCATTTGAAAAGTCCTTAGGAAAAAATGGAACAAATTATTCTGGTAGAGTTTTTATTTTTCAACATGATTTTCTTACACTTTTCCCAATGTTTCTCCTACTTTCTTAAGCAGTCCAAAAAGTAGGATTTCAGAAGGTTTTCAAAATGGGTATCTGTGTTAGTGATTTCGTCCTTGTCCAAATTAATTTATTTTCTCCCAAGCCATTTTTTTCAAGTTTGGGAACAAAAAAATCACTGGGGACCAAGTGTGGTGAATACAGTGGATGTTGTTATAATTTGTACTTTAATTCAAAACTTTTGACATCAAAACTGTGCAGGTGTGCACCCATACATTGTCTTAATCGAGGAAAGTTTTTTTTCTTTTCCAATGTTTTTTCTTGATTTATGCTCTCAATCAGTGCAATAATTATGCATAATACTCTCCATTTATTGTTTTTCCTTTTTGCAAGTAACCGATGTAGACCATTCTGCATGACTCTCGAGAAACCGTGCCCATCACCTTGTCATTCAATTTCACCATCTTTGCATTCTTTGGAACTAGAACTCCTTTAGAAACCCACTGTTCAGACTGTTCTCTTGTCTCTGGAGTGTAGTAGTGTGTCCATATTTCATCCAAAGTTCTGTATCAATCCAGAAACTCATCAGGATTGGGATGGAAAAGTGCCTAACCAGTCTTCAAATTGACCACATGATAATGTTGATTCTCCACTGAGGGCAAACCATATTACCAATATTTTTTTCATGTGCAATTTTTTGTGCAAAATTGAAAACACTGTACCTTGGCTATGCCTGCTTAATTCATCAATCACTCAAAGCCATATCGTGGATTTTATCAATCATTTCTGAAGAAGTTACTTCCACTGAATGTCCTGAACGATCATTTTTGGATGTAAGGTCACTTTTAATCTCATTTACCCAATTGTAAAAGATCACAAACCATGAACTTCATCCAATTCAGCTCTGATCTATTTCAGTGTTAAGCCTGATAGAAGTAAGTGTTTAATCACTGCATGAAACTTTTTTTTCTTTTTTCTAAATAAACAACAGTTAATTGCTTCAATCATCTTCAAAAACGAAGCCACGTGATGAATGTAACTGAAACTTTAACAACTATCTATTTGAGAGATTTGACTTAAAAGCAAACCTTTACCAATGTACATGCATTTTCTCTTGGATTTTCTAAGGAATTAGTGAACGGCCCGTGTAACATCATCGTTTAGTCATTGAGTAATTTTAGGCTTGGTTTTTAACTTAACTAGTGGTCATAAAACCGAGTTTTAATTTTAACGAGATATTAAATTTAGCCTTTAGTTTTACGAAACAATTTCATGCCTGGTCTAAATATTAGTTGTCTTTTTGCCTTAGATTTTGTTTTCCTGAAGCCGTTCATGCAAAATTTAAGGCCTTTTCAATAATTTTACAATAACTTGCTCATTCAACAGGTTGGGCAAAGGCTGCACTTGGATCGAATGAATCGTGCTCTCCAAAATGCTCTCCAAGGCTGTAAAGATGTAAGAGATGTACTGGATGCCGCAGTCAGAGACCATGTTGCATTAGGTGGGATAGGGGAAGCAGCATCCAGTTAAAGATCAAATCTGCTCCTGAAAATTTTCCAGCACGGGCCATGCTGAGTGTGTGCTCAAAATGATGGTGGTACAAATTGATGGAAAATGGACAAAAATTTAGGAATAGAAATTGATCAGTATTGGCCATTTGTTTTAAGTGTCATGGATCAAATCATTTTTTTTAATGTTTGTGATACTTTATAAAATAAAGGTTTTCAAATTTTAGGAAATGAGGCTTCTCTTACTATAGTTATTCCATAAAAACATATGATGTGGTCAGCACCTCCATATTTTATACACCTATGAATAGTGTTTATACATACACATCATCCCTTCCAAATTGTCTTCACTAATAAGTCTTAACTTTTATTTCATACCTACCTCTTATAGGAGCTATATAGAACTTATATAGAACTTATCTCTTATAGGAGTCATCCAGGAAGCCTGGATGACTCTTGTACGCCCATCTTCAGGTACACATTTATTTGGCTTTCATGTTTATTCTGGGAATTTTGGATAATTGTTCAAAATAACAATTAAAAGTGATGCATGAATTGAGTTCATTTTATTGATAGTCACTTAAAACCCAGGAGTATGATTTCTACATGTTTTCTAGATTACTACCTTGAACAAAAAGTTCCCGGAATAACCACCGTGTGGCGCTCCCATCGTTCCGATTTGAGTTCTGTTTTTTTTGTTAAATTGGTACATCCGTTGTTGATATTCCCTTTAAATCTTAGTGTCATAACTTGACATTTGCAAAAGTTACTTAGCCAAGAGTACATCTATCTCTGTGTGTGTTGGCGATTTTTTACAATTGCAGAAATGGATTTAAATTTGCAACAACGAACTTGTATTAAATTTTGCGTAAAAAACGGATTTAGTGGCGCACGGACGTTGGAAATGTTGGAAAAGTGTTTCGGCAACGATTCTCTAAAAAAAACGGTCGTTTACCAGTGGCACGAGCGGTTCAGAAGTGGTCGTGAGTCAATCGAAGATGATGAACGCAGTGGCAGACCATCGACATCGAAAGTCGGTGAAAAAATTGATAAAGTAAAAGAAATGTTGGTCAATAACCGCAAATTAACCATCAGAGAAATAGCGGAGGACTTGAACATTGCCTATGGATCCGCCCAAGACATTGTGGTTAATGATTTGGGTTTCCGTCGTGTAGCAGCAAAGTTGGTGCCAAAAGACCTCAATTTCATGCAAAAAAGAGACTGTGTTGACGTCGCAAAAGACATGATTTGCGAGGCTGAATCCGATCCCACATTCATCAAAAGGATCATTACTGGAGACGAGACGTGGGTTTATGAGTACGACACGCAATCCAGACATCAGGCAAGTGAATGGCGTTCACCAAATGAGCCGAGACCAAAAACACCACGTCGTTTTCAGTCAAAAAAGAAGGCAATGCTGACGGTTTTCATGGATTACAACGGTGTAGTGCATCATGAATTTTTGCCAGAAGGCCAGACAGTAAACAAAGAGTATTATTTGGGCGTTATGAGACGTTTGCGTGAAGCAATTCGCCGAAAGAGACCAGAAATCGTCGCACAGTGCTATCATTATTCGTAATTTTTTGACGAAAAATGCAACAAATACCATCCAACAGCCACCGAATTCACCTGATTTGGCTCCCTGTGATTTCTTTCTGTTCAATCGAGTTAAAAAACCATTGCGGGGAATGTGTTTTAGCAGCCGAGAGGAAGTAATGGAAAAATCGCAGGAAGCACTGATGGACATACCGAAAACCGAATATAAAAAATGTTTCGAGGATTGGATCAAGCGCTGGCATAAGTGTGTTGCAGTCGATGGGGATTACTTTGAAGGGGACAATATAGATTTAGATGAATAAACTTGTATTTTTAATTTTCTGAATAAATTCCGGGAACTTTTTGATCAAGGTAGTATACTGTTTTATAGATGGTGGGAATGAATAGCAAAATTTGTTCACAATCAAGCATCACTAATTTAAACTAACTAACATCATATTGTCATTGAGTGATGCCTGAATTTTTGTCTTCCTACCAAAAATTTTGTTTCACAGGTTAAACTATTTAAGAAACCATGTTGGCTTTCATGGAAAACTTTGATTTACTACTAAGTGCTTGCCCACAATTATGTGTATACTCAGGAATTTTGAATGAGAGAGATGTTGATGACATCTGACAGTAGTTTGCTGTACCTTTTTTTTACTTATGTAAGGGACATGGTAGTTCAGTAAGTAGAAAACTGGGCTACTGACCAGAGGGGTCAAACTCAATTCCAGGGGACACCTCTGGATACCCTTGACTTAACCCAGGCTGTGTGATTTTTGAGGGACCTGGGAAAATATAGGTGGCACAGGCAATGGAACTGGTTCCCTTTCCCTAACCTTATGTGTGAATTTTGTATGACATTTGGGCTTAATATTGGGTGAGCCCTACCCTCACCCATCAAATTAACCCTCATGTTAATAACTGCAGTTAATTTTAAGGAGAGGAATGTGACCTATAAGAACTTACAATGTATGCTCTTAAAGAAGCTAACCCCCAAAAATCTACAACATATATATATATATATATATATATATATATATATATATATATATATATATATATATATATATATATATATATATATATATATATTCGAAAAAAGTCATTTTTGAAGATTGTATGTTGAACTATTCTGAGCATCCACAAGTGACCTAGCATGGATTAAACATTGCATTCTTGCATGGGTAAAGTGAGAAGTTGTAGTAATTCGTGGAGTAAGCATGTAGCTACTTTTTCAAACATGAATTTAACATCTCATATGCTCATTTTAATTGCCCAAACTCATGGGAGTCAAACATGATGATTCATTTATTTTCAGTATTGCAATAGAATATCCTATGATGTACAACAATTCAACCTGCCTATTGAGACCACTGTCCCAGGAGAGGTTCATTGTTTTCTGGAACAATTCAAAATCTAAAGAGCTCACATCTAAGGAGAATGGAAGATCATCCCCAGTTTCCCATTTCCACCTTGATTCCAATTTGGCAGCATCATTCCGTTCTTTCAAAATCACATCTTTTGTCACTCTTGCATAAGTAAAATAATTAATGTCATTGCTTCTTGTCATTCTTCCCTCCTTCCATATATTCCACATTTCCACACCTGCATTGTATCTTATGCTAGGAAATGGTTCTCATGATCTTATGCAGCACAATTACATCATTGGTGCTATGGTCTTTCAAAAGTGGGATTGTTATCTATTTTCAATTACCCATCATATTATCAATGAAAGTAAACAATCAATATCCATGCTAATGGATGCATGGTGTTGTACAAATAATGGAAATATGTTCATGATATAAACGGATTCTATTTGTATAAATCAAAATAATTTTAAAAGATAGTGACTGATTAGGAAACAAATGTCTTCCCTTCAAATTCCTTGTGATTGATTTGAGTTTTTTAGCAATGGAAATTACATATTCGATGTTTTCATGCTTATTTGTAGAAATCCATTATCACTGAAGTAAAAATATCAGAGTACCTTTCCACTCAATTTTATTCAGTACAACTAGTTTCGATGTATCACCGTCATTCTGAGCTGAGGATGACACCGATGCATCAAAACTAGTTTTACCGAAAAAAATTGAGTGGAAAAATACATTGGTATTTTTACTTCAGTGATGGAAATTACAATATATTCCCATTTTCCAGCCCTTTTTTAAGGGTTGCTTTATAGTTTTAGAAGAACACAACTGTCATCAAGTGGAAAGCAGGGTGTATTGTCTGAAAGCTACACCAATCACATAGCCAGAATAAATTAAAAATGATTATCAAAGGACGAATATAAACGAAGATTACTGATACAGATTCATATTTGTCACATGATACTGATAAAAATAATGCTGTGGCAGTGTTTAATGACTCATTTGTTTCGTTGTAAAACTATATGTTTGCTAGCCTTAGGGGAGAATATAGTTCTCAGGACAAATGAATATGTGGAGAAACAACAGCGAGGAAGAGATAGTATAAAAATGTTTAAATTAAAGCATTAAATACTAACTGAAACTTTTGATTATGTGATCAAAATAAAAACTTAAAAGAGTCTTGGTATTTCAAACTTGTGTTAATAAATATATTGAAATTTCAAAGCGTTAATTATTTTTATGATTGTAATTTGACCAAAAAAATTTGATGTGCTGAGGATAGAAAATATCACAGACGATCCACTCATGAATAATCGAGAGTTTACTGCATAGTCATTGCTAATAATGTTTTTCTATTCCTTATCAGATGAGTTGCAAACTTTTTTCAATGTTTTTAAAAATAATACAAATCGCTATATGATACACTGCATAGCCTTGAGAAATTAAATATTTTTTTATGAGTCTTGAATATTAGCTGAAAGGTTATTTTTTTATGGATTGTGACAAAAAATATTGTGTTGCATTTGGGAAATTACAAGTTTAAGTAGTTTTTCTAGGAATGGTGACATTTTTGGTGCCAACTCTCATGGTACTATCATTGGAATCCCTTTATATTACGATGGGGATTTTGGTTTACTGCATTTTTTCAATTAATTCCCTACTCAGTAAAAGGACATCATTTGTTGGTAAGTTGATTTTAAGGTTTTTGGACTGGCTTGACCTCAAGCTTTGGCCCTTCTGTAACTACTTTCCAATTTGGTACTCAAATGACACAATACTTAGTATTGCCCCTGCAAAAACATGGTCCATGCAAAAGACATTTCTTCCTGTGGTTAAATGCACATAAACACCTTTCTGAGTGCATTTGATCTCAGAGTTAAGTTTCTGAAAGGAGCTAATAATCTTCTCATTTCTGTATTCAGATGCATCACTACTGAAATATTCCACTGCCCTTAGGTTAGAGAGCCTCATTCCCCGGACCACTATATACAGGCTGCTGTCACTACCTCTAATAGTTTCACACAGCATGCACCAAGTGGTCACCCTATCAGCTACTCCCTCCTCCTGAAACCTCATACAAAAAAGAGCCATCATATGCCAGATGTTGGAACTATCTATCAATACCAATCCCTTCCTTTCGGCTTTACTTGCAATAGAAGTGGGCCCCAGGGATGAGAAGAGGAAGTCAAACACCCAGGTCCATTGTGTTTTACCTTAACAACACCACATTATTTGTAGGCAGGAATAGGGACAGCCACCCACTATACCATTGTTCTGCTGGGGTTGCACTGCTCCCCTGAATCCCTGGGTTACTGCACTCTTCTCTTCCAACTTCCGATAGAGATTGACTTCTGGTTCTTGTACAGGGACAGCTACAATTGCCTTTGTCCAAACATTGAACATAAGTTCCTAGTCTAACTAGTTCAGTCTTCTTCTGTGTCACTGCTATCAATTTCTCTTTGCAATGGTTTTGTGAGATGAAGGCTGTAGGAGCTTTACCTCTCCCATTGCTGGACATGACACAGAGCAGATTGAGCCGGGTCCTGTAGTTACCAGGAGTCATTTCCATTGCAATATCCATCCCAAAAGTCTTGTGAACAATAATTTAAGTGATTTCCCATTGGCTCCCTCAATAGTGTTTTCAACATGACACCATCACTCAAATGGCTACACAAATAGGAGCAAATGCCTTTGCAGCTGCCTCACTGAGGAACAGATGCTGTAAAGACTACCTTTTGTCTGGCTCCTAACCTTAGCCCTATCTGGGTGGGTCTATATGGGTGACCCTACCAGGAGCAAATGTCATTGTTCATTATAGCACTGCTCTATGTGTCATTAGAATGTGGAAGCTATTCCACTACGTCAAGGTTGAAGTCCATGGTTAGTGTTTCTTTAAATGCTGTCACAAATAATAAATTACTGTTATTATAAAGTTTAACTCACCTATTTAGGAAAATTTTTAGAAGGCAGTGGGCAAAGTACTGAGGACATTACAATAGCAATTTCGTTGAGTAAACAAGCCTTTACCAAGAGGCAGAACTTAAGTAACAGGCACATAAGTAAAGCCCTGAAAATAATTTAGTAATCCACTATCTATGAGAACCTTGAGCCAAAACATACCATAATCTTTGGTCCAGGTACTTATCAATCCACACAGGTTAGCTTTATTCTTTAACAGCCATATGTGTTGCCCATTCTTTTCTGCCATAGGGGCACGAGAGTTCCCAGGCTGTATACATGAATGATTTGAGATAGCATTGACGCATGCAGCATGGGATACCCAACCCACATCTATATACATATACCAGTTCGGATTGATAGGCGAGGGTAGATCTCACCTAGTACTAAGGCCAACAGCGAGTGAAATTCAAACATCAGGAGAGAGGGGGGAATTTCCTTTCCCTTTCATATGGTGTAGTTTTGCTAAATTTCATATTAGCTAATACAAGATTTTTCAGGCATGGTAGTTGCCTTGTACACAATATTTCCAATGTTGATTCAAAACTCTTAACATAAAACCAAGTAAATTAGACTTAGGCCACTTTTAGACTGTGGTTTCTAATAAAAAGGAAAATAAAACTCCAGAATATATATCCTATATAATTTACTATAAAATATTAAGAATCGATACTTTAATTTTTAAAAATTGCAAAAACGGATGTTAGATAGAAATAATTAGCGATTACCTACACGAAGGCATTTATTACAGATTTATATATCTCAATAACAAAATAAAATTTCTTAAAATGACAAATTATTACATAAAAATATCAATTTTAAATGCACATGTAATCTTAACAAAAAATTTACCGCTGCCAAAAATGGCAGTTTAATATTGCTTTAAAACATGGGATTTTTTTATGAAAAGAATTACTTCTCCCACTGGAAGTCTTTGCATAGGAATTATTATCGCTTCGTTGTTTCAGACAGGGCTGCGTAGAACATAAGATAAATGCTTATAAAAACAGCAAACAGCACCCCCACCATGAGAACAATGTCCTGGAAAGAAGCCATATATTTTAGGTCTATATTAGACGACAACTTTTCATTTTTTATAATATAGTTCAAGCCATTTACTTTATAAACAGTGGGGGCATTCTCTTTCATGTCTGCCAAGTTTTTAGAAACTCGTAGATTTTCCTTACTTTTTTTAGTATCTTCCTTACCTAAATCAAATTGAAATAACGATCCCTTGAAGATAAATAATATATTATTTACACGATATAACTAGTATTTCGAAATACCTATTTGTTTTCTATAATGATCAACCGGATTTGATCCAGTGCTGTCCTTTCTAGCACGGCCCATGATATCCTCTTTGAGATACGAATGTATTACAATAATATTTATTTGCCGTTTCAAGTATAATTATTTACCTCGATTTCCTCTCTAAAAACTGTATGACTGATATGAAGTTTACTTTTTACGTGTAAAAGAATAGTAATTGAAACTGTCACGGTACTATCATTTTTCTAACGCGGTATTGAATAGATGTAGTATTAGTTAGTAACTTTAGGACCATAGATTTTACTCGCTTAGAGCTATTCCACAAATCTCATGTGATACGTATCCGATAAGACTCCGCTTTCTGAGCAGGACTGAAATGTAAACAGCTACGATTGCATTAACCAATTTTCACTTGTGAAAAAAAAGCATTTTCGCCTTGCGTGCTTCGCATTAGCTGACGTCCTTGGGTTGAAGGTGGGCAGACGTATCTGTGTAACCTCGAGACACAAATAGTGGAATAAAATCAAGTTTCACTTGGAGGTTGTTTTAACGGGATGTCTGGCAGGAACATTGTGTACAGTGTATGTCATTTCTGTGCCCTACACACGTAATTGTGACTATTAATTTCGGCCGAAAGGTGAGTAACCAAGGGTTCGTTAGGTTCCCATAATAAATTTTGAAATAGTTTAAAATTCGCTAGAAGTTTGTCTGATAAGGAAATGTGTGGTTTATTGTCATTTAAATTTGTTATCAAAATCTCATAATTCACGATTGAATGCTGCCGTTAGATACTCGTACTTTTACTTTAATTTGAAATGAATAGTTTCGTTTGACGTTACGAGTTTATGAAAACTGAAGTAATACTCATTTTTATTTTCTTCTCTTTCTGAACAGATTACTTTAGTGAAAAACTTTAAGGCGGAAAATGGTGTTCCATTGGTCGTCGCTTATTTGTCGTTCGAAATGCGTTTTTCTGAAAAATTCTGCTGTGCTGAAGCAACTAATGCGCTTACACAGTCGTGTGAGTCCGACAATGCTTCATGTTGCTCGCCCACAGAAGAGCATGACACCTCTATCAGAAAATAAGGTATTTTCTAATCCTCTGATTGAATGCCATAGGTGTGAGTGACATTTGGCATGACTATTTCATCGTTCAATGAAATTATGCATTATTTTCTTGACAATTCCTAGGTCCAGCCTGTTTTTAGGCATGCAGAAAGATTCTCTAGCAGGACAGCAATTAGAGATCGTCATGGGGATTATACATATGAGGGAATATTTCTTAGTAGCAACCAATTGGCTGGACAAATAAGTGAAAGACTAAGAGGGCGCCAAGGAGAGAGAGTTGCCTTGTTGTGCCCAAACGATGCCTCCTACGTTATTGCTCAGTGGGCATGCTGGATGAGTGGACAAATCGGTAAGACTACAACATTATTCTATCGAAGTTGACGTCAGTACTTTTGAGATTCTTTTAAACATGTTGCAAAAATTGACTTGGTACCTGGGAAAGCTTGTTGTGAGGGCCCTACGAGCAAAATACTTTTAATATGATGGTGAAAAAATAAATTAGTAAACGAGATGATTAAAAGTGATACTTTCTTTCATGAAGTGCTAGTGTAGTCGAAAGACAAAAATAATGGAACAACAATTTTCCAACTCTTCATTGTGTAGTTGCTCATATACATACCGTAGACATACGTAGATCTGCACACACCGTGTAGTATGCAGTACATATGGATACCTGGGCCCAGTTACAGCAGATATGAACATGTTAATGTGCATGTGTCAATCCCCATGCCCTAGTTGGTTTTAATCAGTACACCAATGGTAACATAATAGCAAATTTGTATGACATTTTCCAAATGATTTGTTTACGTCACTATTCTCATCTGTTATACTTAAAAAAACATTTTCATACTTCTTTCATAATCTTGAGAGTCCTGAAAAAGGTATGAACATTAGTGATTATAGTTAAACCCTTGTTGTCTCCAAAAGCCATTATTTTCCATTAGTCCCCTAGCTCTCTCTGCAATTTGAAATGAATATTTAGGCACAACATAATTTCTTCAGAAGATGTCTACTGTATGTCCATCAAGTCATTTTTCCCATGCCTTTCTACTCGCATACTGTAATTTACATTATGAACTTCCAATGAAAATAATGGTTTCTTACCTTTTTAATTGATGCCAAAAAAAAGATTGAAAACAAGTTAATCGTTGTTACTGGAACCAAATTCTTTAATAGTACTGATTTTCCTGCCAACATATTTGACAACTCCATGAAAAGTTAATGTTTATATTTATTTACTTATACTTAAAATTCATTTTCAAAAGCCACTGTCAAACTAAACACAATAGTTTCATAAATGAATTCAATATGTATGCCACTTTTAGGAAAAAAATTTTCTGTGTTATGGTGGATTTTGAATGCATCTTGCAATGGAACATGTTTTGGCTCACCATTTTTCTTGTGGCAGTGAGCTTGTTCAGTAATCTAGCAAATGTCTGGATACAACAAGCACATTTGAAGGACATCCTATCATAATCAAATGCTGGTTGAGTTAGCATTACCTGACTTTTTGGCTCGAGTAGTAGCCAGAAAGCATTAGGTAACACTGAATCACCCTGCATGTGCAATGCTTTTAATCAATGAACATTTAATTCCTATGTGACAGTTGTACCCCTTGTTGTATGTTCTCATGAATTCTACCCCATTTTAAGTATATTTTCAAATTTGTTGTTCAAAAATTCAAACTTCTGCTTGCCAGCTCCAGTTTTCCTATCGTGCTGCTCCTTTATTACATCTGGAAAACATGTTAGATTTGCTGTCTCCTTAGTTGCTAAACTCAAAGCATGATATTTTTAACCATTTTCTCCGATATTTTTGTATTCTGAAGTCTCTTCACTAGAATTTGGTGTCTATATATACATAGTGCATCACCCTTGAATTTGTAATTTCACATTGAGCAGCTCTTGCAGGGCTGCAATCATTCACAAATGAATCATAACAGTAGGGTGGTTACTAGAATTACACTAATACCTTGCATTCTGTTTTACTTTGCTTTTTGCTCATTATTTCTTTTTTTTTGTTGAGAATTTTCAAATTTTAGATTCACATTTGATTAGAAACCCATGTGAATCTCAGCATTGTAAAATAAAAGTATATGATTAGTCCACTTTAAACTTGTTTGAAGTGTGCTATACAAGTTAAAAACGTTTCCATGTCATTTAATGAAGAACACAGTGTATTTTTCCACTGTTCCTTATTTTTGTACTACTAGTTTCAACCATTAGGCGTCATCATCAAATAAAGAACAGTGGAAAAATACATTGTGTTCTTCATTTAATGAACATGAACTTCCACAAAGTTAAGCCTGAAACAGTTGAATACTTGTTTCCAAGTCTTTAAAACACTCTTACTGATGCAGGTAATGGTGTAACATTTTCCCTGTGCCATTATATTTTATTTCAAGTTGATTCTCATAAGATAATAAAATGCACTCGTTTCATGTTATACAGCATCTGGTTTGTGAGTTGCTCGATTAGGAAAAATATTACCAGTGCTCATCAGCAGTGATGATGAGCACTGGTAATAATACTATTTCATTAAAAGCTTTAATCTTACTGATCTTGGATTCAAATCATATTGATGGCCCTGGAATGTAACGGTAGGCTGCAAGTGTCATGGATGAAATACCAAGATTCTACTGAATTGATATGTTGAGGGTAACTTGCAGATAGTCCCAGTTTTCAGCATATCCGTCCTGATTTGATTGACCAATCAGTATTCAACCACCATATTACAATACCAGTTTTAAGGTCATTTTCAGGCCTTGTTTCATCAAGAGATCGTCTCACTTAACTTCTCTTGCCTTGGCCCTTTCTGCTTCAGTGTATGATTTCTTTCTGTTGGCATCCTGAAGGTTGTGCATTATGTTCTTATGAATCGTTTAGTTTGCACAGTGAAGGAGGGGATGGGAAATCTGTATATTGTAAATATGTTGACATCTTCATTGGAAGTTCACTTATGAGGAGAACAAAGTTTTCTTTTTGTGGAGTTGTAACACATTGTGAATGTCTATGTTGCAAATATAAACTAGGTCCCCAGTTCTCAGATAAAATATTTTAGTTGAAAATAATGAGATATTGCAAAAAGTACACTCTCATTAATAAAGGCAGGAATTAATAAAAATCTTTCATTCCGAGTGCTTTTTTGATTTGTCGGTCATTCTTAAAATTATTTATATAAAAACTTGCATTTTTTGTCACTACCCACAGCAAGTCTTTAGCAAATTTAATTCAAACATTTGGTTGTTGAACTTCAAGTTGAGCTAAAAGATTAAAATTTAGCATGGAGGTAGTAGGTCTTTGGTCAAAAACCTATTTTTTTGGACTTTCATTTGAGCTATGATTTTTGGACTTTCATTTGAGCTATGATCTTTGGACTTAAAATGGAAGGATTACATGTTCTTTTTCTGTAAATGTTTGTGAAAACCTCACTCAAGAAATTGAATAAATCATCTTTCATATATGATTTGTTAAAGAATTCTTTTAATGTATTTTGGCTTGGGTGCAGCATTGATTTCTTTTGATTAATCAATCCTGAAATTATTTCTTTTTACAAAGAACCTGATGCATAGAGAAATTTTCAAGCTGGATCGGATGTGTTCTTGTTCAAATGTATTTTTTTACACCAATGAATGATTTTTTCATTTCTTTCTATTCTCTCGTCATTTTTCACGAGTTACGAACAAATTGGCAAATGTTCCCTTGAATTTTGAATTATTCTTTTTGATGTCTGTATTTTGTTTTGCTGATGTCAGTGTTAGTTCAAGATAGCTTAGGAGAATGTTTTTGAAATTTTAATTCTGCAACATCCTATTTGTTCTTTATCATTCCATTCTGATAATTCATGTGTGTATGATTTCGTCACATCATCACCAGTAGATTTTATATTGTTTTTGGAAAAGCTGTGTTAGGTAGTCGTCAATAAATTCTTCTAGCTATTATATATAGTGTTTGTTCCATGTTGTACTTCTCTGGTACTGTGTGGTACTGAAGAGAAGCTAGTATGTAAATTCACTGCAGTAGCTGTGTATCAGATTGCCTCACTCTCACTATAAAAAGTGTGCTGAATAATTGCCTTTATCTTTTTTCTATGTTGGGAAATATATCAATATTTCCTGCAGTTGTGCCTCTATGTCAAGATCATCCACTTCCAGTAATGGAGCACTATGTTCGAGATAGTGATGTAGCCTTGATCTTGGCTGGTCATGACTATGTAGAATTAGCATCACAACTAATGGAAAATGGGAGGCAAATGCTTGTCGTTGAAGATGCCTTAAGAGTATTGGCAAGACGTCATGGCCCAAATAGGGCTGTTTCCTCACTAGCTGCTGCTGACGAAGAAGTTGAACTCAAGCCTAATCACGTCTTAAAAGGTGGCCTTGATGATGAATTTTATGCCGATAGTGATGCCCTTATAATTTACACCAGTGGAACTACCGGACCTCCAAAAGGTAAGTTTTGAACTTTTGTGTCATTCCATGAATATGTGGAAGTAGTTTTTAGTTGGAAGATTGAAAACATAAGATGAATTTGTAGTGGAACCTTGAATTTTATATTTCAGTTATGATTAAGGGTAAGATATGAGAATGTAATCCAAGGGCATTTGAAAAGCATGTGCAATAATGAAAAGTGTTAATTTTTTGTGGCAAACCATATTTTTGGGTCACGGTAGTCCAGGGGTAGAGCATTGAACTACTAACTGGAGGGCCCAGGTTCAATTTCCTGGCACACCTCTCTGGGCATCCTTGGCTCCACCCAAGCTGTTTGATTTTTTTGGGTACCAGATCTTCCTGGGAAAGCATAGCTGGCACAAGGAAAGAAACTGCCTCCTACCATGATGTGTCACACTGTTGGGCTTGATATCAAGTTAACTTAACCATAACCTACCAAACTGAACTTCGGGTTGATTACTGCGCTTATGATTTTTAAAACCATTTTTATTTCTAAACTTGATTTCCTTTTATACTCTCACCCTTCATCTCATGCTGCTCCAGTTCGTTGATCCCTACCAACTTGTTTCTGTAAATACCTTATTTGAATAAAATCTTTTTCCCACCAGCCTCTCAGCATATCTTTATATTGGATGTAGTTGTCTGAGCGGGCTAGATCTGGAGAATATTGGGGATGTGGAACAAGTTAGGATTGTAAATCTATCAGTTTTGCAGCCACAACTGCAGTTGAGTAAGTTAGTGCATTGTTGTGATGGAAAGGGACTTTCTTGTGGACATTCTTCTTGCTTGCAGCTCAGTTTTCAAACAGTCTAATAGTAATGCATTGTATGCACTTGTAACAGTTTACCCTTTTTCTAATAGCCAATAAAGGTTATTCCTTGTGGATCACAAAAAACTCTTTCCAAAACCTTCTCAGTTGAAGGAATAGTCTTCATTTTCTTTGGTGCAAATTCCCCACTGGCAAGCTATTTCTTTGACTATTCCTTTGTTCCAGTTGTGTAATGGTGTATCCATGCTTCATCCAAAGTGGCAAAAAATGGCTTAATTCTTGTCGTAGATATTGTTGAAGTAGTTGCAAACCAGCCTTGGAACATGCCAAACAATTCTGTTTTTGGCCAACTTTGAGTAATTGTGACCTCCATCCGGTGAAAAGCTTTCTTATGCCCAAATGTTGATGCAAAATATAATGTACCAATTCACTCAAGATTCATGCTGTATTAGCGATCTCACACATCTTTAATCTTGTTTCATTCATTACCTCATCAGATTTTATTAATGTTTTCTCAAGTAGTGACTTCAACAGGGCATCCAAAATGTTCAGCATCACTTGTACTCACCTGGCTTTTCTGAAAATTTTTAAATCACTGATAAACCATTCTAATCAAAGGCACAGATTCACCATAAGGTTTGTCAAGTTTGTCCTAAGCCTCCTGAGTTGATTTGTCAAACATAAAATAATGTTTGATCTACCGCAAAATCCTCTTGTAGTAATTTTTTGTAAATCACTCGACTTGCTTGATTCAATTGCTGAAGCTTCATGTATCGCTCCTAAAGAGATACTTCCAACTGAAATATCTTCAATATGTTCTCCTGGTGTGTGATCTTTGTGACTTTTCACTGATTTCTCCAACTGCCCATGTAAGTTGGGTTTGGTATATTGTAGTCATTTTTAGCTATTTCTATGCTTCAAGATCTCCCAATGATGTCTCCCAAATACAGTGAACCTCCCTTAATGGGCATAATTTGTTCTGGACTCGTACTCGTAAAGTGAAACGTTCATTTAGAAAAAAAAGTCCCTTATAAATTAATGTGAAATACAGTAATGCATTCTGTGCTGAAACATTAAATTATTTATAAGGTTTATTCAAAGAAAATTAAGTATAAATTGTTTAGGATCAGGAATCATCATCTTTTCTTCAATTGTGGAATGAACCTACCTGGAATTGGATTTCAACAGAAAGAACTAGAAAACTAACAAGAGTTAAAATAATTAGTAACTTACTGTAAACATCTTGCAAAAACATTTAATATTTGTGGTGGATTTTCAAAGTTAAGCTGAAAATTCCACAGTAGTAATAGTTATAAGGGGGGGAGGACAAAAGCTAAGGTCTTTTATGCCATCAGGGATAGGTGGATAATTCGGTAGGGGTAGGATATTCAGTGGATTGGAGGGAGAAACCTGACATTAGCCTACTCTTGATGAAAGTTGCCAAGGGGTCACCAGTTTAACTCTTCAACGAAAGGCATACTCACTCAAAGTGTTCTCCACGTAGCACCACAAGTAGGGACTAGGATACCACTAAACAATCTACCACTTCTAGGATTTAAACTGTGGTCCACTGGTTGGGAAACCAGTACATTAGCCAACACACCATTCTGACCTCTATTAACATGTTGCTCTGCACTAAAACTAAGTATTTCACTGATGCTAAGCAGATGCATGGTACCCTAAATTGGTGCTGCAAGTGAACTGGCTACTGTGCAGTCATTAAAATGGCTGTGGAAGTAGTGGGAAAATTCAATGTCAATACCCCACCATTGCCAAACACAGCATTAATATAGCAGGTGCATAAAAATCTGTCTGCTTATTTTCTAGCCACACCTCATGTTAATGATGCTTATTTAGTGTGAAATTATTTATTCGATAATATCAAGTGTCAACATAGAGCAAGACTCTGATAGAATTTTACCCTTGGAGATTAAAGCAGAGCCGACAAACTTGGTCATTGTTCAGGTATACATGCCACCGAGCAGCCACAAGGAGGAAGAACGAAAGAATAGGATGTACGATGAGTTAGAGGATATCATTGCTAGTGTTCCTGCAGGGAAACATTTGATAGTGATGGGGGATTGGAATGCGACGGTAGGCGAAGGAAGAGATGGGGGTGAGGTGGGAGACTATGGGTTAGGCACGAGGAATGAACGCGGGGAGAAAGCAATTGAATTCTGCAGGAGACAGTGGTTAGTCATCACCAACACATGGTTTAGACATCACAAAAGGCATAGGTATACAAGGAAAATGCCAGGTGACTCAGAAAGGTATGAGTTAGATTATATTATGGTTAGGCACAGGTTTAGGAATAGTGTGATAAATTCGCACAGTTTCCCAGGAGCGGATGCGGACTCTGACCACAATTTAGTTGTTATGAAATGTAACGTCCGTTTCAAGAAGATAAGGCAAGGGCGGCGGGTTAGGAAATGGAATTTAGAAGCATTAAATGGATTAACGAGGAAGGAGTATCAGCAGGCTGTAGAGAAAATGATGGATGACGGTAAAGAACTGAGTACTATCGAAGAAAAATGAGAATGTATCAAGAAAGGGATATTGGAAGCCGCTAAAGACACTATAGGAACCGTTAACGGGAAAAGGATAAGGAAACCATGGGTAACGGATGAGATGATTGCAAAGATGGATGAGAGAAGAAGATGGAAAAATGTAAACACAGAGTTAGGCAAAATGAAGTACAAAGAGTTAAACAATAAATTGAAAAGGGCCACAAATAAAGCAAAAGAAGAATGGTGGAAAACACAATGCGAGGATATGGAAAATTTACAGAAGAAGGGTGAAATTGGTGCTCTATACAGCAAGGTTAAGTTATTATCTGGAAGTAAGAAGGCAAGATCTGTGCTAACAGTTAAAGATAAGTGGGGTAAGATAATAGTTGAACCAGGAAAAATCCAAGAGAGATGGAAGGAATATATAGAAACACTGTATGGTAAAGAACTTAAGCCGACAAGGTTAGACATAGAAAAGGAACATGACGTAGAAGAAGATAACTTAGGTCCAGGCATACTCGACGATGAAATAGAAAGGGCATTAAAGGAGATGAAAGCAAATAAGGCTGTGGGGGTGGACAATATTCCTGTAGAAATGTTGAAATGGTTAGGGAAAGATGGGAAGAAGGCCATATATGGACTGATTCGTAGTATCTATGAGGAAGGAATCTTGCCGGAAGATTTTGTGAGATCGGTGTTAGTTCCTATTCCAAAAAAGGCAATGGCTTCGTCATGTGAGGATTACAGAACAATAAGTTTGATATCCCACGCAGCTAAAGTTATCCTCAGGATCATCAACAAAAGGATAGAGAGTAAGGTAAATGATTACTTAGGGGATGATGAGTTTGGGTTTAGGAAAGGAAGAGGTACGTGTGATGCCATTGCAGTAATGAGATCACTAATCGAGAGGAATATAGAATACAATCAGGACATTTTTGCCTGTTTTGTAGATTTCGAAAAAGCGTTTGATAGAGTGAATTGGGAAAAATTAATGCGTGTATTGCAGAGAATAGGAATGGATTGGAGGGACAGGAGACTGATCCGCAACCTGTACATGTCTCAGACTGCTCAGGTACAAGTGGGGAACGGAGAGTCCGGATGGGCAGTGTTAGGAAGAGGTGTAAGGCGGGGTTGCCCATTGTCACCGGTACTGTTCAATGTATATGTAGAGGAAATGATTAAAGAGGCATGGGAAGAACTGGAGGTAGAAATGAGAGTCGGAGGGGAGTTCGTAAAATCAGTTAGGTTTGCTGATGACCAAGCATTAGTTGCTCAGTCAGCCAAGGGGTTGCAAGCATTGCTGAGTGAATTGGAGGTTCAGTGCGATAGATATGGGATGAGAATCAATATTAATAAAACAAAGGTTATGCAATTTTCCAGAAAGAAAAAGGCTAAGCTAAATATTAAAATAGGTGGGGAAAAAATAGAGCAGGTAGAACAGTTTACATATCCGAAGTGTTTTGCACCAATTCGGTCAAAGTGGTAGGGACGTAAGGAGAAGAATAGCGCTAGGCAAGGAGGCTTTCTCAAGGAGGAGGGAGTTGATGACGGGGACGTTGAGTAGAGATGTTAAGACAAGACTCGTAAAAACTCTGATATGGAGCGTAGCTATGTATGGCGCGGAAACGTGGTCACTGAAGCAGGAGGATAGACGTAGATTGGAGGCTTTTGAAATGTGGGTGTGGAGAAGAATGGAGAAAGTGAAATGGACCGAAAGGAAAACAAATGAGGAAGTGCTGGAGATGGTGGGTGAGGAGAGGGGTTTGTTGAGAGAAATCCTATGGAGGCAGGAAAAATGGATGAAAGGCGTATTGAGCGGTAGTGGAATGTTGAAGAAGGTAATAGAGGGGAGAATGTTGGGCAAGCGAGGAAAGGGTAGGAACAGGATAGGGATGTTGGATGGGATGAAGGGAGGAAAGAAGTACACAGAGATGAAGAGGGACCTGATGTAGTTTAGGTTGCTGGATTGGGTTTTGTTTGGAGTTACAAAACATTTATTTGATAGTTGTGTCCATCCAAAAACCTACCTTAACCGGTAGATTACCTAATAATATAATATCAAGTGATAAATGCCCTACCTTAACAACCATTAATAAGTTACCCAAATTGTTTGGGCTCGGAGAAAGAAATTGTTTTGGCATCAAGGAGAAAGAATTGCATGTGGTTTTCTTCATTTCATGCTCCTACTCCTCTTGTCCATCAATTTAATCTTTACTGTATTAGTGTAATTAAAACTGAAAAGTACAGTGATAAATTAAGAATTTTCTTTGATTTACATTTTGAAATAAATTCTGCTGATGCAAAATAATTAAATTATAACTAACTATGATTCATTTAATCCATGAATTACATATGGTGAGAGGTTGATTTAATTGCAGATGTTAAAGTAGTCCTAATTTTGCTTTCAAAGTTGTGCAGTGCATATTGTGCTGTAGTCACTTGAATTTAAAGTGACACTTGATATTGGTATTATTTTTTGGGCTTTCATTTTTGGAGAAAATTACTTTTGATTAAAATTATGATAAAGAAAGTGTGCTGGAAGTTAAGTATAAAGAATTCAGTGTATTTTCCATAATGCTAAATTTAATATGATAAATGAGTAGCTTTCCTGGCAAATAAATAAGAGCATTGCATTTTAAGATTTTACAAACACAGTGCATTCTCCAAATCTAAAAATAACATAAGATGATACAGTGCTGCAATTCTCAAAATGGTGTTTTAATTTCATCCTCACCGTTAAGAGTCAATTTTGTCATTAGAATCCTCACCAGCCTTCCATTCATTCCTCATCCCTTTTGTCAAGAGTCTTTCTAAGAAACATCATCCTTGGTGTAATGCAGCGGATTAATAAATATGTGAACGAGGTTGAACTTGAAGGTCATTGTAGTTATGATTTTGTATGAAACTGCTTGCTATCACACATTCAAAAATAATGTTCACATTTTAATACATAATTTTATTCATTGCTTCAGATTATTTTGTAGAGCAATTGTATCCTTTTTTTAATATGTGAATTGAGCACAGAGTTTTGTTTCCCATACCTCTTATTTTATCTTTAGGTCATAAATTACAAAATGTTTGTATACAGAAAACATTCTCCCTCACAATATAGTTCTCAATGGTATATTTCTATGAGTTGTTCTTACAGAGATAAAAAAATCTTTAGATTTCCAATTTGGTTTCCCAAGTATTTTCTTTAAAAAATAATGTACATGCATATATGCAAGAGAAATATTAGCTACCTCAAGTCATTCTGTCCTTATCCTCAACAACGAGGAATGCTGTTCAATAATTGTTGCAGCTTTTCAAAATTATCACGACATGTCCTGGACCCCCTCCTCTCAATTTCCTTGTTTGATCAATAATATTGATATATACATAGAAGGGGGAAAGAATGCTTGCGTAATAATAATAAGTCATTAAGAGTTATATTAAGAGTGGAAAAGTATGCCTTGTGTATGTAAATATTTGATGTACAAAAAACAATGTGTTAGTGAGTTCTCTTAAATTATTACCAACACACTGCTTGATTGTTTGGAAAAAAAATATTTCTGAAGGTTGGTGAGTAGCAATAAATGCCCTATTTCATTAAAACTCCTCTACTGACTTTTAATAATCAAACCACTTTACTTTTCCACATAAACTTAAAAGTCAGTATGAAGATTTTCCACCAAGTTACGCCAGAAACTGTTTTATTTAAAACTCCTCTATTTCTTTATGTATTCACCAGCAGGACAAACAAACCCCTTGCTTTATAGTTAAGCCTTTCTCCTTTCTTTCATGCCAGTTTTTAAGTACCGTAATGTAGTTTTCTGTATAAATAGTATGTAATTACAAGAAGACCACAAAACCATGAACTCTGCTGTCAAATTATATACAAAATTACTAATTGTTAGTCCAACATTGAATGGAAAGTGAACAAAATAAGCTAGTGACTTAAAACCATGGAAAATATATGATATTAAGGCCCAGTTTGATAATATCTCGTTAAATTCATTCATTAGTTAATGCAAACATTAACTAAATGTGGAAATTACTGGCAATCTGATTTCCTAAAAAATAAGTTTTTTCATTGGTGAATGTGAACATTGTAACCATAGTAACATAATCTGTTAGTTACTGAGGCAACAGTTGGTTTTCAACTAAACTAGTGGGCATAAAACTGAATTATGGCTTTAATCAGAGTATAAATTGAACAAGATTACTTCTAGATAACAAGGTACACCCAACAGCTGTTTAGATATGATTTAGTAAATCTCAAACAATATGCTTGCTACCATCATCCTACCAATTATCTGCAATTTCAATAACATATGGATAAATTCAGACCTACCACATGGTCTCAAATTCCAACATTAGCTTTATGAATTCCTGGATTATGTTAAGCAGCAATATTGGAAAGCTTACAATCTTCCTAGATGGTCTTCTTCCCCAAGTTACTTTGTACATTTGATTATAGTAGGCTAAAGGGAGGATAATTATGAGTTTTGATTGTACATAATGTTGATTGATTGTACAGAAAGGGAGAAACAAATTTTCACAATCTTGGGGCAAGGTACAGAATTGCCATGACACAAGTTTTTGGTATGATTAATTGCTCATATTCACCATGAACGAACAAAAATATGGTGTTTTTATTAACATATATATATTTATATTATACACATACATATATCTTATGTATATTATATGTATTATATATATGTATATGTATATAAACACACAAACACTAGGTTAATAAATATTAAACACACAGAAACATAAAAGAAGGACACTTACAGTAGATATTTACGTTTCGACGGCACAGCCGTCGTCATCAGAATCATTTGTATATTCATTTGTATATGTATATATATATATCCCAGAACACCCCAGTTTTATCTCCTCCCAAAAATACACAAACCCAATATCCCCTGTCGCCCTATAGTTTCTAGTTTCAACTCTCCCACCGAAAGAATCTCCACATTCCTTGACCACCACCTACAACCTATCATACTTTCCCTGCCCGCCTTCACTAAAGACACGTATCACTTCCTCCACCGTTTAAACTCTGTCTCCATTCCTTCCACCTCCAACCTGCTTATGGCCACCATCGACGTTACCTCCCTCTATACTTCTATTCCCCATGCAGAAGGCCTATCCTCCCTCCGACACTATCTTTCTCTACACCCCCACCCCAGTGCCCCTCGACCGAATTTCTCCTCAATTTAGCCACTTTCGTCCTGACCAAAAATGCATTCTCCTTCCAAAACTGTTTTTATCTTCAAATGAAAGGCACAGTGATGGGAACGAGGATGGCGCCATCGTACGCCAATCTCTTCATGGGCCACCTTGAAGAGAATTTCCTTTCACAGCACCCCTTCGAACCTTTTTCTGGGTCCGCTACATTGACGACATTTTTATTCTCTGGACACACGGCTCTGAGTCTCTTGACAATTTCTTATCGGTCTTAAATTCTTCTTTCACTGTTAAATTCACTTCTTCCATTTCAGACTCCACCATCACCTTTCTTGACACAGACATCTCAATTCACAATAACAAATTCACCACTTCAGTACACATCAAAGCCACTATCATCAACAATATCTGCACTATACCAGTAGTCATCCTTCTCACACCAAACGCTCAATTCCCAACTCTCTCTCTATCTGCGGACGTCGGATTTGCAACACCACAGCTACCCTCAACAAATACCGCCACAATCTACACCATGCACTCCACAAACGCGGTTACCCAGAAAAGCTCCTACAGGATAAAATCTACCGCTCCACCCGACCACACACACCACAGAATAACAACCCCACTTCTGACACAGGACTCAACCTTTGCACAACCTATTTCCCTGGATCCCATAGACTGAAACCCCTTCTTAAAGAACTTTATCCTATTTTACAGGACAATGACGCGACCACATCCTTACTGCCCCAATGCCCCTCTGTCGCTTACAGACGACCAGCCAATCTCAGAAACCTTCTGAGATCCACCAACCCTTTGGCAACCCGCCCTGACAAATTTCCTCATATTTCCCCAACTTGCAATCGCCCCTGATGTAAAACATATCTGCTGATCAGATCTGCTCCCCTCTCCCCACATCCCCTCATTGTCCCTTCACCCCATTCCCACGCTAATTGCCTCTCAAAAAATATTATCTATTTTTTGTCGTGCAAACAATGCACCTCATTCTACATAGGCGAATGCATTACCCCCCTATCCATCCGAATGAGCAATCACTGCTACTCCTGTAATTCTGCTTCACTCTCTTCTCTTTCTATCCCTTTACATGCAATTTCACACAACCTATCATTCGACGAATGCTTTTCCCTAACAATTCTAGAATCCGTACCCGATTCAGCCACCAGCATAGAGGTGAGAACTCGCGAATCCGCATACATCCTATATTTCCGATTATTTAAAATTCCCACCCTTAACCACCATCTTTAATTCCCTTCCCAGCAGCCCCTAAACCTTCCGCCCCCCCTTCTTCCCTCCCCAGACACTCTCCCCTCATATACATGTATATGGCACAAACAATGCAGGTTTAACTCAGCTTGTGAACATTTTACTTGGTCATCACTGTATTGTACCTGATGATGGTTTAGTGAGCTGAAGCCCGTGTCATGATAAATCCTATTTATCAATGTGTTTAATTCCTCACTATAAAGTCCTTTTGCAAAAAGTCTTATTTTGCCTGATTTGTTATGTAAGATACTTGGCCAAATCTAAAATAACTGTTTTGTGGATTTTTTTATAACTAGTAAGATTTCTCTGTAAGTATTCTCCACGAGTATCTTCATTTTCACTTGTATAATGAGTCAGTAGATTACATACTCAGAAAATTTTCCTTGGGTACATTTTAGGCTAACTGATATAGCACTCCTGGACTTCAGTTTTAAGTCTCAATAAATTCCTCTTGTTGGTGCAGTCCTGCATTTGTGAGACTTTATCTAAGCCCACTCAATGTTCCGTTAAAACAACCATTTTAGCACTTAACTATTGTAATCTTTAATAATGTTTAACTGAATGAAATGTCATAATTTAGGATGCAACAATAAAGATAATGTATGATCTCAGTAACCTATTGTATCATCTGATAAAATGGTTGGCTGAAGGCAATATTAACCTATATATGCAATTCCAATCCTGATTTCAAGTAAAGTTTATTTTGGAGAACAGCATTAAGCAGGATGACACTAATTTGATCACAAAGTCGTTTATGTTCTTCAGTTTTATGTTATTTTAATTGTAATTTTTGATGGATTAAAGTATAATCATAAACCTATTGTCTTTACACTTCTATTTAATCACAGGTGTGGTCTTGACTCACAGCAACATCCAGCATCAAGCATATTCCCTAATTCAGTCTTGGGCCTGGAGCGAAAAGGATATTATTCTTCACACACTACCTCTCCATCATATCCATGGCATTATTAATGTACTACTCTGCCCACTCTTTGTGGGTGCAAAGTAAGTTAATTGTACCACCTGTTTTATTTATCTTAAAAATGTTAATCATTGTTTTGTAACAATTATTATTATTAGACATTAGGCATTGGCTCAAGTTTATAATAAAATTGATCCAAAAACTTCTTGAGTTAAGGGGATTAGATTTAAACATGAAAGTGGTGTTATAGTTGATCAGTATTTCATTTGGTGCAAATCAATAGAACTCTTATTTTTGTTGGGATGATTTTTTAATAGTTATGATTAAATGTGCAACAATCCCTTCAATTAGTTAAAAATAAAGTTTTTTGTTGGTACTGACTTTTAATAATCAAACCACTTTACTTTTCCACATAAACCACAAGTTTATGTGGAAAAGTAAAGTGGTTTGATTATTAAAAGTCAGTATGAAGATTTTCCTCCAAGTCATGCCAGAAACTGTTTTATTTTTTGTTGGTTTTAAATGCATACTTTTTGTTAATTTGTAGCATTAATTGGAATTTAAGCATGATGTTTACATGTGATCTAACAAATTTATTTTTCATTTACATTGCAAGATATATTTTTGTGGAGACTAGAGGTGTAAAGGTATCTTATAATTTGTAAAATATGTGCATTACATTTTGGGTGAGGGTACTTTCAAGTGATCATTTTGGTTTCAGGAACTTTTAAATGGTTAAAACATTCAATAAAATATTATCTGATGCTTTAGAAAATGTCTGCAATAAGTGTCATTCAAAACTCCTGTGATAGTTGCAGTTGAAAGAGAGAAGGAATGAAACTGAAAGTTTCAACATTCTAATTTACAAAAACCTTTTTTTTTAGTCCTTCACATTTCATAGTGGAGTTATCCCACTTTGTTAGACCAGAAGGCTTTGCTAATCTGCTGTTCATATTTTTTGCCAAATAAATTTTCCATATTATTTTATGCATTAGAAAAATGACATATGGATTAACATAAAATGTATTTTTACTCTGTATCATGTATTATACTGCCTCATTAATGTTAGTAAATCATCATAAAATTTTTCCATTTTAGGAATAACTGATTTTACACATAATTACGATGCCTACAGAATAATACCATTCATAGACAATGGCACAATGGCTAAAATTTCACCTTTATTCAAAATAGCACCACTTAAAGAGGCATGGTGAAATATTTTAATTTAAAATGCTCTAGAGCATTTGTAATATCACATTAGGCATTGACTATGGCTAGGGTTACTGTTGGCCCATCCTTGAGTACCTTAATGTTGAGGGGAACTTGGTTTTTCGCATTTCAAAGGAATAGCATTTTAACATCAGACTTTTGAGTTCATAAAAATGTTAAAAAAAAATGTGTGTTACTGTCAAACATTTTAAAATTATCAATTTCAGTATTTGGTAAAAATAGCTAAGTAACCATTTCTACTAAATTATTTTTATTGGGGCATTGGGGAAGAATCACTAATTGGAATCTAGAAAATGAGTGGCCATCGTCTTAAAGTGAATGTACCAAAATACTACCTTGATCAAAAAGTTCCCGGAATTTATTCAGAAAATTAAAAATACAAGTTTATTCATCTAAATCTATATTGTCCCCTTCAAAGTAATCCCCATCGACTGCAACACACTTATGCCAGCGCTTGATCCAATCCTCGAAACATTTTTTATATTCGGTTTTCGGTATGTCCATCAGTGCTTCCTGCGATTTTTCCATTACTTCCTCTCGGCTGCTAAAACACATTCCCCGTAATGGTTTTTTAACTCGATTGAACAGAAAGAAATCACAGGGAGCCAAATCAGGTGAATTCGGTGGCTGTTGGATGGTATTTGTTGCATTTTTCGTCAAAAAATTACGAATAATGATAGCACTGTGCGACGATTTCTGGTCTCTTTCGGCGAATTGCTTCACGCAAACGTCTCATAACGCCCAAATAATACTCTTTGTTTACTGTCTGGCCTTCTGGCAAAAATTCATGATGCACTACACCGTTGTAATCCATGAAAACCGTCAGCATTGCCTTCTTTTTTGACTGAAAACGACGTGGTGTTTTTGGTCTCGGCTCATTTGGTGAACGCCATTCACTTGCCTGATGTCCTCATGTACCCTGATGTACTCATAAACCCACGTCTCGTCTCCAGTAATGATCCTTTTGATGAATGTGGGATCGGATTCAGCCTCGCAAATCATGTCTTTTGCGACGTCAACACGGTCTCTTGTTTGCATGAAATTGAGGTCTTTTGGCACCAACTTTGCTGCTACACGACGGAAACCCAAATCATTAACCACAATGTCTTGGGCGGATCCATAGGCAATGTTCAAGTCCTCCGCTATTTCTCTGATGGTTAATTTGCAGTTATTGACCAACATTTCTTTTACTTTATCAATTTTTTCACCGACTTTCGATGTCGATGGTCTGCCACTGCGTTCATCATCTTCGATTGACTCACGACCACTTCTGAACCGCTCGTGCCACTGGTAAACGACCGTTTTTTTTAGAGAATCGTTGCCGAAACACTTTTCCAACATTTCCAACGTCCGTGCGCCACTAAATCCGTTTTTTACGCAAAATTTAATACAAGTTCGTTGTTGCAAATTTAAATCCATTTCTGCAATTGTAAAAAATCGCCAACACACACAGAGATAGATGTACTCTTGGCTACGTAACTTTTGCAAATGTCAAGTTATGACACTAAGATTTAAAGGGAATATCAACAACAGATGTACCAATTTAACAAAAAAAACAGAACTCAAATCGGAACGATGGGAGCGCCACACGGTGGTTATTCCGGGAACTTTTTGTTCAAGGTAGTATAGTAAAGATTTTGTAGGTGAGCTTTTTGTGATGACCCTGTTTAAGAAATAATTAAATGCTTCCAAAGATTACGCTTATTTGTATTTGATGAAAGAACTGTGGGAGGTTTAAGCAGCCAAATTAGAATGATGATTTTTTTCTAAGCAAGACAATATTTGTTGTGAACATTTCAGTTTATATGTGGATAATAAAATTCAGAATTTGAAATTCACATTGATGATTGCTAATCATTTAAATAGTGACCATAGATGCCCACATGTAACTAAAGGAAAAACTATGATACATTTGTCATTTGGGAGTAGTTTTGTTGCATAGTGTATAGAATATTGTTGTTTCATGGTATATTTTGGTATTTCATGGTCAACCAGCTCTGTAATAAGTTGGCTTTGCCTTAGTTAATGTAAAAGCAGTTAAGGGTTAGCCCTGGTTCCATGTCCAACATCTGTTAGCATTAATTTGTCAGTTTCATTTTATTATGTATCTTAATATTAAGTTCCTCAAGTGTAAAGTAAAATTTTTACACTCGTGCATGCAAAGTACCTACTTGATCCTAGCAAGGTAATATAAACTAAATTATATGCATTTGTTTATCAGTTAATATTTCTCTTTGCAGGTGTCTTATGCTTCCTAAATTTGAAACATCTCAGGTCTGGAGCCAGCTATTGTCCATAAATATGCCTGCTCAAGATCGAATCAATGTATTTATGGCTGTTCCAACTATATTTGCCAAACTGATTGATGAATATGATAAAATATTCAGCAAAAATGCTCGTATGAAAGAATATATTAAGACTGTTTGCATGCAAAAGATAAGGTAAGATTTCATTGCCTTGACTCAAAATGCTTTCAGATTATGATAATTCAAGTTACAATGTGCAAATTTGTTCATACCATGCTTAAAGAGACATCTCAATGCCTAGTCATCTGCAATTTGTGATCAAATTTCCCACTAAAGGGAGATTACCATTCATATAAATCGAGGTAAAGGAATAGCATTTTGAAACTTTCTTGAAAATTTGAATTTCATAAAAGGCGCTAGTTCATGAAGAAGTAATGCTTTTGATATTAAGTTTGATTGGTTCACTACATTAAATTTTGAAAGAAATTCTCCTCTTTTTATAAAACCATTTGTAAAATATAATGGTTTATGATAGGATTGATATGATTCATACTGGTTTTTTATTATATTTTGCCAAAATTCTACTTGTTGTTATTCTGCATGTGGACATCTTTACTGCATATCTGATACCACTAAACCTTCCATTTTATATATTCACTAATTTCCATATTTTAGCTAGATCTTTTAGTAAATAAAAATTATTATTCTGCCAACTTCATTCTGAATTAATTAATTGCATTTAAACATGCTCTCAATTTTTTCTCATGTGTGCAGAATTTTTGTATTTCGATGTACGAGGTGTGTTAAAAAAATGATGAGAATTTTAATTTTTTGGACAATAATATTTATTTATTCTTATGAATTGATGTTTTCATCTTCAAAGTAGTCCCCATTGGAGATTATGCACTTGTACCAGCACTTCTTCAAATCCCCGAAACACTTCTCAAACTCTATCTTTGAGATAGCCTTTAGTTCTTTCAGCCATGTGCTTTTAATGTCATCTACGGCTATAAAATGACGGCCCTTCTTAAGGTTCTCTTAATTAATAGGAAAAAGTCACACGGAGATCCCATATCTGGCGAATATGGAGGAGGCTGGGGGGCATCATTACATTATTGTTTTTGGCCAAAAATTCACGAACAAGAAATGAAGTGTGAGCTGGTGCATTATCGTGGTGCAAAAGCCAAGAATTGTTTTTCCACAGATCCGGGCATTTTTTCGAATTGCTTCATGCAAACGGCGTTGAACTTGTAGGTAGTACTTCTTATTGACCGTTTGACCTGGCGGCAGGATTTCATGATGCACTATGCCATTTAAATCAAAGAACACAGTGAGCATAACCTTCACATTCGACCTCATTTGTCGAGCCTTTTTCGGTCTTGGCGAGCCAGAATGCCTCCACTGGGATGATTGAGCCTTAGTTTCAACGTCATGTCCATAAACCCATGTTTCGTCACCTGTATGTACGTTTCAGTAATTCTGCATCATCGTTGACTTCATTTAGTGACTCCGGAGCAACTTCCATTCGCCACTGTTTTTGTTCAAAATTCAACAATTTTGGAATGAATTTTGCTGTCACGCATTTCATACCAAAAAAATTGGAAAACCTGTCATGACATGATCCAATCGATATGCCAACATCATCAGGGACCTCTCTAATTGTGATTTGGCGATCGTTCATAACAATTCCTTTCACTTTTCCCACGTTTTCATCGATTGTTGATGTGATGGGGCATCCAGGGTGTTCGTCATCTTCAAGGTCTTCACGGCCCTCTTGGAAGCGCTTATACCACTCATAAACTCTTGATTTACTCATAGCAGACTCACCATAGGCTTTTGTTAACATTTCACACACTTTGTTACACTTAATTTCATTTTTTACGCAAATTCTTTGATCCATTTATTTGAACAAACGAAAATCACTGAGCTCATAAAAAACGGCTAACCTTAGTGGCTGTCACAGTCAAAGTCCACAATTAAAACAGCTGAAAGTTTTATCATACTTCAGGGGCATGTGTACCAAAATAACTAAAAAAAAAAGCTTGACAATCGGACTCTCCAACCCTGCGAAATGAAAAAAATTCTCGTTATGTTTTGAGCACATCTCGTATTTTCCTGTGTGGTTGCAGCTCATTTTGTTGATGTGTAAGATTGAATTTACTTCCAAGACATTTGTACCTTTTATCACAAAATAATGAGGTTATCACAGGATAAGATGGAATTGAGGAGGACTGTTGCATGCTCACTTCCTTAATAAATCCTGAGCATAAAAACTAATGATGGTCAAAATTCAAAACTTGATGGACTCTGAATCCCTTAGTGAAATCTCTTTTTTCACCAAATTTCAAATCCTCCTTTTTTTAGACTATTTTGAAACTCAATTCCTTTTTCTGAATTTAATTCTATAATTGGATCCAAAATAAATTTCTTAGTCCTTGTATCAATTAGAATATTTTAGTAGTGTTAACTTTTCCCTGTTAATCAAATCTTAAAGGTTTTCAATAAAATAGTAAAAATGGCTTTTCAATTTAGATTCATCCTAAAATATTTGTAATGATTGTTACCCATTTTTATTTGACTTAACCTGCACTCTCCTTTAATTACTTCCATAAGTTGTCATTATGACCTTGAAGTCTAGAAGTAAGTGTTGACACATTTTGAATGCCATTTCCCCCCGTATTTCATTGCTGCTGCAATTCTGGCCAAGATTAGAGTTATTATTATTGGTCTGTTAAGCAGGATTTTTTCAAGCATATCAAACGCTATAATTAACCTCTATAGTTGAATGTTATAGCTCTGCATGGTTGATTAAGAAAGTCTTAGTTCTTAGAAGTTCTTTCTTCTTTAGTTTAGAAGAAGAAAGTTCTCAGAAAGTCTTTACATGCATATTTAGAAAGAAATAAGCACTTTGTGACTTCCACACTTTTAATATAAAACGACCGGTTTCGGCTGTTATGCCATCATCAGGTCAGGACCTGATGTGTGGAAGTCACAAAGTGCTTATTTCTTTCTAAATATGACGTCCTTCCACAAAATAAAAGCTTCTACCTTCGATTTAATCTTTACATGCAATCAATCTCTATAGCAATTTATTTTACCCTGCCCTGTTTTAACTTCTTAATCTCCATTGAGCTGATACCACCCTCCATGCTGTCCAAAACACCTGTTTTATTCCTCCATCTGATGTGCTTAACCATCTCCTTTCCATAGTAGCCTTCAGAATTGTCCTGCCTCTCCATATTCCTCCAACCTCTTCTTCAGTCTCATTTCAATTTATGCCTCGGTTTTCTTTCTAATGCTTCCACTCTACTTTCATCCTATGCCCTCAAGTTTCTGAGCCAGTCAATTCTTTGCTAAATTTCAAAAAGTCTTGCATATTTTTTTCTTTGTCTCTCTAATGAAATAGTACTGGTGGCCCCTCTTTTTATCGTGCTATCCTGCATGTTTAAGTTAACCATCTTGCTTCTTGAGAATCTTAGCAATCTTATTTTCTTATAATTTGTGTTTATCTCGCACATGTTACATCATAACAGTTACCATGACTGCTGTGGCTGCAAAGTTACTGTAATTCCTTGGAAGATTTGTTAAATGCCTAATATCCACAAACCAAATGAACTTAATCAGACCCCATGTTACTCCTGATCCTACTCGCAGCTTTCTCAGGCCTCTCCTACCATTATTTTTGTGTGCGTGTTTATGTTGAAAGGTATGGGAGAAAGGTTGGATGGTGACAGGCAGCTCCACCTCACATCTGTGTCCATCCTGATTTGCCACCTATGTTTGCATTTAATGTGTATGAGCATGAACTTATATTATGTTTATAAATAAGCTCTGGGAAAGTTTTACTAGGGATTGAAAGATAGACTAGAAGGAATCCAGAATGATACAGTGATGGATGAGAATAATTCCTTTGAATTCTCTAGCAAACTAGCTAAACTAATGGAATTTTAGTCTTGGAATGCACTTTGCTTTTGTTTTAGATTAATGGTTAGTGGATCAGCACCATTGCCTGCTCCAATATTTGATCGATGGGAGGAAATTACTGGGCATCGTCTGTTGGAACGTTATGGAATGTCTGAAGTTGGAATGGCATTATCAAACCCATTAAAAGGTGAAAGAAAGCCAGGTAAGCTAGTTGTCTGTTATTCATTAAATATTTTTTTCCTATACAATGGCAGGTTTCACTGAATATTTGTGTGAAAGGAGCCCAAGTATGAGCATCTAAATGATTTTACTGAATTATCTTAGCTTCAGTTCCATGAAGAAACTGAAAGGCATTTCTCATCATATTCTAATGATATAAAGCAATCAGCAAATGGACCAATTGAGTATTCTACTGATAGATGTATTATATGATAAGAAATCTGTGCGGGAAGGAGCCAGCCATGCAATATTTTGAGAAAAAAAGCCTACCTGGTACAATGAGGCCTTAGTCCCCTTTGAAGAACCCCCGTTGAGACCTAACTCCCTCATCTCCGCATTTCTTCCACTTTTCAAAACAATTGGCCAAGTCCTTTTTCAGGTTGGTCATCATCTGCCTCATTGCATTCTCCTACATCTCATCTACCAACTGTTAGGAAGACGAGGCTTTTGTTTCAGTGTCATAGCCATAGGCCCATGACTCATATGGTCTGAAGAATCATACAGCTTGGGCAAAGCCGAGGGTGCTTGGAGATAACATCAACCCAAGCCCACTGGTCACTAGCCTAGTAGCCTAGCCTCTACATGCTGAACCACCGGGCCCCATAAGTTGAGCATGAAACCATAACTAAAGTTATAGATTAAAGTAGCAAGAATTTATTAATCAGTGATTTATGAAAAACACTCCATGAAAAATTTAGGTCTTAGCTCAGATCTAATTTGGAGGCCTTTTATTTAAGGTAATGGAGAAAAGAGAGAGGAAATTTCATAAAGATTGTTTAGTCAATATTTTTTTGTTTTATGGTTGTAATGCAGGCAGGAAACACCTAAATAAAGTGATACATTCTAAAAAATACTGAGAAATTGTTAATGAATCATTCAAAGCACTGTTTACTGAGTATGATTCAGTATGCAAAAATCATTTTTTATCATGGCAACAACCATAATTACATTCTTACTGGGATGAAAATTTGGGTTGGCAAATTAACTCATGATCTGCCAAGGCAGATGAGGTAAGAGTTGATGCTTTTTGGTTAGAATGCTTGAAATAGAGTCAACAGAACTTATAAGATTACTTTGGAGGTGACAATTTCTGCTTAATGACCGATCAGCATAAATCATGTAGGTGGTGAAACAAGCAGCAAAAATTGCTTTTTCCTGTAAGTGCTCAGTGCAACATGTAAAATATTGAGCCATGCAAATCTCTATAAGTAGCAGCTATAGAAATTTATCTCAGCATCATGTTACTAATTTTTTGTTTTGCTACTAAGATTATATACCTGTGTATCAATTTTTCTGCTTATAAATCCCCATAATTAGACATGCTCATGTTTTTATGATTGAAATTTAAACATGTTCTTATCATCATTTGTAAATATGTACCTTGTCCCTTCCATATTTTTTTTACAGGTTGGATATTTGCCATTGTAGTAGGTATAAAAATATTCTATATTACAGTATTACCAGTAATCAAATTAGTCTATGATCTATGCACAGTCATGTTTTAAGATCAATCACTGATTGTAGCATATTATCTTTTTCATCCTCCATTCTTCATTCAATTCTGCTAAAATGGTTCAAATATCAGTGTAAATGTTTTCTTTAAAACATCAGTGTACTAACAGGGAAATATTATATTCATGGGTTTCTTCATGCAGGCACAAAAGAATGGATAGAGGGATAGGGGAAGTCTAACTCCAATTCTCCTTGCACCCTTCTTTTCACTATCTATAGGGGTACTTAGGTTGCGTTTCCTTTAAAAAATTGTCGACAACAGCCGTCTTCTACTAAGATAACTCTCTTGGGGCTGCGTTTGGATAAGGGGCCTAAGATGATGTGGGAATATGCCTCCCTAAACACCATTCACGTAACTGTTAAAACTTCAAAATTCTTCATCCTCTGCTTCTAGAGGCCTTCCCCTCAACCTGTTATTCCTTTTAATAGCCAGTAATTTTGATTTTTGTCAATTATCTAGTCCCCTTTAAATGGAATAATTTGTTTTCTCTGATTTATTCTGCCATAATAAAGATATCTCTGAATGGTTAATATCTTGCAATAAGTGTTTTTGAAGCATAATGAAAATACATACATGGTGTGTATAAAAAGTATCAGGAAAAGTTGTGTAGAGATAATTTATTTCATATATTGCTAAAATTCCTCAAATTTCTCCAAAGTACGTCCATTGGGCATTGACACAGTTTTGCGAGCAGCTTTTCCATGACTTAAAAGCTCCCTGGTGGGCAGATGCGGGAAGGTCCTTACACATGCAAGCTTCTATGATGGCACTTAGGGTGCCATAGTGATGTCCTTTGGAGGAGGATTTTACTTTTGGGAATAGGAAATAGTCTGTTGGTGTCAAGTTGGGACTGTAAGAGGGTTTGGGAATCATCATGATACCATTGGAGAAGGTCTTTTCAAGCAAATGCTCGACTCTGCTCTTGGTTGTCTGTCAACACCCTTGGGGCGAGTTTAGCGTAGATTGTTCGCATCGCCAAATTTTCAGTGATAATGGTGTGCACTGTCATCTTACCAATGCCAATACAAGCTGCAATCATGTGCACATTTAACCAATGTTCTGAATTCAGCACTTTGTGTACATGTCAGAAAAAAATTGTTACTGATTCTTTTTATACAAACCTTGTACATATCAAAAATGCCACCATGAAAACTACAGGCAGTGAAGTTAAACATGCAATTCTACTGGCATGCTGAATCTCCAGAGCATTCCATGTCTACATCTTCAGTTGAAACCCTCACTGCATTTACCCTGATAAATGTTCAGTTGTGAGATATCTTCTGGAAATTTTGTATTGTACAGAAGCTTTCTATAAGTCAATTAATATCTTAAATGATTCAAAGGAGAACCATGTTAATGGGTGACTAGAACTTGGTGTAATATTTCATTTTTGGCTTAATTCTACTTAAGCAAAAACTTGAAATATCTTGTGACTTTGGCACCATACTGTTTACACTATATGATGAGTATTATGTCTCACTTACTAGAATTGAAAGAACAAGATTTTATTGTATAAGTTATGTAATTATTTTTATTTTGCAGCTATTTTTAGCTGAGTCTATTAAATGTTATTGTAATAACTGGCTAAAAATTTATATAAAACGTACACTATTATCATAGCAAACTGTTTAACACTTGTTTCCATATTTAATGAGCTCCAAAAATTAATAAAAACATTTTTTTGTGAAAAAGATGCATTGTACAAGGAAAGTTATACTAGTCCATCCCAAACAATAATGCTAGGTGGCATATTAAAAACTGCTTGCTATTTACTAATATTCCTTGTCAGAAAAAGGAAAGTTTATGGAAACTGCTGAATCAAGTATCTCAGCCATGGTCTTATCATCAAATGCCAGAAGCCATTATGTATGAGAGCTGCATGCTCTTTTCTTTGTCAGAACTATAGTAGTTACAAGGATACTTTTAGGAAGTCTATTGGAGGCTTCTTTTAAGGCTTTTGGATGATAATTGCCATCTGAGTAAGACAATATTCATAAACTATGAATGTAATTAATAAACGGTCATATTGAGTTATTGAACCACTTCTTGAAATATATGATAATCTTACCTTGCACCTTGGTAGTCATGTTTAGCAATGTGGGTAATAGTGTGCACAGGACACATCTAGTTTTACTATCAGGCTTCAGATCATAAAGTAATTTCCAAGGTAGACAGATAAATCTAACTATAAGATAATAAATAAGTAAAACTCATAATGTCAAGTTTTTTTTTGTGCTTTATAGTTTGTGTAAAGAATCATGTTAAAGATGAGAAGAAATTTCTAAGATTGGTAACCCTTTCTTGCTGGAATTTAAAAACTGTTTTTGATCATGAATCCCACTTATTATAAATGGAAGGAGGACAAAGATTCAGTAATCCATTTTAGTAGCTATAGGATGTGTGTATCTGCACCAATAATATGTAATATTTTGTGTGATGATAAATAAATATCTAGTATAATATGATAAAAAACAACAACCATAAACACAGTAATCAACCTGAAGGTTGGTTTGGTAGGTAATTGTAGAGTTCACCCAGTATGGCATGTGAAATTCACACAGGGTAGGTGGGCCAGTTCCATTCCCTGTGCCGCTTATTGTTTCCCAGGAAGATCTGGTACCTGAAGAATCACATATCTTGGATGGAGCTGCATTACACTTGGGTGGAGCTGCAGGTGCCCAGAGAGGCTTGCCTGGGAATTGAACCCAGACTCTCCAGTTCAATGCTCTACCCCTGGACTACCGTGACCCCCATAATATGATAATGGGATTATATTCAGGTATTCTGATGTGAACTTGTATCTAGGGTTGACCATACTCCAGTTTACGGTGCTTGCACATTTATTCTTGGAATAATAAAGGCTTATCCAGTCCTTCTGATGTATTTGGGTGCTTTGATTATTTTTCATGTGTAGGGATTTGATATCCTCATGTATACTTTCAACATAGAGCTTATTCCCTGATATACAGGTACCTTGAAAGCCCCTGCACATACCCCCATTTGCCACTTTCCCTCACATCTGTAAGGTCTCCGTACATGTCTGCACACTACACCTAATATTTAAATTTGTTTAGGCAAGGTACAGAGAATATTTTCATCACCTTTTATTGTATGTTTTTATTCATATATGTGAAGGGCATGTTTATTAGCATTAATATTTTTAGATGTACATATTTGTGTTATCTATGAATCCAGGTACTTCTTTTTAGCCCTTTGCATGTTTATCCACTCTACTCTAATAAATATGTAATCTACTACGTCAATAATAAATCTTAAAATGATCCACCGATGTGCTCACGCACAAAAGGCTCTAATCATGATTCATAAGAACAGATGATTTTATAATTATGCAGCACTATTCTCATTTTCCTGAAGAATATGTATGCTCCTTAGTGTTCTATATTTTAAATCCTCTAATTAATGTTGATTTATTTTGTTTCAAGGTTTTGTAGGCACACCTCTACCTCGAGTTCAGGTGAAGGTAGTTGCATCAACACCAGAGGGAGATGCAGTAGTAGCAGAAGGCAATGAAATTGAAACAAGGATTCCCCCTGGAGCAAAGGAGGGAGATGTTGGTGAATTGTATGTCCGTGGTCCAACTGTTTTCAGAAATTATTGGAGGAACAGGGAAGCCACAAACAAATGCTTAGGGGCCGATGGCTGGTTTAGGACAGGTATGTTGACTTATTTGTTAAGTACCTAATAAACAAAATTAGTGATGGTGTAGATTTTGTTAAATATCAATTCCCCAGTTAGAAATTAGTCCTTAATTTACTATTGCCTAATGTACTAATTTTTTAAATCACTCAATAGAATAGTATTCAACGTGGAGGTGAATTTTAGATCATTAAGTTGGATGACTATAAAAAGCATATTTTTTAAGTTAACCGGAAGAAGTTTCTGCAGCTCATATGACATCACAAAGATTGTGCACATTCATTTCAATTGTCACTGTTCCAAATCTTTGCAAATAAGTTAAAACTTACTCAAAATTTGACCATGGCTATTATATAGCATTTTTACAAGATCTATCATAATAAAACCATGCTGTTTCCGGGAATTACCATCGCGTAGTTTAGTTGATGGACAACTGTTAGATAGTTAGACTTATTTTAGAGTTTAATTAATTCAATCTCTCTTGATAATGTATAAAAATGAAAAAAGTATAAACTGTGATGAAACATCAAATTTATGGATTCTGAATACATATAATCCTCAAATTTCCTTATTTTCGTGGGTGTGGACCAATCTACTTTGAAATCAATGCAGTCAAAACTATAGTTGCACTCCTGAAATCTCACTTCCCTATGTAAAATATTTGCCAATTTGTATCAGTTTTCATTTATAATTGTAAATTTTTAGGTTTATACAGTGAGGCATTTCTCTGTTGACCACTAATGATTTCTGCCAAATGCTTCAGGATAAAACTGACTGCCAGTTTTTCTCGACCCCCATTCAAGAGGTTGAGACAACATAGCAGTTTGATTGAATATTCTAGGTGAGCTATGAGGCTTGAAGAAACTAATTCTACAAAATACATGCACATGGATGGTAATATGTTATAAAAGGAGAGAAGAACCATTGAATCCTCATCATTACCACATAACGTGTGTACAGCATCAAAATGAAGAGTGCATAATAAGTTAATGTGATGCATTAATTACTAGTCAAGAAAGAACTAATATTAATGCTATAAATTCTGGAGTGTTCATTTTGAACATTTTTGAAATTCAAGCAGTCTTTTCATTGACTTATAGAAATCTTAGATAGTTCATAATTTTTAACATTTCTTGTCTTACTTCCACATTTAAATTAATGTTTTCCTGGTTTAATAGGTTACGACATATTTGCTGCTGATATACCTAAAAGCACCGAGAATTTATTTTTTCGTTAAAATGGCTACTTTGTAATTTTTCTTCTCAATTTACAGTATTGGGATAGCTGAGCATATTGCTTTCTTAGGTAATTATGCATTGATGATGATACTTGATTTAATTATTTGAGGATTATGAATGGACATGATTTAATTACTGCCTACCAAAAATGCTCGTTCTTTTGTTATTAAAAAAATATATTCTACATTTAATGCATTGACTTTTTCAGGCCTATCTCAATAAGCTTATTGCGCTACAAATATGAGGTGTGTTAAAAAAATAAGAGGAAATTTGTAATTTTGCATAGTGCTCCATGAGTTCTTGCCCCTAAGTCAAATGACCAGTAAAGAGTATTGCTTACAATTTCATTGCCATTTAAATGAAGCAATACAAAAAGAACATTGTGTTTGTGGTGAAACAATTAATGGCTTTTCCACTACAAGATAATAAACCTACCCACACTTGACTGCTTGTTGACTTTTTTCTATTCCCAAATATAAAGAGAACCTTAAATGGTTGCCGTTTACAAGCTTAGATGAGATAAAAAGCATATCGCTCTATTTGTTGATACTGAATTAAAACTGTGATATTATTGTAATTTATGATCAAGGTAACCATTTTTAATGACTGATGTGGGAAAAGTACAGTAAGTATTTGTCTGGCGAATCGGCTTGCGTTTATATGTCAAAGTTGTACCGTATGCCCACAGCCCATTAGATGCAGGATGAGCACATTTTTGGGTAAAAATCTTGCATCTTATAGGCAGGAAAGTTTTGCTGATGATGAAAATTGATCTCCTCAAATTACATAACATGTTTAATGTTTTAATATTACAAAAATTAAGATAAAACATTTAACAGTCAAAGCAGTTGGTGCTTTTTGGCACAAGGGAATTCCAGTGCTTCTTGCATTAAATGGTGGCGTTTACAATATAGATTAAACTTATTAAAAACATTTAAAGATGGGCCCTCATGACCTCAAAAATATAATACCAACCCCAACGTATGATAGTCAGAGGGATCAGAGATATAAGATTAGAGAGATAGACTCCAAGGCTGACAGGTTTAAAATGTCATTTTTTCCTAGAACGATAAGAGACCAGAATTCTTGTAGCGGAAATCCCCCAGGAGTCAGTTCAACACAATAAGTATTAACGTACAGGTTAAGGGCTGCGCGTGGAAAAATATATATTTTTTTGTTACAGGTTCCCCCCACCTATTTGAAAAACCCCAACCCCCTCATCCCTTACCATTTCCTCCTGGTGCTACACTCCTTGCCACACACCTTTTTTGGGGGCTCGCAGGGTATTTATGTAGATGTAGATGAAATGTGTAACTTATAAAATATCTCATTTATCTCCAGAGAGCCATTTCATCGATATTATAGATATTAGCCATGCTGATTACACCTACTGTTCATATTCAACAGCTTAATGATGGTCTTCATCTCCACTCTAGTCATCCACCCAGCAAAAACAATGTTAAGCCCCTTTCTAACAACCCATTACTAACACTGAAGTTTTCAATTTGCAATGTAAGTACAATGACAACTTTTGTGGCCTATCTTGAATTATTCATTCAGCAATCAGAATTTGTTCGAGTCAGATTTTTAGAACCATTCTAGCATTAATAAGTTCTTCTTATGTCCCACTCTTCACAGACCCTTTTTGTTCCCCCTCTCCATCATGGGGAAGTTCATCCTAATGTTTGAAAATGTGTGAAATGTGCTTTCGCATATTTTTAATTTTCTACAAGTTTCCTTCATTGGCCATCACTGAGGTAACATGTTTTGCATGGTTGCCTTAGTAAGGTACTTACTACTCATATGATGGGGTACACGTGGGCTGTTCATGGTCACATTGACAGGTGGTCATCTATGTAATAGGATTCAGTTCACATTGAAAAATACATGGGCAGATTATTTATCAGCGGTTGTAAAAATCCATTTTTTAAGGTAGTCATCTAATGGTGGAGGTTTCGATCAATAATTTAGTTAATCAAGGTGTTCTACGTATTTTCGGTGTAATTTTTTAATAATCCCTATTCATTAGTATTGCAGGAATATCCTATTTCTTTTCATCATGTATTTGTAACCTCTTCCTGCTGTCATGCTATTTAACCAATTCCGCTCTCTTCCTTTTTCTATCCTGCTTTCCCAATGTTCTCCCTTCCATCTCAGCCTTCAACATTCTGTACAACTATGCTCCACCCAATTCCATTGACTTTTAAGATTTCCCCTAGTAACCTCCTTTTTTTGCCCGCAATATTAAAAACCTCTGCATTAGTCTGTCTCTCTCTACAACTAATTTCCTCCATTCTCTGCCACATCCATTCTCAAAAAGCCTCCAATTTATGCTCATCCTCTTCCTTAAAGATGGAAGTTTTACATCCATGAAGTACTATTCTCCATGTTAGTACTTATTAATCTTTACACAGTGGAACTGTTATCAATTTTCTTCTTGTGATTTCTTCCCCTAATGGCCCAACTACCTTGCCTCCTTTTCTCTAAAATACTGCCCAGATACAAGAACTGCTCCACCTACACCAGTTTATTCCCTCCTTCTTTTAAAGTTAATTTAGTTTCTCTACTTATCGTGAATCTCATTAATTATGTTTTCTTGTGGTTCATCCTAATCTCATACCTCTTTAATTTTTATTGTAAAACAATAATGACTGCAATTCCTTGTCTGTCTGACTTGTTACTGCTCGACTATCTGCAAACTTGACTTAATCATCTCAACACCCAATTTTATTCCCAGCTAAAATATCAACCTTAACATTTCCGCAGCATGCATGTCAAAATTTGCCAGTATTAATGGGCAACGCTCCGAATCACTGTCCATTCCAGTTCTTCCTCTGCTACCCTTACCTGTGTCATCTGCTTCAAGCATAAATTCCGTATATGTTACCTATCTCTCCTGTCCACTCCCATACCCAGCAATATCTTCTTTAGCTTTGTCCACTGCACATGGTGGAATACCTTCTCAAAATCTAAAAACAACACCTATATATCTTGATTATAGTCAATGTTCCTTTCTACTTATGTTCTCATCATTGCAATGGCATTATGCATTCCTCTCTCTTTTCTGAACCAAAATGGGCTTTGCCTAGGCAGTTATTCGAACTATTTTGTAACCTTCTATTGATGATCCTTAGAAATACCCTTGCATATGCATCTCCTTAGATTTGCCTATAGGGGTTCAATCAAAGCAAGTGATAGTTTGGGTACATTCCAGCATATGGATGGAATAAATTGAGTACATATTTTCATGTGGGAAAGAGGGGCAAATGAGAGGCTAGGATTCGTTCAATTCAACTCTCCAGCAGTCATCATTCCTGGAACTATTCCGTGATCCTGGAAGGGATGAACTTTGAAATGGTGTGGGGGTTTATATTTTATCCTTACTATTATGCTATTGTATCCAATCTTGAAAATGGAATTCTGCTTGTTTGAGCTAAGTTCATATTTGTGTGTCCAGAGTGGCTGCAAAGCCTTGGTATAGCAGCTTTGAATGAAATACCCTTTCTTTTATGACCGAGTGCCGTAAACCTACAGATTTGAGAAACTGTACCTTTTCCTACAAATAGTTATTCACCAATATTCATAATCAAGCAAATGAAATGGAACAATTTAAAATATAAGTTTTGGTGTAAGGGCAAATTGGTGCAATTTTTTGTTTTAAAAGCAATGTCATGTATGCCATACACACAACTGCATATATCTAACTTTCTGGTTTTTTCTTGTTTTCCCTCCTTTCAAAGGAGAGGATTGCATCAAGGGGTTTACAAAAGTGAATGGTCTAACATATACAGTATGTTTGATCTACAAAATAATGAATTTTTTTTCCACTTAATGAAATGGTTCAGCTGATTTTTCCCTTTCTTGGAGAAAAGGGCACGTCAGTATTATTATAATGGATTTTTTATTCCTGCTAGTACGTATCAGTGTTTTTTGTGAATATATTAATGTTCATATTTGCAATTTTCATTGCAGAGCAATCAGTTCCATCAAAGTTTGGGCATGCATCACAATATGTGTCTTTCATCTTCATTATATTTAAATTGTCTGATAAATCACAAGTTATGTGAAGAAATAAGACTGTTAGTTACATATATTATGCATCAGAAAAAGAAACAATGTTTGCATTAGTTGTGTTTCTGAAATAATATGGTACAAAAACTTGATGTTCTGTTACTTGGGGGACCTACAAATGAGCTTATTTTTTTTAAACTATGGATCATATGCAGTCATATAGTATATTTTGCTCAATTTCCCTGACCCATCTTACATCTCTTTCCATCCTCAATAGCTAGCTTTCAATTTGGGTTTTAAATGTGTTTTAACTACCTTAAAATAAATTACATGCTGGTGACATTGTTAGCATATGTAGTACTCAATGTATTTTAAAGATTCTCTGAGATAATGTCTTGAAAAACCATATTATTGATTTTTTGCAGGGAATTGTGTGCACATACAATAAGTGGATGTCTCACTGTATATCAATTGAAAATAACTGACTCCTAAGTTATTTGTGACGAGGAGCCATAAGTGTGTCTACCAGTGGAATGTTCTCATTCATGAACTTGTTAAAGAACCTTTTCATTCATCTGAACATAAACCTTTTGATTTAGCGACACTTTTTTAATTTTTTTATTGTCTCTTGTTTTTTATTCTCTAAATCTCTTTAAAAAATTATCGCTAAGCAGATTGTGATGATTTTTTTCTAAAGCATCCATTTTAACGTCAAAATAACTTAAATCATTAGCCAAGGAAATGCATTTTGTCTGAAGATCAGCAATCCCTCCTGGTATGTTTGGTGGATTTACCATTATTTTTCTTTGAATATAGCAGGTTTAGTTTTTCACAGGTTCTTGAAGTGGGTTTTATTAATAAATCATTAACTAGCTGAATAAAATATATGCTTTCTCCCAAGTAATGCTGAAATGTTGCGTGATCATTTGATCGTGTATACGTTCTTTTCTCGGAAGACTGCCAGCTGCCTAAATTTTTATTATATATTGTATAAAGATGCTTTGTATTGCTAGCAGTAATCAATTGTCTTTAAGTAAATCGTTAATAATTTAGACTATACTTTTTTAAGTTTTATGGGAAGCATGTGCATTCTAATCTGTGATTAATATTTAAAGCATTTTAAAATATGCCATTCTGTTAAATAAGAATAAAAATTGGGAAGGAATAAAAGCCAGGATATGACATTACCTGCAGATAAAGTTCAATTATGTAATTGAATTGATTACAAGGAGGTTATAAAGTATGATAAGTTAGTTGCAGTTACTGATAGTAATTTTTTCAATGAGCTACATATCACCATTGGCATAAAATAAACACCTTAAGCTCTAGGTGGATCAAGGGGTCCATGATGCCCCCCTTTGCTATGCTCATTATTTGTACCTATCTTGTAACATTAAGCCTATTCAAAGCCTATCTTTAAAACTGAAGCCCATAATAGTAATTGTTTACCAACTAATGAAGGCATTGCAGAATGCGTTAGTAAGTAGGGAATTTTCATATGAATGTGGAAAATGTATGGGTTGGTTTTTTGTTACCTAGAAGAGAAATACCTCGGATTATTCCTCTGGGTACTTGAACAGATGTAACTAGTTAACAGTACAATTAATAGAAAAGATAAAATAGGTTTAAATAATTTTTATTGATGTGGCATATAACAAAAAATGTATAAGAAACACAAAATGAAGTAGGAATAATCTAATGTTTTTAGTATTCCTTTTTGACAGAAACTTGAAACCACAAACTTGGGATAGATCCGGTAGTTCCATCATTGTTTCTAAGTTAGTAGTCACCAAGTAGGAGGCCCCCAGGTAAAAAAATGTGAACTTTTTAAAAAGTTGGCCCAAAATCTCATATTGTGGGTAATTGTGGCTCAGAAAATTTCATATGTTGTTCATTGTCCCATGCTGTCACTTTACATAATTAGCATATCATTGTGGCAAACATTTTATGAGTGTCCCTTATGGGGCCTACAGATGAAGGTCTTAACGATTCCTCATTCAGTGTAACATAAGTGTATCAATTGTCACTTGGTTAGAACCTAATGTCAATTATTTGCTTTGCATCACCTTGTACGATTTTATAGTAATATTTCTTGGTTAATTTATATTTAGGGGTTACCATATACAGTGTGCTTTAACAAGCATGTGGTTTTTAGTGCTGTCAACAGGCTCTACATCAGGACTATCCATCAATGAGCAAAATTAGGATTATGTTAAAACAGGATGGACTCTTGGTTACCTAGAAACTACATTTATATCCCAATTTTGTTCTTTCAAATAGTATTTCAATATTTCTAACGGTAAAGGGATCAAACTGGTAATATTTTGAAGTCTGAAGGAATTATACATTAGTACATGTTCCATTTGTGATTGATCACTTTCATGTAATGCTTGCCCAATTAAGGTTCCACTTTACATGTGAACATAATATGGTTTTTACATCCATAAGAAGTTTGGAAATTTGTTTTAATGTCAGCCAACCAAACGATGACATAATTAGTGCTTTTTGTTTGGAGTTCTTGCAAAGTTGACGAATTGGTTTTTTTTTTAATCTATTAATATTAGTTTCAACAATTTCAGTCCTGTGTATTTTATGTCCTTAGGTGATTCAGCTCTTTATTCCGATGGCTCTTATAAAATCGTTGGAAGAACAAGTGTGGATATCATCAAGACTGGCGGATATAAAGTTAGTGCTCTTGAAATTGAAACTTATCTCATGGGTCATCCAGATATTCAAGATTGTGCAGTGGTGGCTCTCCCAGATATTACATGGGGACAAAAGGTAATTTCTTCAAGGTTTTGGAAGTTACCAAGGTATTGTAAATCCAATCACTGATTTCTCATTGCCTTGTTGAAATTTATTTCAGGTGGCTGCCATTGTTGTTCCTAGACAGGGGAAGGAAGTGATATTATCAAAATTAAGGGAGTGGTCGAAGAGCCGTATGGCACATTATGCCATTCCAACCGTTCTTAAATGTGTAGAGCATTTGCCCCGTAACCACATGGGGAAAGTAAACAAAAAGGAATTGGTCAAACAAATGTTCCCCGAAAAAGTGAAATGATATAACATCACCCCAAAGCGGATGTTAAAGACTTCTTCGTTTAGATCAACATTCTCTTTTAAAAGTGCCCTCTTCCAAGCATTATCATGGTGTAAAGTAGGCACATCTTCAAGTTTACCAATTTTCGTTCGACTGTAACAAAAGGAATCCCAACAAATCTGAAGACAAATTTTCTAGTCATACAAGTGGGCTTCGTCATGTCTTGCTGCGGACGTTCTACATTTTTTTACCCATTCAGTTTAATTTCATTTCTGCATTGGTGATATTTATATCTCACGATCATTTTTTATCTGTAATAATAATATACAATAAAACTTCCAGCCATGTATCTCAAAACTTTTATTTAACTCCAACTATAGCTAACGTTATTTCATCTGCAGACTAGGTGTTTGAATTAACGTTCGCAAAATCTATTGTGAAAATAAAGACGAAACTAACGCCGCCAACATGTTCTGGTGACCGTTTAAATAAACCACAAAGTAATATCGTGGGAGATGTGAACCTAATTACAAATGTTCTCATAGGAAAATAATTCGGAAACTCCCTTTTAAAAAACCATACTTATCTGATGACATGTTACAGCAAACGAACATAAACGGTGAAAAATAGAATTCAAAACGATTCCACCGGCTTGATCAGGCATAGGTTGACTTACGAAAATAGGTCTTCTTTTAAGGATGCCAAACTGTTTGATTCTGATTCTGATAAAAACACTTTGTTTTATATAGCTACGCATGTAAATCAAATTTATGCTCGAGTGGTATTTCACAAATATGAGCGAAAAAAGTTGCGAAGTTGACCTAACAGTTAACGTAATAAGCGCATCCTGGTGGAGTTTTCTTGTACCACTACTACATGTAGTACCTGTGCATGGTGTCCAGTGCACTTCATTAGGCTGTGACTAAAGTCAATACTCTGTTTTATTGTGAATTTATTGTGTGTGTGAAGTACCATTTTACTGGATAGTAGTGTTAATCAAAAAAGCACCTGCTCAGCTGGTGGGTGCTTTTGATGGATCCGACAATTGGTTGGTTTCAGCCCGAGCAAGAAGGTCCCGCTAAGGACTTGTGGACACGCATTTGGGAAGTTCAGAGGAGTCTTGACAATATGAATCTGTACCAAGTGAACACTAATCAAACGATAGAAAGTAAAGCACCAGAATACATTCCAATTGGGATTAACAACAGGGATGAGCCAAGAAGATTTTACTCTAATAGGCCTCAAAATAGCAATAACTATTACAACCGGACGAGGAGGAAAAGAGAGAATCGCGCGAGCACGTACGGCATGAACCAAAATCATGCAGTGTTGATAGGAGAATATGGCGGATGTCCGTGGAGAATGCCTACAAAAACATACAGTAAAGGAGTTGTCGGGTGAGAGAGGTTTCTTTCATTTTGACAATCATGTAAAGGAATTCCTAAGCGTGCTGCTTTCCACAATTTAGTAATCGAGGTGCGATCATTCCGGTTGTGTTTTGTTCGTCTCTACGGTGGTCTCTTACGAGGAGGTTGATCAATATAATACGGATTACATTAGTTTCCAACCTTTATCTGTTTGTTTTTTAAGAGTCAGTTCGATGAGGAGATAAATTTTGACCTTTAAGTCATAAATTAAAAAATAGTTGGTATTTTGAATTTCAGAACACGCCCTTATTTTTAGGTAATGTCAGTTTCACGTTATGTGCAGACGACTTAAATAAGTTGTCGTCAATTCATGTATGAGAGAGGTAATAATTTCACGGTTTTATTGAAAATTGTGCACGGCAGAATATTGTGCGTCATGGTCGATTATGAATAGTGTTTCATTTTGCTGGTGTTGACAAAATGTCTTAAGCCTTTTGAAGTAATTCTTAATGCGAAGTAATTTTATTTTCCTTAAATGTTTAATCGTACTTGACAAGTTCACATTCATTCGTGATCAATAATTTAGCACTTAATGCATATTTTGCATCGCATTACATTTTTCTTTATACCATTGATCTATCGCCAATATATTAAGTTTATTTTAATTGTTACCCAATTTTTTTTAGTTTGGTGAACTGCTATCTGTACTTTATTAACCTTGTCTTTGTTCCTGCCCTGTTTTTGTATTTTACATTAGCATTAAGTAGTGATTTGTGAAAAAGGCAAATTTGGAAATTGACTTGAAGAATGTGCAAAACATTAGCTGTAGTGATTTAATTATTTTACGAGCTTGGCGTCGATTTTATATTGGTTATCTTCCATTTGGGATAAAGATACCCATTTTTGTGTAGATCCAAGGCGGGTACTAAGAGAAGTGCAGATATATGCATTTGCAGAATATGATAGCGGAAATTATTAATGATTTTTCTCAATGTTAAACAATACATTCTAACTACTTATGCTTTTAGTTCTACTGGAATTCAGAAATACACTTGTTATTTCATAATCTACACTCGTGTACTTCACGGGTGTTGTTCTAAGGCAAAGACTTCCAACCCTATTTCGCAATATTAATATGTGCACTATCAATTTATTGGCCTAACCTTTCTCGACCTTTTGGTGGTTGTTCAGAGAACTTTCCAGCGGAGGATATTTAAAAAATGACGTTGGCGTTTAATTTGTCTTTTTACTACAGTGTATTTCACAAATTTTGAATTCCGTGTATTTAAACTAAGCATAGCGTTAAAGTTAAATTTGCTCAAATGTAGAAAGAATGTATTTTATCTATAACGCCCGTTTCTGTGACGATTAGAACAATCTAATGTTGTTATTTTAGGTTAACCAGCTGTAGAGTCGCCACGGTCGGTTGAAATTATCTGCCATCACGTATAAGCGTAATGTTGAATAGTCTTCATTCTCGTTTTGCGGCGATTGATTTAATTTCAATTGCTCATAGAGACGTCACGAAACAAACGGTTTCAGTTTAATATGTCGTTGAATTTTTTTCGTGTGTTACTACGTGATCAATAAATTGAGGAAATACGGCATGACTATTAGCTGTTATCATTTTTGGCACATTGCTGATAGGTAAGAAGGAGAAGAATCTTGGGAAAGGATGAATGGTGGCCATTGCCTTTACTGAGGAGTGGGGTGGGTGGCAGATCGTAGGAGTATGTGACTATGGAGACGAGAAGAATCGGAGAGGGTTTCGCACTAACTAAAATTAGAACGTTATGTCGGATTGGGGCGTTGGAGCTCGACTCAAAGAAGAGGCTAGCTGGAGAGCGGCCGTAAATGGTGTAAGACTGCGTTGTCTCTCTCCACGCGTATGAGTCAGAGCCACTAAAAAAGTGATTTTTAATGTTTTCCACGAGATCGAGACATTACTTAAGCGAGTGAGCCTTTAAATTTTTAAATACTTCCAAGAATGAATAGCATTTTGATGTTCGTGAGCGGACATCATTCTAGGGAATTACATATCAATGAAAAGTTGAGCAATTCCATCCTCCAAGTTTCGTAACTGTCTTCTGATTTCTGTGCGCGCATTATCTAAGAGTATCAACCGGCCTTATACCGTCAAGGAATAATCGCATTGGAATTAAATGCAAAATGCTTATACGGCAATACGCCGTGCCGTTTTTCTGGTCCTCAAAAGTGAAAGTAATAGAAATGGTGCTTGTAAATGAAATTTATCTTATGTGGCCGTGTTGTAATATTTACTTTCCCTGGAATGGTCTTTCATTTGCGCTTTGGATAAATTTTTGGGTGGAATTATTATCGAGCCCATTGTTTTTTAAACTTTTCATTATTAATTTTGAGGTATCATAGGCGATGTACATAAGCCTTTCGGATATAGTAGTGAATAATTCTCACATTTCACCCACTTAATTGTAAGTGCTAAGGCATGACCATAGTTGGTTTCTTGTGCATCATGATATGGAATGCAGAAGTTTCATATGGTTATGATGTCACGAGATAGGACTATATTGGCATCCTTGTTCAAAACCACCGATACCTGTTCTCCAAAAGGTCATGTAAAATATATAAGTATTTGCCGTAGAAATTACGATTCCCCCATTAAAGTAATCTTAATTCCCATTTCAAATTGTGGAAATGTAAAGCTGTTTAATCTGAAATATCCTAATGTTAGACATTTAGGAAAATTCCATCCTTGGGGAAATCCCGTTTTTTAGTTGTAGTCGCCTCTTGCACGAGTGGTAGAGGCAATATATTTCTGACTTATTATTAATTAATTATTGTGGTAATTTAACCTTGGAGAGAATGTTAATCTCACAAATACTTGCCTATATTGCATTCGTTAAGATAATGATTTTTTTAAAGAAGTTATACTAATCTCATGTTACGCGTTTTCTGAGTTCGTTGAAAATATTAAATGCCCAAGGTAAACAAAATCATAAATTATTCTATACAATTTTAGTATTGTGGTAGTTTTTGAAATATTCGCCATATCTCTGAGACAATCTGATGAGCATTCGAGTGCTTTAAAATTTAAATTGGAACTCGATTTCTCATTAATTATACCAATCGTTTATTAACGATCTACTGTATATAACGCGTCTTTTTCTGGCCATGGTTATTTTAGGTTACACGAAGAAATCGAAGATTTTTTCCAGTACATGTCTCCTACACCCGAAGAGCATCAGCTGAGGTTGGAAGTTGTCCGTCGGATTGAAAAAGTTACCTTACACCTATGGCCGGAGGCTCGTGTTGAGATATTCGGCAGCTTTCGAACGGGCCTTTATCTACCTACCAGGTACCAACTTTGAATGCTTTTATTTTTTCATCCTTGATTAATAATCTTGGCCCACTATTGACTGTTGTCAAATCGTTCCAATCCATTTCAGTGTATCTTTCATACTTAACGTTTCATAATATAGAAGATGCTGAAAAGAGGAAGAAAGACGATAATATTTGTCGCTTTACTATCTGCAAACTCCAATTAAAAGATTGGACCACTAAGTTAAAATGAACGTCTATGTTGACGCACAGATGCACGTGCCTCTGTCCTCTATTGTCTGCAGCGTGGGCTTTCGTTTTTCAAGCATGTTATCGCAAGAAGTGATTGATGAACTCACCATTTGCTGATAAAAATTCAAACCAGACCAACGAAAGTGATTTATTACAATTTTTAATTTTTCCGAATGTCTTGCCTACATTTTTTAAAACTATTTTTCTTTTGTTGGCGTTTCCTCGTTCGTTTATCGTGGTCACATTATTCCTTCTCTAAGAGATTGATGAAAGAAATTTAGATAAGTAAACGAAGAGGAGTAACAACGTCGTAAGAGCTTTGAACTTATTCCGCGTCAATTATGAATAGGAAACGGACTGATCGTTGGGCCCAAAATTGAAGAAACGCCTAATAGGTAACAACCCAATAATTTTTAATCGCGTAATAAAATATCTAGCATTCGTGCGTTTATAGTCACATCAATATAATATGTCAATTTATAAGTTATTTATTCATATGTTAATTGGGAGGGATCTTGGTATTTGATAGCAGTGTGAGTGGGAAAGTAGCATGAAATCATGGATTGTAGTAGCTAGCATCAGCTTTCAATTGTACTCAATTTATCGCTTGAAACATTGTTGCACGAGCCAATTAAATGAAGCAGGGGATTCGTAATTGGTGTCCGAAACAGGAGTTACCTCATTTTGTATTCGAAAGACAAACCGAATGCGTTCAATTATCCCTGGTCTAATTTGCTCGTTGCTATTCATTTTTAAATGCCCAATGATGACGTGCTTTGTTTTTTATGGCATAAATTAATGGACCCGAATTATTTCCATTCTCACTCTTAACAATTTTATAGGAATATTTTACGTAACCTTACCACTTGTGGCTCAAAATGACACCCACCTGTTTCATCAATATTTCATTCGCTAGAAACGTTGTGACCTCGTTCGTCCATTGTATTAATATTCTGGTTGACGTAAGATACTCGTGCTTTGCGACTCCCTAACCCTATAACGTCAATTTTATGTCGGAAGATACCGTCTGTAAGTAGCAGACACGAATCGACAAAGCTGAATCGAGGTGATATTGCCTTCAAAATTGACGTTCGTGGTGTGATGAACTTAGGGAAACTCGAAACGTCGATCGGGCTTGTGGGTCAATAGTTGCAATGGCAAGCTCCCCGTCGTTGTGTAGAGCAGCGTGTTTGATGGGTCGATACATTGCGTACTACTACGAAGCACGCCGTCTCATACTCTTTTTTCTCTCTGGTTATTTTTTCCCCCGAATTGTTCCCCAGAATTCGGACGTTCATTCATGATGGTCCTCCATTTTGTTCGTTGTGCTTCGCTTAATTGGCTGTGGTAGGTTTTGTTTTCGATGGGATGTCGTGAGGGAGTAACCCTCCCTCCGGAGCGCATTCCCGCCTCAGCGCGGGCGGCTGCACGAGGGCAGCGAGCGTTTCGGGCGTGGTACTCGGCCATTTTCGGAGCGAAGGTTAAACATTCCATTACGTCAGCCGCGGGCACGCGGTTCGCGTAAACGGAAATTAGCGTGCAATAGATAAAAAGATAAAACATATTGGCTTCCAAGGCGACGATTATCGTTTTCCATTCATCGTGTGTGGATAGAAATTTAAATAGTGGATTCATTTAAATGAAGTGGGGTGTTCAGTTCTAGCAATATTTCATTTAGGCGGACGGATAGTATCGGACGGAAAATGTTCATTTTTCATTTCAATTTTCAAAAGGGATTCAATGCTAATTAGAAGACGATCCCCGTTAAACATTCAAAAAACCTTAAGTCGAGGAAACAATATCTGTATTGGTAGTAAATTGCCGAAGTTGAAAAAATAGAAGTCGCAGAATATCATCGCCTTATTCAAAGCACAGGCGCAGATATTTTTATTGGGACCGAGAGCTGATCCACTCCAGTCATCTACTGATATTACCGAATTTTCCCAAAATACTTTTCCTTCTACAGAAATGACAGAACAAATAGAATCGAGGGCGTTGTCTTTTTTACAGTTAAAAATGCTTGCGTCAGCAGGACTGAAGTAATTTCGGGTAATAGTTTGGAAATCGTTTGGTGCTCCATTAAAAACCCTGAATCCAAAAGAATATAGGTATGCGCCTTTTACAGACCGCCAGTCGACAGAGACAATTCATTACTAGCTAGGAGCTAGATTTGTTGTTATGTTAAACTTATCTTATTAGCGTATCCATAATATTAGAGCAGCTAGGCTGGGAATTACTCAATGGAGCGAAGGTTAAATTCCAAATTGAAGTTCTTACATACGAATTGAACGGCGTCTCTTTAGCGGTGATGTTGAAAATGTATTATTTTCCCCATCGTACTACGGTTGGAGAGATCATGCTAATAAAATTAGAGGTTAAGTGTAGAACAGATAGATTCAATAAGTCATCGTCCTTTTTCCACGAACGATAAGGGATCATAGTAACATTGTCCGACCGTGATACGGTCATATTCGGGTAAATTTATTCTGGTGTGTATTCACCCCCTGCCACACACCCTGGCGGTGGGTTGCAGGGTGTATGTAAATAAATTTTAAAAAAGGCAACATTCGCAGTAACTGGGGGATTCAATGAGTACTGTCATCTTATTGATTGGTGGGAAAGTAGTACAGTGGTGTTAAGAAGGTAGAATTCTAATTTATTAAACAATCCGTCCTGATGGAAGAATCAGCGCTACCGATGTACCGTGAAAATTCTTGCCAAATTCGGAATTTGAGCAATGACTTTCAGCTAGGAGGCAAGGCGAATAGCAGGGTCCAATCCCATCACCAAGCGAATTGCACCCGTACCTTGGCAGTCGTGAAATTGTGCGCTTTTTTTCATAATACATGGTTCATCCGGAAAATAATTTTACTGATTTTTTCCCGCCGCTCCAGGCGCGCCCAGCACCGCTCTGACGGGCTGCGATTGGAGGGGGGTATGTTGGCAAGCGACGCTGGAAAAGGCAGTCGGCTCTGAGCTGTGGTGTAGTGAGGAGCTCTGTTAACGCAAACCTCCACGCTCGCCCCACGTCACGGGACGCGATGCCGAAGTTTTTGGAGCAGCGTTATTCCATCAAATTTGCGGTAAAGCTTGGGAAATCGTCTACCGAAACTGTCGGTATGATTAACCAGGCTTACGGGGAGTCAGCCATGTCCAGAAACATGATCTTCGGTGGCACAAGATGTTCGTGGAGGGCAGAGAAGAGGTCGACGACGAACCACGGCCTGGACGCCCATCAACGACACCCACCGACGAAAATGTGCGAAAAGTTCGCGATGTACTGAACTCTGATCGTCGTCTTAGTGTTCGGATGATAGCAGAGCAGTGTAATGTGCCAAAAACAATAGTGCACGAGATTATTAGGGACCAATTACAGATGCGAAAAATTTGTGCAAAGTTGGTGCCGAAAGTGCTCAGTGGTGATCAAAGACTCAATCGTTTGGAAATCGCGACACAACTTGCGGATCACTGCAAAAATTATCCACATTTTTTAGAGAACGTTTCTGTTCCCGAAGATAAAAAGGAGTTTGAAAGGAACGCGATACGGGACTTTGGACGCCGTCAAAGAGGCCGTGACGACGTGTCTTCGAGAGGTTCCCGATGATGCCTTCGCGGGAGCGTTCCAGGAATGGAAACGCCGCTGGAACAAGTGTATCGACTCACAAGGGTCCTATTTTGAGGAATATTAGCTTAAGATATGAAAAAGTGTAATAAATTTTTTATCCTGAGCTCAGTACACTTATTTTCCGGACGAACCCTGTATAATGCAGTGAACCAATATCCCTCGCAGTATCACGAATATTTTATTCCCTGTTTGCATGTCTTCGGTTTAGGCTCCTAGAAGAGCCTTACATCCATGCGCGAATGTCATCCCAGAGCATAGACTTATACTTGCTGACGGTAGTTACGCAACAACCTGTATTCGTGGTCAGAGATCAGCCGGCGGTGCAATGTTTCATCCTGCCAGGGTCAAGAGCCGCGTTAGTGTAATTTCCATTTTCTTGACCGTTCGTAGGCCACGATAACATTCGCTGCCTTCCAAGTCAGAGTGCCTTGGGGTGCAGCGGAAAAAGTGGAGAGGGTGTTTTCATTTTTTATTCAAAACAAGTATTTCCCGTAATGGATTACAGCAGCGAGAGAGTGAGAGCCCCAATTCCGTAAGCGAAAGACTTAAATCTTGGCTTGCCTCCCGCGGTCCGTTCAAGTGCTTTTACCAAGTGAGTGAGCAAGCGATGGAGTGTTGAAGTTCGTCGAACTCGAAGGCGCTCTCGCGGTGCTACAAGCAGTACGCAAGGACGAATCCGAAGGACGGGCGTTTCAGAAGGGAAAGGGCACCGCTATTCAATTGTCGCCATATATTCTGGTTTTTCGGCTCCTCTCCCCTTTCTCGACTCGATGCAAAGCCGTTGCTCGAGACTTCGATATTCACGTGACAAAGCACTGCGATTTTGAGGCGCACGATATATATGACTTTTTTTTCTTTCGGCCTTCGGTTTAAAATAAATAGCGAGGTCATTTGGATGGAAATTGCGTGTTTATAATTTTCTTTCTCACTGTTTTATCGCTATCATTCGAAGTCACCCCCGGGAAGTAGGGAGATTCCAAAATGCCATCCCGCTGATAAATTTTCGTGCAATCGCTCGTCCTTAACGTAGATACTAATGGACTAAACTTAGCGGTTTCGCGATATGAACTGCGATGTCGGTAAATTGGCTATTCTAAATTTACATGGTGCCTTCACTATTCAAATTGGAACGTGGAAGACTACAAGTGGTTTCGGCGTGTGTCAGCATGATTGTGGTGTTAGCCACCGTTCACTCTTCTTACTTTCCTTCTTCTACTTTTTATCTCCCCACCCCAAAACCACTCTGTGCCGAGAGCGAAATGAGTTGATTTTCGTACGTAATAGCGGCGGCGGCAGCAGACGAACGGGCGGTCGTGTAGCGACTAGCGCCCCGCTTGGAAGATCGCCAGAATAGAGAAGTAGGTCAACCATCGGGGGCGGCCCCCTTCTTCCCATCAACCGCCAGTACAGGCACTCTCCCCCCCCCCTTTTATCCTCCACTAACCCCTCCCCTCTGTAGTGCCCTCCTTGCCTGGTGCACTACCACTCTTCTCCCCCCACCCTGCTTCCTCCCTTTTCTCTCTCTCTTTCTCTCCACAACTCCTTCGAGTGTCTGTGCGATACTTCTCGATCCATCTCGATGCTCCCGACTGAATCGACCACCGGTTTAAGCGGAAACGATGGGCTCGAATGTGGTGGTGGTGGTGGTGATGTGTGCCCGTCACTTGCGTGGAACGTGTTCTCTGCAGGTTTTTTTTAGTGTTCACAGGAAATCGTATTGGGTTATCAAGCGAAATGAACTCATAGCGGATCGAATTTTGAGTAGATGGCAATTTTAATAGTAATCCTCTTTTAACTATCAGGAATGTTAAACCATTTGCTCAGAGTCAAAATTTTGGGTACTTTATCGTCGTTTAATATTTTATTTAAAGTGGTTCTAAATGGCACCGAAATTAGTTAATCTTTGTATTTCGTCGAAATAGCCTGATGGTTCCAAGTATTCTTCAGTACTGGAAATTTAGAAAAACATGAGGGTTGTCCAAAATATTATGTGACGCAACAATGTCAATTTTTTTTCATTACAACATACCCGGCAGGTCACCGCCAGGGTATGTGGCAAGGGGTGAAGAATACACAACAGAATAATTTTACCCGAACATGACCCTGCCGCGGTCCAACAATGGTATTATGATCCCCTATCGTTCGTGGAAAAAATGGCATCTTAAATCTATCTGTTCTGCAGTTAATCTCCCCAATTTTATTAGAATGATCTCCCCTACCGTAGTATGATGGGAGTTATAATACGTGCATTTTCAACATCTCTGCTAAAGAAACCTCCTTCCAATCTATGCAAAGTTTCAATCTCGTAATTTAACCTTCGATCCGTGATTAGATCATGAACGATCCAGTTATCCACTGGTGTGAATAGTTTCCCTTTCATGACTGCTAAGTTGAAAAATGAAAATTTTCATTTTGTGCATTATGCATTATAGCTTTTAACTTGTGCCTTCAGAAAGTAACTTCAGTGTTCGTTTTTATCTTATCATATACAAGTATATATTGAGCATAATTATGCCGTGGCAAGTACAACTTATAGTTTCAAGTATCTATCATTTGCGTCGCCAAATATGTTTTTAATTTTATGATAATTAAAGGCGTCTAATTATTTTTGAGAAAATGAAACTTCCATTTTATTATTCTGTTAATTCATTCTGAAATTAGATTTAATTCTGCTTTTTGTTCCGTTCTATCCTCAGTTCAACCATTTCAACTTTTCATTTCACTCCCTACTTGCACTGATTCTGCTTGACTTTTTGCCACCGTGGCTTCCCTCCTTATTTTGCCCCATTCTTTCTACTTCTGTTACTTGTCTGCAGAAGACCTTTTCGCTTCGGATGCCTTGATCGTGATCTATGATTGTTGTCACGTTACATTTAAAGTGGGAGAAAAGTTGGGAACAATATTGCAACCTAAAGATTTCTTAAAATGTTCTAGGAAATCGCATGTATTAATTATGTCGGCATGTAGCGGAAACACAGCATTGGTGCCTCATTAGAGCCTGGTAGTTTTCAGTTCCAATATTTGTGACCTGCCAGTATTATGACTTCAACCCCATTCCTCTGCAACGTCGTTAATGGCAATTCGTAGTCATACACAGTCATTAGTATGTCAGTGGGTGGCTCCCCGATTGATGAGACCTAAGTAATCCTTTATGGGTCCCCAGGTCCAATCACGTTATTCATTACGCCGATGATGAATGGCAACTCTCATATATATGTCTCCTAGGCGAGTTTCAGCACTGCATGTTGCCGGTTTGGTGGCGATTAAAAGAGCTCTTATGCTTGCCGGCGCTCGGAAGAGCATTTCTCATCGGCGTCGTCGTGTGCCGCAGTACAAGCGGCTCGTGTTACTTCCTTCGATTGGTTTGCGGCAGCCCCCCTCCACCCCCAACCGTTCGCTTCCGCTCTCGAAATTTCACTGTCGTTCGTGACAGTGACATCACACGCGACATCTTCCATGTGTGTGTTGTTTTCTTCGGATGGCATTCCCTTAGAAAATAACCGTAGTTCTCGATCGTCGATCCCGCAATTTCCTCGGTCGTGTGTCAGGGCACTATTCTCCGGGAGAGAATTCGGAACTATGGCCAATTCCGGGGTTTAGGCTGCCCTCCGGAATAAGCCACGTTTTCAGATGCGGTCATTTACGTGCTCGATGGGCGTTCGTTTTCCGCGTACTAGGGCTGTCATTCTCGTCTTACGTAAAATGCTTATAATCGATGCCCGACCGAAGTTTCTTTGCATCAATATTTCTCATGTTTATGGTGATGGTCCTATGATTTGCAAAGGCAATGTAGTCGAGTCAAGGTTTAGGTGGCCACGACTATTAAAAAGGGATTTTGAGGGCGGAAACGTGAGACATTACAATGCTTAGAAACTTGAGTTCCGTTTTTATCGATCCCTCGCATGAGTGTTTGCGAATGTAATTCCTAGTGAACATTTTTAGTTTTAGGCACCCTGATGTGTGTATGATAAAGAGAGTGTGTGTGTGTGTATATATAACCCGAGAACCACCTCTGCACGTATATAAATATAAATATTTATATACTTTTGGACGGCGCAATAGAACACAGAATAAAACAGGTAACACGTAAAAGGACACTCACACTGTAGATGATTTAAGCTTTCGGCCTACTACGAGGCCTTCTTCAGGTCAGACTGATTATACCCACGAACGAGCACAATAATGTAAATTCACTAAATAGTCATAGCAAACACAGAAACCAAAACACATAAAAGAGGGACTCACTAGTTCTCGAATTTTCGGTGGTGCAACCACCTTTCTCGAGAGGACTTATGAACAGAACTATTTAGTGAATTTACATTATATATATATATATATATAAGTTCTTTTAATGCCTTGCTATTTTCATAGGCATGTGGTCTTTGGACGGTCAATCAGTCGGGAATTCATACGAAGGCGCTGACGTGTAGAATCCCAACCTGAACACTGTATTTTTACTTTGCCCTTTGACTTTCTTTTGAAATTTATTGCCGTGTACAATTGTTCATATTTGTGTAATTTTAAGGGTGCCAGTGTAATTGGTAACATGAACGTTCATAAAATAAATCGTGGTAGCAGTGGCTTTGCATGTACTACTCGTATTTTCAGAGAAAGTTGGGTCCGGGGTATAATTTAATTGATGACAGCAAGCAAACTGGTAAGATGCTGTTGTGCGTGATTAATATATTAGACTAGGATGGAGATCAAATTGTATTTCTTTCAATTTGAAAAATATATATCCATGACACGAATAAGCTCATGACGGTGACTACTGTGAACGCATATCACGATGTGCTATCTTTAATTCTGGTCATGTGCCAGTATAGGAGTAAAAATATGTGTTTACCGTGGTTTTTATATCGGATGCAGTGTTCGTCAAAAGAAGAGGTGTGAAGAAATTGACCCATTATTTTAGGATATGAAAGGTATCGTACCCTGTGATCACTTGCCATAAGATCTGTCCCATTTCGATTTGACTGCTAGTCGCTCGATCCTTGAGAATACCGCTCACCCACGTAAATGTTTGTTTTCCATGCCTGCAGTGCAAATCATGCTTGATTCTCTGAAATGTGGTTGTTTGTATTTGGATTTTTAAAATTGACCTTCCGATTATTTACTGGATACTGTGAAGCAAACAGTGCACTGCTCGTCGAATGAAAAGTCCGACTGCAAGCACACCAGTAACTTTTCATTCCGTCTGTTATTCTTCGTGTCTTCCCCATCAACCTTCCATTTCCAACAGGGAGTGAACGACCTAAGGGTGTACCTCGCCTACCCCAACAAAAAAATGATGCTCTGGCCAGTAAATTGTCCCTTATCCAGTCTTGGTGCAACAGTCGACAAGCCTTTTGTATGCACGGGTCTCAAAATTTCATCCTGATCTCGAACACAACGCATTCGATTTATTTTTTGGCTCTCCAGCTTATGGACTCGGTTCATTGGTTTCACGGACCCAGCCCATTTTCGCTGCACATGATTACTTAGTCCTCTCCACTCGTCTTAATATGGGTGGGATATTATTGGTAAACTAGAGAGGGGAGGCTATTACGAAAGTTCCTCTAAATTTCTTAGATTTAATTCACTTCAATATCAGCCATTCCACGTCACTCTCCGCGAAGAAATCAACGGATTGTGCGAGTCAATAAAAATTGAGGTGCCGTGAAAAGAGCTGCACAGTTGGATCGTTAATAGGAAGGTCCATCGCCCCATGCATATCTGGTCAGTCAAGTGATGTGCAAACCCGCCTTGCGATATCGATGCGAGTTCAATTTTTTTCGGCCGACTATGATGCTTCTCTCAGGAAATGGAGGATCGCGCGCGCCCTTCTTCACTCTCCCTCTCGTCGCAGGGTGGCCGAGCCCCTCCTCCGCTCTTATGAGCCTCCCTTCCACTCCCGCCGTCCCATCCTCCTCCTCCCACAACCTCTCCCCCCCTCCGACCGACCGCTACGCGTCTCAAGGCTGCCTCACACCAAGCGCGATGCTTAGCGCGCCGCCACCTTTTTCTTTGCCACGTGTCCTCTACCCGTTGCAGTGGATTTGGCGTTGTCCATAAATGACGTCACGCGCTGGAGGGAGTGGGAGGTGGTTTTTACACTTTGACATTTCCTCGGGTGGGATGGTTTCGGTTGCCCATGACATCCCGATAGGCACGGCGGAACAATGAATCGCCGACGCTCTCCTCCTTTGAATGAACCCTGACATTGGGGATTTGACTTTGTAACGGAAGTAGCAATTTACTCGTAATTCAATAACTGAGTCTCACTCCTCGTGTTTCCCATCCCCGTTCGAGTATTTCGCTCAGTGGCTTTTATAAAATTGTTTTACCTATCTTTTGTAATAAAATGGGCGACTCATGACTTCCGCAGGAGGAATCAAGACGTTCTCCATTCACGCAAAGACGTAATTTCATGCCAGCTTATTAATGGTGGCGGGTTATTTCATAAAATTGACGTCATTTGGAAATAAAATTCCATACTCAGTTCTGCTTTACCGTAGCGGAATATGACTCGTGGGTAGATGCAAAAGGAAAAATACAGCGTGACGTCAACGGACCAAAGCAGGGAGCGTCGCAGTCCTTCCTACACTCCCTGTCCTACGATTTCCCATCATCTAACATTCGCGGTTCGGGTGGCTATTCCATCCATCGTGCCCCCCTTTCTCCCCCTCGCATCAGCGAGTCAAGTCGTCCGAACCGAAGCTGATCTTTCAGCGATGCAATTAAAACAAATGTTAAATTTATTGTTAGTGTTAAATGATGGCCCAATAACGATAAAACTATGCTGTCCGTTATCTAAACTGCGTCACCCTAGCCAACGTGGCTGTCGGTGTGGGGGTTCGCGTTTAGCAGGCAGTCGCGTCATGGACCGCGCGCTCGCTGTGAGCAGGGCTTCTCTCGGCCGCCGGATGCTCCCATCGACTCTTGCGCCCGCGGGTGCTCGTTGTCGCCGAACTTGAAAAAAAGAATACGAAACGAAGCGCGGATAAGTGTGGTCTTGCATCCCGGCCACGTCGCCCTCCCATCCCGAGTCCCAACACTTCCCACCCTCTCCCGAACCCCTCCCCCCTCTCTTGAGCACACTCATTTTTATGACCCTACTCCTCGAGTACAGGTTGTGATGAGGATCCGGCACGTGCTCGCCCTTTTTTCTTCTTAGCTCCATCCTTCCTCGCGCCGAACGCCACCCCATATCCGGCTAGGGACTATTCCGCCGGTCTCTTTGAGGAGTTGCATTTGAAGACAATTTCCAGATCGAGGAGGAGCCTTGGGATGTTTTTTGAAATACCCGTTCATTTAATAACCTCTCTAGGTTGAAACTGGAAACGTATTCTTTTGCATATTGTTGAGTAAGGAATGGCAATATGAAGAAGCAATGATTAGTTTTATAATGGTATATTTAGGCTCATGAGTGAAATATATTGAATTCTTTGAATTGTGTAATTTGTTTTGCAAGACGAGTGGGATTTCTAGCTTGTTGGTGGGCTCAGTATTTATTTTTGCTGCTTTTTGAGACATGGATTCATGCAAGAGAGACTTCAAAGTATGAGCCAGGAGGCACGCTGTTCCCATGAGTGGGGGGCTGTCACCAACTAGAAAACCTGAAAACATAAAAAAAAGATTTTTTTCATTGGAACCATAGCGAATATTCTTGAAAACTGAATAATTTGAAAGAACTGGACAAAGAACACTTCAGGATGAAAACTTTTAAATTAAAATATTCCATTTTCAAAAATTAACAAGGCAAATTCAAGTATGATGGTGAAAATATTTTGTAAAATGAGGTATGATTTGAGTTATGCTTAAAAATAATCCAAGAATACTTAAAAGTCTTATTATTTTTTTAGTGTTATCTGAATCAACATAGTTGTTGAGATGTTTGATTTTTGGTGACGTCATTGGTTGTCTCTTGTTGTGGATTCCTTGGTCCCCATCTCCAGCTCTCTATCTTCTCCATTTTCTTTTTCACATTTGCAATTTATTTGTCAAATCATTATATATCCCTTATTTTTCTCCTTCATTTCCCTTAAAAACTTGAGCACTGTAGAATAAGGCAAATAAACTCGTTTACTTGTATTGTCCATTGTAGTGTTGTTTTAAATGTTTTCCTTCATTATTTTACCAAGCATTTGGTGTAAATTGCCCTTTTTCTTTTTTAAATGCCATATGTCGCTTACGTTCCACAGATGGTCCCACCATTTTAATCCCTTTCTAGCATAGCATGCATATGCATTTTATTTGTTGCAAAAGGAAGTACAAATATTTGTTATAAAGTTGTGAGAACCGTTTATTTTCTTTTTTGAAAGTTATCTTATAGTGATATAGTTCCAGTCACATCAGTAAAATGCACTCGCAATTTTATCACGAGTTGATGGTACATAAATGTGGGAATAATAAGGTAAAAATGCTTGAGTATTTTGAAAATTAAATTGAAGTGATCATTTAAGAAAATTCTTGGAAACATTTCAATTGAAAATATTATCATTTAGATCTAGTTTTCAATGATAAGCCACATAAAAAATAAAATGAGCTAATGGATAAGATGCACAATACTCCTTTAATCAGTGCTTACCAAGGTCATTTCCTTAAAATAAATCAAATGTGTATGTACAAGTAATCGATTGACAAATCTAATAAGTAAACCTATAAGGCTTTTTAAATTAGAGAATGGGCTTCCTTGTTAGAATATGATAGTTATGAATCCTGTATAATTAGCCGAGGGCAAGATGAAGTGTTGGTGTGTACTACTTTATCAGCTCCATGGGTTGGTTTTATAATAGCATTAATTTCATTGGATTAGTGAAGCTATTCAATTGGATAGCTACTAACCATTTTCCCGGGTTGAAGGCATTTTATCCATGCATGTACTGTACATTTTGGTTAATTTGGCATCTAGGAAACTCTGAGGCAATTGATGGCGAAATAGTGATTGATCCCAATGGGAACCAATTCCATAAATTGTGTCTGAACAATGAGCAGACCTTTGCTGCCGTTTTCATTATTGTTAATATGATGGGACAGGATGATGTAAAGGACACAATATATTCGTTCAAGGAGTAATATATTCTAAATTCCTGTTACAATTCTTCGTTGGGAAAAAAGTGCATATGATAAAGTTGTGTGTCAAATTTATGGTTACAGTCTTGTTTTGTTTTGTACAGTATTGTTTCATTTTCCACCTGAAAAAAGTTGAATATTATAAAATTCCAACCATTTTCATGATTGTAATGCATATCTATAATTCTTTGCATGGTGGTTAGCTATTTTCCCCTTGTGTGGCTACTTTGATTCTAAAACTACTTTTCCCTTTTCTTCCTGTCATTTTCTAGTGACATTGATTTGGTTGTGATTGGCAAGTGGGATTCTCTTCCATTACATACTTTGGAAAGGGCCTTGTTGGAGAATGATATAGCTGATGCAAGTTCTCTCAAAGTTCTTGACAAGGCTTCTGTAAGTACATGCTTTGGGTTTCAATCCCCCTGTAAATAGCTGGCCTTCTTGTACACTATTACATCTAAATTAGAAAGTTTACATGTTGATTGTGAGGCTTTCTTTGAAAGCTTTACTGAAACAAGCAAAGAAATGCACATAAACTTGTATATTTTATGGTATTTGGCAATCCGGTTACTACAAAAATTACTTTTTTTAATGCTGCTTCTTGTGAATATATATTGCTATTACATTAGAAAGGTTGCTGAAAGAAAATATTGATATAATGGTTTTAAAGAATTACACCTAATGAGAACATGGGCAATAGTAATTAGATCTTTGGTAAATTTTAATCCAGCTCTCACAGTGGTGAATCACATCATAAAAGATGTATCTTATATGTTGCATTGAATCTGATTAGCCATCAGTTCAGGGCAACGACTACAAACTAACATCAACTTTGATTATTCCTTTAATTTTTTTTGGGTCTAAAAGAACTTTTCAGCTTCTACACCAGTGATTTTATTTTGTTTGGGTGGGAAAATTATTGTTGTGTTGTGCTTTTGCATGTTTCTCAGTACCATGTGGCTTCTGAAATTCTGTATATTGTTGCTTATAAAGTATCTAAAATGGTAAAAATTTCATGTGGACTAGTAAGTAAAATTGAATCACTTTTATAAATGCATATATCTGGCATTTCGATACTCTTTTTTCATTACAATTGTGAGTTTTATAAAAGGTAATCCAAAAGAACTCTATCTAAAATGAGCTCTTTGAATTTAATTGTAGTATTTTTACTTAGATTTAGATCTATATTTGAAATTCCAAAAACAAGTATGTTTAGCATTTTTTTATTACATCGAAAAGCATTACTGACTGATGTTTTAGAGATTAAATTGAAACTCGATATTCCCTGTTTTTGTATTACATGCATTAAGCGATGTATTCTCTTTCCAGGTTCCTATAGTGAAGATGACTGACAAGAAGTCAGATGTGAAAGTGGATATTAGTTTTAATATGAATAATGGCGTTAAGTCTGCTGAACTTATTAAGAGTTTTAAGAAGCGTTTTCCTGTTCTCTCCAAGTTGGTGCTAGTCTTAAAACAGTTTCTCCTGCAGAGGGACCTAAATGAAGTTTTTACGGGAGGTATCAGCTCGTATAGTTTGATTCTCCTGACTGTTAGTTTCCTTCAGGTAGGTGTATACTTCGGAGGATGGTAAGAATATTTGCATACAATGTGATTATCATTTAGATTAGCTAAATTTTTCATCAGTGTCCTAAATACCACAATGAAGAATGAGGTGTGTCTATGAAGAATAAGGCATTCATTTTAACTATCCAGAGCGAGTGAAATATCTTCTAATGTCTATTCATGTTTTCATTGTACAACTTTACAACTTGTTGTATTCTTATTGTGTCAGAAAATTGACAAACCATATACATTATAAAGTCTTGTCCTGAGAATGCCATTCTCAAAATTGGATACACCGAAGATATGTGCTCAAATGATTTCTTTACTCTAATGGAACTTTCATTGGTATTTCATACCTTTTTGTTGTTTTCATGAGTTTAGTTGTAGTCACTACACGTGCTGAAGTAGCTGCCACTTTTGTGATCAATAAATAAACTCTTGAAATGCATAGCATTTGAAGGATGGCATCTTCCACACTCTAATGATCCTTTTTATTCAAAAGTTTATTGTGATTCTATGTTTACACTTCGTGAATGTTTCCTCAATTTCATCCAGTTCCAATGGTGTCGGCACCAAATGTGTACCACTGTAGGGAATTTTTTGGTTGTAGACATTAAGGCTGATTTTACTCTTTATTCCAGTTGCATCCCCGTGAGGACTCATATCGTGCAAATGCCAACCTTGGGGTATTGTTAATAGAATTTTTTGAACTCTATGGAAGGCATTTTAATTACATGAAAACTGGCATTCGTGTTAAAGATGGTGGAGCTTATATCTCAAAAGAGGAGGTACGTTCAAGGGAAATCCTCGAATGGCTGTCTTGTGAGTGTTGTAACTTAACACTTCCCTATTGCTTAAAACACTGCTTCCACTGAAAACATGACAAGTCATCTCTTTCGCTTTTCTCTCTTTAAAATTGGATTAATTTATACTCTACACTTTCAGGCTTCACTTGGTGGAATTGTTTGATGTCCATATTAAATGAGCTTGTAATTTTCCACAGACTTTGTTCCACAGTACAATACGGAATGCAATAATTTAGTTTTCTTCTTTCAACAATGAGTAAAGTTATGGAAGGTTATTATGAGTTTTTATAAAAATGATATGTGTAGATTGGTTGATTCTCACAGGCAAAAACAGTAGCAGAGGGAAACTGGCTACTTTCTCATGTTTTGTGTTCAAAAAGGTATTGCAGTTATTCAGTCATAATTATTAAGGTCACTTCAGTATTTTAATTGAACATTTCAGTATACTTCATCTTGCACTACATACATGCTATTTCCTACACAATCAATGGGAAGTTTTAGGAAAATATTAATTATCAAATTTATTTTTCCACCATTAATTGATTCAAATTTGAAATGGGTGTTATTTTTTATGAAAAAAATATGATTACGCCTTGTATTTGAAAATAAATGTCCCAGAGTAATGTTGATTCTTCAATTTTTCTTTAAAAAACTACCATTAAAATGGCAGCCCTACTCTTCGTCAATACCTATGACTATGCTTCTCATTAATCAATTAAGTTTACATCAGTATCATCACTAAATTACTAATCTTAGAATTCTTAAAAAAAGAAAAATTTAAGATTATGTATGTTTTTGAATAACTGTATGGTTAAAAATAAATTCAGAGTTGATTAGGAGATTATTTTGCAATTTGAGAAGCATATATCATGTAATTATTTGAGAAAATGTTCATTCTCATTAATAACACCTGACAAGCTGATAATTTTGGCATACGAAATTTAATTGATTTAATTTGTTTGATCATGAGAAGTATTTGGAGATAATGCTAGTATTTATTTAATTAAGAACACACTGTATACATCCACTGTTATTTATTATCGTACAACAAGTTTCGAAGCTTAGGTGTTATCATCCGGTACGTCATGATGATGACGCCTAAGCGTTGAAAGTAGTTGTACGAGAATAAAGAACGATGGGTGTATACAGTGTGTTCTAAATTTAATGAACATGAACTTCCACAAAGTTGAGCCTGAAACAATAGAAAGCATAATGATGATATGGAAATATAAATTAAACAATATCTGACGGTAATATGTTCATGCCATTTAAGACAACAATGGTAATGAATAATATAGTATATTTTGTAGAAATTGGGAATTTTTCTAAATTGGATATTTGGATATGTGAAGGATTATTATTACATTTTAAGCTTATTTTGAGTGGTGCAAGATAGGGCTATTTGGCTGTCATGTGTAAAACTGTCACAATATTATGTCATTGCTATATTTTTCATCCTATTTGTTTGTATATGTCCTTTAGATTATGCCAATAACCTAGATTATATAATCAAGAAGGTTCATATATCATTGTGATAACCATTCATTTGGCCTGCATTTTGGCTCAACTAGTGTGTGACCAGCTTTTAAGGCTACTTTCAATTGTCTCATTTCAGAGCCACTTCTTCAATCCAGATTAATATCATGAAATGTCTGAAATTTTAAATGTTTTGGAAATCTAAGATGAATTCCATTGTACAGAGCTCATCTGGTGAAACACGTAATATCGTACAAAATGAAAACATTTTGCTGCACTTCAAATACCACTGAATGAACATTTAGGGATAGCCAAAATATGCAGAAATTATAATCGTGGTATAAATGGATCCCATTTGTATGAAACACAGTACTTCATTAAAAGACAAGTGGCACTGAATAGGAAATGATTGAACTGTCCTTTTTAGTTCCTTGTAATTAATTTGAGTTTATTAGCAATGGGAAGTACCATGTTTCACATGTTTCAATCATTTTTAGATGGGTGGCATTATAGTTATGCAAGAACACAGAACTATCATCAAGAGGAAAAGCAAAAGGTATTGTCAGAAATAAAATAATCCAGTGTAGATAGTTTGTCATATTTTTTGCATAGTAAAACTACATATATGCATTAAATGAGGATGTGGAATTCTCAGGACTAAATAATGCACAGGAATTGATGGTGGGAAAATGTGGATAGTATAAAATTAAAACACTAAACACTCGGCAACTTTTGATTTTGTGATCAAAATAAAACTTTTAAGAAATTTGATGTTTCAAAATGTAATTTTAAAAAAGTAAATCAATGTTTTAAAGCATTTAATTATCTTCAAGATTGCAATTGTATTAACAAATTGTGAAGCCCAGGGAAGGGAGAATGGCATGAATAATCAACAAAGTAGATAATCTGTGCATGGATGGTCAAGCGTTCACAAAATATTTAAAAAGTAGAAAATAAAAGCATATTTTTCACCACACCATACAATTGACAATACTTTTTTACAATTTATATGATAAGTTTGGTGAAACCTAGGGGTACACTTGTGGTAAAAGATAGATACATTTAATCATATTTACACTTTTCAACAAATCATCTTGATCTGAATTCAGATTTTAATGTTTTACTTATGTCTGAAAAGTCAGTTTGAAATTATTTCATGTCATGATTTTGAAGGAAAGGCTCATTGGTGAAAATCTGTCGTTAACTTAGAAGCATGAATCAAAATCCAAATTTATCAACAACTAAATATTTCGGTGCTTGCTTGCAGTTATTTTCAAATCATCAGCAAGAAATGTAACATGGCTGTGTGGCAGGACCAATTAACTCTCTGTGGGAAGCACAGAAAGCTGAATTCAGCTGTAGATGTATGGCTTTAAAAAGATGCTGCCGTGGTTATGTTGATAATTTCCTGCCCTCTGAAAGTGTAATTTTCATCTATTCCATAGGTTCAAAAGGACATGGTGGATGGTCATAGACCATCGCTGTTGTGTATAGAAGATCCTCTAACCCCTGGTAATGACATAGGAAGGAGTTCTTACGGGGCTTTGCATGTAAAACAGGCTTTTGAGTATGCATACATAGTTCTTACTCAAGCTGTCATTCCTGGAAACTCACTAATTAATGATGCCAATAAGACAAGGTGAGTAGATGAGATATGCAAGCCATACCTGTATTGAATAAAAACTACCATGCATGAAATCAATTTAAATTACCAAGGTCACTTGAAGCAATGTTCATCCTTTCTAGTATGTATAGCCTATAGCCTAATGAAGTAAGATTTTTTCATTGGCCCCATAAACCCTATTTCTGTGGAGATCAGATTTCTTTGTTAAAAGTACAAAGAGTTTCAAAGAGGAAATTGCTTCCCAATGGACAATATAGGCATGCTACAATGGGAATTACCCTTGTTAAAACTAATAGTTTCGATAGTAGTTAGTGAAAACGCAAGTTTATTGATATGGGGTCAGTATGGTAAAGCCTTAGTTCATTTGTTGCCACTTGTTAAAATGTTAATCACCGTTTTTAATTCTATATTATCCAGTTAAGGGCATATCCACTAACAAAAGCAATCAGTATTACATAATAGCAATATGCCCATGAACTCTTTGAACTATACTGTTAGAATATCTTGGGTGTTTTATGCTTTCATCTTGAATTTCTTCTCACAAACTCGTTAAAACATATCTAATTTATAGCTGTACAATAGTAATGCAGACATGCCAACTCTCCCGATTTAAGCGGGAGACTCCCGATTTTTCCTTCTTACGTTCTTGATGAATTGTTCAAATTGTGTACTTAGCTTAACATGTTAATAAAGTGTGACATTCATTAAAAATTGGCAAAGTGTCATAAAGGGATTAAGGTGCCATGCAAATATTGTGGTAATTAAAAGTGATTACTTCGTGATACACTTCTAAAAATCTCCCGATTTTTCATTTTTGAAAGTTGGCATGTCTGGTAATGTATAGATTCGTGGAATTCTGGTAAATGTACCTCTGATTATATTTTAATGTGGTGTAATTTTTTAAATTTTGTGATATTTTTAAAATATAGTGCAACCTCAAATTTAGATAACATTCCCATTCAACTAATTTTTCAATGGTTCAAACAGCTCTTCATTTAAATGAGCAAACTTAAAACATCAAATGCATGTTTCTAAGACCTGTAATGTATATAAAATCTCACCATGCCAGAGATTTGATAATCTTGTATCTTTCCTAGATTTCATTGATGCCTGTTTTTTGTGTGTATGTTATGAATTTTGGTTTTATTTTAAAAATATATTTTCTGATAATTTGAGCTGTGGGAAATGCCATTCTTTTGTTTTTATTTATTTTTAAATCTATTAAAGTAGCACATCAGCTGTTGATCGACTTATGTTACATGTTTTTTTGTATTAACATTGATTAATGTTGCTTTGAAATAAGTAAAGTAAAAATGTTAATTAGGAGAAGTTGAAAATTCTGCAAGAAGAATGCAGTGGAACCTCACATGGTTAATATTGGCATAAAACATGACTGGTTTGACAAGTGACGTATCTCATAACGAGTGAGTGACTAGGAGAGGAGAATTCCCAGGATGATTGCACTCGTGCTACTCAGTTTGTATTAATCACTTATTTCACTAGCATCTTATTGTCGCTAGTGATCACACATTTTTCCTAACCTCTGTAATTTATGATTTTTGTGCAAAGTTTCATAATTCTTCATGCATAGTTTTAAAAATGTCCGAAAGAAAAAGCTGCAAGAAGACGGCCATAAAAGAATTTTTTTTAATTATAGAAGTGAAAGTAAAATCATGGAAAAGCGGGAAAGAGGCTGAGCATGGTTGTCATGGTTTACCCATGACAGCCATGACTTCAAGAAGCTTATGCAAATAAAGTTTGCCTTCCAGGTTGTTCATTCCTAGGATAGAAGAAAAGATGAAGGTGATCCACATTCCTAAACAATGTACTTAAAATTTTTTTAATAAACCTTGTACATAATTTTCTTTGCGTGGAATCTTGTTATACATTAATTTAAATGGGTAAATTGCTTCACTAAATGAGTGTTTCATTTTATGAGAAAGATGCCAGAAGGAGTTTTGCTCACATGAGGTTCCCCTGTACACAACTATAGGTCAACTTATGGTACAGTAGACTCTGTTGGCACAGTTTTAAAGAGACATGGCATTTTGAACTCGCTAAGTAATAAAATCTGTAAACTATGATTAACCTTCTACAGCAAGTTGCAATGAATTGTGGGCTTGTGTGATTTATGAAATAATAACTTATTGCTGTTCATCCATATCTTTTTGGAGATATTCTGTGGCAAAACCTTTCCTTTGGTCTATTTTATATATCAGGTCATGGCTATATACTATGGGTAATACCCAAAGGAAAAATTACTGTTAAGAACTTCTTAGTAAAACTGTTAAAAATCCATGGTAGTTATAAAGACATAATAATATTTTAAGGGATAGTAGTTTACCTCTAGTATGCAGTAGTTATCCTTAGAATATATCTAGTACTTTGCTACTTGACATCAAAGATTAAAAATGTTATTATGGTCAACCTTTAAATAAAATATTGTTCTCATAAAACTATTTTGTTTTTAGATTGCCGAGCTTTTTAAGCTCAATAATGGTGCTCTCACAATGTATACATTATTTTAATATGGAGTAGTGTATTGTATTAATTCAGAATCAACTTTAAACATTGGTGACCATGAATATTATTTCAGTGTAAATAAATTGTGTGTAATTATACCATTGCTACTTAAAGTTTAATAGTATTTGTGGGAAATAACCTTAACAAAATAGCCGTCAGAACAATCTTGGCAGTTTACATGCATGAAGATAAATTAAAATATATCATCTTTCCGCCTGACTGAATGGTTAGCAGAAAAATGTACACTACAGCTTTTCTATTATTTAGCACAGTCATAGTAATGAACTGAATTGCATTTAACATCTACAATCAACAAAATGCATAAAAAGCTATGTTTTTTATGTCCAATGTAGCACTTGTCTCCTAGAACAAAAAAGAACAAGATGCTAATCAATAAAAAAGTCACTTTCATAGATATTAATTCATAATCTCCCATGTTAATAATAATACTTCTTGAAAAGGAAGTGTGGCTTAAAAAATATAGTTGTTGATTATAAATGCATCTTTTAGAATATTAATGAGAAATATGGGTTACTAAACACATACAGGCAACACAATAATAATTATTATCATGTTGCATGTATGTCTTTAGCACCCCTGCATTGATTATTAATATAAATTGCTTTCAAAGACGTCAATTTCTTTGGAGATGTCTGAAATGTTTTGAAGTGCTGTTCAAAGGTAAAATAACTGCTATTTATAGCTTATCTTTCTTTACAAAAGTAAGGCTTATTATATGAAAAACAAATTAATGCAGTTAAAGATATGAACAACAAGTAATTCAGGGAGTCCCGCCATTATCGTAAGAGACATGGGTAAATAGTTAGTCTAGCTGTTATACAGTAAATATTTTGTAAGGTACCATGTACAAAGCATCAACATTAAAATTAGCACAATTATTTTTGAAATCACATTTTATCAAGCAATAATATAGTTACCTACACCTTTTTTTGTGTAATGTATGTATAAAACATGTAAGCATGGCTTTATAAAACAGAATAAGTATTCTAAGCACTGTTATAGGGTGCATGCTGTTTTCCTATTACATCAATGCCAAGATTCTATTTGTATGCATAATGAATCGGAATCAATCTCCATGTGTAATTGAAGGTCAATTGTTCATACACAAAACTACTCACAATCTGATGATTTTATTTATCCTTGCTGTTACATTAGTCATTGTCATCTGATGTCCAATTCTGGAGTACAGTGAAATGGGGATCGCAATGGTGCGGTGGCTAGCACAATGGCTTCCCACCCAGAGGCCCTGGTTCAAATCCTAGAGGTGGCAGATCTTTTTCAGTGGTATCACGTTCCCTACTTGAGGTGCTTTGTGTAGAGCACTTTGAGTGAGTATGCCATCCATCAGATGGGATATTAGACTGCAGACCCCTTGGTGCCTTTCATTAAGAGTGGGCTAATGCTAACGCCGGGTTTCTCTTCATCCTTTCCTGTCCATCCCTAATGATGAAAATGACCTTGGATATATCTGTCACCTCTTCTAAAGAATTACTACTACTAACAGTAAAGTTAAGCACTACTGAATGCTAACTATTGGAAAAATGAGTCCAAAAGAGATTTCAATTTCAGAAATAGAAATTATATTTTCTTAGTTTCAAAATCACAGATATATCGGTAGAATAATGATGGGAAAAAATGCCCTACAACTACATGAAATAGATTGGGATATTGAAAAACATTATTGTTCATTGCCGGAGGTTCTAGTAATTTTTTCCACTCCATTTTCATTCCCTCCTTACAGAGACCCTGTCTACTTTTTTGGTGTTGTTTTAGCTCCAAGTGAAATTGACAGGTATTCATTTACTTTGTGCTTTTAGAGGAAATGGCTTTCATGCAATATATATTCATATGAATATGAGTAGAGGGAAAATAGATAGATGCACGCAAAGAGGACAAGCACAAAGTTGGTGGGGAAGGTGCGGATTGTAAGTAGAAAAAAGTCTCCTTGACTGGGACTACAACCTCTCTTCTTTTGCCTTGCTGTGACGATGCTCTACCAGTTATGCTCTTGAAGAAGTGGAATTACCACTGAAATCCATGGTGTTTTGTCTAACCAAGTGCCCCAATTCTTTGGCCAAGAACTGGCACTCAAGAGCTCTTTATTCACTGTCAGTGAAATGTGCAAATACATAAATAAGGGAAGGGTAACAGAGAAAGTGGACATACATTTTTATAGTGCGTATGCATAGTGTGTTTAAAGGCATGCATAGCCAGGAGGATGAAATGTCATATTGGCCAGCTACACATTCAAACATAATCTGCCAAAAGGTGAAAATATATCCTGATGTATTGGAAAAAGGATAGAAATGCTTAATAAAAGACGAGCACAAGGGTAGTGGAGAAGGTGAAAGTGCAAATTCAAATTGGAAAAAAGGTTTCCCCAACCAGAAATGGAACAACTTGATTTTAGTTTGAAGTGTTTTTTTGATTTATAAAACTGGGGGCAATTACTTATTACATTTACATTACATTATACATTACTTCAGCATGGAAAGACATTTCTACATGTCACCTAAGGAGTATGACTGCCGTATCATGCCAAACTAGCATTAGGAAGATTTGGCCATGTGTAAGTTGTTGTGTCATTCTTTCTTACCTGCAGTGCCTGTTATTCTTAAAAGAATATGTAGAGAGCTGGGCACATGTAAACTATTGGCATCAGCATCAATACTTATTCCCCTCCAAATTGTAAAACTATTCTAATATCTCTGCTTGAGAGTCAACATGGAAAAAGTTTTGAAAAAATGTATGGAATTTTCATTAATTAAAATTATTTAGGTACATAATATAGCAAAGTGAATATGTTTCAACCTTTGCCCAATTTTGTTGAGTAAAATAAACAAACTATAAATACTTACATCCAGCTGCCACATAATACTTTATATTCATATTTAGGGTATATGCTGTCCAATCTTTCCATCTAAGCACTTTTATATGTTTATTTATGGTATCGAATATAAATAACTAATAATCAGCTCCTTGAGAAAGATATTCATGGTTACACGCTGTATATTCGGTTCCTCTTGAAAATTAATTTCAAAGGAAATTTGAGGAAGTTTACTTGGTCCTAGTTTTAAGAAATATTTAATACTAGAAACAGTTTGCACTTTTAATTACTACAGGAATAATCAGCATTTAACAAATGCCATGGTAATATTTCACTGACAATGTCACCAATGTCCCATGTGTCTATAAAAGTAGTAGGTATATCTTTACCTATGGCATCATTGTCATTATGATCAAAATTGCTTAAAGGGATGAAGGAATGTCATTTTGATTTCGACAGTATTCAAATGATGGTTAACATATATGGGAGCCCTCTTCGTTGAAAGCACAAGGTTTGAGACAACAATTTGAAGTCTCACAGTCAACTCTCCTCCGATAATTCTTTTATTGAAAATCCAAATGTTTAAATGCGAATGAATATAAGTTTGAAAACATATAAATTTGTGGCAATAAGATTTGGGTAGTACTTCATGAAAGCAACAGTGATTTTTAGTATATTCAGCCTAAAAGAGGTAATCTTGATTAAAGAAGTTTGCAACGGCAATCCTCAGAAGAAGAGGGAGGCACCATTTACAAAGTATAATGCCGTTTTAGGTGAAGGCACATTCGAAGATAAGCGGATCAATGTATACACACACATATATATCTGAAAAGTAATGTTTCTGGACAAAGTAACGTAGGCTAGGTCTGATTTGTGTATACTTATCTGGGAATTTTTTAGATTGAGTAAAAGGATTTTTTTATTGGAAAAAACCCAACACAATCAGTAAATGAGAGGGAATGCTCAGTATTTTATAGTCCTGGAAAAATGAAAGATTTTTTGTGCTTTCTCTGCACAATGAATATGGAAGACATTTACCTTTGAAAATAATATTGCCAATGCCTATTACATGGATTGACTTGGTTATAAAATTACTTTATGAAGTGTAATGAATAATTTCAACAGTGCATTATTTTGTATGTATAATTATGCATTTTTATTGTGAATGTACAGATATGACTGAAAATTCTAGCGTAGATTTATCTATGAAAAATAAATCTCCTTAGCATTGAAAATTGTCGATATAAGTTTTCAATCCAATTGGCATCAGATTGGCAGTAGATTTCATTTATAATTTTAAGGTTCAAAAAATCAGTTAATACTTCACCATTAATTTTAGCTAACTATTAAATATACAACTAGGTTAATAATTACTGTTAGGTGATTTCGATAGTACACTGTTATAACTACAAATTGCTGATTAGGTTTGGGCAAATAATCTTAATGGTTAACAATAAAAATTTTAATAGTTGGCTATCTTAGGTTCAGCATGTAAATATGTTGTAACTACTAGATGATCGAAAAAGATTGTAGCCTCTCTACTTTCAGGGTTTTATTAATAGTTATCTATTGAAATATAATTGATAATCATGAAAAACTCCTGTATTTTTTCCAAAGGGTTTACATGCACATATTCACATGCAGACACACATTCACATATAAAATCCTACCTTGTTGGTTACAATCCATTGATGTTCACCAGGAGATAGGTTTTATGTACTGTGTTTAAAAATGAAATTGTGGCCCATCTGATACACATTTCCTTATCTTTTATACATTTATTCCTATTTTGGCAACATTTTAGTCAATATGCTTTAGATTATCACATCTTTTCCCCCTTGATTCAGGAAGTGCACAGCTGCAGTTGAATCATTTTCTACAGCACAAGCATGTGTTCACTTGCATAGTAATCTTTTACTTTGACAGAACGTAGTTAAATTTTTTAATAATAATTTTTTTGTTCAATGTGTAGTATCCTGGGCCGCATCATTCGTGTCACAGATGAGGTAATTGAATATCGTCAGTGGATTCTGGAGAACGTTCAGTTGCCGGTGGTGGAAAAGGAGAATGAGGAGGGGGGGGTACTGCCACCGGCACAGACGAACACGACATCAACGCCCCCCCCTCCATACATCCTCCCGCCCAAGTCCATCTCGACCTCGACAGTGTCACCCCTTCCAGTGATGACGGGCACACGAACAGCCCATCTGACGTGCCTGGTCACGCCCTCGTCTGCAACACCCAGCCACCTTCCTGCCCCAGTTATCCAATCGGCCGTGATCCCCTCCCCTCACCACCACCTCTATCAAATCCAACAGCAGCAAGCTCAAACGAATTGCTCGTATGCTGCAGTGGCACGTAGGACTGGCAGCAGTGTGCCAAGGGGTGGTAGTGCTGGGGAGGATGATGACTCCGTTTCCTCGTCGGGGTCGTGTGAGGGTGGTGGACATGGGGGGGGTGGGGGGAGTGGTAGTGATGTAACGGGATCGACGAGTGGCAGTGTGGAAGGGAGCTCAAACTGCAGTGTGACGAGTGAATCGGTGAGTGTGGGTTGCTATTTATCCATTAGGTCTTTGCCCGTTGCTTTCTCCTGCTGCAAGTTTGGTGCTCGCCTCGCTTACTATAACACCTTGATTGGTTTGGTAAAAAATGGTATCTGAATGCATTGATGACTTCATTGGTTTAATATTACTTGTTCAGAACTGTAAGTATGAAATTTTTACCTATAGTTTATTGATGGTTACGTATAGAAATTTCTCTTTTGCAGAAGGATACCAAAAATACAAATGTAAGTTTAAGCCATTGTGCTAGTAATCTTTAGTGTTGATTTTCTTGGATGTTCTCTTTGGACAATTGAAATCAATCATATATAAAATGGAAGAAATAGATTTAACTTGGAGCTGATCTCAATTAGTGTTTTGGAGTTATGTTATGGCATTTAACTTGATAATGATATCCTGTTAATACTACCTTGATCAAAAAGTTCCCGGAATTTATTCAGAAAATTAAAAATACAAGTTTATTCATCTAAATCTATATTGTCCCCTTCAAAGTAATCCCCATCGACTGCAACACACTTATGCCAGCGCTTGATCCAATCCTCGAAACATTTTTTATATTCGGTTTTCGGTATGTCCATCAGTGCTTCCTGCGATTTTTCCATTACTTCCTCTCGGCTGCTAAAACGCGTTCCCCGTAATGGTTTTTTAACTCGATTGAACAGAAAGAAGTCACAGGGAGCCAAATCAGGTGAATTCGGTGGCTGTTGGATGGTATTTGTTGCATTTTTCGTCAAAAAATTACGAATAATGATAGCACTGTGCGACGGTCTCTGGTCTCTTTCGGCGAATTGCTTCACGCAAACGTCTCATAACGCCCAAATAATACTCTTTGTTTACTGTCTGGCCTTCTGGCAAAAATTCATGATGCACTACACCGTTGTAATCCATGAAAACCGTCAGCATTGCTTCTTTTTTGACTGAAAGCGACGTGGTTTTTTTGGTCTCGGCTCATTTGGTGAACGCCATTCACTTGCCTGATGTCTGGATTGCGTGTCGTACTCATAAACCCACGTCTCGTCCCCAGTAATGATCCTTTTGATGAATGTGGGATCGGATTCAGCCTTGCAAATCATGTCTTTTGCGACGTCAACACGGTCTCTTTTTTGCATGAAATTGAGGTCTTTTGGCACCAACTTTGCTGCTACACGACGGAAACCCAAATCATTAACCACAATGTCTTGGGCGGATCCATAGGCAATGTTCAAGTCCTCCGCTATTTCTCTGATGGTTAATTTGCGGTTATTGACCAACATTTCTTTTACTTTATCAATTTTTTCACCGACTTTCGATGTCGATGGTCTGCCACTGCGTTCATCATCTTCGATTGACTCACGACCACTTCTGAACCGCTCGTGCCACTGGTAAACGACCGTTTTTTTTAGAGAATCGTTGCCGAAACACTTCCAACATTTCCAACGTCCGTGCGCCACTAAATCCGTTTTTTACGCAAAATTTAATACAAGTTCGTTGTTGCAAATTTAAATCCATTTCTGCAATTGTAAAAAATCGCCAACACACACAGAGATAAATGTACTCTTGGCTACGTAACTTTTGCAAATGTCAAGTTATGACACTAAGATTTAAAGGGAATATCAACAACAGATGTACCAATTTAACAAAAAAAAACAGAACTCAAATCGGAACGATGGGAGCGCCACACGGTGGTTATTCCGGGAACTTTTTGATCAAGGTAGTATGTTATAATTTGTTGTCATTTAATTTAGAAACAATGAAGTCCCTTGTGGATATTGCTAACAGATATTTAATCAGCATAAATTTCTTTTCCATCTAAAATTATTGAAGGGTTCCATAATAATTTGATATTTCATTGTTAATAAATATTAAATATTTATAATAGGCATGGTTACATGGCTTGGCAAATGGTGAGTATATTTGCCTTAATCAAATGAAATCTGTCTAGTAATTGTAAGGTGTCATTCAAGTTTGTTCTGCAGGGAAGGAAATTTATATATATATATATAAACATAAACACAGTAATCAACCCGAAGGTCGGTTTAGTAGGTGATGGTAGAGCTCACCCATGTACCAAGCCCGACGGCGTGTGAATATTCACACATCAGGGTAGGGGGGCCAGTTCCTTTCCCTGTGCCGATTATGGTTTCCCAGGAAGACCTGGTACCCGAAAAATCAACTAGCTTGGGTGGAGCTGCAGGTGCCCAAAGTGCCTTGCCCGGGAATCGAACCTGGGACCCTCCGGTCAGCAGTCCAACGCTCTACCCGCTAGACCACCGCGACCCGCTATATATATATATATATATACCAGATGGATGTATTTTATGTCCTTAAAGAAGAATATTTTTATGAAATCATCATAATTTTGGGGCTTGCATATCTCTCATGCTTTCATAGTTCTCTAGCCATAGGTTTTTTAACAGGTATTTCCATTGAGAAAATTATGATGCCAAACATACCCTCTTCTTCAAGGTATAATTTCACTATTCATTCATGCTTCACAATAAACTATAAATATGGGGAAATTCACTGAAAATCATTAACCTATAACAACTTAATTACCTGGGTCCTCCACTATGCAGCCATGTGCCACATGAATACACTCTTAAATGATTATTACAGAGGTCACAAAAACAATTATGTTACTGAATGGGAAAGCAGGGAATGCTGCTAGTGAATAAATTAATTATAACTTCCCTTCAACTATTTCCACCTTCATTTTGTAAACATGTCTCAGTAGTATGTACTGGACCTAAGTAATTGTGCACAACAGAAGCTAATTACATGGATATTGTCATAATTGAAGTCACATTTTCTCCTCTGTATGTTACTTGCAGTCACCAATCAGTGGTAGTCAATGTTTGGTGGTAATTCTTGATGTTATAAATAGTGATAAAATTTAGAGGAAATGCTTCTTTATTTAAAATCTTTCCATAAAAATACTGCATCCATCATTAATGTATGTATTGTTGTTCACAAGTCACTTGTATGTCCCCAAATAAGAATGTGGGATTGAAGTCATATCTGGAAAAATGGGGAGGCCAAGAAAATATGTTGTGAGGGTCAAACCCAAGCTCGAAATATAGCTTCATTGATGAATATTTCAAAAAGTAATGTCACCTAACCTGAAACCCTCAAAGTGGTTGGACCAAAATGGGATTAGAATTGACCAGTGAATGGAGAAGAATGTTGACTCAATTATTTTTTAGATGTAAAAAATATAATTAAAATTGTAATTAGTTATGTTATTTTAGCAATGAATCATTCTCATCCCTTTGTGTTGTTTTTTTCTTCTGCATAGTATTCAGAACAAGTTGTGATAAAGGCTTTTAAAAGTTCAAAATGAGTGGCTAGTTGAAACCCAAGGGTTAATACGAAAGATATTTCAAACTCTTAAGCCTGCTAGTTAGTAATTCTCTAACATTTTCATTAAAGGATTTGAAGTTTTCTCTGGTTTACCAGGAAAAGAGTTAAGAAATCTGCACTCCAAACTAGCAGCAAACCAATAATTCAAATATCACCAGAATTATACCCTGCACTTAACATAAGTCTTTGATTCATTTAAATTTTTATGATTGGTGCAGTTGGTCTATGCAGAGCACATAAATACAAATTGTCTACAGTTTGATCTAATTGTATATTGACCTGCATGGCTGTCAATTGCACTTTGCTTTGCGAAAGCTTGCTTATAAATGATAAGGGTGACCCAAGAGCATTAGGGTCAAATGTTCATTAAGCAAATAGTTTAACTGTGGGTGGATGCAAAAAAACTCCTTCAAGTCCCCATTTTTTTATTTATTGTAATCATTATTAAATAATTAATTGATTATGATGATGGTAGTTATCCTATAGGCATTTCAGTCATGGATATTTATCATAGGTAACTGGGCACTTGTTAATATCCTCAACAATTTATCATGTCATAAAACTTAAGGTTTGATTTTGTGATCGGCAGCCACACAAGCATTTATTATCGATAATCTTTCTGGAGTTTTTCTTATCATGTTAATGAAAATTAATGCTCGCTGAAGTTATGTATCAATACAAACAAACAAATTTTATGTTATCTTTACAGTAATTCTTCCCTTCAGGAATTGAAAGTTATATACTTTAATTTCACACTTCTATATTTTCTCTACTCCCACCAAACTATCATGAAAGCTATCGGAATCATGCATACCTAAATGAATATTTCATATACTTTCACTCTATTATCAAATATTGTATGCAAAATCATGCTTGTATCATCTTATCCCGATCTATTGTATGCTGCACCAGAATGAGGTATTTGACAACTCGAGAAGTCTATCACTGGAGGTCATCTCATATCTGCCACTCCTGAAACATCTGTATCATTCTCTCCATTTATAAGTTTTCTAACTTTCCACTCTGCAATATGGTCTTAGCATTTCAAGTTTCCTTCAATGGTTGTGTACACTAATTTAGTTTCTCGAGTTTGCCCTGCTTTGGAATATGATTCGAGGATGATTTTATCTCTGGAACATAGTTTAATCGTCATGGTCTTTTACTAAGGAGTGCCATTGATTTAACGAAGAGCTCCGACACTTGGAGTGTATTTAGAATACAAAAGTTTTTATCTAAAGAGGTTAGACCTTCTTTAATGTCAGTCTCAGCTCTATTTGCCCCTTAAAGATAGCTAGACATTACAATGGAACAATTTCAGAGTGTGAAAATCATTTGCCTTGACCAGAATTACAACCCAGATCCCTAGATGTCTGCCCGAATGCACAAACCAGTTAAGCTATCGAGGCATCCTTATACACTCCAAAATTCCTGCTGTGAAAACACTAAAAGTGTTGCATTGTAATGCATATCAGTGGATGACTCCATCAAAAATTTACTGTTGTGGCATCTCCCGCAGTTTTTTGGAATTAGCTAGACATTATATGATTATTTTCCAATTCCAGCATCTAGCCTAACACTAACATCAGATACAGTAAACTGATGAGACAATGTATCAAAAATCTCCAGTTTGTTTGCCACTTTGGAAACGACACTTAACCGCAGTCTCCTCTTCTGATCAGTAATGCAATGGGTCTGCTAGCCACTGCTGCTGCTGTCACAGTTGCATTTATTTTGATTTAAGATAGGACAGCAAAGGAAGGAATAATAATAGTGGGAGAAAAAAATTTAAGAACCAGGAGAATGCAATAAAAAAATTAGATTGATTCCAATTTTAAGGTGATACTACGTATAGTATCTCCTGAAATTAAAAGATTTGATTCACCTGAATGGGCTCAACTGCCCTGCAGCAAGGCTAATGCAGATTCTTAACCATTTCACCAGTGGTGATTTCTACACCAGCTTCTGTTTTTGAATCAATATATATGATAGTATGGAAACATGGAAATATTGATGCTACATATAGGTTTGTGAAAAACCACTCCCAGGAACAAAGAGTAAATATAACAAAGTCCAGAATAAGAAAAAAACTTTTTCATTGAAGGTGATAATAAATGAAGATATGAAAAGAATGATTGAAAGAGTTCTTCGAAGGAAGAGATTTGGTTGAAGGATACTTGAAAAAGATGAAGATATTGGTCAAGACAATGAAGGGGATACTATACCAAAGAATTTGATGCAGCAGTTAAGCACATGGCCAAGGCATGATTTCTTGGGCTGAGGCAAGGAATTTATGGTATTATTTTTTTTTAAATACCATGGAGAAGGTAATGAAGATGTACTAAATCATTTGTGTAATCTGCTCATCTGGAAATCAATTTCCTTCCAAAGACTTCAAAATAATAGACAAGAGGCAAAATTTCCAAAAGAATATAATTATATAATCCACAAATAAGAGAGCAGATGCATGTTATAACCATATACGTGGCAGTATATGGATACATTGATGAGAATCATCTGCAGAAGGATGGAGTATTGGGAAAAATTCCTTGACGAAAACCATTTTAGATTCAGGAAAATTAAGGTGAGGGAGAAGCTGATTAGTTCCTTTTGAGTACTTGGAGGGAAAACAAGGAAGAAAGAACAATATTATTTGTTACATTCATGGCTCTGGAGAAAGCATTCAATAATGTTGACTAGTAATGCATGCATTGCAAAATAAATGCATAATTTGCAGCAGCATGTGGCTAATTCAGAATAAGTCTCAGTACATTATGATTTTCAGGCTAGAGAATTGTTAGCTTTTGAGAAAGGACATGTAAGGAAGGTGTTTGATGAATAATTGTGTGCAACCCAAAAGTGGCAACAGTTGCTATGGTTTGTGGCAGGAAAACAGAAGATAACCGATAAAACTGTGGAATCACAAGTTTTAAAACAAAGTGGAAGAGATCTACTATTTGAGTGGCAGTGAGGCATTAATACTAATATAAACAAAATAGAAAAGATTTGAAGTGTTGTAAGTGGCATGCTACGGGAGAGAATGGTGAAGAACTAATTAGGAATTTCTAACAAGTCCAAAGAAAACTTGAAAAAGAAGAGCTAAGCTATTAATGCATTTAAGTCCTAATCCTTAACCATGGTCTTTTTTTTTACATTTAAGGTTTTTGACCTGCAATAACATTAAATATTAATCTTTTCACCACCACCCATAAACCCCACTTGTGAAAGTATCTTCAGATTTTTAAATATGATTATCTGGTTAGGACAGTCATGAAGAGAAAAGTGAATGGTAAGAACTGTGGGGGAAAATGTCAGATGAAACAAATAATGACAAATTCCATAGGGTAAACATGTGGGAATGACGAAGTTAGCAGCCAGAAGGATTGAGTAGAGAGCTAACCAATCTTAAGAATTATGGCCAGTGATGATTACTTGTCTGAATGTCAAGACAGGAAAATATGTCACGAGTTAAAATACAATGAGCGTTACCTATGAATTTGCACAATGAAGAGCAACTTTAATGGCTATGTATTACATACCTCCCTGAAGATGTCATTATTCTTTCATGAAGAATGATCTGGTACTTTCCCGGCGAATAATGTTTTCCAAGGTTATTCGGGTCTCCCACTGGGTCCACGTTCGTAGAGTTGCCGACGTTTCAATGGCCGAGTCGTCCATCGTCTTCAGGGCTATGAAGACGATGGACGACACGGCCATTGAAACGTCGGCAACTCTACGAACGTGGACCCGGTGGGAGACCCGAATAACCTTGGAAAACATTATTCTTTCATCTTTTACAAAATAACTAGTTGGCTGACCCTGATGATGACTGATGTTTTTGAACTCTCCAATGTCAAAAGTCTCGGAAAAGTATGTATGAAACTCATATGAGACTTACAGAGCTGATGAACTATTACTAATATCGACTGAAGTTTCATTTCTTTTGAAAAAAGGGCAACTATTATTTGTTTGTAAATTGGTTATCACTCTTAAGATTGCTTGCACTTCTGGAGATAGTTTTTTACCATTTTTTGAGAATGGTTTGTGTGAATAATATAGTTGTAGTTTAGGTATTTGTTTTGAACATTATGTCCTTGTCAATTGGTAAAGATTTATTATGTCTTCAGCATACTAAATGTTCCTGAAGATCAACATTGAGTCAGGAGAGGTGGTTCAGTATTGTCATGTATTACTTCCTATATCATCCGGGCCACACATACCCTACAACTGAAATGCACCCAGTAAACTGGAATTTTCAGAGTGAAAAATTAGGTGCACCCTTCACTTGGTGAAATATGTCATGGATTGCTGAGAAAATATATCCTTCATTGGAGATTTCTGCATGGATTTTTTGCTCAATAGATGATCTCCGAGTACCGGTAAGCCATTGGAACCCTTTGATTTTGGGGAAATCCAAATAGAACCTGATGTCTTTAGACACTGCCATGGTTCTTCTTTTATAGAATGGATCACCTGAATTTATTTGTGAAGATTTTTGTAATGGGAATGTGAAGAAGCTTCTGTGGCCACAACAACTCTTTAACCCTTTTTTTGTATCTGCATGTGCCACAAACAGGACTCGGAGACAAATGGTGAGCCAGGCCACCCCAGCCGAGTGAATTCTCCCAACAACAATAGCATTGATCTCGTGAGGGCGGGAATCACCAACGGTGTTGGAAGTGGCAGTAGTAGTGGTACCAGCAGTGGTCGAGGCAGTGCCAGTCCCCCTCCACCCTCCCATCAACAGGCCATCCTCGCCCCTGCCTATACAGTAGCCCACATGCCCCCACCCCACCACCAATACCAAGTGTCTCGACTCCCACCCATCCACCTCACCTCGCTGCCCCACACGCACTGTCTGGCCCAGTTTGACCACACACACCCCCCTCCGGTGACCTCGCCCCCTTTGCCCCAGGCAACAAACCCCCAGACACACAACCAGTATGTCAGCAACCACCACCATCACCAGCTCAGGCACAGCCACAAGGGTCGGGGCTTGGGGAGTGCCAGTGGTGTAGGCAACCAGCTGAACCAAATGCTGACTGGGGAGGTGAGGAATGGTGGGGGAGGCTGGCCGAAGCAGAGGCGGTTTTCTGCTGGCGGGTCACCCTCGGTGCAGGCTGTTCCACCAGGTAAATTCTCAAAGTCTGTTGTGTCTCTGTGTCGGCTCATACCAGCGATTGGGCAATTTGTGTGGCTTGCCATCGGTTCCCAATTCCGACCTGTTAAAAATGCATTTCTTCCCGTTGAATTTGCATTAACACCTGCACTATCTGTTCCCAGGGTGGCAATCAACTTGAAAATCAATCAAGAGTACTGGTAAAGGTAGGGAATTCAATATAATCTCAATCACTAGGTATTTCTCATGGATCCATCGGGAGTATGTAAGATTTCACTTTGCCAGTACCAATATCTTACCCTTTACATGGAATTCTGATTACATGATTAACCAATTAGAAATTATTCACTTGGCATGATGAAATTTCCCACTTAAACTCAACTCTATATATGCACAACCACATGGACTGAAATTTCCAGTCAATTATTTTAATTTAAAATGTCTTATAACGGGAAAAGAAGGAAGAAATTCGCAAATCAGTAATTCCATTAGGTGCTAGCTGTATTACGTCTTGGTAACATCTCACTTTAATGATAAATATAGAAGGACAGAAGTGTAGCCTTCTCACAGTATACTGTGATAAGTTTGAGGGCAGATGACATGTTAAAGATCTAAGATTTTAGGTAAGCCACTAGAAGCTTACTCTTTGGTTTTCAATTCCATCTTATCCTTGTCATATTCCCTGAATGCTTCTCACGTCTTGATGTGACATTTTTAACTTCCCTCACCAATTTTCATAATCCTTCATAAACATAAGTCCAAAATGTTTTCAAATATTCAACATTAATAGATGGCATAGTGACTAATGAGTGGGGATATCATTATTATATATGACCCAGTAGAAGGTTGCACGAAAAATTATGTAGTGTAAAATATCAATATGAATGTACGGCATGAAAATATTTTGCTTAAGGAGCAAAATAAATTAAGAATTACAATCGTCTCAAATGTTGAACTTGAATACCACATGGTGGTGGGAAATTATTTGTCTTGCAGGTGTGTATGGCTATTTCTATCTATTGATTTTGGTACTCTTTGTCATCATCTTTTAATCTAATTTCTATTTATCTGGCCATACCTACAGTATATAAATTATAGATTCAGTTTATGGTAGTGCAGTTAATAAGTTAAGGTCAAGTCTTAAGAATGGAAAATATTACGATATATGAAAAGTAGAACATATTTGGAATGCAGTGTTATATTTAACAAAATTTCATCATGCAGTATAATGTCATTTTTAAACAATTGCAGATTGTTAAAGATGAGATCTAGAAATCGATGAACTGTGCTCTGGTAAATTTAATTCTCTGTTTTTGTCTCAAAATAGATCCCAATTTCAATGTAAAATAATGGGCCTAATATTTATTCCAATAGCCAGAGTCTTGCAATTAATCTTGTATTCCATTACCATTTTATTGATTATAATAAAATCCACTAAAAGAAGGGAAAGTCATACTACTAGCATAGGTTCTTGCCAAACTTAACAAAATACTAAATATGTATTTTTTTTATTGATTAATTTTATACAACTCATAAATGATTTTATCAGCAACTTAAGCTGTATGAAATCACCACAAATTATACATGTGTATGACTTATAAAATATCAAGTTGAAATTATTCGTTTGCTTCGTACAAGTAATTTATTTTTGTGCTTTTAATATTCATATGTTGATCATAGTGAGCCTCTTATATTTAGTAATTACAAATATTGATGCATTTTTCTTCATCTTGTGTCTTAAAACTAGATACTTAAATTCAAGTTTTTCAGCTCAAAAAAGCAAAAGTTTTTTTATTGACACTACCAAGATATTTGTTAAGACATCTCACTTGATTTTATTCTCAGAAAATCAAACTGATATTTTAATACACTTTGAGGAATCATCAGTCCATGTAATCATGAGACCAAGTGTCTTTCAAATATTAATATGTAATCTAAATTCTAACTATATTGTCAAACCCAAATAAAATGTCATTTACTGCCATCTCATTGATGTACTGTTGGGAATAGTATCCTCGAATGTAACAAGCACAAAGAGCATTTTGTTACGTCAGAATATAGGCAATTGTTGGGGTTCATATTTCAAGCGATATTATTATTTTTTTATTATGAGGTTCCACATTTAGATTAGGAATTAAGTCATCCAGGGCAGCTCCCAGCTTAGAAGATCAGTGAAAATAATTAGTAACAGTTGAAGGAAATCAGGCTCTAAGAGAATTCTGATAGTAACCTGTGATTATTCTGAGTAAAGGGTTTTTTTTTTTGTAGGGCACTGGCCAGTACATAAAGAAGCTAATCGCGGGCTGTTAATGTATTTTGTAAATTGGGGGTTGTACATTCATTTCCTATTCTGGGTCTTAATATAGAGTGCTTTTGCATCATATAGTAATTGAAGTTTTAATCTTCATGCTTAAAATGATTGATAATTGAAGTGAGAATTTTTTTTATTAATGCTGATGATCGCCACCCTGTGCAGTTTGATTTCATTTGTGAGAAATGCTTTCTTAAGCTAAATAAGTGCCGGTTTTTAATTACCCATGTGGATGTTGTCAGACCATACTGCATTAATAATTTGTCAAAAAGTTGGATTTTCAAAAGGCATGCTTATATGACTAACATTTATTTCATCTTAAACGTTATTATGCAAAGTTAATGAATTTCTCTGTGCAAATAAAATGACAAATTGAATAATTTAACTGCTTTTCACTTAACAGTGTGCAGGAACTGCATGATGATGATGATTACAGATTTGTGGAATTATGTTTTGTGATTAAGGAAACTAAAAGTGTTCGGCAACCATTTTAGGATATCCTATCATAATTGGTCATTCTGTGGTTTTGTTTGTAAACATTGTTTTGTTTAAAGGGACAGACATTCTAAATAAAAATGCAAATCATTAGGCATTCAGCTCTGTAATTAGTCCCATTTAGTTGCTTCAATCGGCTTTGTGAGCTGTGGAGAAGTTGTGCTCAGCAAGTCAAAATAAGCTGCTTTCCTTTAGAATTTATAGTGTTCTTTGATTATGGTATGCATGAACAATAATGTTAACAAAACAAAGCATTATTCCACTTCTGCCAAAAAAGACTTCATTTCACTATAAATTTTGCTGTAATGTGAATGTGCTCTCTTCTTTTGTTGGGTATAATGTGTGTTTTTTTTACAAATCTCGTAATTTCCTCTCCAAGTTTCTCTGATTGGCTTTTTGGGTAAGTAAATATGAATTTCCATGTAGTAATATGATCTGAGTGCTTTTGAAATAGATTTATGTAACTAACTGATCCTGTCAGTTCCAGTAAGTGTATAGTCCCTTTTGTTAAAAAAGATCATTGTGTCAGATTAATCTTCTTGAAAAGCAGCACCAAATCAATTTCCCATAATATTTCCAGAGTCTTAAAGGTGAATTGTTGCTTAAATGTGTTGACAGACATTAGGGATCACTTAAATTATTGTGCCATACTTTTGATAAATAATGATGGATTACAACTACAGGTATGATTTTCTTTCCTTGTGTTATGTTAAAACATTCACATGTGTCACGTGTAAACCTGCTTTGTGATCTTGGAATACATTAGGAATTCATTTACAAATATACACAATATGAGAATTAATCAAATTTAAGCAGAGCATTATTTAAATGCAAAAAGCAAAATTTATCCCAAATTTTATTTTTACCTCTCCATAATTTCCACATCAGTTTCCTTCTTCATTGATGTCTGTGTTCAGTTATTTAAATGACAATACCTGCTTTCGATGAAGATGCATGGGAAAAAATCTGCTGGCCATTCAGCTGATAAGTGCCATCCAAGGACTAGATTCTAGAATAAGTTGAACAGAAAGTATGCATTTCAACTTCTCACTTGGTGATGTCAGTTGGATGGTTGGAGACCACCATTTAAGAGCAAACAATGCAATGAGAGGGATAACCCAAAAGCTTAAGACATTAAACCCTATAAAATTCGGGCCCAAATCTGTACTGGTTTCTCCTATGGAAAAAGAAAGATGAATTTTGCCCAAGTCCATTACTTGTAAAGAAACCTCCTCAAGGCTCAGATGGGAAATTCAATTATGTCAGTTCGGAAAGTCATTTCTAAAGTTTTTTCTTGGGGAGAATTTATGCTTGCAACTATTAGTTGATTATTTCTGCAGTCTTGCATCCCATGAATGTTAATTTTTACATTTGAGGAGTATTTTAGATAGAAAGCAGTAACTCACTCTTCAATGGAAGGTTTTTGGATATCTTAAGTGTTTTGGTTTTAGATATAAGTGACCTTGTCCATCACAAGGCTAAGGTGTTTTCATAATGTGCCTATAGCCATATCTTCACCCTTATGAAGAAGGGTTCTAGAATTTCATCATCTTGTATATATTCATTATAATTCTAAGTGCCAAAGAGGTGATTGTTAGTACTAATTGCTGAAAATGAACTAGCTTGTAGCTAATGTCAATGATGTAGGTATTTTTTAAAACAGTTGTTTCTGTATATAATAAGGACCCAATATGGACATCTTTTTTAGTAAATAATACTTTAATGCATTCATTGAAAACAAACCATTAGACTTTAAATTTTATTTTGGCAGGTTTTGGGTGAAGGTGCTTTTACTGACATCAATCAAATTCCTTCCTACATTGAGGTGGAGACAAATAAAGGCTTCATTTAGACAATAAGTGGGGTAAAAATCTGTAATTTTACAATAGTTTAGATCTGTGAATTTTTGTGAGGTCAAAGCATAGGCCAAGTCACTACTGGTTAACTAGGTTTAAATAATTAGCTAGCCTGGTGAAAGCAAATTTTTAAGAGAGTCCCATGTTATATTTTCTGTTTAAGTAGCATACACAATCTATATTCAAATGTGGTCTGGTCTCAACATTTTGGGAATTCGTTAATTAGGTATGCTATATAAATCGGTTAATGTCGTCTACCTACATTGTTTCCTGCTGAAAAGAACTTTATAGTTCATTCTTAGATTCATAGTAAGTGTAGGCCACTCTGACATGATTGATATAATGAGGTTTAATTGCCATTAATGGTGTTAGCCTTTCATTAAACAATGTATTCATGCTCAAGCACTATGAAGAGAATCTAATACCAATTTTAAAGATAAAAACCAAAATTCCATAACTCAGTCACAAAATGTACACCAACAAATGACTGTTATTATTCAAACTTAATCTCACATTACCTAGTAGTCATAAAACAATTGTAGGCATTCATCAAGTAATGATATAATATAAAGCCTTTTTAAGCATTTTATTTTATCCAAAGATTACCTCTTGTTAATAAGATTTTAATTTTGCCAGAAAGGTTATGGAGTATATGTGTTAAAGACCAATCAATCACCCTTGTGCCTCTTTTAAATGTTGCACAAATCATTAACCATACAGCAAAAATCAGATTGTACTCAAGCTTGTTGAAATAGAATTCTGTAGTCTTATTTAGGGTATCTCACCAGGACTTGTAATATTTATCAAACTATATAACTCTAACTTCCACTTTGTGTATCACTGAATGCTACCTTGGTTCATTACAGCTTTTTCTGTCTCCTAACTTTATTGTCAACAATGATGAAGTCTTTAGGAAAAAATTTTGCCCTCATACCCTTAGAAAGCATTGCCAAACTTGAATTGAAGTGGCAAGAGTAAAAATTGTCTCTTCGGTGATTTTTTCTGTAAACATGTTTTAGATGAGTTGTTTAAGTAGGGAGAAAGGTGAATAATATTATGTACATGATAAACTTGTGGTAAAACGGACATTATATTAGTACACCATAAATTGGTGTATTAATATAATGTCTGATGAAATAGGAGGCATTTTTTGGCCTACGGGAGTAAGTTTCACTAGAACACACGATGCTTCTTGACAACCCAATGTGTGATATAATAATGCAAAGTTATTTCTTCTCAGGAACAACAATAATAATAAAACTATGAAAATAATATCATTCTGCTATTAAACGTTTAGTAAAGCAATATAAAGGCTTGAGATGTTGTTGAACAAAAATTGTAAATGTGATGACTATTTAAAGTCATTCACTCTCACTAGGCATTTCGGTGCCCACTCCTTGTTAAAAAGGTCATTTGATAAAAACTTCAAGTGTATTTGATTAATTGGTAACAGAAGGAGAAAATTTACATTATTGTGATTCCAAATAACTGGTATGGCATAATAATTTGGTGTTCTTGTGTCTGATCCTAATTGAAATTGTGAACCATGTATACCTTTCATATTACTGGTGTACTTGAGGAATAATGCTTTATTTTATTAACATTCCTTTTTTTATTTTATTAACATTGCTTTTGTAATGAACAATGTTTGCAGATAATGTTTCTCATGATCATCATTTCATTTCACATTTTGAAATAAAGCTGTTTCCGTACACTTTATTACACATTACTCTATTTACATGTTAATTGAATAAATTGAGTAAATTAGAATAAGGTAAGTTTCTTGGAAACGTTGCACCTTATGGAAGCTCACACTAAGCAAGATCAGAACCCTCCTATTTTAAGAAAAGAAACATTTTCTAAGATAGGACATGCACGTACACTACTCACAACAGACTTAAAATCTTAAATGAAAACATTGGTTTATACGGCATTCCACAAGCAATTTTGATCAAACAATGTAGGTTTATCTACTTAGTAGTGACAACAGATAAATTTACATGACTGTATGTGTATAGACTGTATGTGTATAGACTGTATGTGTATAGATTAATTTTAAATTTACATAGTCTGGCTATATGTATATTGATCCTGAGGTGTGAGGAAGATAGTTGGATGGTTACGGTTTGTTGGGCAGGGTTGAAAGGTTAGGGAAGAAGGAAGTGCGTGGGAGCAGGAGGGGATGAATGGGAAAGAAAGTGTGCAGAAGGGGTCTGGATGGATTTAGTAGATTTTCTGTTTGTGAAAAACCTTTGTTTGGAAATTCCTGGTGTGTTTATTCTCATGCAAGTGCTTCAGAGATGCAAGATTCCCCTTCTTGGAGCACGTTACTTGTTCCCTACCTTTGAAATTCTTACCGTTTGGCCAATGTACTTGGGTGGGTGGCTGTGACACTGATACGCCACTGTTGTCCATTTTTTCCCCTCCCGAGTATGCAAGTAACTTCATATGGGCATCATTGACCCAAACATTGAGGAAATTCAAGGACGAGGTGATGGATCACATCACATGCTTCAGGAAGGTGAATTCTTCATTCCTGCTTTGGAAGCACCTATGTGACATCAAACACACGAATTTCCACTCAAAGCTCCTTCATATCCAGAGCAAGTGCAGACCGAGCATTCTTGAGCACCTTGTAAATTTCAAAAATGCTCTGCCAAGAAGACTATGATTGTAAATGACACATTGCATATCTCAACACTTGCCCCCTCCTAAGCTTAGTAAAACACCTGAGCCATGGAACATCTAAGGTAGACACCTCCAATGTACCTTCCCACCCCCTCCCTTTCTCACCCATTCCCTTCTTCCCCCTATTCATCCCTCTCTCCATAAATGTCCAACTACCTTTGCCCCTTCTCAGGTGCAACATAAGCCTGGGCATTTGATGTAAATTTACCTAATGATGCTACTGAGGAGTGAAACCAAAGTCATTTTAATAAAATCTCTTGTGGAACACAACATAGTTACTGTTTTCATCTGAGCGCATATGTATTCGATAGAGTTACGTCAGACACCATCAGTCGCAACAGACTTATTAAATAAGTATCTCATCCCTTAAAATTGAATTACTCTTGTTTATAAAAGGTATTATATTTGCATGCTCATATTTTTGGTAATTTTTCTCAATTTTGCATGTTTAGTCCTTGTTGATTTGCAACTCTACATATCCCATTTTATCTTGTAATTTTTCTAGTCATCAAGATTTTGATGTGACTTTATCATGTGAAAGGATGCTTGACCTTTTTCTTATGACATCATCCATCTATTGAGTTCCTCTATCAGTACTTTTTGTCCTATCATAGTGAAGCATGTGCTAACAAACAGGGTTGCTACAATGTTGGAAATTTAGGGTTAAATGCTAGATTTTTGTACTGAAATCATTACAAAATCAGACAACAGATCTAATATGCAAACTTTCTTCATTAAAACATGGCTGGATGCAATCACGCATGTTACAAGTTACATTTGCAGTTGAAAAACTGACTGCTTTATGTTAGTACAGGGTGCAGCAACATAACATCCTTTTTACCAAGTGTTTTGCGTTTGAAAAAAGGAAGTAATGTCACTGCACCCTGTATTATCTACAATCAACTATTAAATTAATGTTAAGATCCAAAATTTTTATGCGAATTTCTCCTTCACACATTTTTATATGGAAAATTGGGTAATAGTATTGATACTTAGAAAGCCTTGGCATAGAAAGTTTGGAAATGTGTGAATGCAGAACTGTAGTAACCCTGATAAACTTTTTGTCTAGTTGGTTAGTTGGGATGTAATGAGGAGGTAATCAGTTTTTCTCATGTCCAGATGGTTGGCACTAAATGCTAATTTAACCAATAAATTGCACTACTTAATAAATTACTCATTCGTCAGCCCATTTTCCCTCTGCTCGAGTTTTGGCTTGGTTGATTGTTCATAGAGCTAATTTTAAGAATTCACCGAGAAGAAAACTATGTTTTTGCTTTTGAGTTTCTAGTGTTGGTTTGAAATAAGTTGAAAAGTTCAGAAGTCAGCATACAATCTGTAATTTTCTGTATAAATTCGTAATTGTCTGTATGAATAGAATTCAAAGTGGCAGTGTTTTCAATTGAGCCGTTCATTATTGGTACATTGGTATACCTTGGTTATTTTTAGCTTTTTTCTCCTGAATAAGTCCCCAGATAAATCTGTTTCAATCTTTTAAATAATAAACCCAAAATAACAATAATGTGAATTTGATCACCAAGTCAAACAAGCATTCATAAATATTACTTTGATTGTGTATAAGATCGTGGAAATAATTCCCTAAACCTCTAAGTCTAAATTTAGGAAACCTAATGCTGACCTGTAGTAGGTATTTCTTGTAGGTTTGTTATGCTTGTATAGACTAAAACTTAGAAAAAAACTGAATATTCAAATTTGAAAATAGGGAATTCAGACAGACTGACAGGCTGATTTGTTGTTTCATGATGAACTGAAATAAGTTCTTCTTCAAAATCTTTTAAATTAAGTTTAAGAATGTATGGATTTAATGTATAATTAATATGATGAATGCCTTGTGCATTTACATTTTTATCACTCACTTGATCTGCAACTACCATCATCTGTGACCTTTTTGTTTTAGTCCTTGAACCTCATGAGCTTTACGTAATATTTAAAATAAAGTTTTCACTGAACTTTCACTGGTTTATGTACTGTGTATATTTCCAGTTAAAAGGTCTCATTTACTTTTACTTATGTTTTTCATAGGTTATAATTTTTAAATGAATAGGTTAGAAGTAAGTTCCTTATATATGGTGGGGTGATGCATATTCCAAATTGTTTGTCATATTTAATTTATTATTAATTAATTTTAATTTATTATATAATTTATAAAAACAAATAATATCGCTACATTGTGATTTACAACTTAATTCTCTCCTTGTCCCATTGACTTTTAATTCAGAGCCAATGATTGATGATAACAGAACTAATATCTGATGCACACTGGGAAACAATCTTTCAACTATTGCATGTCTGTCCAGCCTGTTGTTAAAGGATTCACGGAAATAAAATTGGTTTAACTCAAGAAACTGTAACAGTAACTTTAACGGAGTCACCCGCTATGTGTGCATTATAATGCAACCATTTCAGAGAGTAAAAATCAATCGGCCGGATATCGAGGGATCCGGGTTCGAATCCCGGTCAAGGCGAATGATTTTTACTCTCTGAAATGGTTTGCATTATATTGGTTTAACTCTTTATAATTCCTTTAATGGCTTACTGTCTTGTGCTTTTGACTATATGAATTAGATAAATAAAGGGAACGTACTACGGCCGAATGAATGGAATAAATAAAAATTACCCAAAGCCGTACTCTTAGGGGCACTAGTTAGGGGACACGGGGGAGGGTACAAAGAATGAGGATAACAAAACCACACACACTCTCTCACTCCGGTATTTGCAGTGCAAATTGACCGTTTCAAGTCACAATTACACACGCACTCAAGGTTTACGGGGAAAAAAACCCCTCGCCAGGGACCACACACTCAGACAAGGTTAACAAAACCACACGCACTCCTTCACTCCGGTATATGCATTGCAAATTGACCGTCGTAAGTCGCAAACACACACGCACTCAGGGTTTACGGGGGTTTTAACCCAACGGCAGGGACCCTTCACTCAGACTAGGAATACGGAAAGGGAAGTACACTGTGATGCAGTGTCCATGGGGAAAAAATAGTGCCGAAAAACCTGACACCAGGTGTTTCGCCTGCCAAGCAGGCCTCTTCAGATAAGAATAATCCCCCGTAAACCTTGAGTGCGTGTGTAATTGTGACTTGCAACGGTCAATTTGCCCTGCAAATACCGAAGTGAGGGAGTGCGTGCCGTTCCTTTACAATTTCTAATTTTACGTCTGTCTGAGTGAAGGGTCCCTGCCGTTGGGTTAAACCCCCCGTAAACCCTGAGTGCGTGTGTGTTTGCGACTTACGACGGTCAATTTGCAATGCATATACCGGAGTGAAGGAGTGCTTGTGGTTTTGTTTGCCTTGTCTGAGTGTGTGGTCCCTGGTGAGGGTTTTTTTCCCCCGTAAACCCTGAGTGCGTGTGTTTGTGACTTGCAACGGTCAATTTGCGCTGCAAATACCGGAGTGAGAGAGTGTGTGTGGTTTTGTTATCCTCATTCTTTGCACCCTCCCCCGTGTCCCCTAACTAGTGCCCCTAAGAGTACGGCTTTGGGTAATTTTTATTTATTCCATATGAATTAGATACCAATGGTTCTAATTGATGAATTCTTTCTTTTTTGTGAAATAGTCAAAAGCAATGTCATGTCGGTTAATATAATTAAGTCAAATTGCATGGGCAAACCTTCTGTTCATGTCCTCTCACCTGTCATTGCTTGCAAGAAAATGTTTTATATCACAACTCTTTCCCATACAACACACGGTGATGAAGTAAGGGTGGGCATGGTATGCTCAGCTAATACTTGCATGTTAGAACTTCAAGGGGGAATGGATGTATGAGTGGTGAATTTTTTCCAGCCGGTCACCTTCGCACTCCTCATCACTTTGCTCCAAACCTTGAGCAAGTGGCACCCCTTTCTAAGAGACTGTTGGCCCATGGTAATTTTTACTTATGACTTGCGATCCTTGCATGTTGTTTTTTTTATTTTAGTGATGTCAAATTGGAGTCTCTTTATTTCTGTAACATGTGTAAAATTATACCTGACATTCATTGTATGACATGTGATACTTAATTCATTCCTGTGGACCATATTTTGAATAATGTATCACAGATTAACCAAAAAAACCCAGTGGTCTGCTTGCAGAATTGTTGATGGTTTAGTTTTGACCTTTTATGAATTAATTTTTATGTATACCACATGCCATTGGAACTTTGCATATGGCATTTTATTATAATTTTTATTTCATTCATTTCACTGAAATTTGACTTTTATAGACAAGATTTAAAATTTTAACAAGGTTAAAGAAAAAAAATCTTTACAACTGGATTTTAAACTCTCCTTTAAATTTGATTTGACTTAATATTCATGCATGGTGTTTTTTAGAGAATCTACCTGGATAAACACTGGTAATTATGGCAACTTGAAGTCAGATTATTGTTTTCAAGATGATGCAAAAGTCATAGAATAAAAATTTTGAAAACTGAACTCATAAAACAAGAAATCAATACACACATGGTTGGGGTTACGCTCGCCCACCCCATAGGTGCTCCGGTGAATCCCTGTGGGAGCAGCTACAGGACTTCCAAGAGTGCAGCCAATCCCTCCTCCACATACCCCTCCTCATTGCAGGCGAGGACGATTCCACCCCCGAACACCAAACCAACCACTACCACCACCATAGCCAACGGCGGAGTGGTACCTCGAGTGGAGTATCCACGAGACGCGGAGGTCACGGCGGCAGCAGAGGTTCCTGGCCTGGCCGACAGTACTACCACCAAAGTCAGCGGCAGCACCAGCCATGATCATCGGCACCCAAAGGACACCAATTACAGCCACCATCAACTCCCAGTCCGCAACTCAGGGATGAAGGGGAGGACATTTCGTCAAAGGAAAAAGAATGCGGTGTCTTAGGGAGTTGATGGGGGCAGTATCGAGGCCAGGCTGTGAGGATGGTTAATATTAAAAAAATTCTTTTTCTTGTAAAAAATTGACAAAAAAATCCTCATCTTCATCATGTTCCATTTATTTTGACTGAGTGATTGTGCCATTCAAGCAAGTTGTTACTCGAGTGTGAAGAACTTTGAGTTGCCAGTGCAGCAGGTGAGAGAAGTGTAGCAGTGCTTTCAAGTTTTCTGGTCAGGGCGGCAACTTAAAATTTAAAAAAAAAACCATCGTCTTATTCTGAATAACTGTATCTTTGTGAATCTTTTTTGAGTGATTTAGTGAATGAGATATTTCCTATCCTATTTTTCTTTCTTTCTGGCGTGAATGATAAGTGTGTGAATATTTCCTAGCATGTGTGAATGTTTACCAGGGTTTATATCATATGTTGACTATAAGCAAATGAAATACTATCTTTAAAAAAAAAGAAAAAAGATAAAGCCTTAAAAAAATGATAAAACACAAAATAAAAAATGCAACCAATATTGAGGTATATGATTTATTTTTTAAACAAGAAAATGATATGGATTTGTGGTGAAATTGTTTCCCTTGCCTTGTTTTAAATCATGTTTATGGCCAGAGTATTAATTTCACTGTAACCTAGCAAAAATCTGGAATATAGGTGGTAAAGGGAAGCAGGTTCCCCTTTGTCAAATGTATGCTTTCTATTATCCCATAACTACAAGCCTTCAAGCAAATTAAATGGAAGCCTTAGATTTGTATTAAAGGATTGTATTTGCGTGGGTATGTGACCAAGAGTGTGAGGGCTTGTGTGTAATATTTATTCTTGACTTTTTTTATTAGGATCCACAATTCCATGTGTTAGGTTTTTTAGTGAAGAAGTACATAACAAAGCAAGTAATTGTTTGGGGAAAGCGCCTTTAGTTAGTCTATTGAATTTTAAAAGTACAATTTCAAGATGTGCAAAGGGACCATAATGGAACAGAATAGTGCTCTCCAGGACAAAACAGATGGGTGGAGGTCAGAACTTACATTCAGCCAAATGTTGAGTGCCATCTGTAGTGTCTGGCAGCTCTCAGATGAGAAAATTTCTGTTACTTTATAGCTCTTCCAAGCTATGCTTTTAATGGCCACGAAGCATTGGCAAGCAAAGATATTCATGAGACTTGCCCTCCATAACTAGTGACTGTTTATTCAAACATGTGCCTCTGTGTCTGTCTTTCTGTACAAAGATAGAGAAAAACAAGTTGGAAATGAATGTTCTTTATTGATATTAATATATTTGATCACAATATCAATATCGGTTAGTGTATTTTTGTAGTGGTTAATGAGCAGTGGCAACATTTTTATTTATTTATTTTTTGTTGTCAATATTGATAATGCATGACTACTTAAGTGCCATGAAATATGTTGTCTTTAGTCATTGATTGGCAACTCTCCCTGTATTCATGGCAATTTGGGTTTTGAGCAACCTGTTTTTTTTAAGACACCAAAACCCAAGAGCTTTTTCTGTGATACAGAGCATAAAAAAAATCCATAACTTTACAAACACTGCCAATATTGTTGGAACTGTCATACTATAATGCCTTTGAATTAATTATTAAATCTTTTGCTATAATATGTGGTGAAATTTTGAGTGATATGAGTATTGTCTCCTATCTGTGTAGTACTTACACCAATTATAACTTAATAGTGTACCATTTTTCTCCAGCCTATGCTCTTATTAGACCTTAATCATGTGACATTTTAAATGAATCAATAACATGTTCTTCATCTGGAAAACTTTATATCGTGAAATGTAATTAGAACTTTCTTGGTTACTTTCTGTCCTGTTTTGTGGGCAGGGCTGAAGTTTTATTTTACTGTTTTGTATCAAATTGCAGTAGGAATCCCCACTGGTGAATGAATGTTTTGAGAATACATTATGAAGTTAAAATGGCTGTATTGTATATAACGCAATTTCTACATTGGAAGAAGTTTGCATTAAAGGTTTTCATGAGTTAAGTAAATCCTAGTCATGAATGATATGCCAAATACATACTACTATAACAAACTATGATAGGTGTTCAATTCCTGTATGGAAGTAAAAGTGATTTATTTGAGTGATTTAACACTATGGGTGCTCTGTACAGTTAGTCATAGTAAACTTTATCAGTATTTCTGTACTATTTGCATATCAAATTATCCAACTTGAAGAAAACATTTAGCAATACTGAGGTTTTAAATTTTCTTTAAAAATCACGGTTTTTCAGACAGGTAACCTGCTACATATTGTATGTTGCTTCTCAAAAGAAGTCCGTGGCCATTTTATTGTTCTTTGAAATTTATATTCAAAAATATTGGCAAATATAGTTTTTCACTTTTATAAGTTTACTCATTGTCAACTGCATGAAGTCTTTTTAAGTTACCTATGACTATGTTTTTATATTCAAGAATTAATGAACGTTAAATCATTAAAAGTGGAAAGCTGTTATAATGAAAGCCATTCATTAAAATAAACACCAATTCCTCTTTAATTTAATAAGTTTCCCGCTCTTAGGAATACGTATCCATCGATTAGACCGTATTTCCCTTACTTAGATTCATCCGATTGGCCGAGGCTCAGACCTGCTATCTGGTACATTCGTGTCGCCGGTAGAGGTCAGCCATGTTTACACATGCGAGTTTGTGTACTGTGAAAGGGGAAATTTAGTAATTTGTTGCGAAAGAAGTATTAACAATTATATATTTTATTACCAATAAGAGAATTAATTTTTATGTAATAGGTTTATATTAACAGTCTTCAATAAAGAATTGTCGCTCTAACTGTAGGTGTTGTTACTGCTTACTTCACTTTCGCGGGTACACATTGCGGTGTGCCACTACGTTTTTCGCTTCCTTACCGGAAAACATCTAAGATGTTTAACCAACCTACATCTCTGGGTGGCACATCCACGTTTGCTACTAACCCGAGTACAGCAAACCCAATGAGGGATTTTGAAGTTACTTCGCCCCCAGATGATTCTGTTTCATCTTTAGCATTTAGCCCTGGATCCATTCCGCAAAACTTTCTTATTGCTGGTAGCTGGGACGGCAATGTAAGTTTTTGTGATTTCGCGCAATATATTTTATTGTAATAAATTCTTTTGGTTTTCCTGTTTAAAAAAATGTAAATCTGGTGTTTTCAGGTAAGATGCTGGGAAGTCGAACAGTCTGGGAAAACTATTCCAAAGTCGATGCAAACCATGCAGGGCGAAATTTTAGATGTTTGCTGGAGTGATGTGAGTTGGAATTATTCATATGTGTACCTATGTATTTTCAGATTGATTATTTGTTAAACTAAATGTATCATCATCATTTAGGATGCCACCAAAGTGTTTATTGCATCGTGCGACAAGATGGTTAAATGCTGGGACTTGAATAGCAATCAAACAGTACAGGTAGCAGCTCATGACGCTCCAGTTAAAACATGTCATTGGATTAAAGCTCCCTCGTACACATGTCTTATGACAGGGTCCTGGGATAAAACTTTAAAGGTAATACAGTAGATGAGCGTTGTACTTGTGTAGTAGTGGTCTTTTTTTAGAGATATTTGATGCTGATATTTAAGGAATTCCATTGTAATGCAGAGACAAGAATCAAAATAACTTTGCATTTTTACTGTTAACTAGTTTTGTTACATTGTAGAAACATCTGGACTCCTGGTATTGCCATAGTTGGGGAAACCGTTTGGCAATGAAAATTCTTTTCTGTGGAAATGCCAAGTTATTTTGAATCTTGCTTGTGATAGTTATGTAGATTTTCTCCGTAGCAGTTCGTTATGACCACCGTATGTTTTTCCTCAATGCAAATTTTATGAAATGTAATTAATGAACTGTATATTCATTTTAGTTTTGGGACACAAGGACTCCAAGCCCCATGCTTACTATTAATCTTCCGGAGAGGTGCTACTGTGCTGATGTGGTAAGGCATTTTGTAATCTTTAATCCTACCGTGTGCAATGAATGTCTTGGAACTGAATCTTGTATGGCTAATCATGCATGCCTTCGTCACTTTTGAGAAGTATCACACGATTTACAGAGGCCGTCATTTTCGACCTTTCATTTAAAAGTAATTTTTGTGTAATCTCATTGCTGTCGTTCTATTCTTAGTGTGCTTTAATAACAACCGGCGTTTTATGATGGCTGCACGTTGCTGATATAAAAGAATATTTATAACAGCATAAACACTCCAACAAGTTTTGACAATTTTTGCATGCTCAATATAACACGGAAAAGCGGTGTTGTTTCCTCTTGTTTGAGACGAATGCTTTTATACTTCTCAAAAGTAACGGAAAGAAAATGATTCTTATCGCAAAATTGAATTTCTTTATGCAGTGATATTAAAATTCCGACTTATAATTATGTTGATTTTGCAGGATTATCCCATGGCCGTGGTTGGGACGGCATCGCGAGGTTTAATCGTCTACCAGTTGGAGGGGAAACCTCAAGAATTTAAAAGGGTAGAGTCGCCATTGAAGTATCAGCATCGTTGCGTTTCTATTTTTAGGGATAAGAAGAGTTCACCTGCAGGTATTAATTCATGAAACATTTACGTACAGTAAACCCACTTTCGAATGTGAAATAGTTTAAATTTTAGTTCATTATTTGAAAGAAGAAAGTCCCAATTACAATGAGACATGAATCTCCCCTTTATTTTAGGGTACCCTCTTGCAAGGAAAAGAAAGTGAAATGCTTTGTTCTATTTTATATAAGGCATAATGGAGAATTTTTGGGAGGAATGGGAATAGTTGGACTTATTGTGTAATAAGTCTATATTGGTATATAAGTATAAGCTAAGTATATAAGATCCCAGATCCTTTCATTTAGTGTCCTGGTGATTACATTTCACAAAGGTTATGGCCAATCACCAGGTGAGCTCTCTGCCAACCTACAAAACCAACTTAAGGGTTTCAATTGTTGTTTCCATAATACTTCATGTGAAAGTTTCCAACTCTCACCACTCCAATAGATGTCCGGGGTGCTCCATCTCCTAAGCTGTAAATAGCAGTTGTGTTGTAATTTACCATTGATTGAGTAAAGAGAAATCATGACCATTATGGTATGAATTATATAGCATGTTCAGGAAAAGTATATTTTGCAATAGTTGAGACATATTACATAATAATTTGGGTAAGCTTCTCATTCCATTAATAACTGAACTCATATTTTCCAAGCAAATTGAGCCGATTCTTGCTCCAGGATGAAGTTTGGTAATTCATCAAGATGAGTTTTTAAAAAAACCTGGTTGTTTAAAATTTTCATTGATATTTAGAAATATTTAATATCTTCGTCATGATACTTTTTTTTATGATGAATTGGATAATGATAGTTTCAATGCGGCAGTTACACATTGTTTGTGCGAAGGAAGCATCTTTAGAGGGAGGGCAACTGGATTTAGTTAGCAAGCAGGTCCCAACTGTGGGCATGATTGGAATAGACGGCAATGATTATTGGGTGGAATGGCCAGTAGGCATTCGTATTGAGTGTACAAGAATCATCTTACGTAAGAAGATACATGGTACAAGTGTGGGTAAATAAGGGAGATGTGACAGTTATCCAAATTTATCATTGAATTACATACAAGGGAAGTATTTTTAGGAGCTGGAAGAGGGGTCACAAGAGGCTCAGATGGTTGATGTGGGTGTTGAGAGGAGTGCTGCATTGAGAAATGTTAAAGGTAGAACAGTTGACATTAGATGAAGTAGACAACTTACTATGCTATGCCCAGTCTCAGGATGTGATGAGGAGGGACAGGAGGTGATTCAAGAGTGGGGAGTGTAATTTGACAGGCTTTGCATCGTATGAAAATGTATGGGTCCCCTAAAGCCAATGTTATCTTATAAGGTGATGGAAAAGACAAGTGAATTAGAGTTGAAATGCAGTGGTGACAGACTTCAGAAAAGAACAAATGGGAAACAAACAAAGGCTTTTTTGGGAAACTCCATGCCTCTAGTCATATCATACTAAAGTCTGTTTTGTTAGTAGTTGTGGCCATTTGTTTGTTTGTTGAAAGTTTGAAACTGTTCATTGCATGTGAAACATTTATTCTAGGGTTTGCTCTTGGCAGTGTAGAAGGTCGAGTGGCTATACAATATATCAGCCCTCCAAATCCAAAAGACAACTTCACTTTTAAGTGCCATCGTTCAAATGGTACCCCCAATGGATATCAAGATATTTTTGCGGTGAGTATAGTATAATATATTGCTTACTAAAGAGTGCAATTTCGCCCTGGTGTGCGGAAATGTAAATTAATATTTTTAAATATTTTAGTCTTAATATGTTGATTTGAAAATGTAAAGGGACCAAGAATTAATTTGATCGGCACAACTAGTTAAATGCTACAATATTGCACAATTTTCGCATGAATTGTTTGCCAATTATATTGGAACATAAATTTGAATGGATTTGATGGAAAGTTCTAATATTATTTTGTATTCAATGTTCTATTTTTATTATTAACACCTTAAAAATGGTTTAATGTACCAATATTCAAGCACATCTCTTGTATGGTAGTCTTTTGGGGTAATTATTATTCAGGGGCTACCTCTTAGAGTATTCTAATTGCAAAAACAATCAGAGCCATATATGGGGTATCAATTAGATCTTAGAATAGGCCACTATTTGAGCATCTAAAAATCCTTCCTCTCCCTTTTATAAATACCCTGCACTTCTGTTTTTTGTAAAAAAAATCCTTTGCTGGTAAATGCTACTTTCCGTAATTATATGGCCCTTATGCGAGGTTCTCAACATTCTGTTGCCCAAATTTACATTAAACTTCCAAAATCAATTTTATTGTTTCCCCCACTCCTTCTACAATAAAAGTGTGTGAACTGTTACAAAGCAAGTTGTGTTACGTTGGGATAAGGATGTCATGTTTTTTTGCAAAATCTGAACAAATTTAGCAATGGGAATCCATGAACTGTGTGGTTGCCCTCAGGTAACTTCAAATAATGTTATTTACTTATAGTTTAACTGTTGCTGCACTTCTTGAAACAATTATTATAGTTAAATCAAGTTTGTGGAGGAAACTATTCTCATGAGTCTTCCCCATTTATAAAATGATTAATCTTATCTCTTTAAGGTGAATGACATCTGCTTTCATCCTGTTCATGGTACCCTAGCAACTGTTGGATCTGATGGTCGATTTAGCTTTTGGGATAAGGATGCTCGAACTAAACTCAAGTCATCTGAACCAATGGAGCAACCAATCACACGCTGTTGTTTCAACCACAATGGGCAAATATTTGCTTATGCCGTCAGCTATGATTGGTCAAAGGTAATGAATATTTCTTTAGTAATATACTAGTTACATTGATTAAAATTTTGGGTGAAACACAGAATAACCTATGTGGGGGTATATATTCACACACTCTACTAATAATATAGAGACTTGTGCCATTTAGTCCGATTTCCTAAAATGCAAAATGAAACTTCACGTTTTAGATGGAACTCTGCTACGTTAAACATGTAAATTGGATGAGTAATTGGATTCTTATTGCTCATGTTATGTTCATCCTTTTGTTTGCATTTTTATCAGATCCACTGTCAGTTATTGAAACAATCATGCCAAAATTTGAGCTTTATTTGAGTCCTGAAAACAAATTCAAAGTTGATGGATTCTCTGAAATGTCGATTGCCAATTCTGGTTGGTTTCAGTTTTACAAGCACCAACCAAGTATACTTTGGGTGAATCAGTAACTTGACCATTGTATTGGGAAATAGGAACTAGTTTGCAAGTGAATTTTAAGTTTACATTAGAATAAATTCATTTCAGAATGGGAATATTTATGATAGAAAGTCTCAAACTCTTCTTTTCCCTAAGCAAATCATGACTGCATAACTGAAAAAGTAGGATTGTGGGAAATTTTAAAATTTACAACTAAAATGCCAGTTTCTAATATCGATAATGTTGATAATACCCAATGCTATTTTTCTATGACAAGCCCCACCATATTTATAGCTTCCTTTTTCTTTAATTTTTGACCCTACCTCAAGGAATAGTTCACACATGGTGATTACCTATTAACATACGATTAATTTTGAACCCATGGAAATAGCATACAAAATGTTTTCTGGCATTAACTTATGTGTATTATTTTCCATGTAACTGCCCGATTGCTAATGTATATTTAAAATGTCCTTATTGATTCCCTACCCTTATCAAAACCCTCTGTACTAAGAGTTTCAACTGAAACTTAATTTATTCTTATTAAATTTCATAATAAATTCAGCTTCAATCTGTAGATTTTCAGCAAATGTAGTGTTTACATTATATTTTAAGCTTATATAAATTCTCAAGTTTTTTAACCACAAATTAATATGAATCTTCGATGACCTAGATAGCTCTTCAAATGAATGAATGCAATGGGAACCTTGTTTTTTAAACAGTATTACATACTCCCAGCAATAATCAAGGTGACCAGCTGATTTTTGTTTTGCTATTTGGATTCATAACTGTTCATCTTAATGTAATGTATTTTGGCTCCTTACATTTACCATTTTTCCCAAAGTTACATTGTCAACAAATTAGTGTATAAAGTTAGATGGTAAACAATTTTTAAGGTTATCATCGGACTAATAGATCAGCTGAGTAATTTGAAATGCACAGAATGTTCCTTCTGGTGGGAGTAGTTTTTTTATATCTAAAATAACCCTTGATTGGCCTTACTATGTGTTCACCTCAGTATTGATCGTTCGTTTGAAAGGTCAGAATAAATTAAAAACATTGAAAACTAAGTGGGATATTCAGCACAAATACAAGAAACCATGCAATGCAAAGCCATAAATTGCACCTTTTATTGAAATAAATTGCTTGCATTATTAAGTGCCTTAAATCCTGTGATATGTTTCATTTGTCATTTGCTTGTAAAGTATCTTCCGTGCCTATTTTATAAGTCTTGCACATGTACATTTCCATGAATCCATTTAATAACATAATTTCTCAGGAAAATTATAGATGAAATGTTTTTTAATTTTAAAACCATACAAATGACTTTTCTATCTTGTTACTTTAAACAATTTGTTCAATTTCAATTTTTGTTAGTAATTTTTTTGCTATAATTCTTGATGTATTGCAGAATTACTTTGTGTCAACAGGGGTATAAAATTGTTTATTTAATTTAGTACATTGCCAATATTTTCAGCCAGTTTTTTTCCATTGGAATTTCATTTCTTTTTTAATCATTATCATAATATTCATTAAGGCTTGTTATAGCAACCAAAACACTTTCTGGTCACCTACCCCAATGTATGAATTTCAAATGACCCAGTGAGCTAAGGATTAGGTTAATTCCCACCCTCACCTGTCAAACTAACCTTCTTGTTGATTGTGGTTCCCATAAGGATTTTTCCATAGTATTTTTAACTTCCATTTAAACATGAAATATTGGCTATCATGTTAGTGATTTAAGTAATTCTGGTAATACATTTCTTTATCATTACAGGGTCATGAATTTTATAACCAGTTAAAAAAGAACTACATATTCCTGCGATCATGCTATGAGGAGTTGAAGCCAAGAACCAAAACATAATTTCTCATATATTTGCAATCTCATTTACTTTGTTTAGCCATTCCAACTTGTATCAACAAAGGACAACAGAAAGTCAAAACAGTAAAAATATTTATTGATCATGCCAAAAGGCAAAATTATTTGTTCTGTCGGTTTATACACAAGGTTGACAAAGTCTGTTCAAGTGAAGTATGTACAGTTCATTTTATACGATTTATGTCACTAATATTTTTTTGACAATAAAATGTAAAAACATTAATTTCATTACTTCTTTCCTTTTTACATTTATATTATGTACATGAACTCCTATGATTCTTTGTGTAAATGGTTCAAAAGATATTGCAGACATGCTACAAAATTATTTCATTTTTAAAGCTTCTAGTTAACTCTTTGTAAGGTAAAACTATTGAATTTAGCAATATAACTTCAGATGGGACGGTAACACTGCATCCTGCAATATCAGAAGAAAACGCAACAATTAGTAAATGAAGAGAGTTTCAAGTGAACCAATAGGAGGAACAACGTGATGATATGGGTTAAAATGTTCACTCGTCATTAGCTTGTATGTTTAAGCATTTCCACTATTGTTATCGAAACATTTCAGGGCCCAAATTTGCTCTGAGTCTGCTGTTTTATTTGTGAGACTTCATGAAACATTCCGCTATGTATATATTAGGATGGATAAAATATTTTTTAATTCTCCAGGACCCAAAATGTGTTATGTCTTGGTGTATTTAGCCATGTTTTTACTCTAATGCTTAGGTGTCCCATTGACAGAGGTTGGTTGCAACATAAGGAATAACATGAAGTCGTTTTGTTTATAAGAAAATGCTGAATGAGGTGCAGAACTGTAATACATTGATTATATTATATGAGAAAAACAGATTTGCAATTTTCCACAGGTTTATTGGTAATATACAATGTGTTTTGTTTCACAGAACCATCTTCAGGTACAAGAGGATGGTTCTGTGAACCAAAACGCATTGTATGTCACCAATAAACCTGAGGAAAATGGCAAATTTGTTTTTCTCCTAATGGAAATGCTATTAGACGTCGGGGAGAGTTTGATCTTTCTCTTAGGAAGAATAGCAGTTTGAAATACAGAACAAAATGCCAATTCATCGATGTGATTTATAAATTGAACTTGAGTAAAATATTGGCATTTTATATGAGAAGTGCAAATTTGTTTTTCTCATAATGACTAACTTCCACTACATCTTGCCTGCATCTGTCAAATATTGAATACAGTAGCAGTTACTTTTCCACTTTAACTATATTAGACAAAATTTTGAGTTTATAATTTTTTTGTATTCCCACCCCTATGTGTGCATGTATATGCTGAATAATAATTGCCACAATATATTTATTTGTTCCTAAATTCTATGGGGGTGAAATAATTTAATGTTTAGCGCATTTTACAAAACTTTACCTTGAAAAGGGAGAAAATCAATTTATTAAAAAAGTTGTTAATATATTCCTTTGTGGCAAACTAAGTATCAGTCAATAGAAACCTAATTCAGAAATGCTTAGATTCCAAAAATTCGTTTCAATGGTATGAACTAAATTTCCCTTGGCTCTTAGTTGAACAATGTCTATAAAAATTCTGATGCATCATATTCAATGATAATAGCTTAATTGTAAAGGTTGTGAAGAATTGATGTAAGTAGTTATTACCTAAAATGGTGATGGATGGGTTCAAACGCCCATCGGAGTTGAATAGTGGTGCCATCTCCATTTTGGCAAATGGCTTGTCTGGATTAGGGTCGCATGGAGTTCCCTCAACCCTGGCCCATGCTCCAACGGTGCTTCCACTTCCCAGGACGGAGTGGAGAATAAGGCTGTGATCTGCCACATGAGCTCCAGACAACAGAATGGATTCCCTTATACGTACACCAGGTCCAACAACAGCACCTTTACCTATGCTAACATTTGGCCCCAACTGCAATGGTGGTAAACAAAATAAACTTTGTCATCACAGTTAATGAACAAGATATTATCTCTGCTTTACAAGAAATGTTTTGTACAAAATGCCAATAAAATTAATGTGAATTATACCACAAAACGTTTCCTGATACCATTGAATACCATAACCATTGAAGTTGGTTCTCTTCACTTTTGCAGTAAATCATGAAGAGTGAACTTCACCATATGGTTTTGGCTGACAAAGCCAAATATAAAATAATGATTGTTACTCAATGCTAAGTTCATTTGTATAAAATAAACCAAACCTCACCACAGCTGTAGAATGGACAGATGCAGTAGGGTGAACGTGCACATCTCCTATTATCTTTGGAGTTGTAGAATCACCACTTCCAGGAGGGTACAACCTTTCGGGCCTTTTTTTCTTAAAGAGCTCCAGGTAATGCCGGTTGGCATAAATGGCAGACCCAGCAGTCTTAAGTTGCGACCACCATTTAGTTGTAGGAAAGGCAAACGCCTTTCCTGTTCCTGCAAGTGGCATGAGCAGGTCTTGCTCAAACCGAATGACCTCTTTCCCATTGCTATTCTCAGGCCCTGGGCCATAGCTAACAGAAATAAAGTACTTATCTCAATATATGCACAGTACAAGGTAAAAATTGTTATCGCTAGTTTTAACACGCAAGGCAAACTAGACATCAATTTTTCTACATACTTGTAATACTCTTCCTGTTTTTTATTAAAGATGGCAGCTATAGTTTGAAATATCTCAAGGGAGCAGATATAAACTCCACAATTGATTAAGGTCGACACAAAAGTTGACGGTTTCTCCACGTAGTGTTTAACTTCAAACGTTTCACGATCTTCCACTATGCATCCATAATTTACAGACTGCTGCCTTGTCGCCTCCGTTGCAAGAATAGTGATTAGAGGATGAGAATATGAAGCTCCATTTTCCTTATTTTCGACTGTTGCCTTTGACACTCTTACTCGATGAGATTCAAGCATTTCCTCAAGTGGAAAATCTGCACACACATCACCATTTAAAACGAAGAAAGCTTCCGGGTTTCCACTTCTAATTTGATCCCGAAAATGAAACAAACCTCCTGCAGTTCCCAGCGACGTGTATTCCTGCAGATAGCTGAAAAAAATTGGCAGCTATTAGGGTTAAATTTTCCTTTAAATGCTCAGTTGTAAATATCTCTTTCATTTGGACAAAAAGGCAGATTTCTATATAAATTTAGCCTCATTGCCAACAGATTATTTGAGACCGCTAACCAAAACCAGTGCACTTACCGAATGTTTATTTTGTATTCTTGTATCATGTCAGTCACAAATTGTGATAATTCAGAAGCCGGGAAGTATCCCAATAAAATTATTTCTTTTAAATTTGGGACACTGCAGCATGCCTCGATATGATGCTGGACTAGTGGCAGGCCAGCAAGGGGGAAAAGCGGCTTCGGAATATCAAGGGACAACGGTCGAAATCTTGTCCCTGTCATAAAGAGATGAGCATTAGTTTTAGAGTGCGAATTTTACTGTTGAACATACATGATTAGATTATTAATACTTGAACTTGCCTTTTTGAGGCCCCCCAATTAATATCACAGCTTTCAGCATTTTTTGACCTTATCTTTAGCACAAAGCGATTGCCACGACTTCTCACTTGAGATTGATTCAAGTGCTGATAATTTCTTTTAAGTACCCGACGCAATCAAACGCTAAGCAACGTATGCTGTAGTTTGTTTACGAGGAAGAGCGCTGATTCCGATCCAAAACCCGACAAGCACACTCGTGCCATCTGTATTGCTTCAGAAGAATCGAGGATTAAAAATACGAAAAAGCTAATGCCCTAAAATTTTATTTACAAAATTTATAATTAAATTTTTACTCGATGAGGATATTTTAAATTTTTTTATATTTATATAGCCTTTAACTATAGTCTGTAATGCTATTTTTGATTTACCCTCAAATTTGACTACAAATATTTTGTTATGGCCGAACAGATATGGCTTCTTCGAAATGTGTTTATTTTATGTTTGTTATTGTAGCGCTTCTTGCATATTCAGGTTAGTCTAAACCAGTTATTTAAATAAATCGAGTGAAGTTCTATCAGAGGGTGGGACTAGAAGAAGTAATTGTTGAACAACATCCTCACCATTGTATTTCTGTTCCTCTCATAAATGTCAAAAAATGAAGTATTTTTCATTGCAATTCTAAATAAAAAAGATGAATTAATTTCTTTTTTTGAGATCTTGGCGCATAGTTACTTTCGTAAGTTTGCACGTCTATGTTTTATCATTCCCAAATGTTTATTGTAGGTGATGTTACTTATGGCACGAACGTTGGTGGTTTCTTAATAGAAGATGAGAGCCAAGAAGAAGAAACATCAGGTCATAAGAGATTGCTGAATTCACAAAATATGATAAATTTGCCTACGTATAAGTGCTACTCATGTGAACCTCCCGACTGCTCTGTTGGACCGCATTGTACAGGTGCCTTTCAGGTTGGTAAAGCGCACATACTCCGTATGCATGGCTTGGGATGGGTTATTGCATGCTATATATCGGGGGCAAAATGCATTTCTACGTAACTTATGACAGGAAGTGGCAAAACTGTCAAGTACTTCATACCTCTATAGTATTTGGCAGCTGCCATTGGAAAACCATTAAATCGAATATATACAACATGCATGTACATTAAACATTGATATGTATCCCCTTCTACTGAAAATTTATGGAAAAGCCCTAATGGGTAGAAAGAAGAATTAAGAAATACTTTTCTTAATGTTTCTAATGTAGTACCTTGACTTTATTAATGAATGAGTCTTTAAGAACCAGAATCAGCTGCCAACTTTCAGTTCTGAATGCTACATATATATATTTAAGATTATTCTGTAACCACAGTGACAAGTTTGATCATATTATTTCATAAGAATCGGGGTGTGGTTCTATTGATGGTAAATTGTCATAAAACAACTTTGTTTTGTTACAAGCCTGAAAAGTGAATGAGTTTCTGCTTAGTAAACTTAATGAATAATTTCAATCAACAAATGAAATCATGGTTTATCCGCCTCTATTTATACAATTGGTAATGACCTCAATAATGCATCAGTTATCTCATTGTAGCAATATGGGACTTTCCGTGATCTAGGCACCAATTTACTTGAACTTGTTTCTTTCCATAGCTGTATAATGTCAACATTGTTCATCTTTTATTCTTTTACTGGCCAGTTATAACCATTTGTTAAGTAATATTAATAATTTTTGCATTCTTTTGTTTAAATTTTGTCACAACTTCTTTGGATATGGATTTGGATTAAAAAATATAGTTAATTTCATCTTTTACGCCATATTTTCTACTGATACTGATGCAGAAAGTATAAACTTTATCACTGCAACCCTCCCTCCACCACTACCATGCTAGTGCTTCCCTATTCCAAGTGTTTCATCGTTTTTTTCCCCATTCATTTTATTTTTCCGATCACACTCCACGTATCAAAACCATCCAATTTTAACCTATTAATTTGCCTTGATAAGAAAGGTTCCATGCTCTACTCCATATCAAATTTTTTGTTAATCTTTCACTGTCATCCTTATTCAACAATTAATGCTTTTATTCTTATTTCCTTGTAAAAAGATTATTTGCCAGATGCAATTGTTTTTCTTATTTCCATCTTCATACACTTCATATGTTCATCTTTTCTACTACTCTGGTCCAAAATGCTGTGCTTTCTAGACAGATAAACTGTTTCCTCAGCTCAAATGAAATGAAGTTTTGCCTTCCAGTTTTGAAGGTTAACTTTGCCTTTCTCATACTTGAAAATATTTTTTGTTTTGATTGATTCTCATTCCATGCCTATCACATGGATTTTCTAATCCATGCAACTGTGATCACTAACCTTTTGACTGACTAGAAAACTAATAATTGATCATTCACAAATCCAACTGAGTGTATGGCCTCCATGTATTCATTGAAAAACCCTATTGCCTAGTACTGCCCTTCCAGATTCTCTATTCACCACGTGCAACAGAGTATTCTGAGACTTTTACAGGTTCCAAATTAGTTTCCTATTCCACCAATCTACTACTATCTGTAGTAAATTCATTCATTCCACCCATTTTGTCAAATGTCTTCTCAAAGTTCACAAAGCAGACAAGTAAATCTTGTTTTTTTCTAGAGTTCTTACTATCAGTGACCTCATTACTTCTATGGCATTACTCTCCCATTTCTGAACCCATACTGATATTCTTCTACATTTTCCCTCTTCTCTATCCTTTCCTTGATGGTCCTAAGTACTACCTTGGCTGCAAGCACAAACAAACTTATAAATGTAGGCCTCAAAGCTGCTTTTCTCATTTAGGGAAATAATACTGATATGATGAAGTTTCCAGATGAATATAAAATTTTCTCCTTTATAGATGCTATATTAACCCACAAAAGTCCTCCTTCCATGCTCCTTTTGAGTGATTCTGCATTTCTACCCACAAAGCTTTGTTTGATTTCATTGCATTTAATTCCTTTCTATCTCACAGTCATGTATCCTTGGATCTTGCCACATAGCTATAGATAGAAAGCCCATCCTTCTTGGCATCATCTTCCCTTTTTACGTCTTTACTTGCTAGCCTAATAGCTTTACCGTTGTGGTCCTTGGAGTGATTTAATCTTATTGTCACATTTGTGATAGTGGCCATGGAATTTTTCATCTCTCTTAATGGCAATACTTTCACTTTCCTGTGCAGCACACCCTTTCTCTCTAAACTCTTCATGTATTCACACTCTCTTTAGTCCTGTTTCTTTCATCCTATTAGTCTCCTACCTTAGTTTATCTCTCTATATTTTCTTCTGCCTACTTCTGTATTTACTTTCTTCATTACCTTCTCTTGGCTATCTTCTTAAACGTTAAAAAAATATATCCGATTTCCCCTTGAGAAAATATTTATAGGAATGGAATATATTCCTCTTCCATTCCCATCTTCCCATTTTCATCCTCTTAAATTTAATGTTGCACTTTGTTAGAACTAAATTATGAACTGAATCGGCATTCCCTCTTTGGAAATTGTCAAGTTTATGAGACTGTTCCTTCATTTGTGCCTAACACGTATATCTGATCGAATCCCCTGGTAACGCCCATGTATACCTACAGGTATACCTATATATCTATTTTCGTGTTTAAATTTTTGTATTAGATGTTTAACCTTTTTTCCCATAGAACTAAATTGTTTTCTCACCATAGTCAGTCCTTGTTCCCAGACTGTAGAACCCTGCCTCAAGCCCCTCTCTCCCCTCACCACTCTGGGACCTCTATCAATTAGTTAACTTCAAAGGTTTCCTGCGATTACTTCCTCTAATTATGTATGCCTTGTGTGTTTGTTCCTCATTATGACTACTTGTTGGGGTATAGACCTGAATAAGGACAAGTTCATTGCCAGTTTTTACCTCAAAAAATAATGCTTCATGATTCACCTGCTCCCTGTCCATTACTCTATAACTATCTCTCCAACAATCCCTGCCATCATTTCACCTGACCAAACCAACCTTACACAGCCCTAACATCTATATCTTCTTCATCATCTTCTGCTTTATATTTTTTTATATCCCAGTCCTCTACATAGTCTTAAATTCCATATCCCTATTCCAAAATAAAATTAAATTTTATAATATGTTGTTATGTTAAATCTTATGATGATTTAGAAATGAGATTCCCTCTTATCGTTCTTAGCAAAGTATCAGCTAATACTATACACAACAATGTTTGCTGCTTTCGCTATTTAAAATTCCTTAATGCATTGTCTTAGCTTTTTGATCATAGGTTTGGGTTATGATGGGTTAATTCTTAGCATGTTAATAGGTAATCTACCAGTTAATGTAGGTTTTTGATGGACAAAACTACCAAATAATTATCTTGTCTCTCCTAATAAAATACAACCCCACATCCTGCTCTATCACAAATCCCTCTTCATCTCTGTGTACTTCCTTCCTCCCTTCATCCTATCCAACTTCCTTATACTATTCTTGCCCTTCTTTGTTTGCCTAAAATTCTCCCCTCTGTTATAGCCTTCAGCATCCCACTGCTGATCAATATGCTTTTCCACCATTTTTCCTGCCTCCATAGGATTTCTCTCAACAAACCCCTCTCCTTGCCCACTATACCTAGGACCTCATTTATTTTCCTTTCGGTCCATTTCACCTTTTCCATTCTTCTCCACGCCCACATTTCAAAAAGCCTCCAATCTACGTCTATCCTATTGCTTCAATGAACATGTTTCCATGCCATGCATAACTACACTCCATATTAAAATTTTCATGAGTCTTTTCTTAACATCCTTACCCAATGTTCCTGTCATCAAATCCCTTCTCTTTGAGAAAGCTTTTTTGCCTAGTGCATTTCTTCTCCTTATGTCCCTACTATTTTGACCATTTTGGTCCATAACACTTCCAAAATACACGTACCCTGTTCCACCTGGTCTAGTTTTTACCCACCTTTAACCCTATATCCTCTCAAAGAGTGATATTATTACTGGAGTGGCATCACACTCTTCCCTTCCTAAGCTCAAACTGATATCCCCCTAAGTAATCATTTGCCCTGCTCTCCATCCTTTTGTTGATGATACTGAGAAGAACTTTACCTATGTGGGATATCAAACTTATTGTTCTGTAGTCCTCACATCATGTAGCCTTTACCTTTTTCAGAATAGGAATGAACACTGATGTCATAAAGTCCGCATTAAAGGCCAGATTCCTTCCTCATAGATGCTACAAATCAGTCCATATCGAGTCTTCCTCTCACATTTTCCTAAACCTTGATGGCCTAAGTTCTTTATAATACAGTGCTTCTATATATTCCTTCCAACTCTCTTGGATCTTCTCTGTTTCAACTATTATCTTAACCTGCTTTTCTCTAACTGTTAACACAGATCTTGCCTTCTTACTTGCCAATAGTGTTTTAACCTTCTGTAATAGTGCACCAATTACACCCTTCCTCTGCAAAACGTTCGTATCCTCGCACTTTTTCTTCCACCATGCTACTTTTGCTCTATTCATTAACCGTCTCAATTTATCATTTAACTCTTTGTACTTCCTCCTTCCTAATTCCATGTTTACATTCTTCCATTTCCTTCTCTCGTAATCTTCCTAGCATCTTATCCATGATCCATCCCTTTTTCATCCTTTTCCCATTAACGGTTTGTATAGTTTCTTTTGTGGCTTCCGATATCCCTTGCTTGATACATTCTCATTTTTCCTCGATAGTACTCAGCTCTTCACCATCATCCATGATTTTCTCTACAGCTTGCTGATATTCCTTCCTTGCCAATCCATTTAATGCTTCTGGTCAGTGTCTGCATCCACTCCCGCGAAGCTGTGCGAATTTATCACACTGTTCCTAAACCTGCACCTAACTGATACCTTTCTGAGTTACCTGGCATTTTCCATGTATACCTACACCTTTTGTGGTGTCTAAACCATGTGTTGGTGATGACCAACCCCTGTCTCCTGCAGAACTCAATTGCTTTCTCCCCGCAGTCATTCCCTGTACCTAAACTGTAGCCCCCCACCTCACCACTATCTCTTCCTTCACCTATCGTCGCATTTCAATCCCCCATCACTATCAAATGTTTCCCTGCAGGGACACGCGATTATATCCCCCAACTCATCATACATCCTATCGACTTCTTCTTCCTTGTGGTTACTCGGTGGCATGTACACATACCTGAACAATGACCCAGTTCATCGGTTCTGCTTTTATTCGTTGCTTGTTCTATCAAACCTTCGAAAGTGATCAATTTTCTATTGATATGGAGCATGGTTTTGTATAGTGAGAACTTGGGTCATTTGAGCAGGACCATAGGCATAATTTCGATAAATTTGAATTGTGGTTGTAAAGAAGGATAAATGGGCAGAAAAGGTTGTAGAAAAGGTGAAATGGGCAGAAAAAGAAACAAACAACGGGATCCTTTGGCATGGTGGTGAAAGAGAGAAAATTTTTGTAGAAATTCAAAGGAGATTAAGAGGATTAAGTGGATGTAGAGCATTATGATAGATGATGGAATGTTGTGGACTGTGATAGAGAGCATTGGGAATGGGGAGGAAAAGGAAGAGCATGCTGGATGGAATGAAGAGAAGTAACATTTATGTTGAATTGAAGAGGGACATCTTGTAGTGTGTGGTTTCAGGTTGTCTTGCTAGATCACCACAAGAAATTAAACAATTTTAAGTCATTGTGCATCCAAAACCTACCAGAATGATAAATTATCAAATAATGATTATTATTATGATTTTTAAAATGATTGTTTTCATGCAGTGTGTATTCAGTTCAGATTCATACTTTGTTGCTTGGCATCCTCATCTTTACCAATATCCTAGATACTTAGATGCTACTTTTAAATGGGATTATGGTCTGGAGGGTTGCATTGGCATGCATCTGGGCTCGAGTCTTCCTGGAGTTGCCGTCGGTGCAGATCTTGGTGGTAAAATGCAAAAACTGTAAGAATGGGTATGTGGGACTGTTGTGGAGAAGGGTTTTGTGTGAACAGCCATTGCACATGAGTCAGTCGATTCTAAGCCCTAGGAAAATTTGCTACTATCACCAAGATCTTCACCGATGGCAGCTCTGGGCAGGCTTGAACCCAGACCTTTCTGGGCACACCGCTGCAATCCTCCTATTCATCACCAGGCCAAGCGGCACGTGACTCAGGGCCAAGTCCACCCTCTGGCGATGGCCAGGTATAGGCACAATGCTTCAGCATCATCCATTTTCAGGGCTAGTTGTTTATCACATTTATGCATTTCATATATCTTGGTGAAAGTGAAGTGATAAATGTTCTGAATCTATAATGGTTCTGATGAAAAAGCACATCTACTTAAATAGTATGTTTATAACCTATTTGTTGTTGTCCTAATCCTTTTCCACAAGGGTTTTTGCTACTGGAACTATGTGGATAGACTGAATTACCATTATTTCTCTGAAACAAGCCTTCAAAATTTTACAAAACTATCAAAGTTAAGCTCACCATATATTAAGGGCTAATTGCTTGCATAATTGGCAGATTAGTGTAAAAAGACCATCTCCTTTCTCTGTGGTTTCCCAGGAAGAATTGGCACCCAGAAAGTCATGTAGCTTGTGTTAAGCTGGGGATGTCTAAAATACTTGGAATTGAAGTCACTCTCCCCAGTGAGTGACCTAAAACTGAGTGTTTGCTCCTACACAATAGTTGGGCCCCGGCTAGATCATTCACAAGTTGTGTCAATGACGTGCATTATGCCATCCCTATTTTCTGAATACGCTAAGATGTTAAATTACACAGGCCAACAGTGGTTTTGGTGCCGGAGCTTTTAATGTTGATTTTAAGAACAATTGGGGTGCTGAATCCAATTATGACACTAGTTTTTTCCTATCAGCTATAGTTTTCAAGATATAGATATGTTGTTACTTACGTAAAAAAATCTTCTACATGATGATATGGGAATATTATATTAATAATAAAACCCTCTAAATATAAAGACTTGATTTATTTCTAGGGCTGTTAAATCACCCACAAACACAACAGAATTTTACAATAGAATTGAACACAAATACTAAAACTTTTTACTGTAATAAAACAAATTGAAAAGAAAAAAATACATAAAAACATCACTCAACACATCGGAAGCTTCTTTTGCACGATTTTCTTGAGTGCACTTTGTTCAAACAGTCTCGTTTTAAGCACCAGCAGTAATCTGTCATCATATGGTTATCCCATCTTCCTTGGTAGCGAGCTTCCATTGTTTTTATATCCTGGTGAAATCTTTCACCTTGTTCTTCACTTGTGCCTCCTAAATTTCCAAGAACATTGTCCAAGTGGCTGTGTAGGTAGTGAACTTTTGTGCTCATATTACATCCAAGTGATTTGAAGTTACTGAGCATAATGTTTACCAGCTCAATATAATTTTCACTTTTGTGATTTCCTAGAAAATTTTTTATGACTTCAACAAATGACATCCAACTAATTTTTTCAATCTCATTCATTGACTCGACAAAAGCAGGATCCTTTGTAAGTTGTCTGATTTGTGGCCCCTCAAAAATACCAGCTTTAAGTTTTTCAATACTTATATGGGGCATCTTTAGTCTTAAGTCCATCCTTGTCAAGAGCCTTTACAAATTGCTTCATTAGGCCTAGTTTAATATGTAGAGGCAGTAAGATGATTTTCTCTCTTTCAACTAAAGATTCTGCAATGATGTTTTCTTTCCCAACAACCAAGTTTCTCTCTTAGGCCACTCCTTCTTAATCCAGTGGTTTTGTCTGTCCATGCTATCCTAGAGGCACAAGAAACAAGGATATTTTGTGTAGCCACTTTGCTGCCCAAGAAGAAAGTTCACCATTTTTAAATCTACACAAATCACCCAGTGATGTTCCTGGTATTTTATCTTCTGTAAGACCAATGCTATTGTATTGTATCCTTCTTTCATTTGAGTTGAATGAGCAATTGGTATTGCGCCAAACCTGTTACCATTGTGAAGAAGTACACATTTTAAACTACGCTTGGAGCTATCAATAAACAAACGCCAATCACTAGCATCATATTGTGATAGTAGTCCCATTTTTTCCAAAAGACCCTTAACGTCTAAACAAAATATAAGATTGTCTTCTTGAGTAAAGAAGGGTAGCATATCCTTTTCCCTTGTGCGATAAAAACTTATTTTTGCACCGGGTTGCAGTAAATTCTTTTCATGCAGTCTTGATGCTAGTAGTTCGGATGCTTCCTTCGATAAGTTCAGTTCTCTAGCAAGATCGCTTAGTTTATCTTGATTAAATAGTTGAGGAATTGTTGATACCCCCTCATAGTCACTGCCATTATCGTCAATAGAATGAGAAATGTTTTCAAATAACTCAACTTCTTCCTTAGATATATCTGGTAATGTCTGAAATATTGGGATCGGCATTTCTTCTGAATGGGGTACCGGGCGTCTAGCTGAAGGCTATGTATGCTAGGTATGAAAGCTGGATATGTCCACTTGTGGCGATTTTTTTGATTAAATCCCAAAACATTTACTATGCAAAAATAACAGTCGTCAATATGGTTCACAGGTTCTCTCCACACCATTGGCACACCAAATTTTAGACTTTTGCTTTGTCCTGTTGTCCATTGCCGCAGATGTTCAGTACATGTTTTACACACAAAATGAGGTGCCCCTGTTTTATCTTGGTCACCAAGCTTAACACCAAAAATACTTATGTATACATAAGTACACACATGTATACTTATAGATTTATTTAACTTTGAAAATTATTTTCCGGAATATATCAAATATTAAAACAACTAATCATAAGATGTGCCATATCTAAAAAAGTAGAGCTGTTAAATAAAAACGGATTTCATATTTGGATTCAGCTCTACACATATAGTTAAAATACACACAAAGATTCCCGGCACCAAAAAAAATTTTTTTTTGTAGGCCTGTGTTATCATTATCATTTTTATGCATCATTTTCATCTTAGGGACTGGCCTAATTTATTTGACCATGGAAAAACTATAATGAAACTTTGCAGCAGCCTGCTGAGGTGCAGTAGATGGGCAACTCAAATCTAATTCAAGACATTTTTCACTATGTTGGCTTCCACTTAAAGTGAAAGAATGGAAAAACAATCTGAAATTGCTAGAAATATATTTACATGACCTTATCTGAGATCAATTCTATACTTTTGACCTTGCATAATGCAGTGTTGGAAGTCAAGAGTTCGTGACACAGATGGTGTGGAAAGGATTTCCAGGGGGTGCACCAAGACAATAGAGCAACTCCCCTTCTTCTGCTCTTCTCAGAGTTTTGATGGGACCCACCAGAAGCGCCACACTGGGGGCCAATATGCCATCGAGTGCTGCTCAGGAGATTACTGTAATGGTGGGAGCTTTCCAGATCTCCCTCCGCTTGTTTACCGAGGTGAGGCAAAGTGCAATATGCTGCAAAAGATGACTAGATTTTTCCAAATTTGGATAACAGAAGTCTTTTTGTTTCAAACATACTATAAGGGAGCGTGGCAAAATTTCTGGAAATACTTAAATTTTCGTGTTGAATTTTCTGCTTTTATGAACCCTGCAGTGAACAAACTAAATTTGCATTATCCTGTAATATATACCAGTCCTTGTTAATTGAAATCTGTTTATTGTAATAATTTTATAGGTTTTGGTAGAAATTAACTTTATTTTTATTAGTATTAATCCAGTTTCAGCATTACAAAATAGTATAGTCTATGTTGAGGAAGAGAATATTGCAAAGTTATTTGTTCCAATAATCATAGCAGACTAATTTTTAAATTTTGATATTAAGAAATACCTTTGATGTTATAGTTCAAATGAAGTACTTCTTTTTTTATTTATCTCTCAAATGAAATCAGGTGTTAGCCACCTCCCTTCGTAGTAGATACTCTTACTTTTCTAATCGCCACCCCTGGCTTAAGAGACTATAATAGCCTGTGATGCTCCTTCTATCCTAATCAAATGCAATATTAGTTCATGAAATAAACATCAGGAAATTAATTCTAAGAACTGCAGGAGATTCTTTGACTAACTTTTAATGGAATCATCTGCTAATGTCCATTAAATTGCAGACATTTCAGTGTATAAGTCTTTCAGCCCAGTCAAGGAGAATAATTTTTACATTTTGAAAGGTCTTTTTTCGTAAGGAAATGATAACATTTTTGAGCAATCAAGATTTTATTGGGGTAAATGTGATTTTTGATTCATTTTTTTCAGTGAATCGAGTAAACTTTACAAAAGTAATTGTTTAATGACGTGAATCCTTGGGGAAAGATTTGGAATTAAACAATATTTTTTCAGATCATTTTTAAGGCCAGACAGATTTTGGTTTCCAGTTTTATTTTGGACTGTTCGATTTATCCATACAATTGACGTACAAGGTTTGTCTTGAAAGTAATGTCAGTAAGTCTAATAAAAATCATTTATTGAATTTTTTGTTACTAGTGTTTAAAGATCTTTAAAATAGGCTCCTTTTATGTTGATACATCGGCTCCAGCGGGACTTCCAGCTCTCGAATGGGTTGTGGTAGGCCTCTTTTGGAATATCCTTTAATGCCACGGTGCAAGCTGCTTTGATCCCGTCCATTGTCATGAAATGATTGCCTTTCAGGGGTGTTTTGAGGTGAGGAAACAAAAAAAAGTTAGGGAAACCACGTCTGGGCTGTACATGGGGCTGGGGGATCATGGGCACCCCTGCTTGGACTAGGTTGGTTGATGTTGACGATGAAGGCACTGTGGGCCGGTGCATTGTCGTGGTGCAACTTCCAGTTGCCTGTGTCTTCCCGTCGGATGCATTGAACCCTGCATTTCAGTCTTTTGAGGACTTCTACTTAAAATTTGGTAAAAAGAGACGTTTCAGGCGTGATATGGTGGCATAACATGATTAATTAAAATTAGCAATTTAAAAATTTTATTAATATGACCAGTTTCGATGCAACTACATCATCTTCTGGTCCCAGTCATATTCTCGTTGTCTACTATATATGCTGAAAAGCAGGAAAGGGGAGGGTAGTGGAAAAAAGGGGGGGGAAGAGGGAGGGGAGAAGGAACGTGGGCAACGTGGGTGACAATGGGGGTGGAGAAAGGTTTCGGGTGAGGAGAAGGGGTGAAAAATTAGCACAGTCCGGAAAAACCTCGTAGCTGGCTGGAAGGGTTGTCTCGTTGAGGGTGGAATCTCTGTGAGGCGCCAAGCTCCTAGGGCCGTGGAGAAAGGGGGGGACCGATCTTTACTCCTTTTCGCACACTTCTTTGTTCATGGATATCTTCGCGGTCGGGGGAAAACCCCGGTCCCCCCCTTTCTCCACAGCCCTAGGAGCTTGGTGCCGCACAGAGATTCCACCCTCAACGAGACAACCCTTCCAGCCAGCTACGAGGTTTTTCCGGACTGTGCTAATTTTTCACCCCTTCTCCTCACCCGAAACGTTTCTCCACCCCCATTGTCACCCACGTTCCTTCTCCCCTCCCTCTTTCTCCCCCCCCTTTTCCACTATCCTCCCCTTACTTGCTTTTCAGCATATATAGTAGACAACGAGAATATGACTGGGACCAGAAGATGATGTAGTTGCATCGAAACTGGTCGTATTAATAAAATTTTATTTTGTGGAAAATTGCTAATTTTAATTAATAAAATTTGGTGTTCACAGTGGTTGCAGGTTCTACAACTTTGTGATGGACCAGTCCGTGGATGTCAAAAAACACGATGAGCATGATCTTGACCATTCATTTGCTCATCCTAGCTTTCTTTGGGGGAGGGGAAGCTGACATGTGCCACTTCGATGGTTGTCTTTTGGTTTCCGGGTCATATTCAAATACCCTAGTCTCGTCACCTGTAATCACATTGTCCAAAAATATGTGATCACAATTGCACATGTCAAGGTTTTCTTGGCACTCGGCATGACTTTTGGTCGTCAGTGAGCACTTTTGGAACCATTTTTGCTTTTGAACCACAACTTCCGCATGCCATATGGTTCATAACATCTCATTAACTTGAATCTTCTGAATGTTTAACACGTCTGCCATTAAACGAACACTTAATCGTCGGTCTGAGTACAACAGTTCCCTCACTCCCATCACATTGTTGGCGGTGGTGGTAGTGAATGGCCATCTGGCACGGTCCTTGTTGTCGACCCCTTCCCCGCCTTCTAAAAAGGCCTTGTGCCACCAAAATACTTGCCAATCTGACAGGACATCTACTTTGTAAGCAGTCTTGATCATAGTTTCCGTGGCAGTCTTGCCAAGTTTCACGCACCTAAACTTGATCGCATATCTTTGTTCTAATGAGTGCTGCATTTTCACTTGCAATAGATCAAAAAACGACTCTTGCAGACAGGCCCGTCCCCTCTCTTCGGATGCTCGGAGCACACTGAGCGATGGATCGCTGCTCAGCTGGGTTCTCCCACCATCAGTTTCAACTGGTCCGATCACGGTCCGATGTACAGTCACGTCACAATAAAATCACATTAGTTTCAGGACATACCTTGTATATGACCATTGGCTATCACTCCGTACATACTCATGCATGTTAAATGCAACATGCCCACCTAAAATAGAGTGCACATGTTGGCCATTCTAAACTCTGGTTCACACAAGTTTGTTTTTTTTCTTCGATGTATTCTTATAAGGATCCTCCCGACTGCTTTTGCATGTTGCTCAAAATGCTGCTGGCTGCTGTGCTAGTTTCCTTTTTGGGATGTTGAGGATAGGTCCGATGCTATTTTTCCGAATGTTTGTCTAATGGTTGTCAATAACAGCCAATTGCCATCGAGCAGCAGCAGCAGAACATGTGATCAGTCTATTCGAGAATTTGTTTTTTTGAGAAGATCCATTGAAAAATTAGTGCAACTCCACGGATGAGCTAACAGGTGATGGAAATTTGATTGAATCATGCTGCGTGGTGCGAAATAGATTATCTCATTACTGTCTTGTTTCGTAGTAAAACAACCAGAAGTTCCCCCAGGCCACCTTTGCATGACCTGACATAGGTTTTGAAGGACTTTAGATCTTTCCAGGCTGAAATTCAATGTGTATTAGTGAAAAGGATTAAACAGTAACATTAAATGATTGATTCAATTAAAATGAATGTGTCATCAGCATATCTTAGCCAAAGGACAAAGTTTCTTGTCATATGAGTCCAGTGCTGCAGTCTTTGGCAAGAGGGTACCCTTGACCTCCTCATAGTAATTCCTGTTTTAAAGGAAAAAGGAATTCAGATTGCAGTACTCTGCAGGTTTGGGGCAGTCCTATGGGAACCTGGCAGGGGTTAGTTCTCGGACAGCATGTTCCATTTTTCATCAGGAATACGTTTCAAAATCAAATACAATGTGTGCTGAAATACACTAAGGAAAACAGTCCCTTAGAAATGCTGAGGAGTCTCATTATTTTTGTGTCAGACCTCTCAGAGGTACTCTGCTGCTATTAAAGTAAACTCACTTTCATGCTGCAAAATAAACCTAACCCTTTTTGGGTCTCTAGCCATTCAGTTTATTTGGTTTCATCGATGGGGTAGTGACAATTAAGTGAAATTCATGTCGGTCAGTGAGTGGCCATATCATTTGGGAATTTCAAAATAAAAAGCCATTGCCTGAAAATTTTTGTTGCAAATAAATGTTTGTGGAGTAGGACTGGAAATGTGCTGTGTTTATATTTATCTTGTCCTGTAACTCAGATTGATACTACGCATTCATCACACTGTTAATTTAAGTAATTACAGCGCCATTTGCAATTATGCATAATTTTCCATGCTGGCATTGTTTGGGATGTCTTGAGGTGAAATGAATTTCTACCTTGTGTAACCATAAACCTTCCCTTCATTTCACAGATGATGTGTCATCTTATCCTGCTACGACCAGCTACATTTTGAAGTTGACTCTCTGCATAGTTGGACCAGCCATAGCAGTAGGCATCATTGGTGCAGTTGTGATTGGTTTTTTGCAACGGACACATAGGAAACGCCTGGCTCGCACCACAACTGATCCAGAAACGTACTACTCCGATGACCTCCGTGTCACTCCTGCAGGAGACAGCACTCTTCGGGTGAGCATTCTTTGAATTTTTATCTGCACCAAGAATAAAGTTTTTGTCAGAGGTGAGATTCAAATCCTGGTCTGCCGCATACCTCTTCTTTTATTTTATAATTTAACTCTTACATCGGCTATTAACTTTGATATTTCTGCTGTATCCCACCAACATTATCATATTCCATCTTTTGTGGCAATTTTCATGTCTTTCAACAGGAGTACCTGGAGCATTCCCTCACATCAGGGTCAGGATCAGGCCTTCCCCTTCTCATTCAGAGAACTCTGGCCAAGCAAATATCATTAGCCGAGTGCATCGGCAAAGGGAGGTATGGAGAAGTTTGGCGTGGGGTGTGGCATGGTGAGAATGTTGCTGTCAAAATTTTCTTCTCTAGGGATGAGGCATCATGGAGCAGGGAAACAGAAATATACAGGTAGGGGAAAGTTTCTCAGTCAAATTAGTTTAAAGTTAAAACATAGGATGAAGATCTTCATAGCATGAGAGGTGATTATTTCCCATTGATTATCTCCCATAGGTGAACTCTGAGGACTCTTCACCTTTAATTCTGGAAGGAATTTTTATGTAGGCTTCCCCATCTTGTACTCAGTTTTATTCTTCTTATTATTGAAAATAACTTGAGACCTTCATTGTTATGGATGTCAGCATCTCCATATATTCCAGTAACAATAAAAAGTAATTGTCACCATTAATAATTACCACCTTGTTAATATGGATTAATTGTTTTTTATTATTATTACTATGATGGTAATTATTTCATAATACATGGTTCATCCATAAAATAAGTGTACTGAGCTCAGGAAAAAAAATTTATTACACTTTTACATATCTTAAGCTAATATTCCTCAAAATAGGACCCTTGTGAGTTGATACACTTGTTCCAGCGGCGTTCCCATTCCTAGAATGCTCCCGCGAAGGCATCATCAGGAACCTCTCGAAGACATGTCGTCACGGCCTCTTTGACGGCATCCAAAGTCCTGTATCGCGTTCCTTTCAAACTCCTCTTTATCTTCGGGAACAGAAAGAAGTGCGGTGGTGCCAAGTCCGGGCTGTAGGGCGGGTGCAGCAGCATTGCCACGCCGTGCTTGGCCAAGAAGTCCGACACGACAAGCGTGGTGTGAGACGGCGCATTGTCGTGATGCAGCCGCCAGATGTTTTTGGTCCCTAATAATCTCATGCACTATTGTTTTTGGCACATTACACTGCTCTGCTATCATCCGAACACTAAGACGACGATCAGAGTTCAGTACATCACGAACTTTTCGCACATTTTCGTCGGTGAGTGACGTTGATGGGCGTCCAGGCCGTGGTTCGTCGTCGACCTCTTCTCTGCCCTCCACGAACATCTTGTGCCACCGAAAGATCATGTTTCTGGACATGGCTGACTCCCCATAAGCCTGGTTAATCATACCGACAGTTTCGGTAGACGATTTCCCAAGCTTTACCGCAAATTTGATGGAATAACGCTGCTCCAAAAACTTCGGCATCCGTGACGTGGGTCGAGCGTGGAGGTTCGCGTTAACAGAGCTTTTCACTACACCACAGCTCAGAGCCGACTGCCTTTTTCAGCGTCGCTTGCCAACATACCCCCCTCCAATCGCAGCCCGTCAGAGCAGTGCTGGGCGCACCTGGAGTGGCGGGAAAAAATCAGTACAATTATTTTCCGGACGAACCATGTAATTTCATATTTATCATTTTCATATAGCTCCCATCTAATTTTTCGTAATTCCATTTTTCCCAATAATTAAAGTTGGGTAATTTTTTATTTAGCCTTTTTTGGGTGGAATAAGTGGTGGTTGATTGGAATTATGGTAAATTAACATTTCTGGGGAAATTTTTTTATGAATTCAAATAAGTTTCTGATGCCATAGAGATGCAGACAAGAAATTTTACACAATCATTTTTCATGTCAATATTTAATCAAAAGAAGGAGAGCTTATGTATGTATGGAACAATCATAGACCCCAGGCTTGAGATGTCTGCCAACCCTGCTTGGGATGGTTAAGACCAGTCGCACTTGCTCCTTATTACCTCTTGTTAAAATTTAAAAAAATATTCTCTACTTCTCTATCTGGTATCTCCACATTTGTATTTCATTTTCTTATGGATCATATGAATATATTCTATTCTTTTGTCTGAATTTTATAAGATCAAATTTTACTCTGCACAATTTTATATTTCAGCACTGTCCTACTACGACATGAGAACATTCTTGGCTATATTGGGTCAGATATGACATCGCACAATTCATGCACTCAGCTCTGGTTGGTGACCCACTACCACATCTTGGGCTCTCTATATGACCACCTTAATCGTACAACTTTGACTCATCATCAGATGATGAAACTGTGTATTTCCACTATCAACGGTATAGTCCACCTTCACACTGAAATATTTGGCACACAGGTAAGGATTTATCACATGGGAGTTTTTATGTTAACATGTGCAATTTAATTGCTAACTTATGTCCAACATCCAAGTGATGGTTTTTGCTACCCAAATTTATCTTATTTTCATGATTTGTTCATAATTGATTAAAGGAATGGAAATGGAATAGGATTAAAGGTAATCAGGGAAATGCAATGGAGTGGAAGAAAGTGTAATGGAATCCTAATGTAATTTTCACCCATTTACCTACAGTTTAGGTTACAAATGTTTAATCAAAAGAATGTTCTTTGTAGATACTCAAAGCTTCATGAATACATCGTTTATTCTTATCCATTTTAGCAATTCCTCAATTTTGTCAATTGCCTGCAAGGCATTATCTACTAATAGATCGTATACTGTTCTATGCCCATGTCACTGCTTCTCATTCTGGTTATGACTGAGATAACACTGTGATGGTCATTGTAGAACATTGGAACCCATGCGGCATACTCAAACAAGTAAATAATGAACTTCATTTAAATTGCCAAAATTTAAAAAGTATAAATAAATAAGAGCTATATTATCACCCAGATGATAGTTAAGTCATATCCCATAAATATCTCTTATAGCTCATTATGTGTATGCTACATTAGCTGTAAATTTTTGACCCAAGATTAATGCGAATAAATATGGCTAGGATGCTCTCACTTTGGTTTCTGACAACTGCGATGTTAAGTCTATTCTTAATGCCCAACTAATTCATTTTTACATAACACTGCTTACATGATTTTAAATTAACAGAATGCCATTTTGAACGTCACTTTATTTTATAAATGTAGATGCCCCGTTTACTTGGGGATTACTCAATTTAATGTGTAAAAAACTTGATTCCCATGTCTGTTCAATGAGGGTTCCACAAGGTTCCTTGCATGGAGTTTAAATCTATATCAAAATAATTTGAGCCCTGGATAGTTAGTGCCCATTGCTATTCTTCAGTTCCATTGTTTCCAATCATTTGAAAAATTCAAGGAAAAAATTAATAAATTCCGATCGTATCTAGTTGATAGCAAAAAATCTGGAAATCAGAACCCTGTAAATCAGGCATTGCAAAATGGTAAATGCATTTGTATAGAGAATAAATACGTACCTTTGTTCTATGTTCCATTTTTGTGCTATCCTGAAGTCTTTTAGAAGTTAGAGGCTACTCTCATTATCCACTAATGTTGAATAGGGAAGGTTTTGATGGCTACTGCATGTAGGCCAGAGGTTGAGAAAACTAATGAATATAGTCCTTGATTGAGCAAGGGCTCAAGAATGAAAAATTGCAATTACATTCAATCCGAGGGAAAGTAAAGCTAAGCAAGAGAAACTCAAACATTGCATATTCAAAGATACTGCCATATTTTAACTAGCCTACTTGGCACTTATCAGTGTAGGTGGAATCAGAGTGCAGGTGCTACATTAAAAAATTATTGAGGTACTTGGGTAGAACTTTTTCTTATAAAAAAAAGGCCCGCTATTTATTCATAGTCTGGAAAAATTATTGCCTTTAGTCCTTTTTCAGGTTTCATTTGAAATTTATTCCTTAAAAAAATTGCCATGCATAGCTTAGTAGTAAGATTTACTTGAATGGAGAAAATTGTACACGTTTTCCCACTTATGATAACAAGCATATTCATGTAAAATCTGAAAATTGATTTCTAATGTATGCATTTCTTGTTTGAAATTAAGGGAAAGCCAGCAATTGCTCACAGAGACATCAAGAGTAAAAACATTCTTGTCAGACTGAATGGGACTTGTGTAATTGCTGATTTTGGCCTTGCTGTTACCCATACACAAACGACAGGAGAGCTGGATGTTGGGCAGAACACCAGGGTTGGCACCAAGCGGTACATGAGCCCAGAGGTTCTTGATGAACAGTAAGTGCTATTTTTGCTATCAAATGTCATATAGGCTATGCCACTGTATATAAGGTTTATCTTTTGATGTTCTGGACTTTGAAAACTCCTTGGACAAAAGGCTGTGCCAGTTACTCTCACTTCTTGAAATGTAATTTCCCTTCTTTATTATAATTCCATTTTTGAGAATGCTTGCTTTTGTCTAAATGCCAGTTGAATAAGTTAGTTGAGTTAAAATTGAAGAAATATCTGGCGTTTATTCTTCATTTTCAAACGGTTAAATTTGTTATGTTTGTGTGTAATTGTTAATTTGTAAAGTCATTTCTAACTTAAAACTTGGTTTTTTATTGTAATACTGCAAGATAATTCATGATGATCATAGATAAAGTGAACTTTTTCGAATAATCATGTTTAGGTCAACTATTAATTTAGTTTGCCTAACGTAAGGTGGCCCCGTGAAATTGAAATTCTTTAATTTTACAAAGAACCTTATGACCAACATAGAAACAATTGTGGAGCTACTATCCATTAAATTAATTCAACTTGAAGTAATCCAATTTGTAATTTCATAAAAAGTGATAAGTGAAGTTTGATTGTAGAGCATCATCACTATTGGAAGACTGCTGTATGTTGACAAGACAAACTGGCTTAAAGAACAATAACGATACCAGCAAATGGAGCAATGCAAAGCCCAAACTTTTGTTTGCCCATACTTTTGACAAATACATTTGAGGCCTCTGAACTAGGTATTTTTGAACAAAAATTACTAGTTATGTGCAAAAATAATTCAGTGTACTGTCCAAATACTATTAATTATAGCAATAGTAAATTGATATTAATGTACACCAACTCTTCCAAAAGAAATATTAAATAAACATCAGGCAAAAGGATTAAAATGAAAATGTCAACAACCTATTCTCCACATTTGATCCATTATCATCTGTTCTGATTATTATCAACATGATATTTAATTATGTGATCAAAAGCAATGACAATTCTACATAAAAAATTCAAAATGCTAGTAGGAAGTAACAGAATTAATGGAAGAGCATTTGTATTCATAGAATTATTCCCCTACTACATAACTTAGTAAAAAAATAAGTCCAAACTTGGGTGACAATTTAATAGTGCAGTTTTAAAGATGAGAGAGATGAAGACAAATTTAAAATGCCCAAATCACATTGAAGGATAAATTAAATAATAAATAATCTATCATCAAATGGACTATGTTGGTCCGCAAATAGGTTCATCTCAGATATTTTAAGTGCTATTTGCAAAATTAATTAAAGTAAGTGTGGAATCCATGTTAATTGCAATTATTGGAATGGTTTTTGATGTTTGGCTTAGGTTTGATTGGAAATGTGGACTGGGTGGAATAATGGCATTAATTCATGATACAAATTTAACTCTTGACTTATCTAGTTTTATGTATTCCTATTTTAAGGAGTACGTTATTAACAATACAATTACATATTCCTTCATGATCTAAAATACTAAACCTATGCATAATATTTTGGAACGTGCATGCATTTATAAAAAACCTTATAAAGGACTGCCAAGTTCCAAGAGGGGTACTTTTGCTACCTAAAATTATAGCCAATAACTGTGTGGCCATTGTTTTGGAAACTGTGTGTATGTACCTGAGAGGAATGTAATGAATGGCTGAGAGAGTGACAAAGCATGAATATAATGCTCGTAAAATAGGAGTAAATGTATGTTTTTGTCAGGAGAAAGGACAAACGAAGCTTTAGGCTTCGCATTGCTACATTTGCTGGTACCGTTATTATGTTTAAAACAAGTTAGTATCTAGTCACCATATCACATTCTTCCAATAGTTTAACTGTTCTGCAACAAACCTTGCTTATCACTGTTTGCAAAATTACAAATTGGACATGCAGTAAAATTCTGAATTTCAATTACATGGAGTATCCCATTGGGGAATGTAAAAAATTCAGCCCCAAAGTGGGTGAAATAAGGCTGTTAGTATTACACTGTCTACATAACGATATGGAAAACAGTGAAAATCTCCCTTCCAAGTGTGTTTTCAGCAATCCACTTGTAATTTGATCCATTTTTGTTGTTGAGAGGAATTCATGTATCCATGTTTAGTAGGTTTCTTTCTTATAAATCCATATTTGATTTGCCACCTTTAACTACCACTTAAAAATGTTTCATCAAATGCATTTATTTCCATTTAACTGTTGGTGTGCCTCGATGAGTTGTTGTTTAGTTTCAGTAATGTTCTGCAAATGGTGTATTTTGCATTGATATAAATTTTTAAGCCTTCTTTTTATTAGTTTGGCTTGTTTCATGTTAACCTTTCAACCCATAATTCTCTATCAACGTTATCGTCGATACATATATTGCAAGTACAGTGATCATCTCTAATATGAAAGAAGTATTTTTGTTAGTGTTATCCTCATTGTCTGTTACTCGCTTTAAAGTATAGCAGTTGCCGATAGTACTGATCATGAAAGTTTCCTTCTTTTTCATGACAGGATAAATGCGGAATGCTTTGAATCATATCGTCGGGTGGACATATATGCTTTTGGATTAGTTCTCTGGGAGATTTGTAGGAGAACTCTGTCAAATGGTATAGCTGAGGAGTATTGGCCTCCATTTTATGACATGGTTCCTTCAGATCCCAGTTTTGAGGACATGAGGAAAGTTGTGTGTTTGGACCAGCAACGCCCCAGTCTTCCAAACCGCTGGGCCTCAGATCTGGTAAGAAACAATCCTACTTTTTCTTATTGGAGTATTTATGGACCTATTATCTGAGAATTAATAATGATGCATATAGATTAGAAATGAAAATGTAATCTCTCTCTGAGTTCTATATAGGACATGAACGTCTCTGATATATTTTCCATATGTATGTTTTCCCTCCCATGGACTACAACCTTGTCGTGGTGGAAGGGCTTGTGTGTTCCGATGACTCTAGAGCTGTGCTGGCGGGAGTAATAATAATTACTCCTGGAAGGGTCACCCATGCCAGATAGGTCGAAGGTTAGGAGCCAGACGAAAGGCAGTCCATGCAGCGTCTGTTCCTCAGTGAGGCGGCCATTAAGTGATGGTGTCACGTTAAAAACACTATTGAGGAAGGCAACGGGCAACCACCTCAATTATGATTCCCAAGAATATAATTATGGGCACTATAGATAATATGAGCCCTGGCAACTATGGGACTCCGCCCAAGAGGCCCTGTGTCGTGCCCGGCAGCGGGAGAGGCAAGGCTTCCACGGTCGTCATCCCACGAAACCCTTGCAGGGAAGAAATAACTGCAGCAGGACAGAAGACTCAGAAGAAGGTGAAAGTAGTTAGAATAGGAACCTGGAACGTCAGGACAATGTTGAGGAGAGGCAAATTAGAAAATATTAAGCGAGAGATGAAAAGAGGTAATATAGATGTTTTAGGTCTCTGCGAGGTGAGATGGATGGATAGCGGGGATTACTGGAGTGACAATTATAGAGTGATATACAGCGGCGGGGACGAGAGCCAACGAGGGGTTGCCGTAATTTTAAATAAAGGGGTAGGAAGAAGCGTAGTCAACATAGAGCAAGCGACAGATAGAATTTTACTCGTAGAGATTAAAGCAGAGCCGACGAACTTGGTCATTGTTCAGGTATACATGCCACCGAGCAACCACAAGGAGGAAGAAGTCAATAGGATGTATGATGAGTTAGAGGATATCATCGCAAGTGTTCCTGCAGGGAAACATTTGATAGTGATGGGGGATTGGAATGCGACGGTAGGCAAAGGAAGAGATGGTGGTGAGGTGGGGGACTATGGGTTAGGCACGAGGAATGAACGCAGGGAGAAAGCAATTGAATTCTGCAGGAGACAGGGGTTAGTCATCACTAACACATGGTTTAGACACCACAAAAGGCGTAGGTATACATGGGAAATGCCAGGTGACTCAGAAAGGTATCAGTTAGATTATATTATGGTTAGGCACAGGTTTAGGAATAGTGTGATAAATTCGCACAGTTTCCCAGGAGCGGATGCGGACTCTGACCACAATTTAGTTGTTATGAAATGCAACGTCCGTTTCAAGAATATAAGGCTAGGGCGGCGGGTTAGGAAATGGAACGTAGAAGCATTAAATGGATTAACGAGGAAGGAGTATCAGCAGGCTGTAGAGAAAATGTTGGATGACGGTAAAGAACTGAGTACTGTCGAAGAAAAATGGGAATGTATCAAGAAAGAGATATTGGAAGCCGCTAAAGACACTATAGGAACCGTTAACGGGAAAAGGATAAGGAAACCATGGGTAACGGATGAGATGATTGCAAAGATGGATGAGAGAAGAAGATGGAAAAATGTAAACACAGAGTTAGGCAAAATGAAGTACAAAGAGTGAAACAATAAATTGAGAAAGGCCACAAATAAAGCAAAGGAAGAATGGTGGAAAACGCAATGCGAGGATATGGAAAGTTTACAGAAGAAGGGTGAAATTGGTGCTCTATACAGCAAGGTTAAGTTATTATCGGGAAGTAAGAAGGCAAGATCTGTGCTAACAGTTAAAGATAAATGGGGTAAGATAATAGTTGAACCAGGAAAAATCCAAGAGAGATGGAAGGAATATATAGAAACACTGTATGGTAAAGAACTTAGGCCGACAAGGTTAGACATAGAAAAGGAACATGACGTAGAAGAAGATAGCTTAGGTCCAGGCATACTCGACGATGAAATAGAAAGGGCATTAAAGGAGATGAAAGCAAATAAGGCTGTGGGGGTGGACAATATTCCTGTAGAAATGTTGAAATGGTTAGGGAAAGGTGGGAAGAAGGCCATATATGGACTGATTCGTAGTATCTATGAGGAAGGAATCTGGCCGGAAGATTTTGTGAGATCAGTGTTAGTTCCTATTCCAAAAAAAGGCAAAGGCTTCATCATGTGAGGATTACAAAACAATAAGTTTGATATCCCACGCAGCTAAAGTTATTCTCAGGATCATCAACAAAAGGATAGAGAGAAAGGCAAATGATTACTTAGGGGATGATCAGTTTGGGTTTAGGAAAAGAAGAGGTACGCGTGATGCCATTGCAGTATTGAGATCACTAGTCGAGAGGAATATAGAATACAATCAGGACGTTTTTGCCTGTTTTGTAGATTTCGAAAAAGCATTTGATAGAGTGAATTGGGAAAAATTAATGTGTGTATTGCAGAAAATAGGAATGGATTGGAGGGACAGGAGACTGATCCGCAACCTGTACATGTCTCAGACTGCTCAGGTGCGAGTGGGGAACGGAGAGTCCGGATGGGCAGTGTTAGGAAGAGGTGTAAGGCAGGATTGCCCATTGTCACCGGTACTGTTCAACGTATATGTAGAGGAAATGATTAAAGAGGCATGGGAAGAACTGGAGGTAGGAATGAAAGTCGGAGGGGAATTCATATAATCGGTTAGGTTTGCTGATGACCAAGCATTAGTTGCTCAGTCAGCCAAGGGGTTGCAAGCATTGTTGAGTGAATTGGAGGTTCAGTGCGATAAATATGGGATGAGAATCAATATTAATAAAACAAAGGTTATGCGATTTTCCAGAAAGAAAAAGGCTAAGCTAAATATTAAAATAGGCGGGGAAAAAATAGAGCAGGTAGAACAGTTTACATATCTCGGAAGTGTTTTGGACCAATACGGTCAAAGTGGTAGGGACGTAAGGAGAAGAATTGCGCTAGGCAAGGAGGCTTTCTCAAGGAGGGAGTTGATGACGGGGACGTTGAGTAGGGATGTTAAGACAAGACTCGTAAAAACTCTGATATAGAGCGTAGCTATGTACGGCGCGGAAACGTGGTCGCTGAAGCAGGAGGATAGACGTAGATTGGAGGCTTTTGAAATGTGGGTGTGGAGAAGAATGGAGAAGGTGAAATGGACCGAAAGGAAAACAAATGAGGAAGTACTACAAATGGTGGGGGAGGAGAGGGGTTTGTTGAGAGAAATCCTATGGAGGCAGGAAAAATGGATGAAAGGCATATTGAGCGGTAGTGGAATGTTGAAGAGGGTAATAGAGGGGAGAATGTTGGGCAAGCAAGGTAAGGGTAGGAACAGGATAGGGATGTTGGACGGGATGCAGGGAGGAAAGAAGTACACTGAGATGAAGAGGGACCTCATATAGATTAGTTTGCTAGGTGGGGAGTCACAAAATGTTTATTTGATAGTTGTGTCCATCCAAAAACCTACCTTAACCGGTAGATTACCTAATAATATGTATGTTTTAGAGTTAGGGGAGGGTTGAGTTCACTAGAAATTAGTAACACTGTTGAGTGTAACCAGATTAGTATGTGTTGGCATGAACCAAATGGGGGAACAATAAGTTAGGAGGGGAAGGGCAATTGTGGAAAAATATAAGCCAAGTGCTCATGGGTCACTAATTTCTGTGATGTGGTAGAGGAGGCCTATTAAAGATGGCTCTATCACTGTCTTTGTGGGGAAAGATTTTGGTCTTTTAGGAAATTTAGGAGGGGGGAAACGGGAGAGGTATATTTTTTTGTTGACCACCCAAATCTTTCTGACCGAAGGGATTGCCAAATTTTTAACTCCAAAGTGTTCAACCTGCGTCTTTTCTTTCCCATGTGAAAAATGTCCAGTATCTACCCTCATCTTGAAGGAGTTCCCCAAAGTTAAGCCTAAAACTGTTTTGTTGAACTTGATCATTGTTCAGGTGTACCACCAAGCAATCATAGGAAGGAAGTTGATAGGGTATGCAATCAGTTAACAGTACATAATTGAGGTATTCCTGGAGGGAAACATTTGATGGTGATAGGGGATTGGAGCGGGTTGGTAGGTGAAGGAAGAGAGATGGGGTACTATGGTTTAGGAATGGCCATGGGGAAAAGCGATAGAGTTCTGCAGTAGACTGGGGTTAATCATCACAATGGTGATGATTCACAATCACACTTGGTTTAGGCACCACAAAGATATAGGTACACATGGAAATTCAGGAAGATATCAGTAAGGCTTTAGGAATATATTTAGGAACAGTTTGATTAATATAGTTTCCCAGCAGTGGATGCATACTCAGACCGTCATTTAGTAATAATGAAGTGTAGCTTCCTATTCTAAAAGGTGAAACAGGGAGGACGGTATAGGAAATGGGATTTGGAACCATTAACAGGAATGACAAGAAAGGGGTATCAGCAAGATTTAGAAAAAATGGGGAACAAATAAATTGAGGGATATCAACAGCAAACAAAACTATGAGAACAAAATAGGAAAAGACGAAGAAATTATGGATTATAGATAAGAGAAGAAAATAGATGAATAGCAACTCAGAGGTAGGTAGAAGAAAGTATAAAGAGCTAAATAATAAACTGAGGTGGGTAACAAATATAGGTGGTAAATGCAGTTCTTGGATATGGTGAGTCTAAGGAGGAAGGTTAAAATTCTGTCAGGAAGCAAGATGGGAAAATCTGTGCTAACAATCAGAGATAAGTCAGGAAAAATATTAGTTGAACCAGAAAAGATTCAAGAGATATGGAAGGAATAAATGGAGAAACTGTATGGTGAAGGCATTAAGTCAGCAAAGGTAGGTATAGAAAGAGAATATGACATAGATGAAGATAACTTAAGTCTAGGCGTACTCAACTGTGAGATAGAAAGGGTATTGAAAACACAGTATTCAACCCGAAGGTTGGTTTGGTAGGTGATGATAGAGTTCACCCAGTACTAAGCCTGATGGTGTGTGAAATTCACACATCAGGGTAGTGGGGTCAGTTCCTTACCCTGTGCCGGTTATGGTTTTCCAGGAAGATCTGGAACTTGAAAAATCACATAGCTTGGGTGGAGCTGAGGGAAGATGACTTAAGTCCAGGCTTACTCAACAGTGAGATAGAAAGGGTATTAACAGAATTGAAATAAAAAAAAGCCATGGAGCTGGACAACATTCACACAAAACTATTTAAAGGTTTCAGAAAATGTGGGACAAAGAGTTTTTATTGACTAACTTAATACTATTTATGAGGATGGAATCGAGAGAGAAACATAGAATACGAGGCGTGTTCATAAAGTAAGGCCCGTTTGGTCACAGGAAAAAATATGCTCATATGAAACACATTTTATTGGCACTTTTAGTTAGCTACAAACCTACTTCACTTATCTACATAATCGCCGTTCACTTCTAAGCATTTTTCGTACCACTGCACCAGCTTCTTTAACCCCTCTGCATAGAAACTCGCCGCCTGAGGGTTGAACCAATCGACAATGCCATTCTTGAGTTCCTCTTCGGTTTCGAAACGTTGTCCACCGAACCACTGTTTCAAGTGCAAGAAGAGGAAGTAGTCGCTGGGTGTAAGGTCAGGACTGTACGGTGGGTGGTTAAAAGAGTTCCCAACGACCCAAAAACTCTCGTCCACTGGACATTCTTTGCTCTTTGTAGTGGTCGGTGAGCATTTTCGGTACCCACCTTGCACGCAATGTGTGGTATCCGAGGTTTACCGTGACAATATTGTAGACAGTAGTGCGTCCAAGTTGAGGAAATTGTTCAGCCAGGCCATTAATTGTCAATCGACGATCACATCACAGTTTTTGTTCCACTTGCGAAACAATTTCATCGGTCAGAATACTGGGCCTACCACTTCGCTCTTCATCATGGACATTTGTTCGTCCATTTTTAAAATCACAGCACTATTGTCTAACCTTTCTTTCACTCATAACTGTAGGTTTATAAACTAGGCATAATTCCCGATGAATTTCAGCAGCCGACAATCCTTCTGCATACAAGAATCGTATGACAGAACGCACTTCACAGCTGGCGGGATCAACGATTGTCGCGGACATTGTTGTTTGCATGCACGGACAAGCAAACGACTTCTGAAACAAAACAAATGCTGCTATAGCTTCTCAATGAATCAGTAGATGGTGCTGCAGGAGCAAAACTGTGTTCTGAAGCGCCAATATTTAAAAATAAGCAAACGGTACTTACTTTAAGAATACGCCTCGTACAATCAGAACATATTTGCCTGTTTTTTAGATTCTGAAAAGGCTTTTGATAGAGTGAATTGGGAAAGACTTATGAATATATTGCAGAAAATAGGAGTAGACTGGAGGGAAAAGAGACTTGTCCACAAACCTGTATATGTCAGAGACTGCTCAGGTGCGAGTTGAGAGTCCAGATTGGCAGTATTAGGAAGATAATTTGAGAAACATTTAATGAATCATAATCAGTCAATTTATTTTTGCCCAAGGAATTGAAATAGAGGACACGTCAAAGAAAATATACAGCTGCAAATTATAGTTGCAGATATTTATCGACAGAGTAAAACATTTGCTTTAACAGAATATAAGATACATACATAAATAAATAAACACGGGGATGTCCATTATCACCTTTGGTTTTCAACGTATATGTGGAGGAAATGATTAAAAAGGCATGGGAAGAACTGGTGGTGGGAATGAAGTTGGTGGGGAGTTCATACATTTGGTAATGTTGGCTGATGAAATGAGATAAATCAAGATTTAGTTTGTCGGTCAGGCAATGGGTTGCAAGCATTGCTGAGTGCATTGGAAAGTCATTGTGATAGATATTGGATAAGAATCAATATTAATAAAACAAAGGTTATGCGATTTATCAGTAAGACAAAGGCTAAAATGGGAAGGCAAGAACTAGAGCAGGTGGTACAGTTTACATATTTAGGAAGTGTTTTGCATCAAAATGGTCAAAGTAGTAGGGATGTAAGGAGAAGAATTGAACTTTTCTTTGTATAAAAGGGTTATTCCCATTAAATAAATTAATAAATTATTATTATTAGGCAAAGAGGCTTTCACAAGGGAGGGAATTGCTGACAGAGACATTGAGTAAGGATGCTAAGAAAAGGCTTCTGAAAACTTTGATATGGAGCATAGTTATGTACAGCATGGAAACATGGTCAGTAAAGCAGGATGATAGACATAGATTGGAGGCTTTTGAAATGTGGGCGTGGAGAAGGATGAAGAACGTGACATGAACGGAAAGGAAAATAAACATAGAAGTGCTAAGTGGTGGGGGAGGAGAAAGGATTATTGGGAGGAATCAAAAAGAGGCAGGAAAAATGGATGTAGAGCATTTTGATTGGCAATGGTATGTTGAAGAAGAGGGGTGATAGAAAGGAGAGCATTGGGCAAACGTGGAAGGGAAAGGATTGCCATGTTTTGAAAGAATGAAGAAAGAAAGTGTTCTGAATTGAAGATGGACTTACTACGATGTTGGATGACAGGTTGTTTGGTAGGTGAGACAAGGGAATCGATGCTGAACTCCCCTCATGAATCAGTTTTTCAATGCCAGTGTTATACTCTTCAACCGCCAAAGATCTGAGCCAGGATATCACTTCATCTTTGATCTCTTCATTGTTTCCAAACTCCTTTCCACCCAAGAATGTTTTCAGTTTCAGGAACAGATGATCGGAAGGCGTGAGGTCTGGGCTTGTAGGGAGGGTGTTCTAAGATTTCCCACTTTAGATGTTGAAGATCTTGCCGAGTTTGTGCTGATGCATGGGGCCAAGTATTGTTGTGAATCAGAAACACCTTTAATGACAACGTGCCATGTCTTTTGTTCTGTATTGCACATTTTAGTCTTTGAAGGGTTTCGCAGTAGGCACGTTATTTATCGTTTCTCCCCATGGCATAAACTCTACGTGGATTAAACCCTTGAGGTCCCAAAAAGCAGTTGCCATCACTTTTCTTGTGTTCAGATTCGGTTTTCATGTTTTGGGATTTGAGGGTGAGTTTGAATGATGCCACTCCATGGATTGTCACTTAGTTTCAGGGGTTTTCTAAGAAACCCAAGTTTCATCTTCCGTCACAATATGGTCGAGAAATTTTTCACCATCACTGTCATATCGGGTCAGAAATTCAGAGGCTGCCCCCATTCGTTTTGTCTTATGGCCTTCTGCCAGAACCTTCGGTATCCATCGAGCGCACATTTTTTTATAGTCGAGGTGCTTAGTCACATCTCATGCAAGAGGGATCGAGGAATTTGTGGAATAGAGTCATGTAATGTGGTTAAAGTGAAACGCCGGTTTTCCTGAATTTTGTCATTAACTTTTTTCTTCAACTCCTCCATCACAAGTGATGGCCTCCCACTCCGTTCTTCAACGTGCACACTCACACTAACAAGACAGACAGAGCTAACTGGAGCATACGCAGTTGAGGTGGTGGAGGATCAGTGCTGCGGGTGATGCGCAATCATTCTTTACTTTCTGGATGACCTTCGTATTATGACAGTGATGATGGAAAATGTGCCTTTCATTAATACTAGCATGCATGAGCATTTACCTATCCTGAAGCAAAGGATGGATAAGGCAAAAAAGTCCCATATGAATTATCAAATGTTGCATTTCGAGAAATATTCAATTCGTTTGGCGCATTAATTTTAAAAATTACTTTGAAAACAATTAAGTGTAGCCTTTCAACTTGTGTACATCATAGAGTACCATTTGTTCTTCTGAGGAAAAGAGCTCATGCTGCCAAAACGTCAAGCATTTGTATGGATACAGTTAGTGTAGATAAAAGTGATAAAAACATGTAAATATATTGATCCTCAGGCTTCCACAGCGTTGATCTGATGAATCCATGCTGTTTCCGGGAATTACCATCGCATAGTTTAGTTGATGGACAACTGTTTCGTCCCCAGTCCTGGAGGCGTCTTCAGGTCGAAGTGATCTGCGTTGCAATTTGGCCACTAAATATAGGAGATGCTGGCTGACTGGGAGCTCTCTGATTGGCTCCTTCTTGGCGGCGAATGGGAATCACCCTTTTCCATGTGGAAGTCAGAGAGTGTAGCCGTCCTCACGGTTGAAGTTGTTGGAATTTTTCATTATTTCCACCGCTCCTCTAATGAGTCACCGAAAATAATGTCTTTCTCTGGCCAACACTCTTGTCTGGTCGAACAGGATCGAATGTCCGGGTTCCGACCATGCACGTTCGGCAATTGCTGAAAGCCGGAACTGTTTGCTTTCGGCAATTGCCGAACATGCATGGTCGGAATGCGGACATGGAAAAAGGTGATTCCCATTCGCCGCCATTAAACAGCCAATCAGAGAGCTCCCAGCCAGCCAGCGTCTCCTATTAAGAGCGGCCAAATTGCAACTCAGATCACTTCGACCCGAAGACGCCTCCAGGACTGGGGGCGAAACAGTTGTCACTACGCAACGGTAATTCCCAGAAACAGCATGGATTCACGTAAATATATTAACATGCCTTTTCCATATGCAAATATTGGGTACTAATTCATTTTCTTGAATGTTCTCAGACGTTGAGTGGAATGGGCAAATTGATGAAGGAGTGCTGGCATCATAACCCAAATGTCCGCCTGCCAGCCCTTCGGATAAAGAAGACACTCGTGAAGTTGGCCTCAAATGACATGCAGATCCACTTGGATCTGGAAGTGTGATTATGAAGTTGACAGATTTTGAACTTGCTCAACTCATATCCTCTTCCTCATAAGAGTGATCTGTTTTACCGTGTGGAGAGTTCTTCCCTTGGCTAATGTTGAACGTGAAATTAAATCTCCAATGGGATATGGCCAACAGAGAAAGCATTTGGTGCTGTTCGACACTCGACTACTGCCGAGTATTCACATGCATGTGCACATGTCCAGACGTGCAGATATTACTCTTTGTTTAGAGTCAAATATCTCGAATTCTTTACTCAGCAATCCTTTTATAGGAGCAGACTTCAAAGTTTTATTTATTGTTTCTCAATTTTAAAGAGACGAATTATATTTTAGCATTTCATTTAAGCAGTGACACCATATCCCTTTTCACTTTAAGAGGTAGGAGTTTCATGTGACTAAAGAAACATGTATTCTTTTCAATTGCTCACATCCATGATGTTATTTTTAGTTTAGGATGTGAATAAGACACTTGGTTTATTTTATTTTAACCACCATGTTATTTTAAGCATGGGTTGTTGAAAAGACTGGACTGGAGGAAGTTTGAAAACAGATAAAGGAATGTCCTTTAAAATTGAAACAGTGCCAAAGTGTTCAAGTGTGCAAATCTGATTTTTTTATCTGAATTTGATTGTATAGATCACACTCATCAGGGAGTCAAGTTTGACAGAAAGTCAACTTGACAAAATAGTATTTGCTCTTTATGAATAATTTTTTTAATGTTGGAAATTTGTTAAGTGATAGAATTATTTGATGATAAATTAATTTTTAATAATGAGTACTTGTTCTTTGTTTAACTGTCTTTTTCGTAAGATGCCAATTTTCTACTTTATAATAAGAGTTGAAAGATGTATTTTAGACCATTTGTTTTGTTGTGCAAGTTAATCATGGTTTCATCATTGTTTTGATCATTTAATCTAATATTACCACTAGTTTTAATTGTATTTAGTGTAAATAGATAGTTGTAATTGTAATGCATAATAGAAGTGAGAGAGTGAAGCATTGAGATTTTTGTACAAAATGCAATAAATTGAGAAATATTTTTCACAGCATTTGTCAAGTGCCTCTTGATGGCATGCAATCCATCATAGTCATTGTATAACAACCATTATTAATAAATTCACCAATCGATTTACTTTTGTTTTACATTGTATTAAATTATTTTCAGTATCCTCAAACCACTGAAGGTTACCCTATTCCTATGATCCTAAGGTCACAGCAGCTTTATCACATGACCTGAATGCTATACAACACTGGTGCGACACTTGGCAATTAGAATTAAACTTTAAAAAAGTGGTGGGTAGTAATGAATTTTTGGAAAAAGAACAATAACCTCCCGAATGCCTATGGTGTCAGGAACACCAAAATGGAACACTTGATTAAATACTTAGGCATTACCCTCACACTCCAGACTTCTCCAGGGTAAAACACACACTTATGTGGACAAGCTAACAAAAAATTGGGATTTATTAGACGAGTACTGGGTAAATATGATGAAACGGTTAAAGAAAAATGTTATCTTTCGCTGGTTAGGCCTCATTTAGAATATGCTGCAAGTATATGGGATCCTTGTGAAGTTGGATTGATTGCCGAATTGGATTGCATGCAGTGTAGAGGAGCTAGGCTGGGAATCACTCACATAGCAAAGGTTAAATTACATATTGAATCTCTTGGATAAATGGGAAGGATGTCTCTTTAGCTGGAATGTTGAAAATGTATCATTACCCCCATCATATTATGGTAGGAGAGATCATGCCAATAAAATTAGAGAGGTTAAGTGTAGACCAGATAAATTTAAGATATGATTTTTGAAGAAAAATTAAAACATACACATTTTCTTGAAATCATGCTTGATTGAACCACACACTCGAAAAAGAAAAACGGCACTGAAAATCTAAGCCAAAAGAGAACCAACTGTTTTCTTCCCTACCTGTGTTATCTACAATGTACTTTCCATCTCAAGGCTTTAAAAGAAACAAGTCCTATCAGAAAGAATAATGCTTTCAATGTCATCAAATTACAAACGGCCCAAATGAAGCCAACTACGATGGAAGCCAAGGGAAAGCAATAAGTTTCACTGGCATTGTATCGCCCAAATATTAGCAGTTTGTATCAAAACATATTCATCATAAGGCCTTCAAAAGGTTGAAAAATAACCAGATAAGTCAATAAGTAGGATGTCATAATGAAAAGACCTGTGCAAAAAAACGAGCATAGCATTACACAGAGCTGACGGTATGGTCCTCTTCCATAACCTCCGGCTTTTTTGGCTTTACTGGAGGTGTAGGGGATGGTGTCTTTTCATGCCCTTTCGGTGTGTTCCCCTTGGTGGTTTTGGGTGGTTTGGCTGCTCTTCTTTGAAGGCTTGCAAGAGTAGGTGGTAGTAGTCATTGCCCACCTTACTCTTGGTTTCTTTGGTGTTTTTGTACTTGCATGACCACAGCGGTGTCTTTTGGGACGTCTGCTTGCGTGACGATGGTACACTTTAGCAATGGGATGGATGCAGCAAAGGACCAGGAGAAAGTTGGGGCAATGTATTTTCTCCACGCTTCCATTTATGGGATTTTTTCAAGCATCTTAATCTCACATATAGCGCATAACTTTCCTTTCCTCTTTCATCTTCGGACAATTGCAGGAGTACACTGGGAGTGCACTCTTGCTTGCACTCAAAGAGCTTCCAAGGGGCACTCTTTACCCTCGTGCATGTCCTTGTGTCCACAGTATGGGCAGGTTGCCTTGCCCTCACATTGCGACGTGGGCAAAGCGTTGGCACTGGAAGCAACGCACTGGGTTTGGTATGAACTCACTGGAACCAATTCATAACCCACAAACACCTTGCCGGATAGCTTATCACAAGCAAACCTCAAAATCACGGAGGTGCTGTTTATATTTCCTCCGTTATGCCTCATGTTTGGTTGACGACAATCAATCACTATCTGAGAGAACATTTCTCTTTTGAATTCGTCGACTTCAACATACAGGTTATAATGGCCAAAGACTCCCCGACAAGTGTTTAAAGTGTGGTGCAACTCCACCCCTATCAGAACATCATGGAGCATTCCCATTGCTAATTTTTCGCTCTGGTTGCCTTCGGGTTGCATTGTTAACTATGAGCAGTGTACCATCCCTCAGTTTCTTCACACTCTTAGGGTCTCCAAGTACGATCTGTGACAGAACTCTACATATAAGGAAAGGAGAAACCTGATGGTGGAAAAGTTTTTCCCTTCATATTAATATATACTTCATCCCTCTGCCTCCCCACCCACCATGGAGCCACACATTCAGGATGGTGCAACCACTCCGCCAAACCAGAGTGGTTGCCAGGGCTAACTCAAGGGATATAGTGCTTCAGGAGTGGTTGTCTGTTTCGGGGTTGATCTTCAATAAAAGGACTCATCAAAACCCTTTCATCTCCCACATCCCTATGCAGACCCCCACAACCTTGGCACTTACCACTGGAGCTAATGAAATGGATGCCGATTGACTGAGAGTGGCTAGCTCCCAGCCTCCTGTTTACACGAAATCCGGGGCCAAAGAGGGGTATCGCTCCCCAGGGCATCCAAAACCCTGCTGGGAACCAGAAAACTCACCCTCCAGGATTTCCTTCACTCCCTTATGGGTCTCCAGGCATGGCAAATGCCTGGGCAGACTGCAGGGCAGATGGTATTGCCGCACACAGACAGTGGCTCCACAGCAGTCTGGACGCATCCTTTGCTGGCTGGAGGTTTGTTCTCGGGATTTTCTTCCCACCCTTTTAGTCGCCTCTTACGACAAGCAGGGATACTATGGGAGTATTCTCAATCCCCCTGCCCGCAGTGGTAAACAACAATGATATGCAACCCTAGGGTGTTCTTTATATAGTTCACCCACATCGTCTCTCAAGAGACCTTAGTAAACATCGTCATCATCTCGTTACTACCATGGTAAGGGGAAGAAAACATACCATACATGAAAATACAAAGAGTGTGCTTCAAGAAAAATGAGGAAGGAGAATGTGTGTGCCCTCTTCCTGCCATGTTCCACTCAAAAAATGAAAATATTTCAGGGAGTATCACACAAAGCAGTATAAATAATACACACAATACTAAAATTATTTTTGAGTAATTCATCCAAATTTACATGGAAAATTGTTAATTTTTAAGAAAGTTTTGATGATTTTACTGAAGCAATGCATGCTCAAAAACTAGACTTTAAAAATCTGCCAAGACAAAGGGTTAAAACCCATTTTAATAAGCATTTGGTATGCAACATGTTAAGATAAAGTGTATTATTCCACAGAAAATGATATGGCATTTAGCATTCAACCATATTATGGTATAATAAGTCGGCACCATTTTATAGCACCTGAGAACCCCTTGAAAATAGGATAAGCATTGCTCCATTACATTTCCTATGGAATGGGACTAGTGACCTATGGAGGAACGTGAATGGCAGAAATGAATTGGGGTCACATTGTTAGAATCACATCCAAATATGAAACTCAAATTCTTTAATAGAAATAAGTTAGAAGTGTTGATGGCTCCCCTTTATTACATCAAGGTCATACCAAATGTTTTTTTTTCACAGATTTATAATAACAGCATTTGTACATATGGCACCAGTTATTAAATTCACACGAGAATCACAACACTAACTAAAGTCTTCCATAGCTAATGGAATACAAAAATAAAACTAAATAATTATTTCCATGATTCATGGGAACACTTGGCTTTTAAAAACAGTGAAAAAATATATGCTGGCCTAAGAAATGCCTTTCATGTGGCTTCTATTCCTAGAAAAACACTTGATTAAATTATGTATGCGCAAATAAATATGAACAGTATACACACTCGGTGTACACAGTTCTCTCTCTCTCTCTCTGGAAAAACTAGATTCAATTTTTATTGCATTTTATTTCAATTGCAAAATTATAATCAACTCTTTTCTATGAATGGAACATATGTTCTGCTAAAATTAAATTAATTTAAGACTTGACATTTGCATGAACGCTAAGCCATGATTCTTCCAACAAGACAATAAGTGACTTTGTCACCTAAACAATGCCCAATTTAATTTCATCTTGAATGGCCATAAAGGCTATATGCCAATTTGTTCATTTGGAAGATTACTGCCACCACTGAAAATGAATCACCATTTTCTAAGTTAAAAAAGAAGATTATGCTCACAAATAATGACATAAAAGAACTCTATTTTTTTAGGAGAGAGTATAACAAATAGACTTTGCTTGAAAACTCAATAGACAGCACTTCAACAACTGAGATTTTAGTCTTCATGAACTGATAATTTTTTCTTCACATAAATATTCCCATTGTGAGGTTTGATAATAAATTCCTTCTAACTTGTCCAGATGTAGTGCTGATTCAAACGGCAGACAATTGGGAAACAGAAAATACTTTTAAATGCGTGCAACATAAATATTTCACATGTTTTTACCTTGTGCATATCCAAGAAACTTCAGCAATTAATTAGCTGATGCTTGAAATTTTAAAAATATTCCAAGAAATTCATTAACGTCAGTACTCTTCAAATTAGTCTACAAAACAGCTCTTGATGAAGTTTTGATACTTGTCACTCATCAATCAGACAATATGCAATCTGGTCTGACCTCAGGCAGGCAGGAATCCTTAATTGATTGATCCAGGAATCATTCAATCGAGTCTTCCTCATGGTTTCCAGTCCCACGGGATGCAAACCTCACCGTGGGATAGGATGGAGTAGTAATGCGTCACCCTCACTCCCAGCCCATATATCAATGAGGCAATGGTTGAGCGATAGGGATCTGAATTGGGCATTCCTTCACTTGGCAGAAGACGTTCACAGCAAGATATCATTAGGGCTGGAGTGATATTGTCATCCTTCTCCAGTGAAGCCAATCCCAGTTGTTTCACACACTGAGCATGCAAACCCCTTTCCAGGTGCTTATTGCTGAAAATAAAAATGAAATTTAGTAAACATTTCAATTTTTTCCCTTCAATGGATATACAAATATTTGAGATGATGCAATGACTCATTGACCTGATGATCCAACTTAACTGTGCATGATTTACATGAAGTAATTGTGACTAGTGTTCAAAGACTGCAGACAGCACAAGGTGATGTCATCAGGAATAAAGATTATGTTAAAAAGAAAGTATTCTATTAGAGTCATCAAGATATTACAACACAAGAATTTTCCTTGTTCTGATCCTTAATTAATGAATAACATAGTAATCAAATCAACTAATGTTTTCTATCAGAGAACATCCCTTGATAGTTATTTCTGGCAAAATGTGACTATGTGATATGAGAATTAGCATGAAAATTAATAAATTCAATTAAAATGGCAAAAATACCATACATACCATTGGTATTCATGCAAAAGCTCCATAGCTTTCACTAGATTATCAGAAATGAAGCTAACCAGAAGAAATGCAGGGATAGATGCTGGGACAATGAACTGACCAGTAGGAGACAGCATAAGAGGCCCAGACTCACTGGAAAAAAATAAGAAAAGGGATAAAATATGAATGGATGGGTCAAGAGATTTGATAAAATACTACTCATCATTTTTTAAGTTTATAGAGACTATATTTGCTACTTTTCATATATAGTTTTGATTCAGTTGTTAGTTGTCAATGTGACTTAATGTTGCCAAAGAATCTGCACTTAAAAACTTAACTCATTGCTTGTTTAGTCCATATAGGTAAATGTGATAATTAACATTCAATATTTAACTCAAATTCATCATATTCAAATTTAACTCAAATGTATCAAACCACTTTAAGATGGAATCATGATTGAAAGGTCCAGGCTATTAATACAATACAGAAGGCAAAAGTAGTATCAATTGGTTTTAATTTAAATACCACACTGATATCCTATAATGCATTTTAACTGCAAAATATTATAATTTGACTCGATATTTCAAAGAATGTAATAATGCCCATGGTAATTGATGTCATGCCCTACTTTAGCTAAATAAATCATTAATAAGTATGGTAAATCAAAACTTTGACATGTGTCCATCCAGTGACCTGTGACTAACCAAAAAATTCATTTCTGGCTAACAAAACTGAAAAGTTGCGGATACTGAGCATCACTCATAGGAAGCACTTCAAAATAAAATGACCACTTACCTTTCTATTTATAATTTATTTCGAAAAATTGGTAAGATTAAAATCTCTATTGAAACTAAGTATGCACAGCAGAACACCCACATTCATTGGTGGTGATACATTCTGAGAGTTTCCATGGCAAAAGGGAAGGCATGAACATTGGCAAACACTATGTATTGTCGTAATTTTCTAACTATAATAGGATTAATCATTATACCAAATTTGAACGTTTACCATCATAACCATACCTAATTCACCTTATTCAATCCCCCCACTAGCACACCTACTTTTCTGATGCAGATAACTTAGTGGAGAAAATTTCTCTACTTCCCATCGACAGACGCTTGTTTGCATATAATGTATAATATTACCATAATTTCTGGCCCATCAGATGTACTTTTTTTACTTCAAAATGTACTCCAAAATCAGCCTTTATGGCCAGGGTACATGGGTATAACCTCAAACTATATATATATACTATTTTACCACAAAAATACTTATTGTTTTTTTCCTGAATTAAGCATAGAAAATGGTTGCCTTTATTACAACTTTCAGGATTATCACTGTTTTGAGTTAGTAGTTAGCAACAGAGTTTTGCTGAAAAATATTTAGTTGGAAGTACTTCCAATAAATTCCCAAATAAATCATGAATGTATAAAATGTATGGCGTTAAGTTACATCTCACACGTGGTGCTGCCACAAATCTTAAATTTTTTTACTTAAGCTAGGCTAACAGCCATGTTGCCCCTCTGTTAATACATGTATATACTGTCTTTTTCCCAATAAACTCACGGGCCTACAGGCATTCAATCTTAAATGAGAGCATGAGAGTGCCATAAAGGCATTTAAAATGGTTGCTCCCAATATAAATTTCGATAACATCAAAATAATAACAAACTAAGCATCACATTAAAAATTTCAAGAAACTGTAATAGTAACTTTAACGGAGTCACCCGCTATGTGTGCATTATAATGCAACCATTTCAGAGAGTAAAAATAGCGGGTGACTCCGTTAAAGTTACTATTACAGTTTCTTGAAATTTGTCTAAGGTATGAACAGCCTAAGTGTTTGAAATTGGCTTTATTAACATCGTGGACTGTGGCGCGTCGCGCACGACTACGAATGCCTGTGACATTGTATGTACGGTATTTTGTCATAACATCTTGTTCCTTTAAAGCCCCCAAAATTTCAGAGTGTAAGAGGACGTCTCGGTAGCTTAATTGGTTAAAGCACTCGGCCGGATATCGAGGGATCCGGGTTCGAATCCCGGTCAAGGCGAATGATTTTTACTCTCTGAAATGGTTGCATTATTATCACATTAAAAAGTTAAAATGATAATAACCTCAAGGGATCTTAAGAGAGACGACTTTCATAAAGTATTGAATTTAAACTTGAATTCATGAATTAAACTTCATCACATGGTAAAAAGACAGCTGAAAGGCACTTTGTCCCAATTGTGACGAATTTCTAGGATTCTATGATGAATAAATGTTGACATGCATGAAACCGCTAATTTTATAATGTAACACTTCAATTTTCTTTGCATTAACTATTAGCATCAAAATGTATTGATCTTTTCTGCATGATCCAATTATTTTTCGTAATTTCTAACCTGAAAAATTACACAGTGTGTCTCAAGTGAAGTTGCATCTTATGGGCTGGAAAATACAGAATTCACAATGTATATACACAAATATATTCTAATTATCATCATTGCTATCATTTCCATACTTACATAATTTGTAGAGGACATGTTTCAAGGACATTTATCATGGCATGTTACCCATTTTATCCTCTTGTCCTTCCTCTGCTTTCAGTAGAATTGCTCGCCTGGCATGTTTGATTAAATTATTGGGTCTGCTGGCAAGGAGAATGTTGTATTGCATACTTTCACATTATCATATCCCTCACATTCATTAGCCCTGAGAACTCTATATTCTCATTTACAGTGAGCTAATGCATAGTTTTACTATGCAACCATTTACTATCTACTACACTATATTATTTTAATCATATCACAAATATGAATATGCATTCGCAATATTTTTTTCAAAATTCATCCTTTGCCAGTCATTTGTTTTTGCTAAGCTGCATCATTGGTTTACATTTCTCATGGAAATACGTTCTCCTATACACTTTATGATGGTTTATTTATTTAATTATGTACCCTGCAAGACAAATTATCATCCAAACATGACCCCAAAATGGTCAGTTCCACCATTATAAAATGGCTGAAAAACAGTAATAAGTACTTTCCATTGCAAAAAGAAGGAAGCTTTCCATATTTGTCCATTTATATCACGACCATATTTTCTACGGATTGAGATGTTGCACTAGCATACTGGCTTCCCCACCCAGAGGGCCCGGGTTCGGATCCCGGAGGTGGCAGATATTTTACAGTGATATCCTGATCCCCACTCGAGATACTTTGTGGAGAGCACTTTGAATGGGTATGCTGTCCATCGGATGGGACACTAAACTGCGGACCCCTTTGTGGCTTTCAATTAGAATAGGCCAATGCCAGGTTTCTCTCCACCCTTCCTTCTCATCCCTCCCTAATGGCACAAATGACCTCAGCTGCTGTCAGTTGCCTCCCTTAAATCTGCTGCTGCTACTACTACCACTACAATATTTTCCATACATTTCTATTATCTAATATTTCAAATACCCATGCTTCATCATGCATTCAATAGCAGGGATAATCAAGAGTTAACTGTACATATGGGATATAGTATTTCTACCACACATCATCAGAAATCAATGAAAGTCAAAAGGATTCAAAGCTTACGTTTCCACAACTAGCTGGAATTGCTTAAGCGATGGCGGCCACTCCTTTGGATACCTCCCCCTCCCCCTGTAATCCCCAAGGGATGTGGCCAGCCGCCTCAAGTGCCTCTCGTACCCCTCGGCCGTCACTTTGGGCTGGAATTTCCTGCACAGCACATTGTTCAAAACACTTTGTGAGCACAAATGTAGTTAACCAACAAGAGTGACAACAGAATTAAAACAGTTCCCACAGCAAACATGCCAAGAAGCATATTTTAGGACTTATGTTCATACCTATGCACTATTTTTATGTCCATTAAAACCGTGGAGACGGCACGTTCCACTGCGGGGATCCTGGCAAGCACGGCATCTCTCTTCCTTACATTTCGTATCAGCTGGAAGAAGTCAAAAAATGAGGGTTACTAATGACAGCTAAACTACCATCTATTTATCATTGACAGATCAATGAGTAGGGTGGAACACAATTCTTGATTGATGAATTTTTTGTTTCAACTGACCAGAATTTATATTTCTTTTCTGGGAGAAAGTTGAAAATTGAGGGAGAATTCCTATTGGAAATGAAATCATATGATCTGATGCAATTCTCCATTAAACTATTAGATGGCAACAAAGACAAAAAGTTAGCAGAGCATATAGTAACATAACATGTAAGCAACATACATATAAAATTCTACAAAATATACTATAGATACTAGTTAACATCAGGGATCTAAGCGTACTTTTCTGGGTTATTTTCCCAAAACTTCAGGAGTTTTGAATAATGTAATGGATTTCCCTGAAATACCAGACATTACGTAATCTCATGTGACTTCAAGCACAAAAACTATTTCACTAGTTTCAAGAAACTGTAACAGTAACTTTAACGGAGTCACCCGCTATGTGTGCATTATAATGCAACCATTTCAGAGAGTAAAAATCATTTGCCTTGACCGGGATTCGAACCCGGATCCCTCGATATCCGGCCGAGTGCTTTAACCACTTAAGCTACCGAGATGTCCTCTTACACTCTGAAATTTTGGGGGCTTTAAAGGAACAAGATGTTATGACGAAATACCGTACATACAATGTCATAGGCATTCGTAGTCGTGCGCAACGCGCCACAGTCCACGATGTTAATAAAGCCAATTTCAAACACTTAGGCTGTTCATACCTTAGACAAATTAATTAATACCTTAGACAAAATTTGTCTAAGGTATGAACAGCCTAAGTGTTTGAAATTGGCTTTATTAACATCGTGGACTGTGGCGCGTCGCGCACGACTACGAATGCCTGTGGCATTGTATGTATGGTATTTCGTCATAACATCTTGTTCCTTTAAAGCCCCCAAAATTTCAGAGTGTAAGAGGACGTCTCGGTAGCTTAAGTGGTTAAAGCACTTGGCCGGATATCGAGGGATCCGGGTTCGAATCCCGGTCAAGGCGAATGATTTTTACTCTCTGAAATGGTTGCATTATATTTCACTAGTAACAGTATAGCAGTGGGTCCATCCAATCCAAAAATATTGGTATCAATTATTGGACACCCAGGAAAAAAAGTAGACATTACTTAATTTTCTCAAAACTATTCGAAGCCCAAAAATCAATTGTAAAATGAGCCAGCGCGACATCCTTGGTAAAGTGATGAAATATAGTATTGAGTCACTCCCTGCATTTGTATCACAAGTGTTGTTGAATACAAATAACAAATAAGCAAACTTGTGGATCTCAATTCCTATATTAAACCCCTGACAGTCACCAACTAAAAGACTTCAATGAGAAATGACATTACTCTTAACTAAGACCCATGGCAGTGTGCAATTCACATACATACTAATTCAAAAAGTCCAAATGAAGAAATAGAAAAAAAATAATTTTGGTAGCTTTTATTTTAATTTTCAACAACCTCCTTTTAGCTCGATAAGCTTTTCCTGACGTTTTACCGACTTTTTAAGTTGCAAAACTAAGGATTTTTTAAATATCTCAACCAGTACATTATCCAAACCCATCCACATATTATCAGTTGCTGAAAAGCTTTGATTTTCCAAAGGACTATGAGAGTCATGATAACAATAACTAACATTTTGAAAGCTCAATATTACATCATCAAGGGTAAATTAAAAAGGTTAAACGTTTTCTTTCCAAGTATAACTGTCATTCATTGATCTTTGAGGTTCTGTGCTCGGAAGTGCTTGTGCTATGAGAGACAAGTCAGAAGACTTACATCTAGCCAGTTATTCCGCACCTCACTGCTGTTGAGCATGACATGTCCATCAAGCGTGACCCCAGTTTCACTTCCAAACACAAGTATCCGACCTAAAAAACACATAGCATAGCACATTATATTACCATTGCATTTCTCACAGCTATCATACAATAAAAATAATCAATGACTGGAACAGGACAGTTTCATCAAGAGTTTTACCATTAAAGAAAAATTAATGTAAAATTCTATTCTCTAATGCTAGCTATTTTAACAATAATTTTAATTCAAAAGCCCATTTCTTATTATGGACAAATACAAATATACAAAATCTACTCTTATTATGCTCACAAAATAACACAATGGAACAAATATAGCAGCCCATAATTTTGACAAGGAAGGAAGCTGTACGTAAGCCATTTCAAATATTCACTTAAAATAAAGCCGTGACACTAGTTGTAGTGGTATTATATCTGTCCTCACAGTAATGGATGCTAGCATTTGCTCTTAAGTTTCTTCTCCTCATATGAAAGAGACCACTTTTGCTGCATTTTGATGTCACCATGGTGATGTGTTTCATGCTTTTTATTTCATATTCATAATTTGTTTTTAATTTGCCGACAGCCACAGGGATCCCCTCTGTGTCATGGTGGACACTGGTGTCCACAGAACAAAAACTTTCTCAAAACTATTTGATCACTTTTGCTGCTTTCATTCATGTCTTGTCTACTACAGCCTTGGCATGAACATATTAATTTAATCATACCATATTTCGTGAATTTATATATTTTCTTAACGCAATACAGAAATTTGTTATAATTAACCTTCATATGAGCTTATGAGATGATATATTGCTGACAGTTTTCTAAAAACCAAAGAGAAAGAAAAAAAGAGATACCAAAGTAATAAAACCATCCAAAATATAACAGTCAACAGAATGTCTAAAATTTAATTTAGTGCGCTCCATGCTCCATGTATTCTCTCGAAAGAGAGCCACTTTGGATCAAACATTGGCTTGAATTTGATTTACACAAGGAATTAAGTGGAATTGAAGTATATTTGAATGGGTAGAATTCGAGTCAAAAACAATCTGCAAATGAAGTGTTACGGAGGCTATGGTAGAGAGGATACATGTATACATAATTACAATGCAGTTTTACACTACTCTGATGATTTCTGCACCTGGGACCACTTTATGTGGTAGTACCATAGATATCATTTTACAAATATTTGTTGTCTCTGGCGTTATTCTATAGAATTTGCATAATATTTTGAAACAAAATTATTTACTTCGCAATTCCACTCACTTTATTTAAAAACACGACCCAGGTTTCGACGTTGAACGTCATCATCAGGTACCATCACACCTGATGATGACGTTCAACATTGAAATCTGGGTCTTTTCTTTTAAAAAAAGTGTGTAGAATTGCAAAGTCAATAATTTCATTTCAATATTTCATTTTAACGTGATCACCATAAGTGCTTGTGCATCACCAGAGAAATTATCATAAATAAATCAAGTAATTTACAAAAACTGATTATTTCATTCAAGTGCATGACCAATAAATGCAATTGCGTCCTCCCTATTTGGTCTTTAGAGCCCTATGGCAAGCACGCTTCTAGTAAATAAAATCTTCAAAATTATAAATCAATGAGAGAATGTTCTAAATTGTATTATTTAAAGGATAGTTCACTACCAAATACACATCCAGATATTGTTTTGGGCCCAGGAGAATTTTAAAAATAATATTAATGAAAGTCAATCTGTTAATACATCATCTAGGATTAGACTCAATATGCACAAATTCTGAACAATTCAATGAAAAATCATTAATGATAAAGCTTCACACCACCCTCAGTAATCAAAGGAAACAAAAGAATAACAGATTATTTCAAGTAAAGAAAAAAAATAAAATCTCTCACATTGGAAAATATAGAACATCGATTAAAACTCCCTCACACCTCTTTCCCCCATACCAACTGAAAAGATGGTAAGTGTTACCCTGTCTCCCTTTCAGCAGAAGATGGAACAACGGGCAACTTCTTGGTTGAATTCTTTTATTATTATCTACACATGTTTTAGTGAATAGGCATATTTATATTCCAACCACCCAGACACAAACACACTGCCATGCATTTGCAGAAACACAAACATTTGAGTTTACAAATGCAGCCACATAGAACACAAACAACTAAATTCATACATTCAGTCATGAGTTGAACTGTTGGTGGTACTAAACATACAGTTTACTGGCATGTCATTGACTGAAAATAGAAAAGCAACAATTTTGTAAGGAATTGCAATTTGCAACGTTTTAGATGAATAAAAAAATCCAAAGTTAACAATAACAAACAAATATTTTAAGTGAAAAAAATCCATCAGAATCAACAATGCTTCTAATAATAATTGAATTACTTTAGAAATTAAAAAATACTAACGTTGCAATTCCACAGAAAGTTTATTATGATACAACCTGGGTTTCGACGCTCAACGACGTCATCTTCAGGTTGAACATCGAAATCCGGGTCTTATTGTAATAAATTTTCTGTGGAATCACAAAGTTACTAATTTTTCATTTCCACTATGAATCGATTCCATAAAGTTACACCGGAAACCATCAATTGAATTACTTCGCAATGCAGAGTCAATTTTCCCTTTCACCAAGAATTATAATGTAAGAAAAGAAATATCACCAAGAATTGATGATGCAAGTTTTCCTCAATTGGTCAACTTTTTGGTTTATCTTGTGCTAGAATATATTATATACAATGAAATAATTCATAGCTCTTAACTCTCATTATACGACAAACACTAGTAGAACTAAAGCCTCCCTAATTGCTACTTTACAGTCTCAAGCATAGGATGTTCTAGGAAATTTGGAATCGCTGAAATTTTCTTTGGGAGTTTCTCAAAATACCATGACCATTCTATACCTTATCCATAAGCCTTGAGATTCATTTTCACTACAGAGCAACATCTACACCTAATCAAAGGACGCAAACTGTGACCATTAGTTTAGCTGTGAAGCACCTACTTATGCCAATGTGGCTATCCATGCTTCAGAATTTGATATTCTCAGCCTCAAACAGCTCATGGTTGGTTAATCCATAAGTTAGTCACTAATCAACTGATATCAGATTTTTTTGTTTCATTGCAAAAAATTTTTAAATTCATAATTTTTAAGCCATTTTATTTGCAAAAGATTTCAAGATGTGGTGGTAGAGAAGAATGTATAATATGAAACTAACAAATAGGAAAATAACCGATGAAGTTCCAGGCATGGTGGTGGAATAGATATGGCTTTCGGAACAAATTCAAAAAAGGCAGGACTATTGAATGCAGAAATTATTGCGAGGCAATGGGATGCTGAATATGGAAATAGAAGGGAAATAATGGGAAAGTGCCCTAGTGGAAAGATAAGAATAGGCATTTTGGATGGAATTAAGGGTGATAGTAAGTATGCAGAGCTAAATAATAAGTTATTGTACACTGTAACACAGGCTTTATGGATACTTTGGGTCATGTTGGTTAGGGCTTATAAGTTAAGCCGTGTTTACTGGCTTGGTCCATCAAAACCCCACTCTAAGTGGACTACTGCCAAACATGAAAATAATAATTTTATATAATGCTATTTAAATTCAGTATTAATATCCTTTTGAGCATAATTAAAGTACTTGAAATACTGAATAAAAAAAAACCATATCCACACAAGAAAAGAAAGATTCAAACAGGTTAAGGCACCACTGTTAACAAGAGAGTGATCGCTATAGAAGATAGAGTATAGATTTATGCAAGGTGATTGCTATATATGTATTGGTGAAATATGTATAGCTAAATTGAGAGCCAGTATAATTCAACACACCTTTGAGTGGATCCATGGCATCAGAATGTTGACGAGCAAGGGCTCCAAAACTCTGGAGACAGCCACGAAAGTGTGATATATTCCATCCACAGTCCCAACGAACATCCAGGAGTTGCAGTGATGACTTGAGGTTTTCCTTTCAAATGCATACTTGCATATTAGCAAGATAATGCACAGCTCTCTTTACTTCCCTACATCAAACTACTCACTACATCACCAGACTTAAAATTCTGGGCATAATTCCTTGAAAGGAACACAAGCACATAACATCACGGATACGAGTATTTTCAACCGACCACACATTACGTAGAAATAATTTGTCAAACATCACAATAAAAACAGAAGTTTTATCTATAAAATGTATGACTAACCCACAGCTGGGTGACACCAGCCACATTAACATGTAACTGCTAGATGATAGATGAGTACCCTGAGGTCACTTGCTAGGAAAATAATTTTCATGGATTCACAATACATTTGCCACATAAACTCCTGCCCCCACAATATTCATAACCTAGGCGTACTTCCTTTCAGCCTATTTCAACAAGATACATTGTACCTAAAGGTCACACAGTTTCTTCCCACACATACAGTATTCCAAGGAATTAGGCAGGAAAGAACCATGCACAGAGCCATCATCAACAACGTCCAGAACCCATCCTTTTAGGGAATTTATGTCAGAGATTACCACTAAGAACCCGACCAACACCTATGCACTCACTCAGACATCTTCAGCATGGAGTAACCACACATCAACAGTGGTTAGGATTCGCAGAACATGCATGACACAGATGTAAAATGGGTCACATCTCAATATTCTCTTTTCATAAAACCTAAATTATTTTTTATGCACTTCATATCGTATACACATATAATTAATTTCACCTCAGAATATTCTCTGTTCTAATTTATTTATAAATTTTTAATGGCCAGTTAACGTACATATTAAAATACTATATTTCTCTATCACATCCCAAAAAACATAAATTCTACTATTCCTTTTTTTTTTACAGGACCATCCCATGCCACTTGCTCAGATTTCATCAATAGGCTGATCCTTTACAACGGGCCAAATTTCATACATACATTGCATTACCTTCTCAAAATTTACAACTTTAGCTAACAACATAAATAATACTACCACACAACCAATTGTGTGGCAATCAACCATTAATTGTCCCGTTTATTAATTATGAATTCAGAAAAAGGGCAAAAAGTTAGTCAACTACTGACTCAGACACTACTGATACACAAACTGATAGCTCATGGCCTTGGTTCAGTTTTGGGTGGGAGATCTCAACAACTTAAAATGAGAAAAGTAAAACCGGTGTGCAAGAATCATTCCTGGAAATGAGATCTTCTGTGGCCAACTTGTTGCTCCCAAATGACCCAGGGAAGTGGCCCCCAGGAATTTACATCAGGGAAGAGAGGACCTGGTATGAAATGTGGAGGCCCAGTAATATACATGAAGACTCTAATTGGCAGGTTGGTACCTCTGTAGGTCTCCTGTCCATCTTCCTCAACCACTTTCTCTCTCTCTCTCCATTACTCTTCACATGCCCACTAATTTCCCTGCTCGCCCCACTCCCTCAATGGTACATCTCAGTGCCATACACTTTTATTTCACATAAGGAACATATGAGTCGTACTCACTCCAGACCAAGGCTCTGCACTCATAGTAGTGATAGCAATTTTAGGAGAGGGCACTGACAGCCAAGGTCATTTGCGCCATTAGTGATGGATGGGAAAGGAATGTTGGAGAGAAACCTGGTGTCGGCTCTAGCCTACTCTTATAGACGAAAGGCGACAAGGGGTCCACAGTTTAACGTCCCATCCGACAGACATCGTATTCACTCAAAGTGCTCTCAACAAAGCACTACCTCAAATAGGGATCGGGATGCCACTGAAAAATATCTGCTGCCTCAGGGATTCGAACCCAGATTCAGGCCTTGGTGGGAAGCCTTTACGTTAGCCACTCTGTACTCTTGAAAACATCAACGTAATAACCATGAATCTGAGTCTGTCATGCTACTCTGAGAAATCAGCCTGATTCCACATGTAATATACCCAAAAAATCTTTTTGCCCGAGGCAGGTGAAATTGAATGGAAAAATCAATCATCAAAAGAGCACATGAAGAAAGTTCAACAACAATAACAATGAAAGAGCCCAAAAATATCTAAACTAAAGTTCACTGTATGTGAGAACACATGCTGTAACAGGCAAATGAATACTGAAACGGCTGATGAAAGTTGCTGATATATTTTAACCAATTTCTGAAACTTTGAACTTCAACCTTCTAAATTAAGTATTTAAAGGAGCCCCTTTACCTGAAGCCTTGACACTTCCTCCTTGACTGGTGCCAGTGCTTCTGCTTTCTTCCTTGCATCCCCAGCATGTTTGTTCAACCAAGACCTGAAGACGTAAGCAAACCTTACTGTGTACTAAATCCTTAATTCCATTAATAATGCCTAAGAGATTCATTCGCATAGGAATAAGATTAGAATGAGGAGCTGATATACCCAAGGCAACTTAAGTTTTTGCAATTTCAGAGCATAAAAATCATTCGCCTTGACCTGGATCCCTCAATGTATGGTCGAATGCTTTAGCCAGTTAAGCTATCGAGGCGTCCACTTCCACTACAAGATTTTGGGGACTTGAAAAGAACAAGATATGACAAAATACCATACTTACAATGGAAGAGGCATTCATAGTCTTTTGTGATGCGCCACAGTCCACGAGGTTAAAGACAACTTCAAACAGGGGGGGTGTTTCACCTTTGACAAATTCCAAGAACTGTGGGAGATTCTGCAACAATAACTGTTAAAAAAAGCCATCTGCTAAATGTGCACTACAATGCAACAATTCCAGATTGTTGATTTGTACACTCTGTAATTGTGTTATTGAAATACACATTTAGCAGATGATTCCTTTAAAAGTTATTGCCGTGGCATCGCCCGCAGTTTCTGGGAACTTAGGTTTTTTTCTTTTCCACTACATTTTTACTACAAAATAAAATAAAACCCAGTAATCAACTCGAAGGTCAATTTGGTAGGTGGTAGGCTTGCCCGGGGCTCGAACCTGGGCCCTCTGGTCAGTGAGTCCAATACTCTCCTCATGAACTACCGCGATCCCCACAACATAAAGTGTGTTACAATATTAGTGCATTCTCGAATATTAGTGCATTATCTTCTGGTACATGCATAAGCTATGAACCTAAAGTTGACATAATCAAGTCAAAACACATTTTATACAGAAACAGAAATAGAGTAGAAAAGTAAAAACCTAAATCATTTATTTTAAATTGATTTCCACAAATTACAGCCTGCTACAGTATACAAGATCCAATTTATACCTCCCAAATCTGAATTTCAAGTTAACACTACCAATCATACTGCTTCTTCAATGTTACATTCTATCAAATGAATATTTATGATTTCATATGACACATATGCATGAAACCTCCCTTAAGATGTGTCCATTATGCAATTTACTGAACACCTAAGGAAATATCAATAGTTCTTAAAATGTACCTTCCAATAAGAATGATAAAATATTAATTGCATACAATGTAAAAATGAATACATACCTCTGTACCTCTGTAATGATCTCTCTAATATTTTAACCTCTCTGGCAGTTCTAGGTTTTGGCAAACTAGAATTCATATGTACGGATGTTTGCTGTGCGTTGAACAGCATGATATGCAGAATTATGTCACCATTTTTAAATTCTATAAATTTCAAAATGAGATTCCAATGGGATTGAAAATAAATTACCTTTTATTGACGTGTTTTATACTCGGGAATTATCTATAATTCTAAAAAATAGAAATATTATTCAAAACTAATTTCTGTATTTTTGTAATACCCTCAGTCTCCTAGCAATGACATCACACCTGTTTTCATGAAGTACTCAACATTTGCAATCATTTGTTGTCAAACATGACATTTTTTTCTGTTATTAAGTTAAGACATAAAGGTGAGCAATATATGGAAAATCAACTATTGAAATGACTAATTCCAACAGCTTCACACAAATATGCTTATTTTATACTTTAATTAAAATGTAGCAGAATGTTATGGTGATTTAAAGGAATGAGTACAGTTGGAAATAGCAAATGATGCACTCAGAGGACAAATTAGATTTGCAATAGAATCCTTACTCTATAGATGAATAAAACATTCATATTTTTGCTTGATGAAGAAGCACTTACAGCAACCTCTCTGTTTCCTTTGATTTCTGAATTTTCCTCTCCATGTGCCGAACACGAACAAAAGGTGAAGTGCCATCATCTTCAAAACCTGTTCCAGTTAGATCGATGCCTTCCCACCCCCTGGGTCTTGTTGCTTGTGCTTCGCCCCAGGCCCTGGATGCCTGTGGAGGTGGGGGCAGGGGACGGGGGATCGCATCCACGTAGGATGTTGGAAGACCACATGACCGGAGGATCTCCAGCACGGTTTTCCGAAGGTCTCGCTCTGCGAGGGTGACACACACCTTCTGGAAAGATCCTGAGGGAAGCCAAGGAGCAAATTAACATCCCTACCAACATCAAATTTTTGTCTTGGTACTACAACTTGCAACAAAATAAGACATTTCATAATAAAACAGTTTCTGGCGTAACTTAGTGGAAAATCTTCATACTGACTTTCAATGATCAAACCACTTTACTTTTCCACATAAACTTTTTAATTTTCACGACCCAGGTTTCGTTACAACATAACATCATCAGCATAACCTGATGATGTTATGCTGTAACGAAACCTGGGTCATGAAAATTAAAAAGTTTATGTGGAAAAGTAAAGTGGTTTGATTATTAAAAGTCAGTATTTCATAATATCAATTAGGTTAAGGACATCACCCTGATATACCTACCTATTTTATAAACATTTTATAAAAAATACTGAATTCTTAGAGCCAGATACATACATAGATAAATAAAACCATAAATACAGTAATCAACCCAAAGGTCGGTTTAGTAGGTGATGGTAGAGCTCACCCATGTACCAAGCCCGACGGCGTGTGAATATTCACACATCAGGGTAGGGGGGCCAGTTCCTTTCCCTGTGCCGGTTATGGTTTCCCAGGAAGACCTGGTACCCGAAAAATCAACTAGCTTGGGTGGAGCTGCAGGTGCCCAAAGTGCCTTGCCCGGGAATCGAACCCGGGACCCTCCGGTCAGTAGTCCAACGCTCTACCCACGAGACCCGCATATAATAGATATAGAGTTGAAATTTTAAGCCAATAATAAATAATAATAGTCTTTTAGTTTTGAGTGAGACTCTTGGGAGTCTCCTAAATCAAACATTATGGACATATTTGGATTTGGCCGACTCTTATCAACAGTGTTGGAAGAGTTTGAAAATTATCAAATTAATTAATCATTAATTCTAGAGTAAAATGGTAACTTTATTTAACAAAGCCTCTGTAAATACAGTAAAACCATCAGGCAACACTGGCTCGCCCTATAGCCTGCTTTCAGTAATATATTTGTAATATTCAATCTACTCATTACATATTTATTTCAATATCTTACATCTTATATTTTGATTTTCAAAGAAATGATTAGTTTCCTATGGAGAAGAAGAGGATATCTATGACATCCATATGTATAAAATTTATTTCCCTGTTGTTCTTTTATTCAGCCTTAGTCCGAAAGCAGCACTTTTTTGGAATACTGTTCTTTCATGATGCAACCATATTTAAACAAGAAAGTTTTATGTATGTTTTTTTCAACCATGTTTCTAATTACCTTTCTGATTTAGTTAACCTTAATTCTTCAAATATTGTTACTTTTTTCTATTCCACCATTCCTTTTGTTCTTACAAACACTTTTGTCAACTGCCTTGTAGAACACATCAATTTCTTTCCTCAGTTAAAGCTTTGACATTCCATTTTCCAATACTCCTTTCCTTTTTTATCCTCTTGGATTTGATATTACACTTCACAATTATGAAATTATAAACTGAACAATAAATACAGAAATGTAATAAATAAATACATATGCAAGACTTTCATAATGAATTTAAATGATGAATTTAAATTTATCTCCAACATTTTTAGGCATCTACAAGTTCATAATTTGAGCTTGCATAGAGCTCACAATCAAGATCTAAGTACATAAATAATTCATTTGGATGAACATACTCAACAGGGTCAATTTTAAGTTCAATGGTTTTAATACAACTTTATGCATTACATAGGCATGGAGAAGAATGGAAAAAGTGATATGAACAGACAGGAAAACAAATGAGGAGGTTCTAGACATGATAGGAAAGAAGAGATGGTTTTTGGAAGGTATTCAAAGAATGTGGTATAAGTGGATGCAGGACATCAGAATGCTGAAGACTGTGACATTCAAGCGACATCAAAGTGAGAATAGGCATTCTGGGCAGAATAAAAAGAGGTTGTAAGAGTGTCATAAAAGGCAAGGTTCAGGGGTGCAAGGGTGCTTAGCCTCCAAGCCCACCAAAAACCTATTTTCACTGAATAATTGCATACCTGATGATTTTGCTAATGCGTCAAAAACAATAAAGTCTGGGGTTAAAAATTACAAAGTTTACTTATTTGGTGAACATTAATTTTCACAAATTAGAGCTTGAAATCATCAAATTAACCAAGATTTCTAGTACAGACCAAAGAAAGGCCAAATTATACACGACTCTGATGATAAAATATCCAGTGGCATTGCTAAACGTCTTACTTCAATAACAGATGTGTCACCCCCCCTCGGGGTAATTCCAAATTACATCAACATTACCTTCATTTAAAAATATCAGATGATGTCATCTATACGTCAAAACCGATAGTAGTGTAAAAAAAGGTTAAGGGTTAAAAAATACCAAGTTTACTTATTCAGAGATCACCAATTTCCATAAAGTAGAGCCTGAAACCATAGGATTCATAAACCTATCTTAACCAATTAGCTCATGTAACTTATTTACTTTATCAATTTAAATTCCTCAAAAGAACAATTACATGGAGGCATGACAAAACACACACCCACAATGACAAACACCCAATCCTAAGGTGAAGGAGTGCCCACCAAGGTAGCAATGAACACTGTACCTTTGGAATAGCATGTGAGGGTGTGCCCTGCCGCCACCATGACAGTGGCAGCAGGGTTATTCCCTTGCTTGTGACATATTTCAAAACTATACTCTCTATAATATACTTTGTGCTAACTAAGCTTAAGTATCCCATACCACATTTCCCAGCCCATAAGATGCACTTTTTTAATGGAAAACGTTCTCTAAATTCAGCCTTCAGTCTTATGAACTACGGTATAATTTTGAACTATAAGGGCAAGTCAATTTGCTGGAAAAATAGTTAATATCAAGCATTTTTCCTGTATCAGGCATAGAAAGTGGTTGCCTTGTTTACAAATTTCGATAATGCCACTGTTTTGAGTCAGTAGTACGGCACTTTACTTAAGGTTCATAGTTCAAAATCACTACCTGAAATTTGAACTTTGGACCCTTTAGTAGGGGGAGATAAGAACAAAGGTGTTCTTATCTCCCCCCTGCTAATGTATGAAAAGTATGATGGGAACAGATATGGAGACATTTTTTCAAAGATATTCATGTCTGTAAGAGTCAGTCACAATGATGACAAACCATGTGAATGGCATGCTATTGGAAACAAAAAAGTTGTTTCCACAATAATTTTTAAAATATAATTTAACCTTTAATCTTCTGCAACTGATAGTTGGTGAGGACCTCATCCTTCTTCTGGGAGTTTTGGAATTTGATAGAAACTTACAAAAGAAGAATGAAGCAAAAATCAACCAAAGTTTAAGCACTACTGTTTATAATGGAGATATTGAAAACTTTAACCTACACCTGGTTTCATCAATATTTCATTGATCTTCAATCACTTTATTAACAGTCATTAAATATTACAAAATAAATATCGGTCATAATGATGTAAATACTAATTTAATGAGTGCTGGTAGGACAGATACTTCAGAGGCATTAATACTTTGACCACTGATTGCCATTTATTTTCATTCCTAACACAAGCAATGGTAAGATAAGAAAATTATCAGAGATCAAGCAGTAATTGTGGCTGCTGTTGAAACCAGAAATGAATAAGTCCAAATTATGATAACTTAGCATTTAAAAATAAACGGTCAAAAACTAGTGAGTGTTTTCATTTCGTTTATGTGACATATGGATTAAATAAACACTGTGGTCAGAGAATGACCTCACTGCAGTTTTAAAAAAGTTTCACTGACTTATACTTAAAGCGTTGTGGTGAGCTATTTAAGTAAACTATAGTTGCTATACAATTGGCGAGAATTTTCATTTGTGTCAAGGCCATTTTCTCAAGGGGGGGTTAATAACAAGAGACATCAACCTTAAAAAAAATACAGAATAGAAGACAGACGACCTATGCAATAAATGTTAATTCCATGAAGAATGACACCCACAAACAACATCGAACAGGGTTGATGTAGTGAGGCTTGCGAGACAATACAGGTTTTACAATATCTGGGGAAGAACTTTGCCAGATGTGAAAAGATCTTGTGAGATAACAAAACATATTGCAGGATTTATCTGTATGCAATCAATGCTAAGAAATACCATGACAGGCTCTAGGAAGACTAATAGCTTACTCAATTCCTCGTAACAATTTGGCAGGTATGAGGAACTATTATTTTAACTTTATTCAATTCTCACTACATTTAACAAAACATAATTGACTGAGAAATGGCGAGAAAAATTTTCTTACTATTGTTTTTTTAACTCATTAAAAGAATTTTCAATTATATTGCTAATCTTACCGGGCTTCTCTTGGCGCCGAAGGTAAAAATTCAAGTAGGCAGGGGATGCAGGCCGTTTCATCTGCAGAAGCTCTATATATGCATTGAGCTGTTTCAGGGAATTTTCATTTACGGCCTAAATAGGTTAATGCGTGAAATCAAAATGAGTGCTGATTATCTGCTGTTTTTCAATTAAAACTTCCTAAGCTATGCAATAGAAACCACTAGCAAAGCACTGGCGCAAATAGTAAATTTATTATGAATTACAATAACCTCCACTTACTCGTTCATTTGGATGCTGCCCAAACAAATCTGGGTGTACGGAAAAATAAAATGGCCTGAGAGCTGTAGATACCTCACCATGACTCAAGTAGCGGCAAGCTATGGCCAAGCTTACTTTAGAGTGTCTCAAAAAACCATCACAGTTCTTTGTGAGAAACCTATGAGGCAGAGGGAGGAAATTAGGTCAGAGTTAATATCAATATTTACTAGCCAAAAAATATTTAAACACAGCAGCATTTTGTAATACTTTTTGACAAAAAATTATAATGGGAAACGATGCTCGTCCTATAGTATCAAAGGTTTTTTTTAAATAAGTTATGATGACATTGTGAAGTTAATTGTAGGCACTTTATTTTCATATCAAGGTAAAGTTGATCCGTATTTTATTTAGGGTGGCATAATACCTATTTTCCAGCCAACAGTTATTTTGAAAGACGTAAAACGACATTCATCACTTCTCGCAAGAACATTCTAATACGATAAAAGTTCTCCACAAACTGAAAACCACAATACTAAGTGAAAATCAAATAATTAGCGTTACCATCGTCTTAAGCAGATGCCTTCAAGGGGGCACATGTTTTAACCGTGCAAAGGAAAGTTGTCACATCCTAAAGATATCTTTCACCACATTATATATTAATTCACAGGTTCCAGAACACATTCACAACCAACATCCTGCGTAATAAACAAAACGATAATGATTATGTGCGCTGATTGCGTCGCAATCAAAACACTATTGCTTTCACTTTTAACCGATACCGTTCATTTGACCGTTTTAAAATTCTACAAGTGTGTATTACAAATAGGCCATTCACTAATCACATCAGAGATATAATCATCTTGAATCTCCAAAGTGAAAACAACCCGCGTATTTTTTAAAGCGAAAATGTATCATAGTGACGTACGTGACGTCCTTTCCGACAAAATACATGTGAAATCCGAAATGTAAATAGTTGCCAAAATTGTCACTTATGGTTTGGGTTTAGTCTTGGCATTTTAAGAAATCCCATAGTTCTTCAAAAATTTAGGAAGATTACGACGCAGAATTCGTAAAATATATTATTTATACTCTGCTCAGAGCGCCACATTTGAAGACTCCTGGTTTTATTTGTTGTTCAAAAATTTGATTGTCGTGCTACAATGTTCAGGACAATAGTAAGTACATAATTCCTGCATGATGGTTTCTGAAATGTATAATATGAATCCAGTTTATTGAGTAAATGCAGTTGTCATTATTATGTCAAGTAGATACTATTAAGAAGTATTATGGCTAAAGTTGCTATCAGTCTGAAAAATTAATATTTTGTTGGCTATTTTTACCGACATTATTTAATATTGTGTATAAATATGGCAAATACGTTGTCTGTGTAAGTATATCAGTTGCCTTGCTTATTTTGGAACACAATCGACTCTTCACTTCCTGATCCTCGAATAGTCTATTTAAATGCATCCTAAATTTATCCCACTAAATCCGGGTTGGGCAATCGTGAAGTCTGAAAACTTTTTTCGCTGAGATGACTATTTTGACATTCCTGTACAACAGTCTTTTAATATGTTTCATAGCTGTCCATTTATTAGTAGGTGGAGCTGTAAGCATTACGAAAGACCCCCTTTTCACTGTAATTTTAGCAAACTTTTCCTTAATTTTTCTACCCTCTAATGCGTGGAATATTTTATTTTTTTAATTTAGTGTGAAAACATATTATTTAAGCAGTCTTTATTGAACGGTGTTATATGCTTGTGGACATGTTTTTTCATTTCAATATAACTATTTTCGTTCACTATGTGATGCATATGTTTTTATTCTAGTTGACTTTTGGTGCTGGTGTGTACGCCGGGGTATATTTAAGCCAAAATTATGAGGTAAATTATTTTTTTAAGGATATAATGTATTCCAGCAATACGATGGTTGAGAATAATCCAATTTTTGTCTCATTTAGATTCCGAGAGTTGACGAACCCGGACAGTTATGGGAAAAATTCAAAGCCTACCTTGACCAGCACAAAAAAACGGATAAATAGCTCATTCATATTATTCTTGTAAAATTTTAAATAAAAAATACTGATAAAACTCTGAATATAGCGGCATTACATTGTATGCCACGAGAAATGTTCCTTATAATTGTTACATAATGTTTTTGGCAGTGTATTTTCCATTGTAATAATCGGTTGGACTTGTTCTTATTGGGTTTTTATTATTTTATAAATTCTCGGTTCGGAATAGAATCATCTGTTATAGCCGTCGTTCCATAACAATGTTACTGTTGCAACATTTGTATTTTTGAGCATGGTTGTTTAAATCTTGACTTCGTTGAAATAGTGTTCAGATAATTTTGTTCCAAATTGATATATTCTTTAATCATAGCCACAGGATCCGTGTAAAATGATCTGAATAATATATATATTGTGATATTTTTCCACAAATACAGTGCATGTAAATATGTAATTATTAAATCGTTCTGACATTTTATTTTGTTCGTTGTTCACAAATCTTGAAGTAATAAATTTTTGTACACATTTCAGAACTTCCTTGCTTCTATATTGATATGTATGGTGATGATGATTGTTTGCCTTTTTGAATAGAAAAAGGTAGAGTAGGCAAGTATATCTTCCTTTCGAGCAAAATGAGATGATTTGATCAGATTTGAGGTTGCATATGTATTTTCTAGCTCCTTATTGTTTCTAACATCTTCATTATTTTAACATTAAAATATTCAGATAGAAATGTTATGTCAGGAAACTAAACAGGAACCTAAAATCTACTTCATTTTTCTAATTGCTATTATTTTTTTATCAACAACAATTTAGTTCTTACTTTATCATCCTGCTTTTTTGTGATAATTAGTTCCAAATTAATGAAAACTTGTTACAAGTACCCAAGTCGGATATTGGTTAGCACTCAGTTAATCGGTATGTACTCTGCTGTTTTGTGGCAAATGTCAATAAATGTGAATCGTGAACTGTTCATTGAAAGTGAAGTAAGTTGCCTGAAAGTAGTAATATTTATGATACATAGAAGACAGCAATTGGTGCTTTGGCAGATTTGTATGTAACCATTGATCCAAGTGTTTTTTCCTTATATATGTATATAGCCGCACCTAATAGTATGACTGAAAATTTAAGCGCAATATTTAATGGTTATCAATAGGGAAGTCAATCATGGGATTGAGTTAGGTGCATTAGCATGAAAAATTATGGAATAACGAACTTATTGAAACACTTGAAAATGATATTTTTGTCATCATTATTACTGGCCGTCAAGTCCAGGATTGGTTTGCCATAGTTCGTTTTATCACTATTTTTATTCTCCTGTTTATTCTGTCCTAGTTCTTTGTATGGACATTATTCATCACTTGTATCTATTCATTGATATTTGGCCATTATTTTGTTGGAAATTAATGGAAACCCATATTATCATAAATACTTCATTTGCATTGCTTGTCAAGAGATTTAATATGGCACGGGCAGCTAAGTTTTAGTGCATAAATGAAACTTGTTAATTAAACGTACAAAGTAGTTTTCATCCATCATTCCCAGCGTTCATCAAGGTTTGTTTTGTTTCAATTCCTAGGGGCTCTTTAAATTACTTTCTGCATCCACATCTCCCACCAACTCTTTTTCATTGTCATCCTCTGGCTATCCCATATATTCTTTCCATTTTGTCTTTAGTTGGCCCTTTTTTTCTCGGCTATTTGAAAAACTCTTTGCCTTTTTTGCACATATCCCATACATTCTCTCCTGCTCCTATTTGAGCTTTTTCATTAGTGATTTACTCACTGTGTTAGGTGTTCATCATACTTTCATAACACCTCGTTTCCTTCACTTACAATTCACTAATTTCTCTTGTTGGCATTGCCCTAATGCTGTTGAATATTAATAATCCATCATAAAATAGCCAGTTTCTTTACCATAGACTATTTATGAAATATTTTAATTGTTCAAATCACAAAAATTATTAATTAGGTGAGCTTATTAGTTTTATAAATTATTTTTTGCATAAAAAGTGTATATTTTTAAAGTGTGGGAGATTAATTTCCTACAATCCCTTATAAGTAACACCAAGTGGCAGGAAAAAAGGTTAGCCACTTTGTTTAGCACATAACTATTGGGGGTGGCAAATTTCCCAGTATATTCTAATTGAACACAGAGTATGGTTGTCCAATTTAATGTTTGAAATGTATATCGATTGACGAAACTCAATTTAACTTTTTCAATCTTTATCTAAACCTCTTCCCAAGTAGGTGAATTGCTCTAGTTTGTTTTTCCCCCATATTAAATGTGTACCTTAGTATTACGATTTCTTTTCAAATAAAGCCTCTTCACTTTCATTTTCTAACCATTGCTTCTCAGCCCATAAAACTGGTGCTGTAATGAGGGAAGAAATTATGAAAATTGGCAATTTTCCACAAAATAAAATGTTTAATACGACCGGTTTCTATGTAACTACATCATCTTCTGGCACCTGATATTCCACCATATCACGCCTAAAACGTCTCTTTTTAGAGGGAAGAAATGATTAAATGACCCCTTTGGTTGACTCCAGCTCGATCATCTGCAAATCTCACTGATCCAATGAGCTTCCCACGTACTTTCACTCTTCTTTCCCACCTTTCCAATGCCTCTCCTACCATTTCATATGCATATACATTGTGGTGCACAAATAATAATAGGCAACCCTTTATTTACCCCATCTCTCTTAATTGTGATTTACCACTCAACAGCCACATTTGTGGAATATGGCATGGTTATGTTTTGAAGATGTCACCTGTCCTAATAGATTCCTTATAGGGCATGGAATTGAGTAATTGTTTTCAGGATTAATCTGAAGTGTACCTCGGACTGAATTTTAGTATCTTATAGCAAAATAATATGTTGTGTATGACTACCTCATTTTTGGGTTAGAGATAAGATGCTGGGGCCAGCCAGAGACTTAATATCCAATGTCCAGCTGCAGCTAGTATGCCAGTGAATTTTCTTCTAACACAATATTTTTGTTCTTATCTCCTAAAAACTTTTTGACAACAATGAGACCCAGGTGCTGCTTTTTTTCTCAGCAGATAAAGGGAGTATGATTTTTTTTCCAATACCAGGAATTCAACAAAGACCAAGTTTGATGGCATTCTTCTCTCAACCATCTAATTCAAGCCATCCTGTTGATTAAGTTTCCAGCCCCAGCTTAAACAAACCTGAATGTGAAACTAGAAGAAAGATGTTCAAAATCTACTGCGCAAATGGAAATATTCGTCTAGGGTAACATTTAAAAGCTTATAGTCGTAATTGTGGACAGATCCCCAGAACTTTGTGAAATGCCGTCACAGTTACTTCAATGGAGTCATTAAATGTTCGTCGAAATGCAAGAATTTCAATGAGTAAAAATTAATCACCTTCACCAGGATTCAAACACGCATTTTGGTGAATATCAGCAGTAACTTTTGCTGCAGTTTTTCAAAGATCAACATGTTTCAACGTTGGTTAACCTTGTGGATTGCGGTGCAACTGACTAAGATTACTTTGTGACATTTTATGTGCAGTAATTTGTTAAATCTTAATTCCTTCAGAGTGATTTGAAATTCACGGGGTTAAGAGGGTTCTCAACTCCATAACTGGCCAAAGCACTCCCAAATCTCAGTAAGAGTGAATAATTTAACACTGAAATTCATGATTAGCAGAGTTAGTCTGACTTGGAACGTTGCTCCTTTAACTTTAACCCAGCCTGGATGGCATCGACATATACACTTACAGGGGACCATGTTAAAGTGCCTTCAAATCCTCTGGACGCATGACCCTTTATGGTAATTGATAATTTGATTTGATACATGTTAATATACAGCTATACTTAGAAAGTACCACTTCCATTGTTGCAGGTATAATCTGTGTGACATAATGAATTATTTGTACAAGAGTATTACAAAGGAGAGTGTAAGTTACATGATAGATACACAAAGCGACATGTGAACTGTGTTCATGAGTGATTCAATATCTTAGGCCCTTTGGCATCATTGAATCAGTTCTCCAAAAAATTATACCTCTGGACTACTAGGGAGTTATTTGCAGTGACTAAAATGTCCTGAATTTGTTTTACTCGTCAGAACAACAAGTGAAGGATGTACGAGCCAGATGCAATTAATTGAAAACCAATGCATGAATATAAACTATAAAGATGTTTATGGGTCAAATTGAAATTAGTTTGACCAGGAGGAAGGCAAATGTAGGCTTGTGACAAATGCCAGGGGAAAATAAAAAGACAAAAGAAGTGGGGGACATATCTCGAGTCAGCGGAAAAGGAAATGGGCACTGATTAATGGGCCAAAAAGACACAGGTGGGCCAGACTAATTTACTGTAAATTGGAGATAAGTTTATTATGATGCAATATAAGTTTCAGGATCAATCAAAAACCTCCCTTTTTTAACTGTCAACAATGATGATACATCTAACAGAAGATATATTTTTCTAACAGCTGTTTCTTTTAAGCATTGCACTTGGATTTTATTCCTCAACTGAGAATTGCCATAAGTTTTTATTAAAACGTCAGTATATCTTTTGAATTGATGTTGATGGTTGCAAGGGTTCAAATGACAGGTGGTTACGGGTGGATTTCTCATAACCATCCTCTTTTCATGATAAGTTTTCTCAGCCATCCTCATTTATGTAAAGGTAAAATGTGATGTAACTACGCTAGTAATTTAATAAAGTTTTAGTAATATCCTTTTGTACTGTTACATGCTTCCTATGTTGACTTTAATTTTAAAGTAAATTAAAATTGACTTTATACAATATTGTGCCATTCAAAAGATGTCCAATTATAAAACCATGCACACCGACCAAAAAGGTTGAGATTTCGTCTGTCTCAAGTGCATTTAAGGCTTCAGTTCTGCTAAATTTCAGTGTTTTCCACGAGGGTATATCAGAGATACATGGGTGGAAAACTATCACAAAAGTAGCAAAAATGACAGTTTGAGCCATTACTGAAAAACAAAGAACAAACCATGTTTTCTATACGTATGCACCTTTGGAAGTGACTTAATTAAGTAGGCGACCATTAAAAACCTTAGACTAGACTTCATTTATAAAATGGGCTTAAACATTTAAATTTGTCATTACCAGACTTTTAATGGGACTTAAAACTAAACTCACTCAAAACTCTGATAAAGTTCTCTACATGGGCACAATCACCAATATATTTTTAAATGTAGTCATTTAACCTATGTTTGTATCACTCTAGAATGACCCAATACTTCATGAGCATAAAAGTTTCCGTGAATGCAAAACATATTAACGATATTGGGATAAAAGGTACAGTATTGGCTTACGAAAACAGTATATTCTTAAATTAAATAAAATAAAAGTCAATTAATGGAATTAATAACACCATACATCCGAAACGTTTTCCCAGTAGAAATGTGTAAATCTTACCATGGTTTCAAAGTACATATTAAAACATCCTAATTAGACAATAGGCAAATCAGGTTCACCAAAACGTCGGAAAACAATTCACACCTCGCTGGATCTGAAGTAAAATCTGTAAATGCATGTTCTCCTACAATCGTAACATGAAGATGATGGTGAGTCTCCCGCGTCTGAATGGGCACATTTCTTTAGCACAATAACATGTATGACAATCATGTAAACACCACTCCGCCACCAGAAAATTCCACCCGTGTCTGCGGCTCCACAAAAGCAAGCCAATCAGATGCATGTGATGGTAAGAGTCCCATTGACTGGCATTTATACAATGCTAGTGCAACATTAAGAAGATTTCCCAAGAAATACACAAATTTCTGCCCAGCAGCATGGCTTCCTTCTATCATCTTGAATGCTGTCAACAGAAATTACCATGATTTTAAAAGATTCATGTAATAACGCAAAAGAAGTAAGAGCTTCACGATACTCACTATTTTGCATGGTAAACAACGCCTTTACTGGTCTGATTATCAACATTCCCACCATCATAATCGGGAAAATGGAGATTGAATTACCAGCCATGTACATGATAAATAAATTCATGGGAACCTAAAGAAAAACATGAAAACACCTATAAGACACGAACAAGGAAATAGTTCTTATAAATGCCAAACACACTTATCTAACCTGCTTCAAAGGCCCTAATGCTAGATCCCATGACTTCTTTATTATCAAGTGGTTGGGATCTGATTCACGAGAAGTTTCTGTGTGAACTTGACCAACCGATGGATTGTAACCAGGTGGAGAGGCAAGGTCTGAATTTCTATCTTGCTTCCCCCTGCGAGGAAGTACAGAATTCATTGTGTTTCTACAAGCTAAAACGGCAGATTGACACTCACGCATCGTTAATAAAATTGAAAGCATTCAGTTAGCAATACCTTGATCCGAAATCCAATGCCCACTTGTATTTCTTCTGACTTGATCTGACTGCAGCCATGTTTAAATATTAACTTCAATTGTCTTTGCAACACGATGAGCGCATCCGGCATATATTGAAGTTAATGGGTAACGGCGTAGGCTAATAACTATAATAAAATAATGTTATTAATGTACACGTAATGAATAAATGTTGGTCACACTGACCTCTTTGGGACGAACTGCCGTGCATTTAATGTTATTTGACAAAAATGTCTTAAATGTTACGGTATTGCTACAGTCGAGTAAATAGAATGTAGTGTAATACAAATTTTAGTCCTCGTTGGTATTTTAACTGTGATTTAACTCGTAAAAAATCTCAAAAAATAGTGAATGATAAAACTGCCATTAATCAACCTGACCCAATTAATCATTGCCATCTCCAGTATCTCCGACTACATTTTCAGATAAGCATTGGAAAATGTACAATTATATTAATTTTATTGCAGCTGTAATGAAGGACATTGGACTTTCTCTATTTTTCTTCTTCCAACATCCATTGATAACCGCAGGCCCCGAACCTAGTGTATGTCATGGTACAAAGTTAGATCTCGAATATAATGCATACATACATCATAGGCCAGAGCAGAGCCTAATAGTGTAAACAAATCCAGAAACCTCAAAATGCTTCCCGATATACCTACCTACACTATCTACTTTCCATGTTTCTGAGATTCAACGGCGTCACCATATCCATTGAATTGGTGTTGGGCTGAGCGGAAGAGTTAAACAAAATTAGAATATCTAGCCAACATTAGAAAGGAAATTGGATACCTAACGGTGCTATGATAGGGAAAGCGACAAATTATACAATCCGAATTAGGCCGCGGGTACCTTTACTGTAGACAAGAAAAGCTAACTGCATGATGTTTTTCATGCGTCACTGGATTCAGGAAAGGTGGGTAGAAGGGTAATTTATATATAGACCCTCCTTTAACCTACAAGCATATGAAAGTGCGGAATTTTCCGGTTAAAGGTTTAAATTAAACCATTCACCATATTTAAATTACGATGCTTCTCGGGCCTCAAACCTCACCACTGCAAATATCTCCCCATTTCTTTTCATGATTTCGCATAACTCTTCATCCCCTGCTCTTCAAAGAATTTCGTCAGATCTATCCATTAATTTACGAAACCATCTGTCCGTTTAACGAAACAGGTAAAATGCTTTATATGATTCAATGTAGGAACCTGACACCATTTCAAAGAAATTTTCTTCCCAACCCATAAGGTTGAATGCCTCTGTCCCCAGTCTCTCTCTCCTTCGACCTCCCCCAGATTCCTTCTCAATCTTATCTCTGCCAGACACCCTGTCATCCATCCTCTCCATAGATAGTTTCCAGGAGATGTCACTACATAAATAATCCTAAATATTGTCAAATAAAGAATGGACTTCTGCACATGTTTTTGTACAAACTTGCTTTTGTACAAATTTGCTAAACAGACAGTGACAGAATATATACCCTCAGGACAGAGTGGGGACGGGGAAGGGTGGAAGGGCCTGAGAGGGGTGGGGGGCCCTCAGGTGCGTTGAGGGGTTGTTTTGACCATTTCCAGGCTAGTTTCTCGGAGAGGGGAGGGGAGCAATTGCTCATTACAAAGGGTCGTGTTAGGGTTTACCCAGTGCCTTCTTATCTCTAATTACTCGAGAGCATCCATTTTTAATTGTTTTTGGAGTATGTGTAGTATCTCTAGGACAAAGTCACTGCTGTGGTTGAAACCCAAATACAGAGTTAAAAACTCAATAGAGTTAGCCCAAAAATTAAAAGGAATTAATGTTCCGGAAAAAGCAAGACTGGTCTCCTTTGACATTAACAATTATTTACTTGTGTACCAAGACTTCCTCAATTCTGTAGAAGAACATCGTTTCAATGCTGACAATCAGCATAACCAAAACATGGGTTATTGGTTTCGTTACATTGACGATATTCTATGCCTATGGATATAGTATAGGAACCAACTGCCAGTTAGACTCCTTCCTTAATTACCTAAAAACCCTTCACCGGAATATCTCCTTCTCCGTGGAAAAAGACGCCAATGGCACAATCAACTTCCTTGACTTGTCAATTACATTAAGGGAAAACAGACACGAATTTGCTATTTATAGGAAATCCACTTATAGAGACCACATAACTTCTAATGATTCCGCACACCATTTTTCTCACAAACACACGGCCCTCCACTCCATGATCCACCTACACATCCCCTTTCCCCCAAAAACTTCAGCATCGAACTCCTGACAATCACTAATATAGCTACCAACAATAATAATAATAATAATAATAATTGTGGTTAAACAATGGTTACAATGGTTACAACCCTAAACTAGTTGACACATTACTTCTGAAAAAATAAAAATCAATGGCATAAAAATTATTTTCGTTTCACAGCCCGCAGTATCTAAGGGTTTTAAGTGGTGCTTGATCCCATTTCTGGGAGATATTTCATGGGACAACCGCCTACCGGCCCCACTCAAAGCTGCCTTCTACCCACCCGTAACCCTCTCCAAACTTCTAGCCAATGGTAAAGACACCCAGGATAGCCTTTCAAATCAGGTATTCATAAACTGAAATTTGAGGATTGCAACAGTGTTTATGTCGGTCAGACAGGTAGGAATGTTAAGTTATGAGTCAAGGAACGCACAAGGTGTCACAAAAATCAGAACACCAACTCTCTCTTCGCCAAGCATTTACTGGAATTCGACCACAGCAGTGACTTTGTCCTAGAGATACTACACATACTCCCAAAACGATTAAAAATGGATGCTCTCGAGCAATTAGAGATAAGAAGGCACTGGGTAAACCCTAACACGACCCTTTGTAATGAGCAATTGCTCCCCTCCCCTCTCCGAGAAACTAGCCTGGAAATGGTCAAAACAACCCCTCAACGGACCTGAGGGCCCCCCACCCCTCTCAGGCCCTTCCACCCTTCCCCGCCCCCACTCTGTCCTGAGGGTATATATTCTGTCACTGTCTGTTTAGCAAATTTGTACCCGATGATGCCGCAAGTCGGTGAAATGCACTGTTCCAAAAATAAAAATCTGTGGAAAAGTTCAAGTCTTTCTTTTTAGTGTGGATATTGGTTTAATTTCATAAGTACAGCATGTGGCAATGTAACTTCCTTTTCATAAAGCAAAACCACTTTAAAAAAGGAAGTTATGTTGTTGCATCCTGTACTACAATGTAGGTGGTGCAATTTAAGTTCAAAACTTTTGAATTAAACCCATAGAAATTACATGCATGTATTTTGTGATGGTTGATCTGTAATGCTCCTCAGCCCCAACATGGTGTTGAATGAGGCCTTTTCAAACTTTGAGGTGAAGCTGTAGCATATACGCTCCTAGTGAAATCAACAAAAACACATAAGATGTCATTTTGGCATTATGTAGACTTGTTTCCATTTACCAGAGGGTGGCATGGAGGAAAATCAATACATTATTTTACATATTTTATCCACAACTTATCGCTTTTGTGTACAGTTAGGAAAGGTTTCTCTAATGTAGGATAAATACTTTGACAAAAACTACTGCCTGATTTAGCTGATATAAAGTTTGCAACTGATGATTTTACTTACTTCTAATTCATAGTATAAAAATCGTTCACCTTGACTGGGATTTGAACTCTGATCCCTTGATATCTGGCATAGTGCTATACCCAATTAAGGCATGCTCTTAATACTGTGGGCTTTAAATGAAGACGTTATGACAAATTACCATACATACAATTTCACAATTAACCATAGTCATGAGTACTGCATCACAGTCACCGATGTTGAAGCCTATATGTAAAAAGAAATGTTTTCCTGAAATTATATACAAAAGAATTGCAAGAGATGGTAGGACATTAACTTACTAATGGAGTCATGTACTAATGTGCATTAAAATGCACTAAATTCAGAGTGTAAAAATCATCAATTCCAATCGGCAAAATATCAAGGGATCAAGGTTTAAATCCCAAATTAGTCAAATGGATTTTCATACACATGAGCGGATGACTCCATTTAAAGTTACAATCGAGGAATCTCCTGAAGTTCTTTGAACACTACATGCTTGTAAAACATCAGAGTTGACATAATTGATGGTTTTCGGCATAACTTTGCGGAATCGATTCAAATTGGAAATGAAAGGATGATAACTTTGTAATTTCACAGAAATTTATTACGATACGACACGGCTTTCGACATCCAACGTCATCTTCAGGTGATTCACCTGAAGATGACGTTGGACGTCGAAACCCGGGTCGTATTGTAATCAAATTTCTGTGAAATTACAAAGTTATCATCCTTTCATTTCCAATCAGAGTTGACATAACTGCCTTATAGAAGGAATGGATGGCACTGCAATATGTAACTGACTTGCAGTAAGTTCAACTTGGGAAATTTTTTTGGAAGGGTGGATTGAATGAATGATTGGATCTAGGCTATTATTAGGAAAAAGCCAAAAATTTAAAAGATACCTGCGTAGTCATCTAATATTCCAATAAAAATTAGACTAAAAACCTATAAAGAACTCCTACTATGTAAAAACTAGACTTTGGATTTAGAGCTCTAATATTTCAATGCGGAGTCGTGGTGGTCCAGTGGGTAGCACGCTGGGTTATTGACAAGAGCCTAGTTTCGATTTAGGGCAACACATCCGTGTACTCAGCTTTACCCAAGCTGTGAGATTTGGCCTATACTAGATCTGCCTGAGAAGCCATAGGTGGCTCAGAGAAAGGAATTGGCCCCCATTATTATCCTATTGTGTGAATTCCACACACCTTTGGGCTTAGTACGTACCACGTGAGCTTTAACCTCACATAACCAACTTTTGGGCTGATAACTGTGATTTTATATCACAGTGGTGATTAAATTGAGAGTAACCTGCTTAATTTACCATTTAGCATTATTTCTTCTTTTCTAATGTCACAACACTAATCCAAGTCATAGCTCAATTCAGCACTTCAAAAATTTGAAAAACACTTGAATTTCAAAAACATAACCTGCCATAATCGAAGTACATAAAATACTGAATGGTGCACACAATATGAGAAGGTCTGTAATCATTTCAAATGAAAAAGTTGAAACGTTTATTTGAGTACTAATAACACGGGTCATCATAGTACAAATAGTTTGCTGCAATGAACCAGTACGAACTTTGAAAATGAAAACATATGTATAGTTAATAATTTTTATACATCTGTCCATATGATGTATAATATAATTGCTGAAGATGCAAGCAATTCTTGCTAAATGCAGACATGTCTACCCAATGGCCCAATGAGGGAAGGAAGGATGTAACAAATTCAATATAATACAGTTCGGTCCTTTGAGATGAACCACCAAGATAACTTTATCACTACCTCCATTTTCACTCATTTCTCCTTTCACCCCATATGAGGTTACGAGAAAAATTTGACTCTTGATTCACACTTACTCTTCAACCAGCCTAACAAATTTTACAACTGGGGTAACGACAGTAATGTATTTTGTCCAGGTGGCAGGTAGACAACTTGCCGTGACCTTGACAATTGATAGGCAATGTCTTCAGCAGCCTCTATCTTCCTGAGTTCAACCAAGCCTTCTCCTACCTCACCAAATGATTTTGCCAGAAGGGTTGCTGCTTGAGCATCACCTTCTGCAGTTATCACGGCTGCTTTCTTCTGCTGTTCAGCCTAAGAGAAATAAGAAGAGGATATCAGAAATCATGTCTGAACATCGTCATTTATAAAAAAATAGGATTAATAAAAATTATTCCCTTTGACCAAGTTGATTTTTACAGAGTGAATTTTCAATATACGATCAGCGGATGATTCTATTAATGTAACGGTTGTGGTATATCTTACAATCCTTTGGATTATCATGCATGTTTGAAGAATGATTTTAAAATAACTTCATCATTTAAACAATAGGAATATTTTAGGATTTTCCAAAGTTTTTGACTATTTGTTGGTACATCTATGGGGCATGAATATCGAGGTCTTAGCCAACAAACCAAGCTCCACATACTATCTCTCACACCATCCCAAAAATTCAGTTGACATAAACATCTTACTATCCTTGTATAAATATATATTCTATTCACTCATGTTATATAAAATAACATTTTGAGAATCATAATTGCAGTCTTCTATGATTTTTAAATGGCAAATATGTGCAATCCAAGTTGTGAATCGAAAGTCTTCCAATGCTCCCCCCCCTTCTAAAAACTACAAATCCTCCCATTTCAACATCCATGCTTAACATAAATTCTACATTTTCCGTGATAAAATATACCTTTTTATAGCAAATTCTGATCTTCACAAATGCAATGCAATAAACATAACAAGCCTTCAATGCAATTCTCTAAGGACTCCATCATATGAAAGAGAGAGTATACTTTTCCACGGACTTTATTTGGCTTGTTAAAACACGTTTCAGTGATATGCCATCATCGGGTACAAATGTTTAAGATACAATGATGTATATATAGGCGGAGTGTGGTGGGTGGGTTTAAGTTGGAGCTCAAACGGAAATGGGAGCCGGTGACCGACAGGGTGTAAAATTGAGTCATTCTGAGGGAGGGGTGACAAGAAATCAGAAGGTTGATAAAATGTGGGGAAGGGGGTAATGATCAATGAGGGGTGACAATATAATGAGGCGATTGCAGAGGGGAGAAGTGGAACCTGTTGCTGTTTATTGGATTCAAATTTGCAAAGAGTAATGGGGAAAAATTGGGACTGTGATTTAAATTCTTATCAAAGAGGGACCTTGAGCAAAAATTTTTAAAACAAAAACTTATATGTTCTTGAGTTTGTTTTTGGATGTTTCTGCCAGTCTGACCGATATATGATAGATTGCATTGCAGTCGTTCCATTTTAATTGATCTACAACTTACTCCCACCCATCACACCATGTCTATATATACATCACTTGTATCTTATTACAAATCTGCACCTGCTGATGCTGTATCACAGTGAAGGATGCTGTACCAAACCAAATAAATTCTGTGGAAAAGTAGGTTCTCTCTATCATTTGATGCATATAAAAAAACTTTTACGAAATGAAGCCTGCCCCTTTGTTTTCAAGGGATTATCAGAGCAAAGCTGAGTCCAAAAGAAATGGGTCTCACACGATACACGCATAACACACTTCCTATGAATTGAAAAGCCATTTAAAAAGGTTAAATTTTTGTTACGAAAAAGCATTACATATTGTTCATTCAACTAAAATTTATTGGGCACAACAATTTAAACATTTTTGTTAATCCACTATACAAATACTGAACATATATAACTAAATGAAGGTATTGTAATTAAATAGGTACTTTTATCTTCTCTGTGACATTAAGAGAATATCTGTTTGACTGGATAGTTTTAATATTTTTGCTGCAATGTATTGTAGAATATGTATATTCATGGTGTCTCTTTCTTGAATTTGATACCACAGTATTAATATTTTCTGTTCACCTATTATTCCAATATTCATTACACTGTTGTATTTTATGATGTGCCTTATTGCTTCTATGAATGATTATTGGCCAATAAATTATTATTTATATTGGAGCAGTTTATAAATGGGCATAATAGTAAGAACATTAGTTAAAGAATTGCACCAGAGAAATAAGTAATTAAAACTAGGAAGGAATTAATTATCTTGATTCTAAAGAAAGACAAAAAATTGCTAGCGAAAGATGGAAATGTTACCCTATTAACCAGTTATTACTCTGAGGAATAGTGAGCACAGAATATTTACTTCAACCAATGTGAAGACTATTTCAGGAAATCCCCAGAATGAGTGAATGATCTAAGGCTAAGGCAACAGAGGATAGCAGAACCAACATAGTGATGTCCTTGCTTACATATCCTATTGCTAACATCAATTGCAAAATATGATTTTTAGGGTGTGTTATGAGTTACTCAGTAGTGGTACCAATTAAAACAACAAAACCATCACAACCAACTATGCAGCTATGTAATTATGAATTTGCACCTATGTATGATCAACCAAGCGCCATAACAGCATCCCTTGATGGGGCATTGCAATGACATATTCCAGGTAAAGCCAATGGGATGTGAATCAATTTAATGCACTTCTATTTTGTATAATTTTGCTCACATATTCAACATGTGGCCTATATCATGGAGAAAGAGCTTTAGCCCAGAACCTTTGAGTCAAACACTCCATTTGTCATCAATGCTTACCTTCTCTACAAGAAACCTGGCTCTCTCCGCATCCTGTTGAGCAACCTGTTTTAACTCCACAGCTTGTGTAAATTCTTTCCCAAATGTTAAGTGAGTCTGTAAAACAAAATGAATGAATGATTCCTCACCATTAGCACCAATCTTTCCAAAGTGGACTAATTAAAATGACTACAATATTTCTTTGTTTACTATGCCCACAGGCCCATTTAAATATTAACATTGTAATAATAAAAACTCTAAAGTATTAATTAACTACTTATACTCACAATTGAAATATCATCTAAAATTACACCAAACTGGGAGGCACGCTCTGTGAGGTCTTCGCTAACTTTCTGAGACACTATTTCTCGCTGAGTAATTAGCTCTCCGGCATCAAACTGTGCCTACCATATGAAATAGATAGATTGGTGAAATTGTAACATGCAAACTAATATTACGGCCACATTTTCTTCGTTACATCCTACCAGGTAGTATGCCAATGCTTTTGGCCTGGTAGGATGCACACCAATTTCAAGTAAACACTGATAAGCATGAAGTAGTGACTATATCTTACCACGACCGCTTTTAAAACTTCAGTGGTAATCGATGGTAAAACTCTCTCATCATAGTCCACACCTAATATTGTGTATATTCTAGGCAACTGATCAGGTATGGGCCGAAATAAAATACGGAGAGTTATGTTGACATTTTGTAAATCTGAAAGTACGGAGAAATAAGTATCAGTTTGTTGAACTAATATCATCACTCATTTCAACAACAAAAACATGCAAGTATATGGGCAGTTTTAAATTGTTTTTTGTTACACACTGAAGGCGATGGAAAAACGTCCATTCCTTATTCGTTTAGTATCAACTAACTGTATTTCATAGTAATAAAAACACATTATTAAGTAATTTAAAATATTTTACAAATCTTTGGAGGTTGAACTCGTTAGCTCACGTAACACAATTCATTGCTTCTTGCTCAATACATAACCAAATGCATAGAACACATATATTAATGCAAAGTAAATGTCCTTTATTATTCAAGCCTCATATACCGATGTAGGCAACAACTGATGAATACGTAAGTACTCGAGGAAAACTGCTTATAATACAGCGTACCTTAAGTTTTTTCTTATGGAATTAAGTACCTAAAACTAATATTTTTATTAGGTAATCTACCGGTTAAGGTAGGTTTTTGGATGGACACAACTTAAAACTAATACATAGTAGTTGATTTGGATTTACCTTTACTTCCAGTGATGACAGGTACATTACGAGGTCGCGACCGAATGTCAAAAATCACCGGTCTCTGTATCCATGGGATATAAAAGTGGGTGCCCTCACCAACCACTAGATTTTTCACTCCAGCAAAGCGATCAAATATAACTGCCCTATGTCCACCATCAACTGCACAGATAAAAGGTAAGTAACTTCCCAACAAATAAACTGACAAAAAACTTAAAATTTTCTATTACCATTATATAATGCTGAGTTAACAACACCGCCAACGATAGCAACTCCTAAGCCAAGTTGACCAATTCTGCTAAAAAACTGTGCAGCCATGTCTCCCGGTTGAGTACCTTTAGTAAATTCTGCACAATTACAGGGACAAAAATTAACCAATTCGATCGGTTTTCGCAATCCGACTCCAAATTATAGAATTTTCGTCAACAGCATAAAATTATGTTAACTTCAGTTCACTTCCAAAGTTACTCGGCTTACATCATCCCCTCGTGGGTGATATACTTAACCACTTCTCTATATTACTAAAGTATTATATATCAGAGCATGAATTGGAAATGAAAAACAGATATAAAATTAGCACGTTAAGGTGAAATTTAAGCAATATTGTTTGAAACTTACAATATAATTTGCTTATTTCTTCTCGTCTATGATGAACAACATAAAGTTGAAAACAAAAGACGACTATGAAGCACGACGCAGCGTTCGTAGACAGGGTTCTTTGAGATTCGCGTCGTAATGCTGGGTAGATTTTTTTCATATTTTGCGAAAGGGATTTTAGATATTTACTAGCGATTCACATGTGAAAAGCGCCGCTTAACTCATAAAAACTTAACTCTAGGGATTATCCTAAAACCCTAGGTTTCTATGATGATTGCTATTCTAAAACTGTGGAATTCTGGATATTTGATGAATTATATGATTAACAAATATAAGCAACATTGAAAACCGACATTGCAATTTCAACGACAGGAAGTAATGACAGTAAATTCTAATCAATCTAAAATTTCACAGTCAAAACCACATGGCTGCAATTATTAAATAGAACCGGTGTTTAAGGTTAAATGATCAAAGTCAAAATTTAATAAACCACTGCGGAAACAGTAACTATTTAATTTGAATATGTTAAACTTATGCTATAATAGGACATCCGAGACTGAAAATTTTCAGCAAAGACAAAATATGTTGTTTTCGACTTAAAGCCAGTTCGGGGTACGATGCATATGTATCAAATTCGACCCCAAGCCAAGCTACGAAAGTAATGTCATTTCATGCATAGACAATTCTATGATGGGCTGTGATGCATGGCATAACAAATTTGATTTCTCCCTTCGGATCTTCCCGGGGAGAAATACCAAGGTTTCCAAATAAATCGTTTTGGAGTAAATAAGTTACTGGAAAAACCTAGATTAAGCGTTATAGGTAGAGAGTAAAACCACAAGCGTTGGCTAACGAAAGCCAATTCATAATGAAAATTACTCGCCATATTTTCCCATTATTTGTTCTGATGAGGGCCTTATATTTTATACATAAAAGAATATTTTTTTTAGACGTGGCAAAAATTTGGAATGTTAGAGTTTTTCTCTAAGGTTCAAAAATTAATAAGTGTTTAATAGCAAGTGGCCATCTGCCTGCAAAATGCCTTATAGCAACGGCGTTTCGATTTATTTTCTAAAGGGAAGATTTATTTTCGTCAAACCTAATAGCCTTCCGAGGAGAAAGTGGAAATTTTTGTCCGTTATTTTTGTAAGGCAAAATTTCCGGTGAGTGTTTACTCCAGAGTTTCACTCGGTGCGAGGTATAAAGTCATCGCAAATCTTAAACGAACTCAGACTCAGAATACGAAGCTGTAACAATTCAGGTGAGGCACGTTATATTAGATTCTACGTCCAAGTTTGGAAAATAAATATCAACTCTAATGTATTATTTTTCTCTTTATATCTTCACCAATTTTCAAAACAGTGAAATTGAATTAAACTATGACTTCCTGGCTTATATTGGTGTTGTTGGTGGCAACCACTATACAATTAACAGTAGGGCAAGCAGGAAATTCTGATATTACTCCATTGATAAATAATCCAGCTTTAGTACAAAGACAAATCCGGTGCGTTTTGGACCAGGGTCCATGTGATACTACAGGACAGCAAATTAAAGGTAATGATTAGTTTTCACCTTATTAGAAATATTACCAAAATATTTTTATATCCATGTGTAGCTCCAATACTGGCCATAACTGTACATCAAGTTCAGCTGGAATAATTTAAATATTTGTTTGATTTATCATTAAATGAATAAGCATGAATACCTACATAAAAATAATCTGTCAGGCCAATTGAAAGATATGTACTCTGCTCACAAGAAAGAGGTGACCTTTATATAATTAGTTCTATGAGATATAATTTTTCCCCTTCATTTTTTCAGCTGCAATACCAGAAGTATTAGGACGTAAATGTGCCTCCTGCACTCCAACTCAGGCTGCCAATGCCAGGAAAGTGATCAACTTTGTTCAACAACGATATCCATCAGTTTGGTCAGCAATCCAAGCCCGTTATAGTGGATAATTATAAATACATGCAATTATTAAATATTCTCTTCTTCATTTCGCTTGAGTTGCTGAATGTTGGCACTGTCAGTGATTTTAATTAAAGAAAGAGTGCAGTTTGTTGACAGTTAGAGTTAGTTTTGAAGAGTATTTTCAAAAGCAGAGACATATTAGATAGTATTTTATATTTTTATTAACGCTTTGGTTACAGAAAATGTATATTAAAATTGTGGGAGTTCAGTTCCATGCCATTCTAAGAAATAGTAAGAAAAACAGGATTCCTGGCAAAAGATGTCAACGTATTTTTTTTAAATGTTCAAACTTTCAAGTTTAAAAAACTTTTATTAGCTTATATAAACTTTTAAGCACAACTCTTTTATTTATTTTGGTTTGCTATCTATACAATCTGCATGAAGTGTGGAGAACTCAACGAAGAAAGAACGTTCCTGTTTTAGTTGCTAACCAAAGGTTTGGTTATCTCGCTCTTCCCCAATATTGAATATCAGAATCCCCATGATCATTTATTGAAAATTTGACTTACTGCTGTTGTACACAAGAACATTTTCCGTCCTATGGATCTAGAGGGCCAATTCAAGACAGAATAAGTGATTTCACTTCTCTTCTACTTCAAGATGAAAATAATTTAGATTTAAGAAGTGAAGTAAGCACTTTTGTATAATTCCAAGAAACTGTGGGAGATGCCACGACAGTAAGTTTTTGATGGATTCATCCACTAATATGCATTACAATGCAACAATGGCTGACTGTAAAAATCATTTGCCTTCATCGGGATTCAAACCCGGATCCCTTGATGTCCGGCCAAATACTGTAGCCAGCTATGTTATCAAAGCGAGGGATATCTCGACACCTTAGCTTAAGCACTTGGCTGGACATTTAGGGATCCGGGTTCAAATCCTGGTCAAGTCGAATGATTTTGACCCCCTGCAATTGTAATGGACATACGAAAAGTGAAGAATCAGGCGTGATATTGTGGAATCGAGACATAATGAAAACTTTGTTGCAATTTTCCACAGTTAAAACTTCAGTTTTAACTGTGGAAAATTGCAACAAAGTTTTCATTATGTAATGGACATATTTTTCCATACACTACCTATGATTTAAATTAGCATAAACTCTTGCCACAAGCTTCAACATTATCAAGTTTTGTAAGTTTCAATAAATATTGATGCAAAAATATTAAAGAAATATGTAAAAAAGATCCATGAAGAGAATCAAGACTGTTACATTATGATGATTTATACCATCGATGAGCTTATATGTTCCAAGAAAAAGCTAGGCTGTCAGGCTCAAAAAGCCATTGATTATGCCCTATCTCTTGTGGGCTTGTCAAATATTGCTGATTGAAACTTAGAATTGAAAATAGAGACTACATATGATCTGAAATTTCTATGTAAAAGGTCTGAAAAACCCATACAGTTTTTTAATAAAAATCAATTTCTATAACTTCAAAGCTTCCTGTAGTTGGGGCCAAAATCAAATACCTAAATTTACTTCCTTGTTTTCAATCAATTGAAATGTCCCATTATTTCAACTGGGGTAATTGACAGGCATAAAATCAAACTCTGAAGTAACTGTAGCACATGCTTAAACAAGTGCATGTTTTAGGTATTACCAGATAATAGGTTAAGTCTGAAATTTCATGGTTCTGCCATGGGCACATTACTCACAGGAACAAAAGAGTCACCGGTGATGATATGCCACTCATCTTTTCATGGTATCTAAGAAAAATTGGGTCTGATTAGCTCAGAGTAAAATTTTCCAAGTGAAGTAAAATTATAGTTATAATCTTTCAACTGAATGAATATTAACTCCTCTTTCATCACCACAAGAAAAGCTACAGGGAGAATGAAGCAAGTGGATGTTTTACAATAGGGCACACAGATTTATGTTGAAAATGAAGGCCCGGGAGCAAACTAAATTTTTCAGAGGTAAGACCCTGCCTAGTGTATCCTAGTAAGTATCCCTGCTATGTTTTCCAAACCCATTTAAGTTTCAAATGCTCTCATTTGAGGACTTCAACATCAGTGCATGATTTCATGCTATTACTAATAGTGTAGAACCCATAAAAATCGGCCTATAATTGAAAATGCAGAGGACCCAATTGAAATTAATGGACAGCCAAATATAAGGAAAGCAGGATATATGGCAAATCTGCACTTAAAAAATTGAGAATAGGGAAAAACATGTATTTTTGATATTTTAAATGGGAAGGAGGACCAAGAAGAGCACTAGAGTGGATTTTATAATACTATGATCTTATTTCTAAGGCATACATAATCCCTTAGGCAGAGAAGTGCTTCAATGAATGAGGAAAAGCTTGCCACCTTCAAAATTACTGTCCAAACGTACTGTCCTAGTGTCACTTTATTTAAATTTTAGAGTACAAAAACTCAATTTTATGAATTAGCCACAATTAAATAAAGCAGCCTTATACCACTGCTACAGCAGAGACAGTGGATGCACATATTGTGATCTAGATTTATTTACGCACAACCATGGACCTTTCCTTACCATTTTTCAAGACCAATGATTAAATTCGGTATTAAATAAATAGAATTCACAAAATTTTAGTTAAATACAGATGACAACATAAGATAAGCATGTGATTATTTACTTAAATTGGTTTTCCAACCACAATGAAGAACCAGAACAAATTCAGTAGCTTCAGGTGTGATGTGGTAAAGTCGAACATGATGAATAATACATGGTAGCACTTTTCCACTTGATAGAATTTATTTTACAACTGGGTTTTGATGTATTACAACATCATTAGGCCAAGGTTCTTTGAACATTGAAACCCGGTTGTAAAATAAATTCTATCAAGTGGAAAAGTGCTACCATCTATTATTCATGAAGAACCAGACTTCAATAAATCATGTTATTTTAGGAAGCTTACAATTTACTCGGAAGAATTGTTCAGTAATATGTGAGGTCTAATAAAAACCACAAGGACAGATGAAAATTATTTATGAAAATTCTGTACATTTACAATAATAGGACAAAATTTAAACATAGGATTATAGTAAACAAAGGCATAAATTGCATGAGCTGAATTGACATTGTTACGCAGACACATTGATATAAAATAAAAATTATTTTTGGACAAAAAAATAATTTTAAAAACCCACACTTTAAACAAAATGCTTAAGCATTTTGGAGTAAGGAGTTATCAGAAAAAATTGTTTTCAAAAATAGATAACACAAGAGTGAACAGAATATTAAAAAATCACAAAGAAGAGAGAACTTACATAAGAGGAGTATTCATATTTTCATTGCTGCTCAAATGACATTTCTCACAGCCTCAAAAGAAAGTAGGCACAATATTTGAAAAAAAAATATATATAACTTTTGGACGGCACAATAGAACACAGAATAAAACAGATAACACGTAAAAGGACACTCACACTGTGGATGATTTGAGCTTTCGGCCTACTCCGAGGCCTTCTTCAGGTCAGACTCAGACTGAGTCTGACCTGACGAAGGCCTCGGAGTAGGCCGAAAGCTCAAATAATCTACAATGTGAGTGTTCTTTTACGTGTCATCTGTTTTATTCTGTGTTCTATTGTGCCGTCCAAAACTTATATTGCTCTCGTGAGTACCTTCACATCATCAATATATATATATATATATATATAGTCGTACTATATACTTAAGAATAAAGAAAAACTAATAATTATAAAGGCAATTTCATATAAATGTAAGTTAAACCATTCACACGTAAAATACATTTGTTGAGACAAACATTCTAGGATTATACGCAGCCATCCTGTTACATACAATGAGTAGACATAATATTTGTAAAGTCATTTGAGTATAACCAAGTAATTACATTTAAAACATTTTTTATAAAAATGTACTTTAATATAGCTACATATGGCAAGAAGACAAAGCGTGTCAGAAAGGAAAAATAATTTCATTAAAAAATTATTGTAATAACTTTATAAAGATTACAAAAATGTCACACTTACAAACAGTCTGTATCATAAAATTTATAAAATATATTTTGATGGTAAGGCACCATTAAGTAAAATATTCTTCCATCTTCAAACAAACAAAGACCCCTTATCTTACAGCAGCACTGGCAACAATAACCTTTTTAAGAAGTTATCTTACATCTTAATATTCTCAAAAATATTCAAGTCACTCCAAATCAGAGTCCATTTTCCTGTCATCACCACCATAATCTTCCTCATAGTTATCACTCGCGTAGTTTGCTGAATCATCATCAGGTTCATCACCAAAATCTTTTTTTGATTTGGATATTGGGCAGTCAAGGCACCTTTTTCAAGAAATATTAGTTTTGAACATACACACAAAAAAACAGTGGTTTGCATTAAACCTAACGAATGCAAGTACAAATTACTCCAAAATTTAAAAATTGGCAACACTGGAGCAAGAAAGGAGCTCTCAGTCGCAATTATAAACTTGAACGAGATGTGCCACATTACCCTTCAAAAGCATACTTTGCACACTTCTTTGGAATAAAAATAAAATGGGATAGTCCATTTGTAAACCAACTTAACTACGCCAAGGTCAAACCTTACTGTCAATGAAAGGTAAAGGATTGCAAATCTTTAAATAGGGGAATTATTCCTTGCCAAACTTCTCTTCACCTACATAAAGGTTTGCAATCCCTTTACTTGACAATGGTAGTAAATGTTGAAACCCAGGACATTCAAGAAGTAATCTAATTTATAAAAGTATTGACATACTTCTTTATTTTCTGGCTATTATTTCAACTAAATTAACATAATGATGAAGAACTGATTCATCTTGCAGTTACATTTACGGTAAGCTCAAGAAAATTAAACTGTGGTGAAAATTATAATATATTTAGTTTACATATCTGATTGAAGACATCGGCATGAATCGAAGATTGCCATTAGTAAAGTACCAATTCAAGGTCCTGTCTTTCCTGCCATATGTACACTTGGTAGTCAATCATGTGTCTGTGATAAATTTTCTGGTAACGGCTATCTCTTTTTCAGTCAATGTGAACTGGAGTCATAGAGATGGCAATAGTAACCGGAGAGGAAATAGATTACTGTAATGATCAGCTGTTAATGGAATGAGAACAGTAACGTGACAAAGACATTTGACCTCTAGAGAAAATAACAAAATTACTTTGGATTCTAACTGTTGAGAAAGCAAACGAACAGCTCCAGTAAGTCCCTGCCAGACAATTTTATTACTTAAAATAAACCTAATAAGACAGGTTTGAATTGTTTTCGCTGCAAGGTAACACCAATGGCCACTACCACAACTACAAAGCTAGAGGATATACTGCTATTTTACAAGGATGAGTCATTCATTCAAACTAGGCACACTTACTTGCTTTCATTGAGCCCATAGTTGATGCAGGTATGCCCAACACACTGACAACAACCATCATGGAACCAACGGTAAGAGGATGCTCCTGTTGACTGACAGGAAGTCTTGCACTTGTTCCAAGACATACACTGACTCATGTATGCCACAGTACAATTGATGGTTGCAGTATCTTTTGTGTCAGGTGAAGTCACATCTTGCTCGGCCGTGTCTATAAATTTAACAGATAGAATTGCAGTGGGGAGGCAGATTTGGAATATAATAGATGAATAATTGCCATTCCAATCATGACTTTTGCTCATATTCATTTAATTACATGAAAAGGTGACGTCAATGCACATTCTAAGTCATGACTGCTATCGATTCAAGCTTTTTCAAAACGGGTATGTAAAAAGGATGTTTACATGAAGAATAAAGTGAAAATCCATTAACTAATGTACTACCAACAAAAATTATTGTAAGAAAATTGCACAGATGCCTTCAGTGCACCTCACCCATCAACCAATGTTCATTGTTTTCATAAGTTACTCTTGACTATGGGCTCCCATAAAGTACTTCTGCCATAGACAGTGGGCAGTGGATGTGTTAAGTAATAAAATATAGTAATAAGTTAACGTAATAAAATATTACAATAAAATAATGGAAATAAACAATATCAATTTGCATTTCGAAACTGATGTACTGATTCTTTAAACCATTACATTTTAAAGGTAAAATATGATATAGCACAACTTGTCATTAAAAAATTAGCTAAAAGAAGAACTTCCATCATCACTGTTTCGTTTGTTTCACCACACACCTAGTTATGCTTCCCAAAACCAAGGAGGTCATCATGAATGAGGATGATATTTTATCTCTTCTTTATGCACATCATACCTTTTATGTCTCTGAGCTGTTGGGAGCCACACAACCATCAGTATTTTCTATTGTTAGAAATCGTGAACAAGAGCTATAGTTTGAGACCATGCTGCCTGAGGCAGTCCTAGACCACCCTCCTAACCACACAAAGATTTCCACTACTTCCTTATTTAGGGAAATTCACTCACACCAACTGCCTTAAACTGTGATAATGTAGCAAATATAGGTGCACTGTACTTTTTGAAGTCCAAGCAGAATATGAAAAGTTTTACATAAAACTTGCACACACAAATTCAACTATAATGAAGTGATAAAATACAGATTCAGGAACTTCTGGGTGAATCCATGAGAATTCCAAATTGAGCATTTGATCCTAAAAATTTGCTACCTTCCAATCACATTCTACTCACAAATGTTTCTGAGAATGAATGCCTTATTCTTTTGAACAGAATAATTTTATTAAGATTAATCACAAAAATGTTTTTGTTTTTCAACCAAAACAATATATGTGGTCTGCCCAATAAATATGCGAACTGGTGCAATCTGGTGACATGACCATGGCCCACTAGCGGCGCTAACTGCATGAGACCCAATGAACCACCTGTGCTTGGCAGATCATCGAGCTGCATGTATGGTACCAGTTATGTTAGTTTCTCTTTTCCTTGTTTTTACTGTTAGTTGAAAATGGAAATTGATGAAATTACGGCGCAGTGAATCAACCTCAAGTTTTTTGGGGAAGTGCAGTAAAAGTTATCAAGAAAGTACTGAAATTTTGACAGCTGTTTACACAGATAATACTCTGAAGAAAACATCTATTTTTAACTGAATTAAGCATTTTAAAGATGGCCAACAAAATGCCACAGATGATGCCAGGCCAGGATGATCTTCAACCACCTGTGTTGACCACAACATTGATTGTGTGCAGTCCCTTGTTCTTCCCGATTGTCGAAAAACTGTTCGAATGATAGCTAATGAACTGAATACAGGAAAATCAACAGTACACATTATTATAAACGAACATTTGAGTAAATAAAAATGGTTTGCAAAAATCGTGCCCAAGCTGCTGATGCCAGATCAAAAGTAGAATGTTTCACTGGCTGGAAAAATTCACTGGAAAACGATGCTGGATTTCTCAATGGGGTAATCATCGTTGACGAATTGTGGTTTTACGAATATGATGTTGAACTAAAATCGCAAAGCAAGGAATGGAAAGCAAAAGAGATGAACCACGAACCAAAAAATCAAGAAAAAGCAGACCGAAAATCAAAGTTACGCTCCTGGTTTTCTGTGATATCGAAGGTGTTGTTCATCATGAATTTCTTCCTTCCTGACAAACAGTAAATGCTGAGGTCTACCTTACAGTTCTCAAGCATTTGAGAGATCATGTGTATCGTGAGGAACCAAATTTGACTCAATGCAATGGATGGATCCTTCACCATGCCATGCACCTGCACATTCCAGCATCGATTGCTTGCCAGTTTCTGGCAAAAAATTCAATCATTATTCTTTATCATATAATTCGTTGTCTCGGGCGTGACTTCATGGAATCGACTTAACATAATGAAAAGAGAAACTTTATAATTCCACATAGATTTATTAGATGGACTAATTTTAGACGGACTATTAGACGGATTAATAAATCTATGTGGAATTATAAAGTTTCTCTTTTCATTATTCTTTATCATCCTCCTCATTTGCCAGATCTCACCCCCTGTGAATTTTTCCTATTCTCAAAACACAAAAGCGTGATGAGGGGACATCACTAGGAAGATATGGACATAATAAAGCAAGGAACGACGAGAAAACTAAAAAGCCTAACTGCCGAGGACTTCCGAGGGTGCTTTAAATAATGGAAAAGAAGATGGAATAAGTGCATAGCAACAAATGGGAGAGTACTTTGAAGGGGACAAAATCGATGTTGACTAAATTTTGCAAAATAAAGTTTATATGGCCTCAGTTCACGTATTTATTGCACATACGTATGTACCAATAAGGATATAACTACCTGCCCTCATCTCCATTTCTCCACGTTTTATTGCAAAATGTTCTATTTATACACCAAAGTTGTGAAAAACACACAGCGCATAAATCATCCATTAAACCATAAAAAAACCATAAACACAGTAATCAACCCGAAGGTCGGTTTAGTAGGTGATGGTAGAGCTCACCCATGTACCAAGCCCGACGGCGTGTGAATATTCACACATCAGGGTAGGGGGGCCAGTTCCTTTCCCTGTGCCGGTTATGGTTTCCCAGGAAGATCTGGTACCCGGAAAATCAACTAGCTTGGGTGGAGCTGCAGGTGCCCAAAGTGCCTTGCCCGGGAATCGAACCCGGGACCCTCCGGTCAGTAGTCCAACGCTCTACCCACTAGACCACCACGACCCGCATCCATTAAACATTTTCTTAAAATATAAGGAGAAAATGAGCTTACAAAATTATTTCATGCATTTAATTATAATAGGTCAGTGATTGTTGATGTTTCCTCTCACCACCTATGTTTGAGTTGGGATAATTATTGCAGTGACCTTCCAATCCCAAGTTTCAGACACTGGAGACTTTCCTTCCCAAAAATATTCTCCATTAAAAACTGATGCTTAATTTTCCAAGTGTGGCATTCAATATCAGAGAAACATCACACTAAGAAATTTAGAAGTCGACAAAAATCCACCATTGACTTACGAGTTCTCATTTTTATCTCCTTTTCTGTTATCTTCGGACGGAAGTAGGGAGACAAGTCAAAGTTAATTGGGTATGTGAATGAAATCCATCTCTGCTGAGGATCAGGCTCTGCCATGAGAGCTTGAAACAGTTCAGGTGTTGCATCAGGATAATCCTCGACGTGACTCTTATGGCCCAATGAATTGCTTCCTGATGTTCCTCCACTTGTGTTATTTGGTCTAGGGCACATATCTAGGTGAAAAATTAAGTGGGAAAAAGCAAATGTAGATATTTAGCATTAAAATAAAAAGGCGTTGATGCCCTCTTTGATATTTTGACTGTTGGCTAAAATATTCCCATGCCAAGATATTTAACCAGAAGCAAATAGTGACATTATTTCTTAAGAATACACCTAGTCATTCAAATATCAAGCTTTCTAATGTAAAGTTATTTTTTCTCTCTCCTAATAACATGGCATAGTTACAACTGCTGAACCAGGGAATTATATAGTCATTCAACCTTCAATAAGAGAACCAATTCTCCAATCCCTTGTAGAGACAATAGACAAAGCTGAAAACATCTCATAAATTATTAAGTTAGTAAACATTAGTGTCTTGGACAAAGGCATCATGGAATGCACTAGAAAGTACACAAAATGGTGGTTCAAAAATAAATGTGGAGATGAATCATTAACGCCACCAGTAGAATTGAAAGGCAATGAAGACGAGGACTCTTACAGAAGTTCTCAGTTAACCATATGATGTGGATGAAGAATGGCAGCACATTGACTGCTTGGATCAATTAAATGGTGACTGGCAAGCCTACCATTATGACCAAGACAAGAATAAGTAAAGCTTCTTGTTTTTTTAATTGCATGGCTTATTTGTAAGAGTAAAAAATTAATAATTAACTATGCTTGAGACTAGATCCCATTTTTGGTGCTACATTTGAATCCATGGCTCCAATCAATCCCTTTTAATTTATGCTTTGTACAAGGGGAAAGAAATAAGCAATTCAAAATTGAGAAAGGTGTATGAAAATTAATGACATCGTTTAAAGGAGAAATGCTAAGAGGAATAACCAATACAACAGAGGCCAGAGTGAATGGTCAGTAATAGTGTCTCTTCATGAATTCAGTATGTGGTTTTGAATTAAATCTATTCGGTGATTTAGTTAGAATTGATTATTTTCCACATTTATTCAGATTTTCTGTCAGCTTCAATGGCTGAGGAATTGCTCTTTTTAAGCAAGTTAATTAAATGTAATAATGGTTCAAATTAACTTTTAAATCATAGTCACATTCACTGGAAATGCCCAATTCTTTTGAAATATGTTGTATGTCAATATTGGCCTGTGATTTCCAGCTCGCCAGCTTCAAAATTTGAATTTTTTGGAAAAGTTATGGTATGGAAAAAATATGGTGAAAACATTTGCCATTGAAGTTACCAAAACCACTATTAAAATTATCACAAAAACACAATGGATCATTGTTGAAGTGAGAGATGATATGTACGATTCAGAGAAATAAAGTCTAAATACAATCTCGTGAACTTGATTTAGGGGAATTGAAAATACTGCTACAACTTGTCAAGGGGCAAAAATGAGACAGTCCATGACTTGACTAAGATTGAAATTAAAGATTAAATTTTCACTTAAATAAATGAGATATACGTGGACTTGTCCACATGAAAACTAAAATACAAGTTTCCAACAGATAAAAAAATTGCTGAATTCCTTTTGGATAGCATATCCACGCTCAGATTACCCATTACAGTAATGTTTGTAAAAGATTAATTATTACATTCCAACTACACACAGACACTGATTCAGGGGAGATCTATAAATAGGAAAAAGCAGAGTTTTTTTTAGTTAAATTGGCAGTTGCACATTCGAAACATTGCCTCTCTGTCAGCCCTACAGGAAACAGCGTTGCCTTCCTTACATAGATAAACTTATAAAACTTATTTTCATAATAATGCACTACTATTTTTTGTTAAGGATCCAGAACTTGTTTACCACATTATGACCTCAGTTTGAAGCTATTTCATTTTAAACCACCAGTATCCAACAAGCGTAATATGCCAGGAATGTAATTCTCCAAAAACTATTTAAGTTCTAACAACTTCTTCATTAAATACAATATTTATGAGCAAGATTTACAGTTAATGTGGTTTCTTATTAGGAATTGGAGACACCAACTTTTGGCCATGGATGGTTTTTCACTCTTTGAGTGGAAACACTTCTTACCCAAAATAGGATATGAAAATTCATTTTTAGGAAGAAAATAGTACTCATCATTACCATGATTTAATTGCCCATTTAAATTATATCCAGTTTCTTCGAATCATTAAACCATATATTAAAATTCTATGTGATATATGTTGTTTTATATGTGATATATGAAGATAAAAGGTACATTACTCACCGACACAGGAGCAGCATTCAGAAAACAAGTAAGACAAGCAGTTGAAGCACTCTTTGCAGCAAGAACAATTTTTTAAATCGCATTTGCATGACTGGGTTAGCATGCATTTACTGACTACACTGGCACAAACAGCTTCATTACAGCCGCCCACTCCTGATGGTGCTATGGATAGTATAATCACAAAGCTTGCCAGAAACCAGGCGAGCAAAATGTGGGACAAGTACATTTTGCCAGATTTCACTGCGTGTTGCCCTTAAGGATAAAACAATAAATAAATATAATATTACGCATATTTAAGTGAAAAGATTAAACTATACCTGCAGACTACGAATATAAAGTGATATTACAATATCAAATTACAAAAGGGAACTCATCAGGTGGGGTAAAAATTGTTTCAACACCAACTCCACTCCTGCGTAATGGTAATTTTAAATTAAAATTATGGCTGACCAAAGAATACTAATGTGACCCATCTACGTCTAAAGGAATTTCCCAACGGAAATGTTTCAAGTAAGAATAGAAATTAATCTTTCTGAAGACAATTGGAAAATATTCCATGCGTACGTTCACATAAACTACAAAAATTATTTATAGGTTTACCAGAACCCCACAGTAACTCAATACTCCAAAAACCGCTTCAAACCATGAAAATTTTCAGTTGTGAGGAAAAACAACACTAACGAAACAAATAAACAAATGACGCTGCGCCTCTGGTGTTCTGTACATGAATTATTTAGACAAGGAAGGCAGGAAAAAAATATTAGCTTAATCGATTAGGCCAGGCAGTTATTATAAGACTGTTCTCTGTGAAAAGTTAGCCGATAACTTTGGCTGAATCCTAATATTTTCCGTAATTTCGTGAATTAGAGGAGCAATGAAAAGCAATCCCCTGGGATAAGTTCTCAGCATTTTTTTCCTTTCAAAACTTCACTGGATATTATTATCACTCCTTTTATAGTTTTAATCCTGCCAGTTTACGATAGAAGACTCGCCACATAACTTCAGAATTCCAGGGTTTTTTGTTTGTACTCTCATTTAAGTACAAATGGCTTTCTTTTTATGAGTTTATGGAACTATTTTATTTTGTTCATTGGCGAACCTCTCTTAAAATCTAGTTACATTGTAGGCATGTTACAGATGTCATTTTCGTTGACTAGAATAACCTATTATTATAAGGTAATCTACCTGTTAAGGTAGGTTTTGGATGGACACAACTATCACCCAAATAACTTGTGACTCCAAACAAAACACAATCGAGCAACAATCAATATCAGGTCCCTCTTCATCCCGTCCAACATCCCTATCCTGCCTTTTCCTCTCATCCATTTTTCCTGCCTCCATAGGATTTCTCTCAACAAACCTCTCTCCTCGCCCACCATACCTAGTACTTCCTCATTTGTTTTTCTTTCGATCCATTTCACCTTCTCCATTCTTCTCCACACCTACATTTCAAAAGCCTCCAATCTACGTCAATCCTCTTGCTTCAGTGACCACGTTTCCGCGCCATGCATAGCTACGCTCCATATCAAAGTTTTTATGAGTCTTTTCTTAACCTCCCTACACAGTGTCCCCGTCATCAACTCCCTCCTCCTCGTGAAAGCCTCCTTGCCTAGCGCCATAGTGTCCATGTACATATTTGCGGGTCGTGGTAGTCCAGGGTGTAGAGCATTGGACTACTGACCAGAGGGTCCCGGGTTCTATTCCCGGGCAAGGCACTCTGGGCACCTGCAGCTCCACCCAAGCTATGAGATTTTTCGGGACCACCATCCTGGGCCCCCTACCCACTGGGTAGGGGGCCCAGGATGATGCTGGATAGGGGGCCCAGGCCCACCCATACTGGGACCCCCGAATTTCACATGCTGTCAGGCTTAGTACTGGGTATATATATAGGTACTTCGTATAACTCGACCATCACCTACCAAACCGACCTTCGGGTTGATAACTATGTTTATAGATAAAGTATATTTATATTACAAAACATAATTTGTGTTTAAGGGTTAATCCCATTAAATAAATTTATTTATTTAGCATGTCCAAAAACAGCACTTTTTCGGGTTAAATCGGACTGTTATCAATGATAACAATGGTCAAATTTATTAACACCCAATCCATAGGTGGAGGAAAACCCAGCCAGGCGGGAATCGAACCCACGACCCTTGGAGTGGCAGACAAGGCCGTTACCCTGTCTTCACCAGGGTCGGCAAATAAATACAAAATAGCATGAGGTGCTGTAATTTCAATATAAAATTAAATTATATTGAAGTACCCATTAGACAAATCTGTATTATTGTATTTACCATTTGTCTGGATTTGGCTCCTGTCATATATAAATATTTTGGGTCAATTGTACAATAAAAGAGTATAGTTATTTTAGAATCTATTTTTTTAATCTAGAGAAGTGCTTTACAAATTAAATAACATAATACAAAACAAAGTTTGATAATGGACATAACTGTACACAATAAATCATCTATGGTCACTCATGTTATTTCTCTCCTTCAGATAAAAGCAATGCCCAAGTTTGTACAATCAAAATACTTAAAAGAAACTAAATCATTTGTGGTGTTGAAGCCCTACCCGCACTCTTCATTTCTCATCACTTGGATCATCAGTATCTTTTGGCGCAGCACCCTCTGGCCTCGTCCCAGCCACAGCAGCCCTCACTGAGGCCTCAAAATCAGCTGGCTCAATTAGGTGCTTCTGTCCATGGGGAGGGGGGCCAAGGATAATTTCAATTTCATTATAGTTGAGAGTCTCCTTCTTCAGGAGTTCTGAGGATAGCTAAGAGTCAAATACAAAGGGAAAATGAAATACCTATAATAAAATAGTCTTACATTTTACCTTATAATGGGAGAAATGGAAAAAATTTAAATTCATCATTTTTTACCATTCCTTGTATTTTAATTCCTGTTAGGCATTATATGGAAGAAAATACATGATACCAACTTTGCAATGAATTCACATTATGTCAAGTTAAAAAACCTTGGTTATTCCAAATATATTGTTATAAAAATGATGCAGGTTTCAGGGCATTAAGTCATCATTATATAAACATTACAGAAGGCCCTGCTTAAATACTAATGGGGTTAGAAGTATTGGGCATTGGGAGAATGGGAGACTAATGTCATAGCATCTAAGACTAATGTCATATGTGTTTGGAATCTGCTTGGTGACTTTATTTGACAAAGTGATCAGGTTCTTTGAGGCTGATGGATAAATTCTGGGTACTTAACTTGCTAGCATCGATCACTCAAATTCACAGGTTAAAAAAGAAGACAACAGGTCCCTTAACATCTAGGATATCAATCATTTGAATGGTAAAAATTCTTTTTCCTACGAGCTTGGCCAAGAAAAGTCATGATGCTGATGCCAAAAAAATGACAGAAGAGTAGAAGAAGTGGAGTGGACTTACATAATATATCAAACCTAAAAAACATCTTTTAACACAGGATTTCCTGGAAAAATGAACAGGCCAGCCAGAATAGCTTAAATACAAGTGCTTGGCTGCACACAAGGGGAATATGAGAAGGAATTTTATGGAATCAAAGAATTTCATTCCTGTTTAAAAAAAAACAGCTTCCCTATTTGCCAAGCATTTTTAAGTCAGCAACCACTAAAATGACTCAATTCCTTCGGTTTTATATGGTGGAGCTAAGTGATACTCTTGAGCACATAATAATTTAAAGAAAAGCTCCCATAGCCATCGCTTCTCGAACTTTCTCTTTTTCACTAGCCATTCAATAGTTCCACTGCCTCATGGGATACCACACCAGAACACCTGCCTCTTTCCTCCACAACATTACCACATCACATCCACCACTTTCTCCCCTTCCTGTCTCCATCCTCCATACTCTCAATGACTTGTCAACCCATAAGTATACGTATAAGATCACCGTCTTCTCTTGTGTTTACCCAATGATGATATTCTATGTCAAAGCCAGGTTCATTATAATAACAATAAGCGTGAAATGACATTCTTTTCATTGTCATAAATTTAAGTTCACTTTAGCACATAATATGTGAAGAAAATGATGGTATTCTTTACAAGTGAAGACACAATTTCACTGGACATGACTAAAGATAATTCCAATTTGAAAGTTGAGTATTCCAGTTTCCATTTCTTCTAAATTTCATTCCCGAAGACAATATGTGTGTATTCCAATTACTCCTGAATTCTTTATACTCATACAATTTGTGAGCTCGAGCAACATATAAATACTATTTTTATGCACTCTGGTATACCTTGTTGCCTCCATGATCTGCACTAATGTTAATCAGGACTAGAAAAAATACACTTCATATGATTATATATTTGATATTTCAGGTGCTGTTGTAATCACAGCACTTAAAACAAGGGCTATAATAAAAATTACCCTACTGTCAAAGTAATGCACACAATTACTCCCTGTAACAATTTTCTTATGGTATTACTTTTCAATTGTCTCAAGATAATTTGAAAGGAAACTGTTGCCATGATAAGGCATTAAAACAACTGAAAACATTCAATTTTCATCTGCTGTATGACGAAATATTGGCCCAGAAAAGTCGCCATATTGTGTGACTCAACTATGAGTGGAACGAAGACGTCCAATTCAAATTCCTTGCTTTACACATCCAATAGATGTGTGATATTCTCCAATAACCACAGCTCCCTGAGATCTATATTCTTTTCCCATCTTTCTTAATCAGAGTGCACATTCCATGGCCATATAAGAACACAATTTAGATCAAGCACTTTACAGGTTATTTCATTCAAATTCTATACTCGCTTATCAGGTATTCTTCTTTTGTGTGGTGTTTAAAAGAAAGATTATGATGGTAGTACTTTTTCCCATCAGGGGAGGGTATAAGTAGTGGAAAAGTATCATGTAATTAGTTCACAACGGTCATTAAGCTTCAGTAAAATTGGAAGGAATCGCATGAATGGGAAAATTTGGAAGTATGGATATGATGAAAGAGGATAAAGAATTTTTTCATTATGCCTTTGAGGTTTGTTCAAAAGGTTCCTAAACTTTTTGAATAACATGTCTCGGGTTAATTATTTTTTAATCTGCTTGGAGGCATTGTGTTCGCAGAAACTTACCAAATCACTACCTTCAACCACTTTCTTGATTGATTGAATTTAGTTGATTAGTTACAGCCATTTATATGAAAAGGTGTTCATGGAGTACATCAAAAAATCATATCCACAAAAATGAGCTCTTTGAAGGAGCAGCGCTTTACTGTAAAATTCTTCATGAAACTATGCAAATCCTTCACGGAAACTTTTGAGTTGATTACACAGGCCAACAGTGGTTTTGGTGCCGGAGCTTTTAATGCTGATTTAAAGAACAATTGGGGTGCTGAATCCAATTATGACACTAGTTTTTTCCTATCAGCTATAGTTTTCAAGATATAGATATGTTGTTACTTACGTAAAATAATCTTCTACATGATGATATGGGAATATTATATTAATAATTATAATTATCTCATTGGCCTACAATATAGAAATATACATAAAACTTATTGACAGTTTATTGAAAATAAAAGAAACACCGCAGAGTGGTTATAAATTAGTATACATATAATATAGTATAGATTTATTTAACTTTGAAAATTATTTTCCGAAATATATCAAATATTAAAACAACTAATCGTAAGATGTGCCATATCTAAAAAAGTAGAGCTGTTAAATAAAAACAGATTTCATATTTGGATTCAGCTCTACAAATATAGTTAAAATCATCACAAATATTCCCGGCACAAAAAAAAACATTTTTTTTGTAGGTCTGTGTTATCAAGGCTTATAGTGAGGAAGTTTTTAAAGGTACCATGTGTTATGGTGGTTTACTCACTTCAAAAAGGAGTGGCAATCAGTAGAAGACAAAGAACGTTCCGGAAGACCATCACCATCCGACTGATGATAACCTCATCAAGAAAGTGAATGATCTCATTCGTGCAAATTGACATTTGACTGTCAGAAGAGTGTGGTATCTCGATTAACAAGACTAAGGAGCTAGATGGTACAAAAAGAGTGACAAGAGTATCTACACAGCAGTTACGTATTCTCAACAACGTTGAAAGTATGCTACTCATATGCATAAACGAAAAGCATTTGTAACATGAAACAATTAACAAGAATAAAATTTGTGATAAGGAAAGTTATTTTCGCTGACCTTGTTAAAGAGATGTTAGGATCATCAATGGACGAACATGTATTTAAGGGGACCCATGTGTGGCTTGAGAAGTTAATGAGAAGAACCGTCATCCATAGCATTTTGAGGCATGGTGAAGCAGCAAGCTCTGGGTCAAAGGTAGCAGAGAACTTTATTGTTGACTTCAAAAAGCTCTTAGATTCAGAGGGTTACCTGCCACAACATGTTTTTAATTTTAATAAGATGGTTCTCTTTGGGAAGAAAATGCCAAAATTGAACCTATATTTGTGCACATAACAGTGGAAGAGAATGCATTGTCTGCTTATACACTGTCTGCTGACTACAAATGGCTACAGTGAAAAAATGCTGGACAAAATGCTCGGGAAGAAACACTCCATAAGAGCCCAACGGCTACTTTACAATTCAGGGAATACTAATAAGGAAAAACTTAAGTGGGTAAAATTGCCTTATTATGGTGTCCCGTCCAAAAAAATTAGCAAATTGTTCCCAAAAGACAAATTCAGAATTGCTTTCTACAACAAACAAAATTTAAAAATGTTCATGAATAAAACTAAAGATAAAGTGGAGCCACTGGAAAATGGTGGGATATATGAAATGGTTTGCCGGGATTGCAGTGCGAGGTACATCGGGCAGAGTGGTCGAGCTGTGCGGATAAGAGCGGATGAACACAAGAGGCGCTATAAGAAGTGTAACCTCGCCCAATCCCACTTTGCCAAACATCTGTGGGAGGAAAATCACATCAGTGATTTCATCCCCAAAATTCTACATCATGAAGAAAAAGGGAGGAGGATGGACAAGAAGGAAGAGTTGGAGATCCGGAGAACAATCAAAAAACATCCTTTACTCAATGACATTCAGTTTGAGAACGTTTCCCCTCTCCTGGAAGCCTCCCTAGCAATAACAGAAAAACAGAACCTCTAATCCCTTCTCCCTAACTCCCATTGACGCCTAACCCATACCTTTACCCCCATTAGCCATTGACTCAACCCATACCGACCAATGAAAAATTTTCCCCCTTTCTTAACCCACCTTCCATTCCCCCCCTCCTCGCTCACTAATGCTTTTCCTGGTTTTTCCCACCCTCTCCCACATTCCTTCGTACCTACTCCCCTCCCCGCCCCCTCTTCCCACAACTCCCCCAGCCTTTCTTGAAGAGGGTATATATACAATGATTGCGTCTTTAAACTTTGTACCTGAGGATGATGCCATAGCGTCAAAACTAGTCGTACCTGAAATAAAGTGGTGGATTGAGACAAAGTTTTTCTTTTTCATTTATTAAAATGAACTTCCACAAAGTTGAGGCTGAAACTATGGAGTTAAGTTCGTGAACTTTTTGAAAGGACTCATAAAACAGGATTTCATGTGAAAATGCATATTAATATTTCTATCAGCTTTCAACCTTATGTAGATGATAGTTTACCATTTCCAGCTTATCCATGTGTTCCTTCAACAGATCCTCTGTCCGTTTGTATGCCTTGGCCACCAATTTACTCGCTTCTTGATCCAGTAAATGACTTAATTTTTTGCTGTAAGGCTTCCTTAAAAAAGAACCCGAACCGCCACCTAAAGAGGATAGTAATTAATACATGCACATTTATATCAGTTTTGTAGAGATAGAACTGCACTCAATCTGGGGTCAAAGCAAAAAAATGCAACAGAAATTTCAATATCAACATTGGTAAATTCCAAGTTCATAAATAAAAATTGAAAAAATGTTTATTGTAATGTTTGTTTTGAGGGTATTTAGTGTTAGTTTACAAATTTGGTAATACTTTTTCCATTGAACCATCAAAAACCTACCTTAACCAGTAAACTACCATTAGTAATAGATTTTCAAAGCTCTAAGAACAGCTAAGGACATTTTGCACCATTAGGAATGGATGGGAAGGAAGGAAAGGAGGAGAGAAACTCAGCATCAGCATTAGCCTAGTCTTAACAAAAGACACCAAAGGGTCTGCAGTTTAACGTCCCATCTGACAGATGGCGTACCCACTCAAAGTGCCCTTCACAAAGCACCTCAAGTATGGATTGGGATACCACTGAAAAATATCTGCCATCTCCAGAATTCGAACCCAGGCCCTCTCTTTGGGAAGCCAGTATGTTAGCCACTGCACCATCGCGATCCCACGGAAGAATCCTTCCTCAGGGAGAGAGAGCTCATAGGATCCACGTTGATCACAACTGGATCTGAAGATTCAGGTGCAGGTATTTACCTCTTCTTAACTGTATCACCCAGTCATTAGATGACAGAGGTCAAGCTCAGTGTGACATTGAAGCTCAGTTTTCAGAGGGAGGGTGGAGGGAGAATCGTTAGCCTCTTGACAGATGGGATGCAAGTGAAATGGAGGCCATAATTGCCCACAAAAGGGAAATAAATAATAAAAACTGTTAACAAGTCTAATATCCTCTCTACCCTCAAGAAATTCCTTCGAGACATGAGCTGAAAAGCTTTCAAGTGTACTCAGGGGCTGCCTCCGAGTGTTTTTATTACGACTCCTCTCATGCACTCTCCTGAACATCCAGAGTGGAGTGTGGAACAGGAGCAATACATTGACCTTAGCCCAAAGCTTGATATGTCTCTTACGTCTGACAATGAATGATAACATGAATGTCCCCTCACCAGAAGGTAAGAGGTGGAACAATTTGCTAGAAATAAGGAATGGTCTATTGGGATTCTACCTTACAGATATTTTACTGTATCTTGAAGCATACAGTTATGGGATGGCACAGTTATTTCAAGAGCCTTATTTGGTAAAATACTTCAAATTAGCAGGGATATGATACCCTGGTCACATAATGAGAATGGATGATGCTGACATCCCCCTGAGGATGTTGACATAGTAATCAGAAAGAAGAAGAGGTAGAGGAAGTTTTAGAATTGGTGGAGTGCTTCTCAGGATAGTGAGATATTGCAAATGATTCTAAATGAGGCTGAGTTTAGTGATAGATTGTACAGCCAAAGGTGAGGAAAAAGACAATAAATCAGCTGAAGAGAACATTACAATTGCAAAATAATACAGTGAAATCTCAAATTTATATTTTTTAGGGGTCAGTGAAACAATTAGGCAATGAAAAAAAGACTCATCTGAGTGGAACATGTTAGGAAAGTGAAGTAGGGGAAGGAAAAGGATATAGATGTAGAATGGAATGAGGGAAGATAGAATGCATGCAGAATTGAAGAACAGTTTATTGTATTGTGGGGTGTAAAGATTTTTCTTCTTTAGCTGGGCTAAGGAATTTAGGAGTGTACAGTCTGTATCCATCTACACACCTACCCTAAAATGGTAGACAACCAAATAAAAACAGAAAAGATATGTTAAACGGTAGATTGGGGAGATATTTTAAAGGTGTACTTTCATCATTTAAAAATGAAATATCTAACAAGATTATAAAATAAATATGATAAATATTAGCAATTGGGTGGCTGTAAATCAAAAGGACCTAGCATTAAAAATTTTGAAATATGACTTCTCATTTATGAAGGTTACCTATACACAATAAGGTTTCCTGGATATATTTATCAATAACTTTTTGCAGAATTTCCACCTCCAATTACATTTTCAATGTTTTTATTCTCTTTGGAGCTTTTTAAAGAATATTAATGAATACCAACATGAGTAACAACTTAAAATTTGCCACAGTTCCGTGGTCATTTTAAAATTTGAGTAACACACACCCTAAATAAAAAATTAATACTGAAGAACTAATCTTGATGAATTAATATACATAGCATAAACAGTAACTTAGTTAAAAACAAAACTTGAGAAAAAATTAAAATAAAAATCATCTCCGTGAGATTTTATTTATATTTCAGTTTTCAGGAAGATAAATAAAATTATGTGAGGTAATTTTTGCACTAATTTCACATAGATCTGTTAGGGTCATTAAATAAAATTATATAAATCCAAGGATTACGTATATCTAGGATCCATATATTTGAATTTTCATGGTGTTTTAATGATATCCTATAACTGTACCTAATGGTACCTATAACTGCCACACTTTTCACTTGTGAATAAAATAACACCAGAGAATAAAATGCAGACTTGTGCATTAATATTGAATACCCTTGGTGTTGAGTAAAAAAACACAGTAATCAACCCGAAGGTCGGTTTTTAGTAGGTGATGGTAGAGCTCACCCATGTACTAAGCCCGACGGCATGTGAATATTCACACATCAGGGTAGGGGGGTCAGTTCCTTTCCCTGTGCCGGTTATGGTTTCCCAGGAAAATCTGGTACCCGAAAAATCAACTAGCTTGGGTGGAGCTGCAGGCACCCAGAGTGCCTTGCCCGGGAATCAAACCCGGGACCCTCCGGTCAGTAGTCCAACACTCTACCCCCTGGACTACCGCGACCCATGGTGTTGAGTAAATAAGCATATTACTAACCTTCCCCCATAGACCCACTGCCTTCTTCAGGAAATGAAAGGAGGCCAATCACCTCACTCATGCCGAACTGACGTACTTGGGCATATGCCATTCGTGTCACTCGTTCGAGGTCATTACGAGCTCCAGTGGTCACACGGTTGAAGGTGAGAGACTCCGCAACACGCCCACCAAGGGCCATGCACATTTTCTCAAAAAGCTTTCAATAAAAAGGACAACAAGTCATTAATTCAAACTGCAGAGTTTACTTCCAATGATAACAGTATTATGGGGTTAATTTTTAGATAAAGGTCTACATTGTAATTTTGATAATGACGCAGTTAACAAACTAAACATTAAAAGAACATTTTTTCTCCTAAATTGAATAGTGAAAGCCAGATAGTGATATGATTTCACCATTTGGAGACAGAAGTTTAATTCAGCTTTAACATAAATCACTCTTGAACATAAAAAATGAGTAAAAGCTTCCTCTACATACTTAATTTGTACCGAAATTTCCATAATTTAGGCAAACCCAACCTTACTTGAAAATACGGAACACAAAATATGTCCAACATGCTCAGTGATTACACTGAAATTGAACGGCTTAGTTATTTTCCGAAACCAAAATTGATGTACACCCACCTGTTGGTCAGAATAAAGTCTCTGATCACTTTGGGCATACTGAGCAAATCCCAGGGACATATTTGTTCGTGGAACAATGGTAACCTGCAAATTAATGAAATAGAGATTAAGAAAACAAGCAATGGGAATCCATTAAAATAACAGTGGACCAATCTGCAGCTTCAAAGAAATATATTAGCTAAATACTTTTGCAGCTACCTTGTGATGCTGGGTTCAGAAGCCAACAGAGCACAACAAGTGTATATGTCTTTCAGGTTGATGTTAAATGGATGACCCAAAGTCTAAATAAGTGATTATCAAACATTTGAGTCAATTGGTTCACCAAAGCAATTCTTAAGGACATTTAGGTCTCTGAAATTTTTACAAAGAATATTTGTAGGTTCAATTGGTATGTAACAAATTTGAAAATATTTGTTAATGTACTAATCAAAATCTCACAACAGTGGCACCTCAAATTCACATACCATGACTTTGGATAATACTTAAAGAGTTAACAAAACGTGCTATTTTTCTTCATTCCATATTATCAATACTGCAAATATTAAAATACATTTATGAACTAAGAATTTACATTAATCTAAATCTTCTTACGATATGAAGATCCAATTTTCATGTTTTCCATAGTTTTGTATGCATGCATTAATCAGTTTTTATGTTCCTATGGGAAACAAATGAGTCAAGAAAAAACTTGTAGACCCAGAGACTACTAATGGGCAGACACAGTAGAAAATTAATGTGCAAGGTCATACAATGTGATTTTTTTCAATATAATTTAATCTAACATTGAGTTACCATTTGGACTGCTATTTAGACCTCTTGCTATTGAAAAGTTATTTTACAGGTAATTAATATGGTAATAAACTGTACCCTGTGAATTACTTATTCTACCAAGATTCTCATCATATAGCCTCCTCATTATATCAGGATTCTCAGTAAGGAGTGATTTTTTAGTGATTTTGAACAATCATTTTATTGAGATTCCCCTGTATTTATGTTAGTGATTTGACTCTTATCCATTTTCTCAGTGCTGCCAAATTGGTGTAGCACAGTTCTTTCATATTTGCCTATTACTGGTAAATCAAATTCACATTATGTTATAAAAAACTCATTTTTTACCATATATCTCTCCAACTTTTACCACAAACACTCCTTGAGTGTCCCATACCAACTTAGTGCATTTAGTCAATTGCCAAACTTGCACCTACTTTATGTCTCAGGCAAAGCATAAAAGCATAGCTTAAGACACACAAATTTCACTTTTCTATAATTTGCAAGGACAGTTTTATACACAGCCTTTTTTGCTTGCATTGGTCATGAGTTATTTATTCCACACCTGGTTGTTAAACATTATTATTTTCAGTTATTTAGACTGCACCGCTTTTTACCTTCAATTTTGGAAATGTTCCTCTGATGGGAATTCCTGGCTCAAACAGACACATTGTGAGCTCATGCCCAAGGGATTATCACAGGGTACCAAATGGAATAATTGATATTTATATCTCACTCAATCAATATGCTACATCATGCCTAATAAATTCTATAATTTCTTGTTCTTTTCAAGGAATAATCATGACTACCATTCCCTCAATTATACAATAAAAATGACTCCTTGACTTATACCACAACATAGTGCATTGAAATTCTTAGACATGACACTTCTAGAGCACACGACTTCATACCTTGAGCAGGGCATCCGTGGTGGGCAGCATCCAGCCAACGATGGCGTGGCCCGACTCGTGGCAAGCTACCACCTTCCTCTCAATCGGAGACATAACGCTGCTCCTCTTCTCAGTTCCTCCAACCACTCGTTCAATTGCATACTCAAGGTCGCCACCAACCACCTTCTTATTTCCATATCGGGCAGCATGCAAAGCAGCTTCATTACATACATTAGCTATGTCAGCCCCTATTACAAAACAAAAAACAAAACAATTTACTGTAGTACACTAGAAAGTTCCAACATAAGGAGACATTTCATGAATTTTAAGGGAACATGGTGAACAGTTTACATGACTGAGATAGAAATTATGAGCATACATCTCATGAAAGTATTTACATATTTTGTGTAAAACATTTCTGAATACAAATATTAAATAATTAACAAATGATAATGTGGTGAATCTTCTGAAACTCACCACGAGACCATGATACATCATGACTATGACTAGACAAATTACTTTCTTGATAAAGAAAGTAATTTGTCTATAATCTTGGTCAGCGGCTCAACGAGCCACGGCCCAATTAGTCGGAGGGCTGCGATATCTCTGTTTTGGTCACTGGCAACCATTGACCCTTAGACATTCCAATTTCCAATTTTTATTTATAACAACCATGGTTAGGTTGCAAAGCAACATCATCATGTTTAATGTGATTGCGCTTCATTGCATATAAAGGTCAGTTTATGATGTTGCATTGTGACAAACCCCTCCCATTGACTACAACCTTGTCGTGGTGGAAGGGCTTGTGTGTTCCGATGACCCCTAGAGCTGTGCTGGCGGGAGTAAATATAATTGCTCCTGGTAGGGTCACCCATGCCAGATAGGTCAAAGGTTAGGAGCCAGACGAAAGGTAGTCCACGCAGCGTCTGTTCCTCAGTGAGGCGGCTGCAGTGGCGTCTGACCCCAGTGGGGCGGCCATTAAGTGATGGTGTCACGTTAAAACCACTATTGAGGAAGGCAACGGGAAACCACCTCAATTAACATTCCCAAGAAAATAATGATGGGCACTAAAGAAAATATGAGTCCTGGCAAATACAGGACTCAGCCCAAGCGGCCGTGTGTCGTGCCTGGCAGTGGGGGAGGCAAGGCTTCCACGGTCGTCATCCCATGAAACCCTTGCAGGGGAGAAATAACAGCAGCAGGACAGAAGATGCAGATGATTAGAGAATTAGGCAGGGGCGGCGGGTTAGGAAATGGAACGTAGAAGCATTAAATGGATTAACGAGGAAGGAGTATCAGCAGGCTGTAGAGAAAATAATGGATGACGGTAAAGAACTGAGTACTCTCGAAGAAAAATGGGAATGTATCAAGCAAGGGATATCGGAAGCAGCAAAAGACACTATAGAAACCATTAACAGGAAAAGGATAAGGAAACCATGGGTAACGGATGAGATGATTGCAAACATGGATGAGAGAAGAATATGGAAGAATGTAAACACAGAGTAAGGCAAAATGAAGTACAAAGAGTTTAACAATAAATTGAGAAGGGCCACAAATAAAGCAAAAGAGGATTGGTGGAAAACGCAATGTGAGGATATGGAAAGTTTACAGAAGAAGGGTGAAATTGGTGCTCTATACAGCAAGGTTAAGTTATTATCGGGAAGTAAGAAGGCAAGATCTGTGCTAACAGTTAAAGATAAGTGGAGTAAGATAATAGTTGAACCAGGGAAAATCCAAGAGAGATGGAAGGAATATATAGAAACACTGCATGGCAGGGAACTTAGGCCAACAAGGGTAGACATAGAAAAGGAACATGACGTAGAAGAAGATAGCTTAGGTCCAGGCATACTCGACAATGAAATAGAAAGGGCATTAAAGGAGATGAAAGCAAATAAGGCTGTGGGGGTGGATAACATTCCTGTAGAACTGTTGAAATGTTTAGGAAAATGTGGGAAGAAGGCCCTATATGGACTGATTCGTAGTATCTATGAGGAAGGAATCTGGCCGGAAGATTTTGTGAGATCAGTGTTAGTTCCTATTCCAAAAAAGGCAAAGGCTACATCATGTGAGGATTACAGAACAATAAGTTTGATATCCCACGCAGCTAAAGTTATTCTCAGGATCATCAACAAAAGGATAGAGAGAAAGGCAAATAATTACTTAGGGGATGATGAGTTTGGGTTTAGGAAAGGAAGAGGTACATGTAATGCGATTGCAGTAATGAGATCACTAATCGAGAGGAATATAGAATACAATCAGGACGTATTTGCCTGTTTTGTAGATTTCAAAAAAGCGTTTGATAGATTGAACTAGGAAAAATTAATACGTGCATTGCAGAAAATAGGGATGGATTGGAGGGACAGGAGACTGATCCGCAACCTGTACAAGTCGCAGACTGCACAGGTGCGAGTGGGGAACGGAGAGTCCGGATGGGCAGTGTTAGGAAGAGGTGTAAGGCAGGGTTGCCCATTGTTACCGGTGCTGTTCAACGAATATGTGGAGGAAATGATTCAAGAGGCAAGGGAAGAACTGGAGGTAGGAATGAAAGTCGGAGGGGAATTCGTAAAATCGGTTAGGTTTGCTGATGACCAAGCATTAGTTCCTCAGTCAGCCAAGGGGTTGCAAGCATTTGCTGAGTGAATTGGAGGTTCAGTGCGATAAATATGGGATGGGAATCAATATTAATATAACAAAGGTTATGCGATTTTCCAGAAAGAAAAAGGCTAAGCTAAATATTAAAATAGGTGGGGAAAGAATAGAGCAGGTAGAACAGTTTACATATCTCGGAAGTGTTTTGGACCAATACGGTCAAAGTGGTAGGGACTTAAGGAGAAGAATTGCGCTAGGCAAGGAGGCTTTCTCAAGGAGGAGGGAGTTGATGACGGGGAGGTTGAGTAGGGATGTTAAGACAAGACTCGTAAAAACTCTGATATGGAGCGTAGCCATGTACGGCATGTAAACGTGGTCACTGAAGCAGGAGGATAGACGTAGATTGGAGAAATTTGAAATGTGGGTGTGGAGAAGGATGGAGAGGATGAAATGGACCGAAAGGAAAACAAATAAGGAAGTACTGGAGATGGTGGGTGAGGAGAGGGGTTTATTGAGAGAAATCCCATGAAGGCAGGAAAAATGGATGAAAGGCGTATTGAGCGGTAGTGGAATGTTGAAGAAGGTAATAGAGGGGAGAATGTTGGGTAAGCAAGGAAAGGGCAGGAACAGGATAGGGATATTGGACGGGATGAAGGGAGGAAGGAAGTACACAGAGATGAAGAGGGACCTGATGTAGATGAGGTTGCAGGATTGGGTTTTGTTTGGAGTTACCAAATGTTTATTTGATAGTTTTGTCCATCCAAAAAAACCTACCTTAACTGGTAGATTACCTAAGAATAATAATAATTTTGACAAAGATGTGCAAAAAAAATTCTAGTGGAATCTGCCAAGTAAGTCTTCCCTCACTCATGCGTAGTATGAAAGACTTCCACCTAGTAATGCCTGAGACAGTATATAATGCTTCGCTATCAAATTTGAAAACTTGCAATGATCATTCACAGAAAAGTGTAAAAGATGAGTCAAGTGAGGAGAGAGATGAGGGATGAGCATCTCACCACTGAATCCTGGGGTCAGGGCTGCCATGCGACCAGCATAAGCTTGTGGTGAATGCTCCAGTAAGATCGCTTTGAGATGCAATTCAAATATTTCTTTGCGCTCCTCTTGATTTGGAAGGTCAATCAGAACATGCCGGTCAAACCTCCCAGGACGCAGGAGTGCCTTTAGAAAATTAAAGGAAGTATAAATGATAACACTCGCAAGACCCCTTTTCGTTAATGACTAGATCTCACTTCGATATGACCAAAAATTAGCTTCTAATTGCCATAACCTAATGCTAGCAATAACCTTTTAGTTGTAAGCTTAAAAATTTGATTAAAGAGCTATAGATTCCTTTTGCAATTTGGAGTTTAAAATTAAACAAATCACATTACAAAATAATATGGTAAGGAAGACTGTTCAATTAAATTAAAATTTTGCAATTCAGGTCAAACCCTTTTCCATTGCATCTATTTGGCCACTTCTCAAAGATTTATGGTAATATCCAGTCTTAGTTGTCTCCATACCATTCTGGTGCTAACATTCTTTTATTCATTTGTCCAAACACTTGACCTATCAGATTCACCCATAATGAAGTACGCTCCTTTTCACCATCTGATCTCATACACAAAGTAAATTGCTCCTTGGCTAAACATCCCTATTGCAAAACAAAGAAATACTTGATATTTATATTAAAAAAAACACAGTATGCAACACAAAGGTCGGTTTGGTAGGTGATGGTAGAGTTCACCCAGTACCTAGTCCGACGGCGTGTGATATTCACACATCAGGGTAGGGGGGCCAGTTCCTTTCCCTGTGCCGGTTATGGTTTCCCAGGAAGATCTGGTACCCGAAAAATCAACTAGCTTGGGTGGAGCTGCAGGTGCCCAGAGTGCCTTGCCCGGGAATCGAACCCAGGACCCTCCGGTCAGTAGTCCAACGCTCTACCCCCTGGACCACCGCGACCTGTAATATCTATATATCCACCAAAAAAATATTCCATACAGTTTACTTACTGACACATCTTTCTCATATTTTTTATTACTCATGTTCTACCATTATTTTACATAAGATCATGATATTCTTTCATTCGCTCTCTAAGATGGATGGCTGTTGAGAAATGCTTTACTGCGCATGGACAACACCAATTTAAGATGTTTACTCTGGCTTGCATTTCTTTCAACACTTTGCTTTGTAGATTTTTACAGCAGGAAACCCACCGCTATGATCATCTAGCACCCGTACACAGTGGAACCTTGCTTAACGAGTGCATCGCAGAGTGAGCAATTCACATTACAAGCAACATTGTTAGTTCTGAAATTGACTTGCTTAAAGAGTGAATTATTGCATTAAGAGTGGTGAGTAGAGATGAATTCCCGGAATGATTGACCTCGCCTGCTACTTTAGTTTGTGTTCAGCACTCATTCGGCTCTTAGTGTCCCTCGCGATCACAAATGTTTCCAAACTTGTATTCAGGCTTATTATTAGTGAAAATCAGGAATAAGGTGTGAGCATGGCTGATTTGGTATGCAAAACAACAATCGGTTGACAACAACAATTAACATTTTCTATGGATGGTTCAAGAAGTTTACGAGAAGAACTGGCACACACAGAATGATGAGGCAGCAAACCCTGAGTCAAAGGGAGCAGAGAATTTCATCGGTGACTTTAAGAAACCCATAGATTCTGAGGGTTATCAGAAAAGATTTTTAATTGTGATGAGACCGGCCTCTTCTGGAAGATGATGCCGAAGCAAAACTATAATTCTACACATAACAGTAGAAGAGAATGCATTGCTGGGCCATAAGCCAATGAAAGGCCATCTCATGCTGTGCCAATGTAAATGGCAATTTGTAAATTAACCCCCTGCTTGTTCATTCAGAAACTCCATGAGCCTTCAAGAAGTGTTAATCCCAAAACAGCAGGTTAAATGTGATGTGGAGACCACAGGAAAAATTGCATTGTTCCATGCATACAAGGCATCGCCCTGATAAGGCAGTGGCGATGCATGCCTTAAATTTATCTAATGATAATTTTGAATTTCATTTTTATAAAATTTTGAAGCATTGGCCAAAAGAAATGTCTCTAGATAGTTTTCTAGTAAAAAGGAATGAGGCATGTATTATATATAATAAACTATTTATTTCAATTCATTTTTGCTTTTACAAACTGAATTCTCATTTCCGGTTGCTTCTGTGATAGAGGAAAACGTGAATGAGATCCACGACCCTAAGCAGTGTATACGTGTCAACGAATTTTTTAAATAAATCTTGCACATAATTTATTTTTTTTTCAGCATGGAACGCATTATCATATTTTACATTAATTCATATGCGAAAAGTTGTTTCACTAAATGATTGTTTTGCTTTATGAGAAATATCACAGAACGAATTACGCTCGTATTATGAGGTTTCACTATAATTTTATTCACATTACAATATCTTTTTCAGAAAAAAAATTTTTTCTAATGAATCACTGCTGAATAATTTTAAAAAATCTAGTAATCTTTAAGACAGACTCATCTTTATGAAAAACCCACCAAAGTTATCAATTAAAAGATTAGTTAGATTGGCGAGGAAAGAAGTACTAATGGCTTCCCACCGAGAGCGACTGGGTTTGAATCCTGGAGATGACCGATCTTTTTCAGTGGTATCCCGATCCTTTCTTTAGGTACTTTGTGGGAGCAATTTGAGTCATCAGTCAGATGGGACGTTAAACTGTGGACCCCTTGGCACCTTTCATTAAAAGTAGGGTTTCTCTCCATCCTTTCCACTTTCCTATCCATCCCTAATGGTGCCAATGATCTCAACAGTCAGTCATCCCTACCAACAGCCACCCCCTAAAAACTACTACTACCCAGTACTAAGCTGAATTATGTGTTTAAATCACACATTAGCAAGATAGGGAGAGTTCCTTTCCCTGTACCGCCCAACACTTCCTAGTAAGATCTGGTACCCAGAAAAAGTCACAATTTGGGTAGGACTGAGGGTGCCCAGAGGCATTTCCAGGAATCAAACCCAGACCCTTAAGTCAGTATCCCAATGGACTACCACTTCCCCATTTATGAAAAGTTTCAATTCCATAGAATTATTTACCTGGAATAACTCAAGGGTTTTTGTGCTTAAAATTATGAAGACATACCAGCCTTCCCTCGAAACTGATTCAAATGAAAAACATTTTCATTTCCACTTTACAGACATTTAACTACATGTTTAAGACCTCATTTTATAAATCTTAAATATTAGCCAAAACATGTTTGTACACATATCATGTATGTGTTTATGCTTGAGAAAATATGTGCCTATTTTAAAAAAATGAGAGTATCCATTGTTATGCCACAAGACAAAGAAAGAAGGTGCATTTAACACAGCATTCCACTTCTTTGTTTCGAAAAGGACCCCTTTATGCCAGCATTTAAATTTATAATCACTTACCAGCAGGCATAGAAGATGCTAACTCATACCAGATGTTTAAATCCAGGTTAGCATTTTTTAAAACAAGAATTGTGTTTATCACCTATAATGAATTTTTTCATCAAGCTATGACAAGCGGTAATTGTTTATAACCATTTCTCAAAATGTATGAATACATTTCTAGTTTTTTTGTGACATATCTTATATTTTACCATTGTAAAATAACAAGATGAAATTATAAATTAAAAAAAGTAACTATGAACGAGGCAACCCACAGTGATCATAGTTAGGTACTCCAGATGACAACATTCACCAGCCATGCAATGTTATTGTGGAGTCCTAATCCATTTCTCGTGAATCCCATCCTATAAACATAACCCTTCTGCGGCACTCACCTTGTCGAGGACATCAGCCCGGTTGGTGGAGGCCAGCATGAGGACGCCCTCCTTGGAGGCCATGCCGTCCATCTCGACAAGGAGCTGGTTGAGGGTCTGCTCACCCTCCCCCGATGCCCCATCCAGGGGGCCCCCGGCACCACTTCGTGCTGTGCTACGCTTGCGGCCGATGGCGTCTATCTCATCAATGTATATTATACATGGTGCTCGCTTCTTTGCCTCCTTGAATAGATCCCTACAATATGATAATCAGCAGCAATATAGAAAAATATTTTTGAATTTCATCTCCAATCAAGAGAATCTCAAGAAAAAATAATAATGGGAATTACTAATAATTTCAAGTTAAATACAATTAACAGCCTTTGTGAAAATTTATCCATCGCAGAGTAAATAACAAGGCTTTGTGAATTCCACTCACAGTTTTACTGAGTAACACAGTTATCAAGAAAAAGAGGAAATCTTTTGATCACCATGGTGGAAATGGGTAAAATTCCATCACAGTTATTAATAAAATGATTGCTTAAGGACCATAACTAGAAACAACAACATAAAAAATTGTACACCATCAATTAACAAGTTCAATGTGAGCGGAGTACCATTCAGCAGGGGCCACTCAGATAACCATATATTATGAGGATATGGGAAATTCAAGATTCTCCTGTAAGCAGCCTGCCAACTATGAGGGGGGAAGCAAATTAGAAGAATATGCAGGTGCATTTAAAAGTGTCTAGTTTTCAGTAGATGAAGGTAAATAATGTAAACAGTAAATAAAGGTATTAATTCACATAAGTAAGGCCGTATGTGGAATTTTGGTCCTATCAAAAAGAGTCATCAGACAACAATAATATTAAGAAAATTTGTAACATACGTGGGTCGTACAATTAGTCATTAGGAAAAATTACAAAAATAAATTATTTTTGGTATTTTTTTATTTTCCATTATCGTCTTCTGTTAGCTTGAAAAACTTTTTCCAGCATTTCCCAAACTTTTATAAGCCATCCAAAAGGTGGAATTTTGGAAGGTCCTCAAAAACTACTCCACAAGAGGTAAATCGAATCTAAATACTACTTATTGTAGATTGTCATCAACATACAACACATTTCACAATATGAACATAAGACTGTATAACTATCTGCCTACTCAGTTGAAATCAGATGGTATCCAGAGTTTCAAGAATAGGGTATATACCTGGTTACTTGCTCACCCACTATACTCATTGGATGAATTCTTTTGTGACAATGTTCATCACATTTAAGAAAGTATGTTTATATGTTAAATAATACTTATATTGACGACATTTAATATGGTTGTACCATTTTTAAAATGAATAAATTATTATTATTATTATTATTATTAAAGTAGGCATCCATGTTGATGATGGTCCCCTAGGTTGACCTGACTCATTTTCCACTAAGCCATTTTTCAAGTTTGGAAATAAACAAATGTCACTGGGAATCAACAATTTGAACTTAAATTCCACAATTTTTATCATCCAAAGTGCACAGGTATGTAACCGTGCATTGTCTTGATGGAGGAGGAATTTTTTCTTTGACAAATGATAATTTTTTTTTCTTGATTCTCCAGTACAATAACGATCCATCATATCCTCCATTTACTGTTTATCCTTTTTGCAAGTAATGAATGCAGATGATTCTGTGTGTATCCAAAAATACTGTGGCCATCACCTTTTCGATCAATTTCACCATCATTGTCTTCTTTGGAACTGGATCGCCTTTAGAAACCCACTTGTTTCAACTGTTGCTTTGTCTCTGGAGTGTAGTAGTTAATCCATGTTTTGTCCACAGTTCTGTATTAACCCAGAAACTCAGGATTGCCGAGTTGACCAAACAAATGAGTTTATTCTCCAGTGAGAGCAAACATGGCAACCATTTTGCATAATTTTTTTTCAACCCATTATTTCTCGCAAAATTGAGAACATTGTTCCTAGTGATATGCCTAAGGCCTCAACTATTTCACAAACTTTGATTGGTTGATCAGTCAAAACCATATCATGGATCTTATCATTTATTTCGGAGGATGTCACTTGTACTGGACATCCTGAACAATGTTCATCATTTGTGGATGCATGGCTACACCATAACTCATTTACCCAATTGTAAACAGTCGCAAACACAGGAGCAGATGAACTATGAAGGTCCAACTCTACCTTGATTTCTTTCGGTGTTAAGCATTTCAAAAAGTACTTCATCACTGAACGAAACTCATTTTTTTAAATAAACAGAAGTTTGTTGCTTCAATCAACTATGACAATGAAACCATTAGATGGATACAGCTGAAATTTTAACATTAGTCTGGCAGGAGATGAGGCTTATTTAAACGCAAACCCCACATATCTGTAAATGATTTGCACTAACAAGGACCAAGGACTCAAGGAAACAGGGAGCATAGCTTCTTAGTAAAATCAAATAACCTAGTTCCCTCTCTCTAAGGAGTGACAATTGTTTGGCAACATGAAAAACAAACCTCACACGAGCAGCACCCAGTCCTCCAATCATTTCCACAAATTCTGATCCATTCATTGATAAGAATGGCACATTGGCCTCGGTGGCTACAGCTTTGGCCAGCAGAGTTTTCCCGCAACCAGGTGGACCAAGAAGGAGAGCACCTTTGGGAACCTGTAATTGACTAATTTGAGTGAATAATTCAGGAACTTCCTATTAAGTGGAAATCAGATAGAGTATGTGTCAATATTATATGAACATCTTTGATAGAGGACGTGAAAAACAGAGAGAATCACATTAAACAAAATGATAAAGGCAAACACTTAACAAGGCATATCAAGGAATGGAGGGCACAATGAATAACAGCCAACACTACACGCCAAAATTAACTTTTGATTGACCCATCATATTACACCCTTCCCTATTAAATATATAAAAAAAACCATAAACACAGTAATCAACCCGAAGGTCGGTTTATTAGGTGATGGTAGAGCTCACCCATGTACCAAGCCCGACGGCGTGTGAATATTCACACATCAGGGTAGGGGGGCCAGTTCCTTTCCCTGTGCCGGTTATGGTTTCCCAAGAAGATCTGGTACCCGAAAAATCAACTAGCTTGGGTGGAGCTGCAGGTGCCCAAAGTGCCTTGCCCGGGAATCGAACCCGGGACCCTCTGGTCAGCAGTCCAACGCTCTACCCGCTAGACCACCGCGACCCGCCTTAAATATATATGATTTTTAAAACGTAATGAGCAAAAACCTAATTGAATAGAAAATTCTGTGTACAAGTTACTCAGAACCAGAATAGCTGAGAGTCCATTTTCCTCAACTGTTACACCATCACGATGGATTTACCTTCTACAGATCTCAAGTCTGCTAACCTAACACTTGATTGAAGGGAAATTAAAGGATATATATTCTTTATTTTACAACCTTATTCTACACAAAATAAATATAGGTGAAACAAGACCAAATGAAAATATGGTGGAGCCTTGCTTAACAAGCACATCACATAGTATTATTCGCATAATGAACAAAAATATTGGTCCCGAAAATGAATGACTAAATGAGTGACAAAGAGAGGGGAATTCCTAGATTCTGAGAGTTACCTGCCACAACAGGTTTTTAATTGTGACAAGATGGGTCTATTCTAAGTCACATTTTTACAAAATTTTGAAGCAAAGGCAAAAAAAATGCCTCCAGACAACTTTCTACCACAAAAGACTTAGGTATGTAGCATAAATAATAAACTATTTATTTTGATTGTTTTTTGTTTTGACAAATAGAGTTTGCACTTTTGGTTGTTTTGTTCTGTGGTAAAAGAAAAGATCATGATACACAATCCTAAACAATGTATATTTTTCTTCGAATACGGCTTGAATGAAATTTATTTTTTCAGCATGGTATGATTATCATACATTACATTAATTTGTTTGCAAAATATTGTTTCACTTTTCAAGAAAGATTGCAGAATGAATTATACTCATATTGTTGTTCCACTGTATAGAAAGAAAACCATTAATCGTTTGTTTATCTCTCTGAAACAATAAGATGTAAGTGAATAACAAATGAGGAAAATAGATAATGGCACAAAGATTAAACAAAATTTATCCACATTACATGGAAAAATCAGTTTTCAAAAATGAATAAAATAGATATCAAATGCAACTTGTTCATAGCCCACTAAAAATGTTGGGTTATACTGATGCAATTTTTTTCTCATCCATACCAGGGGACAAATACTGAAAGCAATAAGCAGTCTGCTCAAGGTAAAACTTAAATGCTGCAGTCCTTTTTATTTACATTACACACTGTATGCTAATTTGAAATCTTTCTATTACATTTAAGACTTCATTCAGAGGACTTGTAAATCACTTGCATCTTGAAGGGATTGACCCCTAGTTCAATAAAGATCGCAACTTTAATAAGGTAATTCTTATTCTTTGATTATAAAAATTTGCAGAGGTGCACAAACAAAATGATTTCACATTACTTAAAGTGTGTTGTGAAATACTTGATCTTATTACTGGTGTTTAATGCATTATTATAGAGAAATAAGGTGTGCCAAGTAAGAGAATATTGGAGGAGATTTTAAGTGCTCCCTTAAACAAACAAACTTCCAGCAAATAGTCATTCAGTAAGGTACACCTTAATGCATATAGTGCACAATGCATATAATTGACTGATTACAACCTTGAATCCTTGGGCAAAGTATGTACCTTAGCTCCCAAACTTCTGTAGTGCTCTGGTCTCTTGAGATAATCCATGAACTCAGCCACTTCCTGCTTGGCCTCTTTCAGCCCAGCCACGTCTGAGAAGTGCACCCCTTTGCCTGGTCCACTTAGCGGATCCACAAGGGTGAATTTGGCACGACCCATCTGAGTCTGAAATAAAGATGGTTCAAAATCCACATTAATTCTTTTATCAGGCATAAAGTTCAAAAAAGTGCCATTGCCATTTTATAAAAAGTTTTAAAATATCTCAAATAATTTATTGCGGGATTTACATGAAACACAATGATAGTTGGATGTTACTTATATCCAACCAATTGATTAAAGAAAGAGAATCGCATTTTGTGAGTCTCACCATACATTGCTAATTTGATAGCATACTTTTATAATAATTAGGTAATCTACCGGTTAAGGTAGGTTTTTGTATGGACACAACTATCAAATAAACATTTTGTGACTGCATACTTTTATGTGAGAGTGAAAATTAAAATGCTCCCATTCTTATGGGAAGGATATAATCAGTTTGGTGAGCCAGTATGAGCCTGTTCCACATCAATTCCGTCCTGTATCAAGTGGGTGGTTGGCTCATGCAGGAACTTCAAATGATAGAAAATTTCTTTTATAGCATTAGTGGTTATTAATTTCACATTATGTTTGAGTTGTTCAGAATATATTGCTTATGCATTAATTTTAGATACCTTTTAAACTGACTTGTTGGGTTGAGTATATGGGTCATTCAATAACACCTGAGAAAATCCAATAGATGGTGCTCGTAGTTTAGGAAAAGTTTTTCTTTTAGTAAGCCTCATCTCTCACTAGACTGCTGTTAAAGTTTCAGCTTTTCTTGTGATTTCATTTTCATAACTGATTGAAGCAACAAACTTCTGTTTATTTAGAAAATGGAAAAAATGAGATTCAAGGGGTGATTATGAATTTCTGTTCAAAAGGCTGAACATGGAAAGAGATCAAAGCCAAATTGGATGAAGTCCATGGCACATCTACACCTTTGTTTGTGACTGTTTACAATTGGGTAAATGAGTTTAAACGTGGCCATACATTCACAAATAATGAACATCATTTGGGATATCCAGTGGAAGTGACTTCCTCCGACATGATTGAGAAAATCCACAATATGGTTTGGACTGGTTGACAAATCTAAGTCCACATAATAGCTGATGTAAGTTTGCTCTCAGTGGAAAATAAAGGTGATCGTACAGTGTTTCAGAGGTTGTTTTTCTGCTTTCCCATCACAACCCTGATGAATTTTTGCATTGATACATTACTGTGGACAAAACATGGGCACACAAGTACACTCTAAAGACAAAGGAGCAGTTGAAGCAGTGGGTTTCTAAGGGCAATCTGGCTCCAAGGAAGCGAAGACAGTGAAATCAGCTGACATGGTGTCGTGAACCATCAATTTTGGCATGTACAGAGAATCATCTACATTGATTACTTGCACAAAGGAAAAATGATAAATGGAGAGTATTATTTGTCAATATAAAAATTTACCTTAAACGGTATATTACCAATAAATATTGCACTGCTTGAGCAAAGAATTCAAATATAAATTTCCTCATTTGGCAAAGAAAAAAATTCTCTTCCATCAAGACAATGCACGGGTGCATACCTGTGCAGTTTGGATTACGAATATTATGGAATCAAGCTCAAATTATTTTAACACCCACCATATTCACCACATTTGGCCCCCAGTGACTTTTTTTATTTCCAAACTTGATAAAATGGCTCAGGGGAAAATGATCACATCAAACGAGGGGGTCATTGCCAAGATGAATGCTCATTTTGAGAACCTGCCAAAATCTTACTTTTAAGATGGCTTACAAAATTTGGAGAAATGCTGGGAAAAGTGTGCATTGCTATTTGGATATTGTTTTGAAAAATTAAAAAATCAATGCACCAAAATAATTTGTTTTTCTCTATTTCCTAAGCACCCAATATTAAAGTGTTCATTAGTCTTTTCTTAAGGTGCTTACTGTAAACTCCCTACCCTTCCTAAATGCTTCTTTATCTACTCCACACCCTTCTATAAATGTCCACACCTTTCTCCTCGTCCTTGTAAAAAACACTTCCACAATGCATCTCAAAAGCCTCCAACCTATGCTCATTATCTTGCCTTAACTAGTAACAGAACCACAAAGACACTAAGTTTATCCTAAGCTTAAACATGAAATACAAATATCAAAATGTGAGTTAGAATAACGCTGAATGACTGCTTTTGGATGTTTTACAACAAAAAAAGAGGACTATCTAACAAATGGAAAAATTTCAAATCAACCAGTGATCCAAAATTATACAATTTGAAATTGAATAGATCACCACATGGTGGTGATGTATAATCTTCTCTTAATCCTCCTGCTTTGAGATTCATGCTTCGCCCACTGAGAAAACTTGAGGGTGTATTAATTCCAAAAGCAAACAACTAGCTTACAAAACTATCCATGCTGATTGGGGGCCGGATGGTTCTTGATCTTGAAATCAGAGAGAGTATCAATCCAACAACAATGAGGGATGCCAGGAGTTTCCCTGCAGTGTCCGAGTTCCTCTCATAAATAACCGGAACACCACATCCCTCTTCAGCTGGTATACCAAGACGGCGCTCAGCAAGCCTCAACTTTTCCTCAAATTTGTTTGTGTCAGCGATGTTCATGTGGAAATGCTTGTGCTCCATCTGCAAGAGAAAAATCAAATCAAACCAAAATGAGCAGTGAAAAGAGTATGTGCTAATACAAGGAAAGTAACAATATCAGCAATATTCCAATTTAGGAAAATACGTGTCTGCCCACTTTGTTGTAAAAGTTTCCATCCCAATTAACATATTTCTTTTCCATATCTATTTCTCCTTGCTCTGGTAATGCACAGATCTCCTTCTAGTTCGATTCTATGAGCTAGCTCATGACTCAGCAGTTCTGAAATGATGGTAACTTGAATACCCTCATTGATTTCATGGTGATTTGGGTTAGAGTGTGACTTAAACTACTACATAAATACAAATCTCATGAGTTAAACATTGACAAAGAGGGAATAGTTCCATGCCCATGATATTAAACTAAACTAAATTAAGCTACTAAACTAAACTAAAAAACTCAGCATATTGTATGCAGTCTTAAATAAAAAATAACTGATACTGAAACTGCTAAAATACTAGGAATTTATATTGATACAAAACTTAAATGGGAAACCCACATCAGTCAGATTTGTAACAAACTGAGCAAAGCTTTTAACATGTTAAGAAAGCTCAAATTTCTCATTTCAAATGAGTATCGTTCAAAACTTTACCAAACCTCCTTTCAATGTCATTTGAATTATGGAGTTGAGTCATGGGGTCATTCCCCACATGTTAAACAAATTTTGCTACTACAAAAAGAGCTATTGCTCTCTCGCTAATATACCACCATGTGATTCCTCCAAACATTTTTTTATTAGCTATGGAATCATGACTGTATTTACTTTATATATCTTTCAGGCTCTGATTCATGTGAAAGATAATCTAAAAACTTACCAATTGAGATCTAATATCCATAACTACCCCACAAGAGGTAAATCAAATCTAAATACTACTTATTGTAAATTGCCATGAACTTACAACACATTTCATAATGCAAACATACGACTGTGTAACTATCTGCCGACTCAGTTGACATTGGACTGTATTTATTTGTAATGGACTGCATCCAGAGTTTCAAGAATAGGGTATATACCTGGTCACTTGCTCACCCACTTCACTCATTGGATTAATTCATTTGTGACAATTTTCATCACATTTAAGAACATATGTTCACACATTAAGTAAAATTTATATTGATGACATTTAACATGGATGTACCATTTCTCAAAATGAATGAAGTATTATCATTATTATATTATTACAATGATGAGATGTCATATGGGAAAATTATTGCCAAATAGACCAATATATATATATATATATATATAAACCATAAACACAGTAATCAACCCGAAGGTTGGTTTAGTAGGCGATGGTAGAGCTCACCCTTGTACCAAGCCCGACGGCGTGTGAATATTCACACATCTGGGTAGAGGGGCCAGTTCCTTTCCCTGTGCCGGTTATGGTTTCCCAGGAAGATCTGGTACCCGAAAAATCAACTAGCTTGGGTGGAGCTGTAGGTGCCCAGAGTGCCTTGCCCGGGAATCGAACCCGGGACCCTCTGGTCAGCAGTCCAACGCTCTACCCGCTAGACCACCGCGACCCCCCATAACACAGCAGCAATCTTCTTTAGTTTCTTGCTTTTCTTTGATATGTGCATACATTTTTTTAATATCCCTCAGCAGATAAAAAAGTTGCCAGATGAATGATCCCCAGCATCTGTTCTCAGCATAAAATGCTTGGCCTACATTCTGAGAATTCTAGTATCCATACAACAACTTTTTATACGGACATTGGTGTCATCATCAATTTCAGTTTGAGGTTCTGCCTTTGCAAGATATTTGAAAACTGTTCACAGATGAAATGAAATACTACTCTCTAATCATTGTTCTAACATTGATACATAAGCTTTTGATCAAGATAAGTGAACTTATTTATCAGATAAAGAAAAAGTGACCCTTGAAGTACTAATACTATACACATTGTTATTGTTACATATTGAAACTCTGCTAATGGCTTTCAGGATGACCCTCGTAAACAGGAATATTTAGCCAATAGGAGGCATTAACATACCACAGGCAAACTAAAACTTTCAGGCTTGGTCTCCAATAACCTTACACAATTCTCATTAAAACAAAAACTACTGTTTCCTTTCATTCATATTATAATCAAATACATTTATGCGCATCAAATGGATTATGCACATTTCGATAATAACAGAATATTATTTGATAGGAAATAATTACATGCATGAAAAATGAACACCCACCTCAATTTTTAACTTATCAACCAGCAAGTAGTCAGGATCAATTTTGTTTCACTGTTATTTAAATATCAAGGAGATGCAAGAAATATATTCCAGAACTAACAGAATTAGTAATTCTCCATTTTTCTTTAGAAACCATACATGACAGAAATGGTAAAGGCTAATTGTGCATGGTCTTTGGTGTGGATCTTCCCCACTAGGATAGCATTACTGCCAGTGACAGTAAGTGCAGTAACTACAGGTAACATTCATTTCCTAATATCGCCATTAAATTAATAAATAAATCAAAATTTGCTTCAGACTAGCTGAATTACTATGGGTAATCCTAGCAGTTAAGGTAGATTTTGGATGGGCACAACTACCAAATCTTTCTCTTGTCTCCTAATAAAACGCAACCAAACATTCTACACTACCACAAGCCCCTCTTCATCTTTGTATACTTCCTTTCTCCTTTCATTTCGTCCAATGTCCCTATCCTATTTCTGCCCCTTCCTCGTTTTTTTAACATTTTCCCCTCTATCACAGTCTTCGATATCCTATCGCCAATCAATGGTTGAATTACATCCATAAACTACTTAACATTCCATCTTCAGCCATACCACTACAATCATGAAAATGAGATAGGGGCACCCATATTTAGCCTCAAAGTCCTCCACTTCCGATTCAAACCCCCAAATAACTTTCCCAATATCCTTTTCACAGTCAGTGAATTATAGCCGATCATTTTCCCATTGAATGGCTTTGCGAAATACATGTGCACACATCCAGGCATTGTACCTTTCTTCCTTTGATGACTGCTCCATCGTGAAGCACAATGGTGACAATGTCGGCATCTGGACGCACTATCACTTGCTCCACTTCACCTTTTGCCAGCATGTGATGAACAAACTCTTTCCATGACACATAACGTATTACCTGAGGAAAAGACAAAAGGATTGGAATTAGATTACAAATCAAAAGCAAAAGGACACCAATGAAAAGAAATTTGCAGAACTTGGATCTATGAAATTCTCGAATAGCAGAAACTATGATGAGTAGTTGTAGTTATAATCATTTTAAGGGAGGCGACCAACAGCTATGGTCATTTTCAACATTAGGGATGGATAAGAAAGGAAGGGGGAAGAGATACCCAGCATCGGCAAGCCTACTCTTGTCAAAAGGCACCAAGGGGTCCACAGTTTAACATCTCATTCGACAGACGACGTACTCACTCAAAATGCTCTTTACAAAACACCTCAAGTAGGGATCGGGATACCGCTGAAAAATACTTGTTGCCTCCAAGATTTGAACCCGGGTCTTCTCAGAGGGAAGCCTGTATGTTAGCCTCCGCACCATCCCAATCCCCGAAACTATGATGCGCAGGCCAGAAAGACAATAAGTCATTTAAGTCAGAGAACCAAAAACACTATTGGCAATGCAACTACCCTTTAAATACCTCCAAATATGTAAGTCTATGTCTGTTCATTTACTCTTCTTTTTCAGATATTCATTAGTTTAGGAATTATCAATGAGTCAGCCAATGACTTCAATGACTTTGACACCTACAGATGCATTTTAGAAAATCTAACATCTCACTGATTTCACATTGAGGTGCAAGTTTCTTATCTTATTTAACCATCTTCCTTACTCATCACTAACTGTTCCCATAAAAAATGCATCAAAACCAGTGAATAAACTTGCATCAAATATGAATACTAAATATTTTGAATACAAGCTGAATCAGTTTTTAAAAGGGCAAAATCGGTGCTATGAGAAAAATAATAAAGAGGTTACATATGAAGACTTATTTTTGAAATAACTCATTCATTCCTCGTTTTTTATCAAAGAAAGAACTGAAATAAAACACTGTGTGGAGTAAAATGATTAAAATTCTCGTTGATAAACTGAAAATTCTTGTATATATGGTACTTCAGTTTATAGAATGTAGTTTTTTAGTGCTTGAACCTGATTTTGAATTTAATTTGTAGACTCCACCCTGGAAAATGTGTCTCTGTGGTTAACTTGAATCTGTTGTTTAGCCTAATGGGGGTCACACAGCAGGAACTGTTGGGAGTATCTGACAGAGACAAACAAGAAGGGACCCCTAATGATGAGGTGAAAGAAAGAGAAAAGAAAACTTAAGTTTTCTTTTCTCTTTCTTTCACCCTCACCATGAAGGAATTCCACAAAGTTAAGCCTGAAACTGTTAGCTTGACCCCTAATGAGTCGGTCGTGCTCACCTCCACTAATAACCTTCCATGCCCACTCCAGAAAGCTACCATTATACTCATTTTCCATTGTACAATACCGATGGGCACCATATTTTGAATTGTTTTTAATCAAATGGGGAATTCCCCAAATGTAAAACCTCAATACCTGTGCCATGAACTTGGATTTTTCTATACCTCAACTTGACACTGTTGATAGTGTGAAGATTTCAAAGTTAATTAGGTAATGACTAGCATTCCATGCCCTTAGTTAGCTCACCTCAGGTTGATTACTGTTTGGAAACAGCAATGAAATGATGGCAATAAGCATGTATGCAGTTAGCATCCAAAGAAATGCTTTAGCTAACAACGAGGTTATTTTATTGTCATCATCATCTTCCTGACCAGGTCTTTTATTGTCTCCATCACTCTCTTTGACATCCTTCTTAGGCTCCGATTTTGATCTTTTAGTGGAAGGATTTTTATCGCCGGCCGCATAGAGAAATCCATTATTCAAAAGGCATCTTTGGTGTTCTCCTAAGAAACCCGAACGATGCAGAAGACTGATCACGGCACGATACTCTTGCAAAACCTGTAGATTAAGCAAACATGAGTTTAGGGAAACATAGTTTTCTAAATAAAAACTGTATAATTAGATCAATACTTCAAGTAAAACCTTCATGTGATTTGGTAGACTTTTTTCCCCAATATATGTCATTTTATTCCGTGAGATAATTGAATAAATTATAAATTACAAATAATGCCACAATCATTCGTTACTCACGTGTCATTTTTCTATACATTATTAATTGGGTGAATGTAACAATTTACCTTTTTTTGTACATCTTGCAACACCAATGATATAGTGATTTTTCCGAGCTACAAATATATGCGTGTGTGTGTGTGATAATATGGATACATGGTCAATAAATTACAACGACTAAAGAGATTACTCTAAATAACTGAACAGGTTTAAGTTCATTTATAAAGAATGATTCCATAGTGCTCAGTTTTACAGTATTTTATTTGAAGAGCAAGCAGACGACCTAGGCAGAAGTTGTAACATGCTATAATTTATTAATTTGGACCTTCAACCGAAACTCGAAAGGGATACTGAACCACCCGATCTTGTCAGGACTTTACAAAGACTACATAAATTCCCATCAGAGAAAATTACGTCAGATGTTCGTAAAGCTATTATTACGCAGTCTTACAGTTTTTATGGAGAAGGTAATCTACATGGACTAAAATTTTTCTCACCTTTTTGTGAACTTTATATGAATATTCGCCGCTCGTTAAGAACGTTAGATTTTTGGATAAATATTTATAATTTACGAAGCTTTTTTCCCTTCTACTGACGAAAATTAGGTTTTCTTGGACGTTGCTAGACAATCTATTCCAAAGATGCCGATGGCAAAATACTCTTGAAAACATTCTCTTTATCAATAAATTAACGTGACTTTCTAACATATCTGACTAAAATATAAACAAATAATAGCAATTATTTCGTCATTCTCGCGGCGGAGAAGACAAAACACGTACGTAATACTCCGTGGACATTCGAGGTGTGATCAGCGCGGCAGCTACAAAATTAAAAAATATTTTCAAGTTGAGGTGGTTCAAAATTGTGCACACTAGCTTTCCAATAGGAAGAGCAATCTTTCCATATAATATTTTACCAACTCCTGATCACCCAGATTTGCATGCAAGGTGTTTGCGGAGGAGGTTTTATAGAGCTGGATAATCATTTATTTATTATATTTTTCTTCCAGTCGAGGTCATAAAAATCAGTCTTTGATTTTGACAACTATTTGAAGCAATAGTTTACTGCTCTCAATATCAGTGTACTACAAAATACATAATTCTATTAAAGCATGAACCATTAAAGTTGTCACTTAGAGAAATCTGTATTTGGACAACTGTCATTGTATATATACAAATTTAGATTTGCTAGGAATAAATTCCTTCGCGTTACATTTCCAAAAAACTAAATATGATCAAAATATATTGAAAAATATGAAATATGTTATACGTCTTCAATACAGGATGTTATAATGTTAAAACAAAGCATTTAAGTCTTTCTTAGCCAGCGTCCAACATTTTACCATTTGAGAAGCTCGCCTATTTAATGTGTTTTATTTCTTCAGGTAGAATATTATAAATGCTTGAAATTATATGAACAAATGTCCACTTGAACACAGTCAAATTGGTTTAATTAGTTTTACATTTCTCTTCACAAGTTACATTGCCCTTCCAAAGTTATTAATACGCAAAACTTGCAGCATTGTGCTGAAAAACGCTTAGACCTTAGTTATACATGTACTAAGATATTTTAAGTTTTAATTAGCATAAAATATAATTATGGAATGCTTTCGGCATAAGTCCATGTAAAGATGCTTGATATTTGCAGTCTTAAAAAATATCACTCAGCAAAATGACCAGCCAGATTTCCAATCTGCAGTGAATTACAAATCATGAGAATACCTGATTTGTATTCAGTAGGGTCTGAAGCTGTTAGGGGAGCTACCTCAGATGTACTCCAACACATACAAGGCAGAAACAATAAGGGTATCCATATATTTGGTGATACAAACATCGACTATATGAAAGATTCCACAGTAAAGTCTGACTTTAGTAATTTGTTGTCCTCCTTTGGCTTGTATGTGGTTAATAAGCAACCCACTAGAGTTACATCAAAATCAAGTACTCAAATTGACTATTTTATAACTGATATTGATCTGTCACATAGTTCTTGTGATACTATATGTGCTGGTTTCTCTGACCCCCTTGGTCTCAGTGTAAAATTTAACCATATATGTCTTTCCCATTGTAAACCCTCATCAAGAAAGTATATGTTAGTACCTAAGAGATTATTTTCTGTAGATTCCATCAACAAATTTACCTCTTATATATCGTCTGAATCTTGGGATGATGTTTTTCTTGCTGACAATGTTGATACAAAATTTAAGGTATTTATGAACCTTTTCATGATGTACTTTGAAGCATGTTTTCCTATAAGAAAGGTCAGGGCTAAAAACTTCTCTGATAAGTTCAACCTTGATGCACCACATTTGTGACTACAGTCATCTAATGTTCGCCATCTTCACTATCTATCTAAATTTGTGGATAAATCACTTCATAGCATGTATGTTAGAGCACTGAAGGAATTCAAAAGCTCAGTTACTCTAGAAAAAAGGCTCCCATTGATAGGTTTCTTGGAAGTTCAAATAACATCATTAGAGACACTTGGAAGGTCATTAAACATTGCACTCAATCCTCAGCTGAAACTTTTAATTCAAGTATAAATTTTAATGGGAAACCAGAATATGATCCTCAAAAAATAGTTGACTGTTTTAATTCTCAATTTTGTCATTTACCTTCCCTTACTAGTCTATCATCATATTCTAGTGGAGGGAATTACCCACATTCATTCTTTTTACAGCCAACTGATCCATCTGAAGTTGTACGCACCATTAAATCCCTTTCCAACTCCCCTTCTGCTGGTCCGGATGGAATTCCTTCTTCCGTTGTAATTGCTTCAGCCTCTATAATAGCATTACCTCTTACAGACATTATTAATCTATCCTTCTCTTCTGGATGTTTTCCCTCAGCACTAAAACAAGCCAGAGTAACACCGATTCCCAAAAAGGGTCCACCGTCTCACTCCTGTACCTATAGACCCATCTCTGTATTGCCAATTTTTTCCAAAATCATTGAAAAGCTCTTTCATAGTCGTTTATGGCATTATCTCCACTCATTCAACCTTATCGGTAACTTTCAACATGGTTTCAGGGAAGGCAGGTCAACAGATACTGCAATATTTCAATGAATTATTTCAAGCCCTAAATAATAAGCAACATGTTTTAGGAGTGTCCTTCGACATTAAAAATGCTTTCAATAGTGTTGATCGCAATATCCTCAAGAGAAAACTGGAGCATCTTGGAGTTAAAGGCTGCCCCTTAAATTGGGTTGCTTCTTTTCTGGACAACAGATCTCAATTTGTCTGCGAAACGCACCGCTCCTCTGCAACAATGGTCCAAGCTACTTCATCTCCTTTTAATGTCGCAGTGGGTGTCCCTCAAGGTTCCATTCTTGGCCCACTCCTTTTTCTTATTTTTATCAATGATCTCCCACACCAGTTTACTAAGAGTTTTTCTACAATGTATGCCGACGACACCACAAATTTGGTCATCGCCAGTAATGTGGACGATTTATATAATTTATATAAACATGCAAAAACTACAACTGATGAGATGATGAAATGGTGTCAATTAAATAATATTATTTTAAATGATGCCAAAACATCATATGTTCATTTTCATAACAGAAACCCACAACAAAAAGCCATTCAATTACTTGTAACCTCACCATCAACGAAATGTCTTGGTATCTATGTTTCAGAAACACTTGACTGGTCATTACACGTTTCTGAATTAGTTAAGAAACTCTCTGTTGGCATTTTCATGAAAAGAAAGCTTGCTACTCTCGCACCTAAAAACACAATCGAAAACCTTTACTATGCCAGGGTACACTCCTATGTGTCCCATGGAATTATATTTTGGGGAAATACAACTGCATCTCGAAAGGCCTTTTCTCTCCAAAAACAGGCTATCTGTAAAGTCTCCATTCGTACTCCAGGTAAACTGCTTTTTGTGTCCCTGCAAATTTTAACCCTTCCCTCCATTTACATTCTCACTTGTGCCTTGTTTGTTAAAAGGAATCCTCATCTTTTCCCAGTCAATTATGATTTTCATACCCACTATACTCGTTTCAAAAACAATATCCATAGTGGTAAAAGATTTGGTATTTTCCCGGCGTATCAGCTGCGTAAATTCTTTTCGGGTCCTCCACAGGGTTATATCGTCCATCTCGGCCGACGTTTCGATGTTCGACTCGGGCATCATCATCAGGGCTTCTGAATGCCCTCTGGTGTAAGGCTATTACAGTGTACAAGATTTCCTTAACAACTATTTTTAATTTTGTATGTTTTCTATGTTGTCCTAAAGTGTTGTTTTTTACATTTATTGTATGTCTTATGTAAAACATGTATCTTGACAAAACCCCATGGATTTTCTGTATCCCAATGGGTTAATAAACATTACTATTATTGCCTAACAACTGAGGTCATTTGTGCCATTAGAGCTATGTGGGCACTTTGGTTAAGGTAGGACTTTCAGAGAAGTGGGAAGAGTGGAGAGAAACCAGACCAACATTTGCCTGTTCTTCATGAAAAGTGGTAAGAGATTCACAGTTTAATATCCCATCCACTGATGCATCCATGGCTTACTCCACTTGAGTGTACTATATGGAACAATTAGGGTTTCAGGGTACCTCAAAAAATTCATGTCACCATTAGAATTCAACCCTGAGTCCATGGGATGGGAAGCCTGCATACTAACCACTACAGCAACTCAATTCCCTCTTTAGTAATAAAATATCTCACTTTTCCTGGTCAAGAAAGAAGTGCTTATTTCAAGACCTGGAAACAAATTCTTACTACATTTTCTTTTGTGTATTTATAAATGGCTAGAGAATAGGTATCCTGTCTTATTACCCATAGACCATACGTGGATTGCAGGCAGATTTGGGATTCTTCAGGAAAAAGAATACAGTATACAAACAAGAAAACAGAAAATGCATAATATAGGAAGATTGTGTAGATAATACAACACAGCATTATTTACATAATCTTCATAAATGATTAGCATTAAATGAATATATCAGCAACTGAAAAAGGTACAACTTTAATGATTCAAATGCATCTTTGTGTACACTAACATTAGCAGCCAAATTGTTGACATTTATGATTCCTCTATGGCAAGACTGACTCTCAGACACACATGAATAAAATCCACAGAGGTATTTTTGAGGAAACTCAGCCAATGCAATAAAAATACTGGAAACATTTCTCAATCCATCGAGGAAATAACACAAGTGAAACCCTAATGAATCACTCCCGCAAAACAATCATTGACTTCCCATCATAGTTCAAGTCAGCACGTGAAGGAAAGACTGATTTCAGCTGCCCTTCAGAATTCACAATTTTTACTTGTTCCACAGTGAGGGTATGGCACTGTGGAACATCATCACCACTGGCCACATCCCCAATCCCCAAGAGAAGAGTCTCTTCCAGCAATGCCTCCATGGCAGCAATGCAGGCTCCCATAGATGACGCACTTGTCACTTCCACAAAAATATTAGTTGTCGATAGTGATAACTGCAAAGGAAGAAGGTAAATGAGATTATTTTCCTTTGACAATTACTTTGAAGATAGGGTTTCCTTCTGCCATATGATGCTGTTTTCGTCATAATAATTTTGTCGGAATGTGAAATTCATTATAGACCCAAATATTACTGTACAAAATATTTCCTAAAAGATGAATGAAATATTCATATAATCTCTTTGAAACTTGAGACAAAAACCCTCCCTATCCCAACTCCCCCGCCACATCCTTAACTCCTTCACTTTAAAATACCATCATAATTTAAATATACAAGGAACATAGCCATGGTCGTGAATCCATGCAAACAAAAAATACCAGGACCGTAAACTTGAATAAATAATAACAATTAAATAATAACAATAATAATAAATACAAATAAATAAATGGAAAAATAATAAAAAATAATAATAAATTTAAATAAATAAATAATAATAATAAAATTTATAATTTAAAAAACACCACACACACACAAAGGAGAGATTGCGTGATTGCATTTTTACCGAAGTCCTTTATTTTCCGTTTAGTTATTTTTGTGTGATTGGCGGGTCCCTGACCTAGGAGGAATCCTGGTAAACCCTGAATGGTGAGTGCATGCGTTTCACAAAGGTCCGATACACCTGAGTGATTGAGTGACTGCGTTTATACCGAAGTCCCTTATTTTCCGTTTAGTTATTATCGTGTGATTGGCGGGTCCCTGGCCTAGGAAGAATCCTGGTAAACCCTGAACGTGTGAGTATTTGTGAATCACAAAAGTCCTTGTTTTTCGAGCATACCTGAGTGATTGAGTGACTTTGTATTCACGTAAGTTGTTTTTGTTTCTTTACATCCTTCATAATTTTTATTTATTTGTGTGATTGACGGGTCACTGACATATGAGGGATCCTTGCAAACCCTGAGTGTGTGTGTGAATGTGATTCACGAGAGTGAAAGTTATTTCGTAACTCACCCTAGTGATCGAGTGGTTGAAAGTTTGTTTTATTATTTTTTATTTATTTTATTATTATTATTTTATTTCTTTAATTATTTGTTTCGAATTTGCGTGTGTGTGTTGTTTTTTAATTTAATTTTTTAAATTATAAATTTAATTATTATTATTTATTTATTTAAATTTATTATTATTTTTTATTATTATTCCATTTATTTATCTATATTTATTATTATTTGGTGCCATTCAAGTTTACAGTCCCAGTATTATTTGTTTACCATCATAATAATGCATCTCAACAACAAGAAAGTAATGCCTATATAAAATAAAACAGTTTCTGGCATAACTTGGTGGAAAATCTTCATACTGACTTTTAATTTTAAAAGACTTTTAATTTTAAAAACTTTTATTATTAAAAGTCAGCCTATATAAAACACCAATGTGTTGAATCACATTCTAGGTGCCTAATTTATACCAAATACATCCTGTTTGTTAAACAAGTTCAGGGATGCTCAGGTGGTTTCATTGATAAATAACTAGTTACAACTATCCTCGGAGTAACTTCTCCCTTCCACTTTTCAAAACACTCTGCCATCACCAGGACAAGCTCAGCCTACATGCGATCTCTCTATCTGCTTCCACACACAACACCTATCTACCAAGATTTTCATCTGCAGTGTAATGTACCAGTAATAATCCCACATTTTAAAATGGTATTCCATGGGCCATGGTCAAATTCCAGGGATTTCTTCAAGGTTTATTCATGACTATAAATATCTTTTCACTAGCAAAATCCTCCACTCACATTGTTTCCACCTTTAAATTAACATTTTGTGGACAAATCAAATCAGGGTATTATTGCAAGCAATTTGAGACAAAGTTTTATGGCAGAAATTATTTTTTGAGGCTTCAATGAAGTTTGACCAGGTCCAAGAGAAAGCAATTGCATTCAAAATTACCTCTATTTATCTAGGGTATCAAGGAAAGCCCTAAGGGAGGATGTAAGACAGATAGCAACATGAATTTCCAGCCTATTGCAGATACTGCATAGTAATCAGAAAAGTTACTCTTTGTAAAATAACGATATATTTTATTTATCACTTAGCCAATATTATGTGAAATAGATCTGGTCAAAACACAAATAGAAAAGATGAATATATATACGATACATTAATAGATGCAGAAAAATATTTATACAATACATAGGTGCACTTCCGCAGATAAAGGGAAACGGTTGTGGTCTTAAACAGATCAGACTACATTAGGGAAGCTGAAGCACAACTCTCAGACACCTCTTCCTACCAGCAAATCCCCGAAGATCCAAATCCCACACTTCAGGAGGACCTAATTGAATTTCTTAGTGCCAACGGGCCGAATGAAGGTCTATCTCCTTCAGACTTAGCCCTCCTCTCCCCTCCCCACCCACGCACTCCTCATTTCTATATCCTTCCGAAGATTCACAAGCCGGGTAATCCTGGTCGACTGATTTTATCCTCCCGTCACCCCACAACAGAAAGAATCTCGGCATTTGTAGACCACTATCTCCAGCCGATTGTCCAGGCCCTACCATTATTCACTAAAGATTCCTACCATTTCCTGGATAGGTTAAATTCTATCTCCCGCCCTCCAGATGCCGAGATCATTATGGCCACTATAGATGCCACATCCCTGTACACATCCATTCCCCACTTAGAAGGTCTCTCCGCCCTCCAACACTACCTCTCCCAACGCCCTGAGCCACACATCCCCAGCACAGATTTTCTCCTCAGCCTTTCCGAGTTCATTCTTACCCGCAATTCCTTCTCCTTTAATGATAAATTCTACCTACAAATCAAGGGTTGTGCCATGGGCAGCAGGTTCAGCCCGTCCTATGCAAACCTCTTTCTTAGTCTCGCGGAGAATAAATTCCTGTCACAACAACCCCTGAAACCGCTATTGTGGCTCAGATATATTGACAATATTTTCCTTCCCTGGCCACATGGTCCTGATTCCCTGAAAACTTTCATTTCCAACCTTAATGCTTCGTCCTCTATCTCCTTCACGTCTACAGTTTCCTCCTCCCAAATCACCTTCCTAGATGTAAACATATCATTTATAGACCATAAATTTCACACATCTGTACATATAAAACCCACAAATAAACAACAGTACTTACATTTCAACAGCTGTCACCCATACCACACCAAACATTCCATTCCTTATTCCCTTTCCATAAGGGGACACAGAATTTGCAATGACCCTGACTCCCTAGACAATTTTCTCATAAATTTACACCATTCCCTCCTCAAACGAGGTTATCCTGAATCCCTCCTGAATAAAATAATCCGTAGACATACTTACACTCCCAGACCTTCCACCACTGCGAAAAACCACCCTCTTTCAAATTGCACCACGTTTCTTCCTGGCCTAGAATCTCTGCGTTCTATCCTAAAGGACCTCTATCCTATCCTCAAAAACCACAATTCCACCACCAACCTTTTCCCCAAATGCCCCTCTGTCACTTTCAAACGCCCTGCCAATCTATCAGATCTTCTAAAATCTACCAATCCACTTCTTAAATCCTCGCCCCATTCCAAAATCACTCCCAGACCCTGCAATAAACCTAGATGCAAAACATGTCCTATTTTCCTAACCAGAATCCCATCCCTCTCCCACCCGCTCTTTAACTCTCTCCCACCTATTCCCTACTCCTCGTGTACCGCCAGCAATGTTGTCTACCTACTCAAGTGCCAACTTTGAACTGCCTTTTACATTGGACAGTGTACCACACCCCTTAATATTAGAATCAATAATCATCGAGCCTCATGCAACAATTCCTCCCTTATTGGTATGCTCCCAATCCCCAAACATACCTCCTAACACAACACTGCCTTTGACCAATGTTTTAAAGTATCCGTCTTAGCATCCCTCCCACACTCAGACCCTCCACTGAAACTCAAAACATTAGAGCTAGCTTTCATCTCGCTCTTGGATTCCTGGAATTGCCCAGGTATTAATATTAGACATTAAGTGCCCCCTTTATGCATATAATTTCCCATTTCCCAATTTCCCCCAATTTGCCCCCAACAACTTCCATATCATCCAACCTTTTTTTAAAATTCCCGCGCCATACACTACCCATCCAAACCCCACACCTCGAATGCCTTTTCCCCCTTTTTCCCCCCTTTTCCTTTCTTTTCCCCTCTTTTTTCCCCCATTTTCCCCCTTCTCCTTCCTACCACTGCTTTCGGGCTCTCCTCTGCCTCAGTTCTGTTCCTAATTCCTCTTGAGAAAGGTGGTTGCACCACCGAAAATTCGAGAACTAGTGAGTCCCTCAGAATTAGCGGAACTTAGTTAAGGCGCTGTTGTGGGATGTGTGGATGAACTTGGCCTCTCTTTCTCCCCCACCCCCAAAGTCAATCATGTTACCATCCTCTCTGACGCTATAAATTTCGCTAGAAATCTAAGATGGCGACACTTCTGGTCTTCGCTACCCGCCAACTCTAATCCTCCCGCTCCCATACACAGCGCCTTAACTAAGTTCCGCCCGCCGTCCCACTTTGAGCCTAAACCTTTACTCCTGAATCACCCTGTCGAAATATTTATTAATCTTCTCCTATCTAAAATATCTAGTCCCTCTTTCCTCAACTCTCTGAATCCTAAGCCTAACCTCTCCCCTGCAGAAGAATCCGAATTGAGAAAACTAATAAAAAATCCCAACCTGGTCATCACCTCCGCTGACAAGGGCTCAACAATGGTAGTCTTAAACACCACTGATTACCTAAAAGAAGCTAACAGACTACTTGCAGACACTTCTTCATATAAACATATTCCCTCTAACCCTGCATTCCAAGAGGATATTATCGCTTTCCTCAGCGACAACGGCCCTAATGAAAACCTATCCCCCAGTGACATCTCCCTCCTTTCACCTTCCCATCCAAACCCCCCACTTCTATATCCTCCCCAAGATCCACAAACCCGAAAACCCAGGGTGGCCTATAGTCTCCTCCCGCAACTCCCCGACCGAAAGAATTTCCGCCTTCGTCGACCACTATCTCCAACCTTTAGTTCACGCGTTACCCTCCTATGTCAAAGATACCTACCACTTCCTCAATCTGATGCACTCAATTTCCCTCCCTTCTGACACCAAGATCATTATGGCCACAATTGACGTCACATCCCTATACACCTCCATTCCTCATGAAGAAGGCCTTGCTTCCCTACGCCACTTCCTCTCCAAACGCCCTAGCCCTCAAACTCCAAGCACCGATTTTCTCATTGACCTTTCTAACATCATCCTCACCCGTAACTCTTTTTCTTTTAATGACAATTTTTACCTGCAAATCAAGGGCTGTGCCATGAAAAGTAGATTCAGCCCGTCATACGCTAACCTCCACCTCGGTGTCCTGGAAGAGAAGTTCCTTTCCAGTTACCCTCTTAAACCCCTTCTGTGGCTCCGGTACATTGATGACATCATTCTACTCTGGCCACACAACATAGACTCCCTCAATTCCTTCATCTCCCAACTTAATGAATCCTCATCTCTTTCTTTCACTTCCAACATCTCATCATCACAGATCACTTTCCTTGATGTAAATATTTCCCTAACTAACAACAAATTTCTAACCTCCGTACATACTAAACCTACTAACAAACAACAATACCTTCATTTTAACAGCTGCCACCCCTACCACACCAAACGCTCCCTCCCTTACTCCCTCTCTATCGGCGGGCACCGCATTTGCAACCATCCCGAATCCCTCAACAAATACCTCAACAACCTTCACCATTCCCTCCTCCAATGGGGATACCCAGATTCTCTCCTTCACAAAAAAATCCTAAAACAATCCTACACCCCCAATCCTCCCTCAACCACAGACTCCCACCCTCTCTCAATATGCACCACCTACTTCCCTGGCATCCAGTCCCTTAAATTCATCCTCAAAAACCTTCAAACGGCCCGCCAACCTATCAGATATCCTCAAATCCAACAAGCCTCTTTCCAAATCCCCTCCCACCCCCAGAATCAAACCCACTCCGTGCTTGCGAGCAAGATGCAAAACTTGTCCTATTTTCACCACTCCACCCCTTTCCATCCCACCTTTTAACTCTCTCCTGCCCTTCCCCCACTCCTCATGCACATCTCAGAATGTAATCTATCTTCTGACTTGCAAACTCTGCCCGGCATTTTATATAGGCCAGTGCTCTACACCCCTGAACCTCAGGGTGAACAATCATCGCGCCTCATGTAATCCCTCTTCCCCGTCTGCGGGTCTTCCCATCCCAAAACATGCCTCCCACCACAACACCCCCTTCAACCACTATTACAATGTTTCCGTGCTAGCATCCCTTCCCCCATCCGATAACCCTATAAAATTAAAAACAATGGAATTGGCATTTATATGGCTGTGTAAAACCTATCAACATTCGGGTATCAATGTCGTTCACTAAATGGGGGGGGTGGGGCTGGGGTGGATAAAGGTGGATTTGTTTCTTGCGAGGTGGTGGGACAATTTATTCATCCGCATACATTTTGTCATCCTTGTCCTGGGTTTTGACTTGTCAAGCCCTTATGATGACTTGGTGGGTTGATGCCTTGGTCATGGGTGTTGTGGGATCTGTGGATGAATCGTTAGTTTTCTGTGTCGCTTGTTACTATTTCCGCATCCTCCTTATTCCATCTCCGCTCCTCTCTGGCCTCCCTTTACCCCTCCATAACCTCCTCCTTCACCCCTCTCCCACCACCTGTTCTCCGCTCCGCTTTCTCCCCCTCCATATACACCTCCTTCACCCTCCCCCACTACCTGTTTCTCCCCTCTCCCTCATCCCATACTCTCTCTGCACTGCGCACCCTTTTCCTCGGTCATATCTTATCTTCCAAAGAAGACGGAGCTCGAGTCGGTCGAAATTATAAAGATATTATTGTGAGTGTTCTTTTTAGGTGTTCTCGTGCTGTGTGTTACTGTCTAAGTTTCTTATATATATATATATATATATATATATATATATATATATATATATATATATATATATATATATATATATATACACACACATATATATATATATTATTATTAGGTAATCTACCGGTTAAGGTAGGTTTTTGGATGGACGCCACTATCAAATAAATATTTTGTAACTCCAAACAAAACACAATCCAGCAACCTAAGCTACATCATGGCCCTCTTCATCTCTGTGTACTTCTTTCCACCCTTCATCCCACCCAACATCCCTATCCTGTTCCTACCCTTGCCTCGCTTGCCCAACATTCTCCCCTTTATTACCTTCTTCTACATTCCACTACCGCTCAATATGCCTTTCATCCATTTTTCCTGCCTCCATAGGATTTCTCTCAACAAACCCCTCTCCTCCCCCACCATTTCTAGTACTTCCTCATTTGTTTTCTTTTCGGTCCATTTCACCTTCTCCATTCTTCTCCACATCCACATTTGAAAAGCCTCCAATCTACGTCTATCCTCCTGCTTCAGTGACCACGTTTCCGCGCCGTACATAGCTACGCTCCATATCAGAGTTTTTATGAGTCTTGTCTTAACATCCCTACTCAACATCCCCGTCATCAACTCCCTCCTCCTTGAGAAAGCCTCCTTGCCTAGTGCAATTCTTCTCCTTAAGTCCCTACCACTTTGACCGTATTGGTCCAAAACACTTCCGAGATATGTAAACTGTTCTACCTGCTCTATTTTTTCCCCGCCTATTTTAATATTAAGCTTAGCCTTTTTCTTTCTGGAAAATTGCATAACCTTTGTTTTATTAATATTGATTCTCATCCCATATTTATCGCACTGAACCTCCAATTCACTCAACAATGCTTGCAACCCATTGGCTGACTGAGCAACTAATGCTTGGTCATCAGCAAACCTAACCGATTTTACGAATTCCCCTCCGACTTTCATTCCTACCTCCAGTTCTTCCCATGCCTCTTTAATCATCTCCTCTACTAATACGTTGAACAGTACCGGTGACAATGGGCAACCCTGCCTTACAGCTCTTCCTAACACTGCCCATCTGGACTCTCCGTTCCCCACTCGCACCTGAGCAGTCTGAGACATGTACAGGTTGTGGATCAGCCTCCTGTCCCTCCAATCCATTCCTATTCTCTGCAATACACGCATTAATTTTTCCCAATTCACTCTATCAAATGCTTTTTCGAAATCTACAAAACAGGCAAAAACGTCATGATTGTACTCTATATTCCTCTCGACTAGTGATCTCATTACTGCAATGGCATCACGCGTACCTCTTCCTTTCCTGAACCCAAACTGATCATCCCCTAAGTAATGGTTTGCCTTACTCTCTATCCTTTTGTTGATGATCCTGAGAATAACTTTAGCTGCGTGGGATATCAAACTTATTGTTCTGTAATCCTCACATGACGAAGCCTTTGCCTTTTTTGAAATAGGAACTAACACCGATCTCACAAAATCTTCCGGCCAGATTCCTTCTTCATAGATACTACGAATCAGTCCATATATGGCCTTCTTCCCACCTTTCCCTAACCATTTCAACATTTCTACAGGAATATTGTCCACCCCCACTGCCTTATTTGCTTTCATCTCCTTTAATGCCCTTTCTATTTCATCGTCGAGTATACCTGGACCTAAGCTTCTTCTTATCTTCTTCTACGTCATGTTCCTTTTCTATGTCTAACCTTGTCGGCTTAAGTTCTCTACCATTCAGTGTTTCTATACTATATGCTCCTTCCATCTCTCTTGGATTTTTCCTGGTTCAACTATTATCTTACCCCATTTATCTTTAACTGTTAGCACAGATCTTGCCTTCTTACTTCCCGATAATAACTTAACCTTGCTGTATAGAGCACCAATTTCACCCTTCTTCTGTAAAGTTTCCATATCCTCGCATTGCGTTTTCCACCATTCTTCTTTTGCTTTATTTGTGGCCCTTCCCAATTTATTGTTTAACTCTTTGTACTTCATTTTGCCTAATTCTGTGTTTACATTCTTCCATCTTCTTCTCTCATCCATCTTTGCAATCATCTCATCCGTTACCCATGGTTTCCTTATCCTTTTCCCGTTAACAGTTCCTATAGTGTCTTTTGCTGCTTCCGATATCCCTTGCTTGATACATTCCCATTTTTCTTCAAGAGTACTTAGTTCTTTACCGTCATCCATTATTTTCTCTACAGCCTGCTGATACTCCTTCCTCGTTAATCCATTTACTGCTTCTAAATTCCATTTCCTAACCCGCCGCCCTTGCCTTATCTTCTTGAAACGAACATTACATTTCATAACAACTAAATTGTGGTCAGAGTCCGCATCCGCTCCTGGGAAACTGTGCAAATTTATCACACTGTTCCTAAATCTGTGCCTAACCATAATATAATCTAACTGATACCTTTCTGAGTCACCTGGCATTTTCCATGTATACCTACGCCTTTTGTGATGTCTAAACCATGTGTTAGTGATGACTAACCCCTGTCTCCTGCAGAATTCAATTGCTTTCTCCCCGCGTTCATTCCTCGTGCCTAACCCATAGTCCCCCACCTCACCACCAACTCTTCCTTCGCCTACTGTCACATTCCAATCCCCCATCACTATCAAATGTTTCCCTGCATGAACACTCGCAATGATATCCTCTAAATCATCGTACATCCTATCAACTTCTTCCTCCTTGTGGTTGCTCTGTGGCATGTATACCTGAACAATGACCAAGTTCGTCGGCTCTGCTTTCATCTCTGCGAGTAAAATTCTATCTGTCGCTTGCTCTATATTGACTACGCTTCTTCCTACCTGTTTATTTAAAATTACGGCAACCCCTCGTTGGCTCTCGTCCCCGCCGCTGTATATCACTCTATAATTGTCACTCCAGTAATCCCCGCTATCCTTCCATCTCACCTCGCAGAGACCTAAAACATCTATATTACCTCTTTTCATCTCTCGCTTAATACTTTCTAATTTTCCTGCCCTCAACATTGTCCTGACATACCATGTTCCTATTCTAACTACTTTCGTCTTCTTCTGCGTCTTCTGTCCTGCTGCTGTTATTTCTTCCCCGCAAGGGTTTCATGGGATGACGACCGCGGAAGCCTTGCCTCCCCCGCTGCCGGGCACGACATACGGCCCCTTGGGCCGAGTCCCGCAGTTGCCAGGACTCAATTTCTGTTCTGCATCCATCATTATTTTCTTGGGAAAGGTAATTGAGGTGGTTTCCCGTTGCCTTAATCGTGTTCTCCCTTACTCAATAGTGTTTTTAACGTGACACCATCACTTAATGGCCGCCCCACTGGGGTCAGACGCCACTGCAGCCGCCTCACTGAGGAACAGACGCTGCGTGGACTACCTTTCGTCTGGCTCCTAACCTTCGACCTATCTGGCATGGGTGACCCTTCCAGGAGTAATTATTATTACTCCCGCCAGCACAGCTCTATACACATATATATATATATATATATATACATATATAAACACAGTAATCAACCCAAAGTTCGGTTTGGTAGGTGATGGTAGAGCTCACCCGTGTACCAAGCCCGATGGCGTGTGAATATTCACACATCAGGGTAGGGGGGCCAGTTCCTTTCCCTGTGCCGGTTATGGTTTCCCAGGAAGATCTGGTACCCGAAAAATCAACTAGCTTGGGTGGAGCTGCAGGTGCCCAAAGTGCCTTGGCCGGGAATCGAACCTTCCAGTCAGTAGTCCAAAGCTCTACCCGCTAGACCACCGCGACCCGCATATATACATACATATATATATATATACATATATATATATATATATATATATATATATATATATATATATATATATACACACACAGTTGATACATATTAAATTAAACAAGGTTCATGTTAAGTAGTAGGCATGTAAAGAATGACTTGTACAAATGTTTCCTCATGAAAACAAATCACAGTGTCTTATATTTTTATCAACTTTTAATGGATAGGCTAGATTCACAAGGTCAGGGCACATGAGTTTACACATATACCAACCAGAATTAAAGGGCCCACAGACATTGGGTCAAGTCACCACAGGTCAAGGAAATTGCCAGTATGGTGATGATAGAATATGGAATGGAAGGCATATTATGTTGAGATTGCAATTTAGTGTCCAAGTTGTAACATATTAAAATAATTTTTTAATCATGTTGCTTAAATAGTGAAGGAAAATAATAATAATATGCAGAGTGATGGTTTTCAAAAGTTAAGCAGAGAAAAAATTGGGTCAGCATGGAGTCATGAAATCTTGGCATTGGTCTTTGATGGCTTTGCTAACTTTTGCATTTTGTAGGTCACCAACAATATTCAAACCTTAAGCCTGCCTTCTTGTTTCATTTTCTCTATTACCTACGAAAAGAAGAGCTGGAAAACATTTCCTTTGGCTCTTTCATTGTGAGTAGGAAAATTTCATTTTCCCCATTCCAAAATAGTACTATTAGTAAAAAGTTTACATAATTATTACAACAATTCTACCAAATTAATATTTTAAATGCAATGGAATCAATTAATTACAGAGAATATTCATACCTCCCTTGGTAAACTAACCTTAGTAATGTCACTATTTGTGATTGGAGGAAATGATATCACCCTTCTTTGTGAATCAAACAAGCATGGAAACACTGACTTGCCCTCAAGGAGATACAGGTATCTGTAACAAAATTACGCAATAAATTATTGGCTGTTGGGGATTAACAAAAACCTGCCTCATATTGAAAGACTTCCAATAATAATTATTTTCCAATCTAGAGCCTGTCGAGTCTAAAAAATCAATAATTAGGATGATTGCCCTAGATCATTGGACAATAAACAGCAGGGGCTCAAAGGTTATTGCCAAAGGCAATCATCCCAATATTTACTTCCAATATGATACAGATTTACAAATGCCTGCCCCAAACATTTATAAAACAAACCTGCCCCAAAACGGGAGCAATTTCCCTCTAAACCATGCAATTCCACACATGCAATATAGTGAAACCTTTAATTTATGTTTTTGAAGGAATCAATTAAAAAATATGCACAACAAACGTTAGATAGCTAGATTTTACTTCCCCCAGGATAGAAAAGACCCTGTATAGGTTGATGAAGTGTTCTATGGAGTGTATTAAAAAAAAAATCCAAGGCCTTCTTCAGGTCAGACCTGAAGAAGGCCTTGGAGATTTTTATACACATATACACACGTAATTGGTAGTGCATCCGCCCGGCAAGTGGAAGGTCCGGTGTTCAAATCCTGGTTAAGGAAATATTTTTACATTTGTGATCTGCTCAAAAACCGCCTTCCCCACATGTCCTGTGTTCGCCTTTTATGTGTTTTCCTATCCCCTTTCCTTAAACCTATTTCTATGTTTGAATGAATATTTGTGCGCCGTATGGCAGGATTTTCAAGTTTGAATATATACTACCTTGATCAAAAAGTTCCCGGAATTTATTCAGAAAATTAAAAATACAAGTTTATTCATCTAAATCTATATTGTCCCCTTCAAAGTAATCCCCATCGACTGCAACACACTTATGCCAGCGCTTGATCCAATCCTCGAAACATTTTTTATATTCGGTTTTCGGTATGTCCATCAGTGCTTCCTGCGATTTTTCCATTACTTCCTCTCGGCTGCTAAAACGCGTTCCCCGTAATGGTTTTTTAACTCGATTGAACAGAAAGAAGTCACAGGGAGCCAAATCAGGTGAATTCGGTGGCTGTTGGATGGTATTTGTTGCATTTTTCGTCAAAAAATTACGAATAATGATAGCACTGTGCGACGGTCTCAACGCACTGTGCGACGATTTCTGGTCTCTTTCGGCGAATTGCTTCACGCAAACGTCTCATAACGCCCAAATAATACTCTTTGTTTACTGTCTGGCCTTCTGGCAAAAATTCATGATGCACTACACCGTTGTAATCCATGAAAACCGTCAGCATTGCCTTCTTTTTTGACTGAAAACGACGTGGTTTTTTTGGTCTCGGCTCATTTGGTGAACGCCATTCACTTGCCTGATGTCTGGATTGCGTGTCGTACTCATAAACCCACGTCTCGTCTCCAGTAATGATCCTTTTGATGAATGTGGGATCGGATTCAGCCTCGCAAATCATGTCTTTTGCGACGTCAACACGGTCTCCTTTTTGCATGAAATTGAGGTCTTTTGGCACCAACTTTGCTGCTACACGACGGAAACCCAAATCATTAACCACAATGTCTTGGGCGGATCCATAGGCAATGTTCAAGTCCTCCGCTATTTCTCTGATGGTTAATTTGCGGTTATTGACCAACATTTCTTTTACTTTAACAATTTTTTCACTGACTTTCGATGTCGATGGTCTGCCACTGCGTTCATCATCTTCGATTGACTCACGACCACTTCTGAACCGCTCGTGCCACTAGTAAACGACCGTTTTTTTTAGAGAATCGTTGCCGAAACACTTTTCCAACATTTCCAACGTCCGTGCGCCACTAAATCCGTTTTTTAAGCAAAATTTAATACAAGTTCGTTGTTGCAAATTTAAATCCATTTCTGCAATTGTAAAAAATCGCCAACACACACAGAGATAGATGTACTCTTGGCTACGTAACTTTTGCAAATGTCAAGTTATGACACTAAGATTTAAAGGGAATATCAACAACAGATGTACCAATTTAACAAAAAAAAACAGAACTCAAATCGGAACGATGGGAGCGCCATACGGTGGTTATTCCGGGAACTTTTTGATTAAGGTAGTATATAAAACCATAAACACAGTAATCAACCCGAAAGTCTGTTTAGTAGGTGATGGTAGAGCTCACCCATGTACCAAGCCCTATACGGCGTGTGAATATTCACACATCAGGGTAGGGGGGCCAGTTCCTTTCCCTGTGCCGGTTATGGTTTCCCAGGAAGATCTGGTACCCGAAAAATCAACTAGCTTGGGTGGAGCTGCAGGTGCCCAAAGTGCCTTGCCCGGGAATCGAACCTGGGACCCTCCGGTCAGCAGTCCAACGCTCTACCCGCTAGACCACCGCGACCCGCAAGGTAGTATATATATATATATATATATATATATATAAAATTCACTAAATAGTCATAGCAAACACAGAAACTAAAACATATAAAAGTTATGAGTTCTGTTCATAATTCCTCTTGAGAAAGGTGGTTGCACCACCGAAAATTCGAAAACTAATGAGTCCCTTTTTTATATGTTTTAGTTTCTGTGTTTGCTATGACTATTTAGTGAATTTTATTGTGCACGTTCGAGGCTTTTCCAAGAAAGTGACTCCATATATATATATACACACACACACATACATGTAAATACACACACACATATACATATAAATACACACACACATATACATATAAATACACACACACACATCTATATATATATATATTTCTATACATATAGCATTTGAGGATAATTAAAACAATATATTTTTACAAATTTGTAATAAACACAATAATATTTATACAACTTACACATTTACTAAAAATAAATTCAATTCAGGCAATTCTCAGACTTAGTCCCTGTGAAATAATTTATTTATACTTCATCAGGAAGGACATCTTTCACATAACTATAGCATTCCTCAAGTATTTCACACACACTATTCTTAAAAATATTGGTATTTTAAATTGACTTTATAATTATAATGCAACAATTTCAGAGAGTAAAAATCATTCGCCTTGACCGGGATGAATGATTTTTACTCTCTGAAATTGTTGCATTATAATGCACACATAGCGGGTGACTCCGTCAAAAGTTACTGTAACAGTTTCTTGAAATTTGACTTTATAATTACTCAAAATCTGTATATAGCTTGATTTCACATACCAGTTTTTCTGTGCTTGTTCTATGTTTGTTAATACATCTTAAGTAAAGTAGTAACTTTATGTAAAATTGAAGTATGTGGAGGAAGGGGGATTATATAATTCCTTATGACTGCTTAACTGAGGATGAGCGGCGGTTTCTCTGTCTGGGTTCAAGTGAGAGGAGTCTCAGGAAAGGCTGCAGGCCGGTGGCAGTTGACTCTCAGCGTTTTTGGAGGGAGAATTGTTCATTTGAAAAACATCTTATAACGTGACCATGTTACACTCTGTCATGAACCAGTTATTGGAACAGCACTACACCATCAAGTTTTGCGTGAAACTGGGCAACACCGGGAAAGAGACTGAAGACATGCTGAAAGCAGCTTATGGTGATAACATAATGAGTAGATAAGATGTTTTTGAGTGGCACAAGTTGTTTCAGGAGGATAGAGATATTTAAGATGCTGAACGTTTAGGACACCCTTCAACATCAAAAAGTAGCAAAAATCTTGAAAGAGTGAAGGTTTTATTGGACAGGGATTGCAGATTTAGTGTTCACATAATTTCTGATGAACTTGGCATCCCTAAAAGTGATATGCATCAGCTTGTGACCAAAAACATGGGCATGAGAAAGGTGTGTGCAAAGTTGGAGGCGTGAGTGCTCTCTGACGAACAAAAGGAAACTTGCATGCAGATCTGCCAAGAGCTTCTTGATCCTGTGAATAAGGATCCAAATTTTGAGACAATATCCCACAAGACTACTTCTTCCCCCATCTCAAATCCATTCAGAAAGGACATCACCAGGGCTTGCCAGAAGCATTTCAATAGACCATGATGAGGGAGCTTAGCAGCATTCCAGGTGCTGCGTTCCAGAGGCATGGAAAACCCACTGACAGCAGTGTGTGGACAGACAAGGGTGCTACTTCGAAGAGTAAATGTATCAATGTTGGCAATAAATTTTTTTTTAATCAACTCAGAGTCCTACTACTTTTGGGACAGACCTTGTATGAGGTTATCATATTCTACAATTTATTAATTTGCAAGCAATGGAAAATATTGACTAAACAAATCTTCAGATAAAATTCCAATGGAATGTTCCTTTTTAGTTTTTCTGAACCTGTGATCAATTTCAATGAAGTTGAACGAGATGAAATTCACTAACTGAAGTACTTAGTGAAGTTTGAGCTCCTTGATATAATACAGATGTAAAGAGAAAGAAAAAAGAATGGTTTTCTGGGGATCGTGATGGTGCGGTGGCTAACATATTGGCTTCCCACCTAGAGGGCCTGGGCTCAAATCCTGGAGACAACAACTATTTTTCAGTGCTATCTCGATCCCTACTCGAGGTGCTTTGTGGAGGGCACTTTGAGTCCGCCGGATGGGACCCCTTGAAGCCTTTCATTACGTTGAGTTTCTCTCCACCCTTCATACTCTCCTGGCCATTCCTAATAGCACATATGACCTCGGCTGTCGCTCACCTCCCCTAAAACTACTACCACAAATTGTTTTTTCTCATCAAGGGTTAAAAAGCAACCAATTGAATATCTGATGACATTTGGTCCTACTCTTTCCGAGATGTATCACTTGGACTGGCTGCTTGTAAACCTTGAACCTACTAGGGAAAATGTAGACGTTTCCCTTACATGTATGGTTTTATTAACATAAATCCTATAAATTAATGGAGGGTGACTTGTTCGATCAACTTATTGCCTGCTGAAGTCATGTGAACATAGGAGCTTATAAAATGAACGATGAATTTACCATCAAATGTGAAATGGGTTGAGTTCTTGGTGAACTGTTTCAGAGGAACAATACTCTGACAAACAGAGTACAACCTAAATCATTTGAATGAGAATTTAACAAAATTATAAGGAATAAAGATAGAATTCTTGAAATGCCCAACAATTACAAAAATATGAATACACCATTAAAGATAAAGGTGCTCCACTTACAAAAGTGGAAACTGCAGTCAAATGTTAATGTCAAATAAACCAATCTAAGGAGAAACAATTTATTCATAGTATTCATCACAGCTTAGGTCCTTATGCTAAATATCACAGTTTTTATAATTCACTAAATGGCAACCCCACTCCAGACACTCTAAAAAAGTGAACGTTTGAAAGAAACAAACATCTAATAGCCCTACTCAAAATTCATGCAACAAGCCAACAATATAAATGTTTAAAACTTTAATTGTATGCAAAATCACACACCTATGAATTCCAGAATATGCACTGCGTTTTTTTTCCTTCCGAAATGCTTCAGCTTCATTTTGTAGTTGAGAAAATAAATCTGCTGCCGTCACTTCTTTACTTTTCATCAAAGGGATTATACGTATCTTCTCAGGAGAGATTGCCGTGTACATGAGAGAACCCGGAGCAATTTTCTCCAAGTCATGGGTAGCTATAGTCGACACATTTCGCTTTTCACAAATGCCATCATGAAGCTTTGTCTAAAATGAAAAGAAAAAAAATAACACAACAAGAGAGAAGAGAACAAGCACACTTTTCTAATAGAAGAATAACTTAGGGTTAGGATATTAAACATGAGCTCTCAAATTCCTTTTTGTGAACTCCAGGGATATTGACCTTTGGTTACCTGGTAGGCGTAAACACCTACCCATCTTGACATTTACCTTGGTAAAATCTGAATTATCGGTCAAATATTTCTCTACTATCTAATATCTTAATAACTCATTAAAAACTAAGCCATAACGAGCCTACCAATTGTTGACTGTGAAAACAAACTACACACCTTTAAGAACCCACCCTTGAGTAGCAGTACATTAAATGCTGTCACACAGTTAATTTTCTGATAATGTGCTAATTATTTTTTGAGAAGTTTATTTAATAGAAAAATAATTAACATAAACTTTCAAAATTAATTCATTCTACTAAAGGGATCTTCATCAGAATAATTTTTGGTCGATTGCCAAAAGCAGAGTGAAAGGGAAGAGACGCTACATTGACAATTCATGCCCCCACCTTATTTAGAAAAGTTTAACTGCTTGCCGGCTTTGGACTGATTTCCTTACATGTATTATCATCGGATCAAAAAAAAGCCTTCCTACAATTATTTTGTGGGTCAACTTGTGAATCAGTAACAGTCCAATAGGAAGGGTTTTCAAATGGGAGACATTTAACTCCAAGTAACATATCAGGAGAGGCTCAGCTAAACTTGAGCATTGTAATATTACATATACCATTTTGTTTTTTAAAACTTCATATACACAAAATCCTGCAACATATGGGATATATGTAATAGAATGTTGTCAAAACTGTCATACTGGGAAAAAGTAATTAATTTACAATGATGTTTCATCACTTGTGATTAGAATAATCAAAGGTCAAACATTGATCACATTTCAACAATACTTAGGACTGATTTTTATGTCCATAGGGAGTTTCGCTATCAATAGTACCATTTTTGTTTATAATATTAATACATATTTTTAAGTTACTATCCTGGTTTCTGGAAAACTGAACTGTGTGCACTGTATTGTCATGGTTAAGAAAAGATTATTTGGAATTGGCTTGATATTGTAATTGGGACACTATTAGTAGTAATATATGGGGAAAAGCACATGTTTTTGAAATGCTGACTCACATGCATTCTTTGTAAATGAAGAAAACTGACATTCAGAAAATTTACTATATACTCTTGTCTTTATCTTATTGTCTAATTATACACCAGAACCTTGTTACATGAATGACAAAATAGTTCATTTTTCCAGGATGATCAAGATTCATACATTAGTACCAACATAAGACATGCATCTTGGCAAAAAGACAGCTCGAATTCCAGTACTTAGTTAGAATGAAGTCATTAATATCTAAACCCGATGAATGAAAAGGAAGCAGTAATAAGATGTGATAAATGTAAAAAAAAAGTTCCACCACACTTTCCACGGCGAACTGACATCCATTTGAATATTTCATTTAAACCAGGCCCTGTCTTCCAATTCAGGCCAAATGTGCCCTCAACTGAACGTATAAGTTAATAACATAACAGCCCAAATTATCACCTCAATTCTTAACTCAAAGCATCATGTTTCATAACGAGTATTGGGGTATACTTTTCAATGAAGAACCATTTTTCTCAATAGATATCTTTATGCTACAATGTATATCCTTACTTTATCAGGTGACCACGTATCATTATATTACCTGGATTTGTATAAATTTTTTGAGTGATTCTTCATTGAATGTTGCATTTCTAATTATGCAACAAGCAATGTGCCCACGAACTAGTTTGGCTGCATCCATCAACTTCACAGCAGGAGTAGATTCGTCCAAGTGAAGAACTTTTAGTTTGTTACACAAGTTGTCCACCTGTTTGTAAATTATTTACATTTTAGAGAATAACTTCATTTCAACCGCTTCCATTTTTCCTGGAAGGTAGTGATTCATGAAACCGGATTACAATAAAATCAACACTCCAGAAATAACGTACATGATCTACTTGTGAACTAGTCATTTCTTTTTTATTCTTCTTTCCTTTTTTGCCTTTACCCCCAGAAGAAGTATCCGACGATCGCGGGCAGTGTTGTCTGATGTAATCTAGAACTTGTTTGTAGTGGCATTGATCAACAAGTTTTACCAACCTTTTGTCGGAAAGCTTGTTGTCCTTCAGGGCTAATTCTACGGAAATAAATAAACAACAAATAAAGAGAAAATGGGAAAACTTTCATCCTATGCTTTAATATACCCACCTTTTAATTTTGGCGCATCGGCTAATTCTGCCGGAACAACCTTAATAGAGTTGTCGCAAAGATTTAGAAGCTTCAAAGAACTTAGGATTGCTATCGACGATGGAATTTCTTTTATTTGATTGCCATTTAGTTTTATATCAGCAAGAGCCACTAAGCTGGCATGACATACGTCAGGGAAATCTGATAAACTATTCCATGAAACGTCCAAATGACCAAGTTTCACATTACGTTCAAAACTTGGCAAAGAGACTAAACAATTGGTGGCCAAATTTAGTGAAGTTAATTGACTAAGATTTGATATTTCATCGGGCAAAACGCTCAACTGATTCCGGGAAACATCCAACATTTTCAATTTCTGGAGCTGACCAATCGATGATGGGAGCTTGGTTAGTCTGTTGGAATGCAGCACTAAGGTGGATAAATTATTTAAGTTACCGATTTCATCGCTGAGGATGCTTAAACAAGTTTCAGTGATACTCAAATAATTTAAGTTTCCCAAAGTAAATATGGAATTGTCTAAGCCGGACTCCTCAATTTTCTCTGAATACTTCTCTCCAGAAATAACTAATTCGTGCCGCTTTTCCAATTTTGCAGAGACTACTTCTGACCACTCCATGTCTTTAAATTAAATACAGAATAATCGCCAAGTTCATAAACCAGCGCCTAAGCAAACACCCTCAGTTTTTTAACAATCAAGTACCAGGTAATGATGGACTCAATAAAAAAACGTAAATGACTCAAGTAATGACAGCATCACGCACGATTCACCGCTAACAAATAGAGGTTAATGCTTAATATCCAGGGATAATTTAAGTCTCCAATAAGTATTCGGTAAGGCGGTCAGACTACTTGCACTACTGCAAGCGCTGCATGGGTATGCACACGCTTACGCCATCTGCGATTTTTTTAACATAACGTTAAAAAAAACAGTAGAAAAGAGATTAGCAAATGATGCAATTTCACCAATTGAGTTGTGATATTTTTAAAGGTAATAAATGTTATCCAAGAAGACGGAATACCTTGTGACATTTTAAAAAGTTAAATCTGTCATGAAGCGATTTTACGCGAATGATAGTATCTCGCAGTGGAGTGTAAAGGATGTTGATCAGAATTATTATTACAATCCATACGTACTTGGCCTATAGGAGCGTAAAACTAACTAATTTGATGAAATTGGACGGAAAAGATTTTACCCATAACCCACCGAGAACGACCACAGACAGTCAAAGGTTGAGTAATTATTTGGCAATAGAAGTTTTTTTGTTAGATTTTATTTATAAACAAGATGATAAGAAAATTGAATAATTTCTCTACTTGAAATTTAAAGAAATAATGAGCGCGCAAGGCACATTGTAAGCCCTCCGATAATAATTAGTTATACCCCAGTGCCCTGAACGTGTACTGCGGTCCCCCTTTTCCGCACACATTCATGGAAATAATTACTCTTGATTAACCTACGTTATATATCAATACGATATTCTATTTGCACTATCGAAAAGTATGTAAATATAATTAGGTTTAACTGATGCATAGGCCATAATGTCTCTCTGGCTGTGCTCGGTAGCACATCGTTCAATTCGGTGTGCATCGATTTCACCCCACACATTGTCCCAGAACTGACTGAACTCATGGAACAACAGAAGTCTCATCTCTAGTGAATGCAAAAAATTGCGCATGTATCCATCTTTCACAACCCCTGTGCGTAAAGCGGCACATTTAAGTCGGGAAAGTTCACGCAAATTCGAATATTTTTTATAGAAATCAGGATACTTCGATTCCGATTAGATTTGCTACGTTCGAATCTCGGGAACTTCGAAGAGATTTTCCTTTGTTTTTATTACACTATCCTCCGTGGTTGTTTTTATTCGTTTCAGAAATCATCACTCCATCGACGTTCGAGATATTACTCATCAGTTATCTGTATTTCGAGATCTGTTTGGAGTTCGAAATTTTATAGTAACTATTATAAATTTGATATTCATACAAATATCTTATATTTTTCACCTGTTGTGCGAGATAATTTTGTAAAAAAAACTTTTATATGTTTTGTTAAAATGTAGAATTGGCATACAATGCTTGTGTAAAGAATACCATGAAATGACAATTACACTCCAAATACACTTGAAAATACTCTCCTATCAGGTTATGAAAATTGCCTTTGCTTGGGAGATAAAATATTAAATCTCCAAAGAAAGCTTTAGGAAGTATGTTATTTCCCTCAGTAAAGGCAGACTCACAACCCTTTCATATATTTCATACAAATACTCTTTCAGTAATCATGAGCACTCTGTTTATGGTTAATAATAGAAGAAATAAATAAAATTTCTCTGAATATATTTTTTATCATCCAAAAGTTTAATTTCGTTCATTTCTACTGTGGTACTTGAAACATTTGTGATTTTCATAGTACAGAGAAAGTGTTTTTTTTTGTTTTTCAACCATCTAGTTTCCAATAAGTGATTTATTAGCACTTTGTAGTGAATTTCAGGTTTTTTGTTGATCGATTAGGATGAAAAAATTTTATGAATATGAACATAGGAATAGGACGAAGGGGGATAGAATGTAGGTAGAATTAAAGAGCAGCTTATTGCAGTGTATGGCATCAGGTTTTGTCTTATTAGGCGAGGTGAAAATATGTAGGAGTGTACAGCCTTATGTCCATCCACAACTGACCATAACTGGTTGGCTACCAAATAAATAATGGAGTGATAACATTTGCTTTTCCAGAAAAGATGGCTGAGCTTAGATGGAGGGCTCCTCCTTGCCTCTATCATATTAGGGCATAATTGCAAAATGATTCATTCCTGATTTCCCAATAAACTGTTCCTGTTCAATTTAATGAACTTTTCCCTCTGTCTCTTCCCAAGTAGGTTCAGGATTTGAATCTCATCCACAGTTCCTATGATTTTTTCTTCATTAAGTTTGAAAATTAGTTTTATGATTAAAATTTTTAAAAATGAGGATGAATTTAGTTTTTGAATTCCTACAGTGAAATGTTGATAATGGTTCAATTTTCTACTCTGACAAATATAATTCTGGATCTCATATGAAGGTGTTGCAGCTTTTTGCACTGCGGTCGGACAAAAAGGAAATCTATGGTTATATTTTCACTAAATATAATTTTATATTAACATTAGGAAGCTCTGCTAAATATACTGCAAAGAGGATTACATATGCAAATTTTTCCAGTGAGAATATGGACCAAGGTTTCATTTGTGATTTCTTAGATGTCATTATACTACCAAAGTAAATCTGTCTGAAACATTTATGTATTACTCAAATCACAGTCATATTTCGCATCTGGATTTCATGTAATAATGTCATTGCCTACCAGGATAATCTACTCTATAATCTGTGATTTTTTTCAAACTGATATAACATATTTTGTTCTGTTAAATTCCTTAGAATAACCATTATGGTATGCCTTTCATTGGTAGTGATAATGAAGAAAACAAAATATTTGGGGTTATAAAGTCATTTTAAGTAAATTAGATGAAATAACTGTAAAAAAAAGTTGTTTTGCAAACTTAGTATATTCGTAACATTTGATTTATTTTGATTCCATTATAGTGAATAACATATACACGATGAACAAGTGCAACATATATCTGTCTCAAGTTTGGCATTAACCATCAGCTTGATTTTTCTCATTAATCCTTATGGTGGTGAAATATACCAAACATTCTAGCACGGATTTAATTTTCCTATACATTAAGAAAGTAATACTTTCTCCAGTGTTTGCAATAATTGTCCTGTTTGACTATGGAAAAGACAGTCTTTTTTGTTCAATGATTAAAGGTAAATTTATTTATCATACATACTTATTGCAAGAGTTTTCATTTATTTCCTTCACACATGACCATTGGTAGAATGTTCTGTGGGATGAGATAACTTAATTGTGAAATTAATACCATTAAGGACTGTAATTTTTGAAGAAAATTATTAATTATTTAAAACTATGCATTGAATAAATGCATACTCTTTCTGTATGTTTTCTGGTGAGTGCTCAGCTGGATTCTTATTCTGAAGAGAACAGAACAGGTTGAAAGCTGTGTTGCTATATTTTTCAATAATCTCCTAGGATTTGATCAGTACTTATGAGAAAAGAAGATAGAAGCCTAGATAAGATAGGAGGACCTGAGCATATCACCACAAATTGAACAACAGTAATAGTTTTAACCTTTAAATGTGTTCATATCTAAATAACTCATCAAAGAGTTTATTATCTCCACAAAAATAGCTGAAATCTTTTTATTATCCATTCATGCCTTCCACCCACTTCCCTTACAGTGTAAGTAAAGCCAAATGAGCCAGACTTTATGCCCTTTCATGGATCTTAAACTATTTTACTAATTCCCTCCAACCTGCTCCCTCCTTTCACACTTTCTTCTATTCCATCAAATTTAAACATTGTTCCATGCATGCTCCTCTTTTCCTAAAATTGCTGATACTCATCCCCTTGAGAATCTCTTCAACTGCATTCACTCATGATTTTCTCAATCCAATTTTTCCTGTCAAACTATTAATTTTTCACAAACGCATTTTCTTGATGATTCAACTCTCATCTATTCTCTTGAGATCATAAAGCACAAGTAAGGTGCTTAAGAATGAATTTATTAGGATGTTGACATTTGGGAATGGACTCACAAAAGGCAACTAATGCACTCTGCCACACATTTTTTTCTCAATTTTCAATCAACAAGTAATGTTCCAGTATCAACACACCAGTGGTATGTGATTATATATCCCTTTAACTTGTTATTACTTTGAGGATAGTGAGCAGAAATGGCAGCTTAAGAGAACACATATTTTACTGTAATTTTAAAGTAGCTACTAAGTTTAGCTAATGAGTCAATCTATTGAAACGATGACCAAGAAATTCTGAGATGTTCATTTCAAACTAGTCAACACATTTAGTTGAGGACTATTGATCATTATTTTTGAGAGAGATTTAATAAAATTTCTATCTTTTTTTATTGCAATCGTGTTCAAGTTTTAAAGCATTGAAACTTTTTTGAGTCAAATAATGAAATTGACACAATTGCCAAAATTCACAGTTATCAACTTAAAATGTTGGTTTGATAGGGGAGGGGAGAGCTCACCGAATACTCAAGCCTGTCAGCTTGTGAAATTCAGTTCCTTTCCCTGTGCAGCCTATGGTTCCCCAGGAAGACTTGGTACATGACAAAAATAACAGCTGAGGCACTCAAAGGCATTTTCAAGGCCCTCTGGTCAGTAGCCCATTGCTCTATATGCTGGACCACTCTGCCCCTGTGATATTCACGTTTAAAAAATCTGGGAGACCTATTAACATAAGAGTTCAAGCAGGGAAGGTTCTAGAAGAGACCTTAATTGAGATATTCGGCAAGCAGAAATACTTTGCCATAATAATACAACAGGTAAAGGAGATAAAGATATTTAATCACTTAATAAACAGTTAATGTTTATTCACAATGGAAATTTGTGAGCCTAAATAAGCCACAGCGAGCTATATTTAGAATAAGTACTACAAAAATTATTAATGTGGAGGACACCGTAGACCTACAAGAACACAAAGTTCATTCACTCATTTGTTTCTAAGATTATAAACTTTGTAACTTCCATTATCAAATGTGTAGGGAAAATGAGCTTCTAACATAAAATATGTGGGACCAGTACACTTTCGCCTTCTCTCTTTTCTTCTCGAGTAATTTTTGTTTCAAGAATGGTGAATTTTAAGTATGTTGATTTTTTTTTTTAACCTGTAATCAAAGTTGCTACAATTTTCAAATTTGCCAGACTTGAAGGGAGAAGTTATGACCCAAATTCCAACCTAGGGTGGTCAAGCCTCAAAGTTAGATGTTTGTCATTTGGCAAATGCATTTACAAAAGGAGAGTAAATAAACTGCCATGCATGAAATTTCCTACATCTTCAAGAGAAAGATCATCCTTCATCTTCAAGTCAAAGATTGGCGATTTGGAATTATAACAGCATTGACATGTTTTTTTCAGTGGCTCTTGGGACATTTCAACAAATATCCTAACCCATTTCAACTTTTGACATCTGTAGCAACCATGAAAGGTGAACCGATCAACAAAAATTTCATAGAACACAAATTTCACATGATATTCACAAAAACACACACACAGGAAAGCCCAAAATCTATTCATTTTGTCATATATATTTGGACTTGAACAGAAAAACTTGGCTCTACATATAACTTCTTCCCTGGTACATACATTTTAATAGAAAAAATTGCATGGCTTCATTCTTTCCGATCAGAAAAATTCTAATATGAAAAGACCATTTATAAAACTTTCCACTTCAAAGAAATATAAGTTGGCAAGACTAGGGTTAATTATAGGCTCAATAGCCACCTTAAGCGTTAAGGAAAGATTTTTGTTTCCTGCACCACCCTTAACAGGTATTTTTCAGCATCCATTTTTTTATTAGTACAAATCCTATAATGTGTGAGTAGCATTTTATGCTAAAAATAATGATGCAGTGAAAAATTTCTTGGTTTGATTTCTATAAAAATAATTCTTTTCCTGGCATGTTCCGAACTGTCTGAAACTGTGTTGATTCATTTGTAAAAGGTAATGCAGATTTAAGCATCATTAAAATTCTTTTCGATTTACCTCGTATAAAACACAGGAAGTTTTAGATTTATAAACTTTTAAGATCTGTGAGCACAGTCATATATGAATTAACAGTAAAATTTTAATGGCCAATGGGTTTTGAGGATGGCCAACATGGGCACTTTCAAAATTTACCAACCTTACGCCCAATTTTTAATTGGCATTATGCATCATCGTATGATTTTTATTCTTTTCCTCGATTACTGGAGAATTGTCACTATTTCCAGTGGCCATCAATTTCCTTTTTTCTATTGAAATAAACAGGTGAGAATGGAAGCACCTAAATTGGTAAACACAGATGATAACAAAATATAAAATACCTAAATCATTGACCTTTCTTTAGCTATGAAACTTTCTGTTATACAGAAAAGATTGTTTCTAAAAAACATATTACTTCTAATACTATGCAATTACCACAAAAAACACAAGGAATAATGCAGAGAGAGAGAGAGAGAGAACAGTCATAAAAATAATAGGCTAAAGTGGTTTGAGTGTACAAAAATAAAATTTTCTGGAAAAAGCTAAAACAAAAATGTACAGTTTCTTTAGATAAACTGGCAGAAATTTACCATGTAACAATGATAGAGAAGTTCACCAAATAACAACTCAAACATTAACTTTTTTGTATAGCAGGAAAATTGAAATTATTTCATTAGGAACTTTTTCTTGCAGACATTAGAATAAAGAATAGAGGAGAGTCACCTGTTGCCACAATGGACTGAATTTTCAAATGACTTTTATACTATAAGACTTAGTATACACATCAAATGAAAGAATATTAGGTCCCAAGTTTAACAAGCCATGATAAATTATAAAATGCAACTATATGAATCAACAAATATTTACAATGCATTGATTTTATGGAACTTTGGCCAAAAATAAATCTTTTAAAATTAAAAGAACATCATATAAAAATGATATGGAAACATACACTATGATTATAATGTCAAGTGCAGAGATGAGTTAAAATAGATCTCTAAATTACATTCACATTTATTCAACATTCTAATCTGGAAAGTCATGATCATTATGCAATATTATGCTCCTGAAACAATGGAATAGAAGACGAAGATGACTATTTGGACTTGGTATTGGCCGCAGCTCTTTCCTTGAGGTCCACGATGCTTAGGTTCTTGCATGCCACAAACCCTTGGAGGAGGGATATGAGTGACTTCACCATGGAAATTGGTGCAGAGATGTAACAGATGAGACGGAAGAGACTCATTCCAGCCACTGACAAAATATATAAAAGAAAATTATGTTAATGCTATGAATGACTACAAGGTTACTTGGAATAAGAGGAGGACATAAAGATTCACTGAAAGTAGTCTATATCTCAGCCTAAACCGTGGACTGAAATTCTTGCCAGTGGTATTATGCATTGCAAGTGGAATGGCACAAAAAGGAACAAAAGTTATTTACTATTAAGGCATGTGGGAAATACAGAGACAATTCAATTGATAGAATAAACGATTTTTAAAGTTATGGAAATCAGTTGGCATGACTCATGATGATGCTCAAAACCATTTATTTGAGGAATTGTACCATCAGGCATTTACCAATTACTTTGAATTATTTTGTAGCACTGGGATACAGAGGGCTAACCTTGCTACGAGACTGAAATATTTCGGTCAAATCTAAGCTTTCTCTGGGTTCAAAATTCAAGGCATTTTTCTCTACTAGGACACACAAAGTAGGTAATCTTGATTTGGCTATTGGCCAGTACAGTCAGTAAAGAATTTCCCATGGGTGCTAATCATTTCCTTGACATGTTAACTTCTTATATCACTTTATCCAGTTAATTGAAGGGTGATTTTCACAATGCAGAAATGTGCCTCACAACCATAACCTGAACAACAAGCTGCCGGCCTCCACTACGAAAAGCTGCTCACTATACCAATTCTACAAGAGTGACAGGGCATAGAAAGACATGCAAACTCACAAAATGGGACACAAACAAACAAAGGCCAAAAAACCGACAATTTGCACACATAACAAAACTGAATAGTAGAAAAGCAGGCTTCATGCCCCATCATCACTTGAAATAATTTTTTTTGGGATTCTTGAAAAAGAGAAGATGATGAGGCAGTTTACCTGGATCCAAGGGTACTACTGGCATTATCTTTCATATTTAAAAATGAATAAACCATAATGAATAGGTTGGATGGGAATAAATATCAAGAGAACAAATTGAAAACATGTTTTCAATTCTATTAAAGAGATGGAAGTGGAAAATAATTCAAATTCAGAAAAAAGTTTAAATGAAATATGATGGACCAGTTATAATTTTTTTATGTTCTACCACTCTCATATCATTTGAAATCTATAACCTTCCAAAAGGACTGAGGGCATTTACAAGGAGTTAATAAAGGGAGTCTGCAAAATTTTCAATGGAGTTTACAATTACACTACAACTGAACGGTTTGGAAAACTGAGAAATATTTAAATGCCCACAATTATATTTTATTCTCCTAATTCATGATTTTATACATGCATAGTGTCTGCCAAAGAAATTCCCTGAATTTCTAAGCCTATACAGTAAATTTGCAGTCCTTTTTTCAAGTGTTCAACCAATAGTTATCCTTTTATCCGAGCAATACTTAACATTGAAGCACTTACAACACATAAATGATGCATGTGTATGTTATTGCAATAAATATAATGGTTTTTTACCACATTGTCGATGACTAGTGATGGTCAGTCAGTATTTGGAGGTTGGGGGCAGTTGTCTCCCCTTGCTCCCTCCTCCCTGTTTCTACATCTCTCACAGTGTCTTTTGATGTAATCAATTGGCTTACATGTGCCCTGAGAACTCAAGCTATCAACTTAGCTGAGGACATTCTCAATGCATGATTAGTCATATAGCTTCACCGAAAATGCAACTAAATCTACTGTCTTGAACTTCAACCCATTTTATATCACCAAGAAGACTCATCATCATTGCCATTAATGTGTAGCCTTAAAATTTGAAAACTGGTTGCCCTCCATTCTTTAATATTCTAATAAAATTTCTGATAGGCACCAACATTTCAATTGCCTTATACTCATCTTATATTTTGTCATCGTATTTGTCCCATGGTATTCCTCATATCTTCCTTTTGATTAATGTATATTTTCAGATATTAGTGACATTTTTAGATTTTTTCAGGCTAATTAAAACCTAAATTTGACTTTAAGTTGAAACAAAATAGATCCAATAATATGATGTATAACTATAAAAAATGGAATGGTTCTGCTCAATGAATGGAACACCAGAAGCATTGTGTGAGGTTTTAAATCCCACTGAAGTGCATTCAAAACATTGTTTTTCAATCAGCTAGGTATTTAATCTTTGGAAGCTCCTTAATTTATACATTTTCAAATAACTTCATATGTGGGGATGAAATTTAGAGACTTGGCATGATTGACAAACAAGTTTTCACATACTTATTTGTAGGATGAAGACAGGATTCGTAAAACATTAAATTCTGCATGATGGAAATTGATTTATTCTTACCAATTGGCCCTTCAGTGAAATGAAGTAGATACAGTGCTGCATAAAATGCTTCATTTCCTGCACACATGAGGAACAGCACTGGACGTGAAGTATAGTATATTCTCATTATTGGGTTCTCAGACATGTCAATAAATTTGTGACTAGTTTTTCCCTGGAGAAGACTCCTAAAAATACATAGGTATTTAGATCACAATCAATTAAAGATACATTATCAATAAAAAGTTTTCATTTATATTTATCCAATCTTATACACAGATGTGAATATAATTGAAAAAACACTTCTTCAGAATTCTTCTTCTTAATTTATCTTCTTCATAATTAAAATTGATACCTATGATTTCGTGCTCCCAGGGATTTTAGTAAATTTCAAACCCTCGCTGAAGGTGTTTTCAAATTATTCCCCTAAATCTTTGTTACTGCCATTCTATAATTAACAGGGGGGGTCAATGAGGGGATACAAGTGATCATCTTTACACTTTGAGAATGAGTTAAATATTATCAAGAATGTGGAATACATTGAAGCATAGAAATCAGGAGCATTATTCAGGATTCGAGTCATTGTTATGAAAATATCAAAGATTAAAAAAAATGTGGGCATATTGGTTATCATAATTTAAAAGATGATAATGTTGATGACTTTTCTTATAAAAGAAAGAACATGGATACCCACAAGGCATAGGACATACAGTCGATGCAAAATTTTAGGTTAATCATGGGCCCCTATTAAAACTTGCTCCCATGCCGTACAAATTCAAATGCATCTAGAAGATTTTAGGCATGGGAGCATATCTTTTATAATAAATACTTTAAAGTTGTTCACTAATGCCAACCATTTATTGCAATCTAACCTCAGCAATGAGCTGAATGGTAGCATGAGATTACAATGGCATGTAATGACCCTGGTTTTGTTTCAATCAAATCCAAGGCTCTGCAAAAAACTGACAACTTTAAATTATTATTTCTATACTAGACGTCTGGTTAACCTATGAAAATGTAAATTAAAAATTATGAATTTAAAATAAAAAATACATCAGATAGGTTGAATAAAATTGTACCTAGGTACGCTATAAAAATACTATTATTGAATGGATTTCAAACGGAAGTGCAATTGAAATAAAATGTTTTCATTACTAAACTATACTTGACTCGAATCCTCTCAAATAAAATTACCTGTCTGCAGGATGTAACATGATATCGGGATCCCCAATTTCACAATAAAAGGATTTTAGAATTCCATGCATCAATATGAGGTTAACATTGAATAATGTAAAAAATGAATGTCAATAACGTGATGGACTTACGAATGGAGATATATCCAATGACAAGCAATATCGATAGTCATGCTCAATTGGAAAAGAAACATATATTTAGGGTAGAAGTAGCTGAGGGTGACTAGCAAACACATTGTCCCACACCGGTCTGTCAGCTGGTCAAGTATCGCTCCGAACTTGGTACCTAATTGAGCATATTTCTTCACATTATTTCAAACAAGTATGGCAATAAAATTAATCAAAAAACTTTGAGCATTGAACAGTTAAATTTTCCATCTTACTTTGATTGAAGTATCTGGCAGCATGTCCGTCAACTGCATCTAATAGACCACTAATAATATAGCACCAGCATGCAACAATATGATTAGATGGCATATAGTAAAATGATATTAGTGCTAGTATAATTCGTGCGTAACCTGAAATAAAATTTCAAATTAATGGTGATACCATTGAGATTTCATGTACACATTTGTATGCGTTAACCTTACCAATCAAATTTGGAACGAAGACAAATATATTCTCTGAGTCCATGTTGCCTAAATAGTGAATATAGGTGTGAAACAATCACGTAACACCTCCCTGAAATCTCCTCCAGTGACAGGTAACTAGAAATAAATCACTTTCAAAACATTGACAGCTTCAACCTTGATACGACTGCTGCAGTGAGCAACTAGATTAGAACTGAGCACTATTTACAATACTGAAAACATCGAAAGAAAGTTGTATGGCAGAAATTTGACGAAATATTGTCTTTAGTCTTTCAGATAGAAATACTTACATACCAAAACTGAGAGATTAATTAACTTTTGTATTTGATCATGCGCATACGAGGGAAAAAATCGACAAACGATGCGGAATGTTTAACAACCGGGACTGGAACTTAAGCATCACCAGTTACTCAAGGAAGCCCAAAGCATCCATTACCATATACGCTATGGGATAAATCATTTCAATTAATATCCACACTTCCAAACAAGCACACCCATTTATTCACCGTAAATTTATCATTTCGATTCTCTTCGATGTTTATTCAATTGGATATCGAATGAAAGAGTATGCACAGGTTCTATTTTTCTGACCGAAACAAAATAATTCCGCGGAATTTTAAATACTGAGCTTGGAAAAAATTACCTTCACATAATTCAATATTTTCAAAATTCTATTTGTAAGATAATTTACCTCCAGCCAATCAGATCCGCGCTACGTCTCTGACATTCAAGATGGCACCATGGCCAGAACAAGGCAACGAGCCCAAGGCACCTGATAAAAGTTGTCCTAAAGGTGTGGAGAGTAATCCGTCTGACTCATCAAAAGTGGATTCTGGAATACAAGAAGACCCTGAAGCAAGATCTGTACTGGGGAAAACTGACGACAAACAGGTAGGAGCGAAATAACTCTTTCGTTTCGCCATTCTTTCTTAGTGGGCGGTCGCAGAAACAGTAGTGATGTTTCCTATGCAGTTTTAAGTCATTAACCTGTGCAGCAGTGTTGCTTGTTCTTCTTTCAATCGCCTTGTTAGATAATGTTATCGAATTGTGACCTTATAATTTTCATGCAATAGTGCACTCTGAATTAAAGATTTACGGCTGTCTTGTCTCATCTGGTTTAACATTAATTAACTCATTAATAGCTCAGTTTAAAGCTTGATTTATGCACATCGTCTGTTTGTTGCCTTAGTACCCCTCAAAGTAATTTAATTTAGAATGGTGGATAGTTTTTTTATAGCATCAGGAGAATTGTGCTAATTTACGCTAGCGTCCGGTCAGGAGATCAAACTATTACACCGAGAATTTCAGTTTTATGTAACGTATTCCTTGTAATATCCCTTTTGTAAACATGATCTTGATTGGTATTGGAGCAGTTGGTTGGTATTCGAGTAAAAGGAAGACCGTAACTATTTTTAGGGAACCATTCGGCTGTGACTGACAACTTCTCGTTGAAAGTATATACTTTGAATTTTGCAGGTTTGCTTGCATTTTCAAAAATTGGCCAATGAGCAATCGAAGATATTCATTCTGTGTAATTAGATTTGTCAAAATATTTTATTTGTGCTGTAGGTACGATCGCAATTTGGAATACGTTGTCTTACGCCGACACCTATCTTGACGCCTGAACGAATGACGATAATGTGATAGAATTGAATTAAAATTACACTTGTTTGATTTCTTAATTGTGTATTACTGATGTCGGTGCCTGTATGCCTTAAAAACTGAGGGTAATTCCTATGATAGCATCGTTGCGGAAAGCAAGAACGGATTTTCCCAGGTGGTAGGCTACTTAATTGATTACAGATTCCTTTTATACGTACTGGTGCGTGCGGCGGCTCTACCGTTTGTCTGAACGTATTAAGCAGCAAGGTGAAGGGAAAGTCTATTTTCGAAGGAATCTGTAACTGTCCTCTGAGGTCCTTTGATGTTTATTCCTTTTCTGCCTATGTTCGTACTTACCGTAGTTTGCTGCTTACTGATAGTGCTGAAGAGACCCGAATACCGAGGCGATGCTGCCGAAGTCATCAGAGGCGATAGTGAGACAACGATTTCTGCAGTTATTCTGTATTTATTCCCCGCACGTATCTTTAGTGTATTTAGTTATTACCATCACGGTGTTGGAGATAAGGTTTTTTTTGTTGTTGGAGAAACTACTTTCCCCCAAACTAGGCCTAATTAACCGAGACTTGTTGGGTATCATTCGCAGGCGTAATCAGCCTATCATCTTCGATCGCGGGTTCATGGTTTCAAGGATGCGTCTGAATACAGTTCGTATTTAGTTTTTGCCGTTGTCTTGTCTGGGGGCAAGCTTTTTCTGTCCGTACTGCCTGATCACCCGGTGCATTCACCATCGCCTTTTTTCAGGCAACAGTGAGTGATTTGAGGACGGAAATTAGTTTATTTCCGGTCATAATCTGATGAAGCGTGGTAACTTTCGGTCAAGTGTCTTTACATTTTGCTCTCTTAATGTCGACAAATATTTATTATTGGCGCTGCTTAAATTAAATGTCCGCATCTGGTGCCACCTTTATGAGTAAAGCAGCGAGGGTGGTAAGCAGGTGCTTTCCATTTACAAATCCGATTCCTTGTACGAACGACACTTAGGCGTGGTGGTTGCCGAGTGAAAGAATGTGGTTTTATGCACTGTGATGTTACAGAAACGGTTACCACCTGCCCATTTTCGCCATCTAAAAGCGGTTTCGTCCATCCAGTGCAATTTGCATCACGGTGTTCTTTAAGGATCATTATGGAAAGCGATTCATGAGACAATTAACTTACCGGAATTGCTTCATTGGAATCCCAGCTAGGCAAATTTTTTCGAGAGCCCAGGGGATCTTAGTAGCATTATCTAATATCGATTTCCATTGAAAGGAGAGGTGACCGTTTTTATTTTTGACTTGAGCGCCGGACCTCCATGAGGTGGTGACGTTCCCGTGTAATTCTGTCCTGCTTCCACCTTATTTTTTTGCAGCATCTCTCCTCTCCTCCTCCCGAAGTCGCCGCCGTCATCGCTCACATCGCAATTATTATTTCGTTTCGAGTCTTTCGGTTTTTGCGCATGGCGCCGTCCGTGGGTGTCGTGTCTGCCCTGAGCCGCTAGCCGAGGGGGAGGAGGTCGAATAAGAGGATGGGGTGGTTAGAGGGGTGGGGGGAGTGTGGTCTCTTTTAACCCCACCCTCCTCCTAAAACGTTATAATTCATCTCCAATAAACGCTCTCTTCACAGTTTAGAACTCCGGGAAAGTAAATGGACGTATCATAACCATACCTTCGAAATCCGGACGAGAATTTCAATAAAATTAATTGCGAGGTCGAAGAAATTTGAAGGCAGGGCAGGTGGATGCGGAAGATAGGCATTTCGTGCATTGAAATAAGTATTTATGATTGAATAATAAACGAGGTAGAAAGTATTCAGAGATAAAAAGCGAATTATTGTTAAATTTAGTTTGGGTTTTAAGGATATTTCGTGCCCTGTTAGTCAGGGCGTGTGATTGCAGCTGTGTGCATTGTCTAGGCTCATCAAATATCGTCCAAATCCGGTTGAGCACTCCGCAATTATCATAATCGAGCCTTAGAATAGCCCAAGAAATTAATGCTCGAGCTCATTGAATTGTGCATCTAGGAGCCCCACGAACCTCTTGCAGAGTAGAATAAAAACGTATTGGTGTGAGGATTTCCAGGGGTATTATCATTCGGATGCTGAGGTTCATCATAGTGAAGCTAAGATGTTATTTAATTGGTCCTATGCCTTCACATCGGTCAACAAACCTCTCCGGAATTTAATTTTCGATATAATTAGTTTGGTATGGAGCAAAGAGAGAGAGAGAGAGATTGAGGGTTATACGTGCGTAAAAATTGCGAAGCTCCGTCGTCCCCGGTTGCCGGATCCCTGCAGAAAAGAAAAGTGAGCCTGGCGACCTTCAAGGCGTCGTCTGACCCGAGAGAGAGAGCACCCTGCTTGGGGAGACATCAGCCGACACTTGGGACAGACAGACGCATGTATTTGGCGTACTATTTCTTAAAGCATCCGACGGAACTCCCGCTCTCCGTTTCACGACTTGCCGTCTCATCTGAAAAAGAGAAGAGGTGGGTTTTTCAAGGGACAAAAGACACTGGGAGATCGGAAACGGTTCCCTCCCGGTCCCCCGCCTCCTCTCCACGAGTTGATCGGGCCCGCCCTGTCGATTTCGTTGCTGACCCATTTCGGGCGAGACAGGGGGAAGCTAGGGAGTGGGGGGGGAGCGGCGAAGGGGTTGGCGCGGTGGGGAGAGCGGGACGGAAGAGGAAGTGGTGTAGGAGACGGCAAAGAGGCGGTGGTCCCGTTCAACCACCGTTCTCTCCACTCCTACCCCGCTTCCAACATATCGCGATGGATGGTTGTTCCGTGTTTGTTGGTTTTAATTAGGGCGGATGGAGGAGGTGACAGTCACCCAAGGAGATCGCTCCCTCTCGCAAGGACGATTCAATCTAGTGAGTGGAGTTCTCTTCTCTTTCAACCCTCCCTCCTCCACACCCTATCCATCTCCTTCCCCCTGGCTCCTACCACTCTCTTTCTCAGACCCCTTCTGGACCATGAGGGGGAGGGATGAGAGGTACGGCATGAGGGAGGTACCGAGCCATTTCTCGCCTAGCTTCCGCGGACCTCGTGTGCTCAAAGGGACAAGAATGGCAGTAAAGAAACATATCATTAATGAATAGCATTCGCAAAATCTAGTTGTAAATATCGGACTAAATAAATTAATACTAACTGTAAATAATATTTGAAATTTTCACGATAGTAATTAATGCGACCTTGGCCTCGGGAATGATAGTTAAAAAGCAGTTACCTGAAAAATTGAAATCCTCATGGAGTTGTCCTGGACTGGGTGCAATAAAAAAAGATAGGTTTTGAGCAGTCCCTAATGGCTATTTATATCTAAGTATCATGATCAATTTCTCTTCGTTTCTTTGCATTTTCTGCCTGCCTTCATGCCGTCTAAAAAGCCTTTTTCTCTTTTCCTTCTTGTATACTGCTTACTCAGCATCCACCCTTGTTTCTTGGCCTTCAACATCTCACTACCTTTTGATATCTTCTCTCTCATTTTCTCTGTTTTTTTTGGAGTCCCCTCAGTATCTTCCACTCCTCAAGAATCATATTTAAAACCTTGGTGTTTGTCTTCCTCTCTGTCAAACTTATTTTCTCCATTCCCCATTGCATTCACTTTTGAAAAGTCTCCAATCCATGCTCATTATCTTACCTCAAAGGTCTTGCATCCATAAAAGGGCTCTGCTCCATATCGAAAATCTTAACAATATTTCATTCACATCTTATTCAATCTCATGCAGTAGTTAATAAAAGAATTTTATCCCAAGAAATAATAAGCGTTTGTGCACAAGAAGTGCTTCAAAATTTGGAACATCGTTTCACATCACTAGATTTTCATTTTAGTTTTTACTTATAATTTTCTCAGAGTAAAATACATGATCATGTCAACAAGTTATAAAATCAACTACACAATTAATATATATAATTGTTAGTTAGCCCCTAACATTGAATAAATGCGTGTTATTTTATTGTGATAAAAGGTAATGGAATAGTAAACAAAATGCTTTGCAAATTGTGTATGTGAACTGCATGAAATTTGTGTAATTTTGACTATCGTGAACATGTATTAACAAAATGTCAATGCTGAGAATGCTTAATATAAAAAAATAAAAGATGAACTATGACTTTGTGTGTGAATGTAGTTCTAAATTAAACAAATGGACAATTAAAATGCTTTCTCCATGCATAAAATTAATCTTGACATTTTCGTCATGCCTCCAGAGTAGTATGGAATTTATGGGATTTAGTATGGAAGAGAATTGTAAATGTTTCAAACCTTAGTATTTAAACACTCCATGATTTCAGGCTTCGCTTTGTGGAAGTATTTGATAAATGTTGCCAAGTATTTTTTGTACTTTTCCACAGACTATTTTTAAGGTACAATGCATTTCACTGACCAGTGGCATCACCAAGTACAAATTTCATTTACATGCAGCACTTAAATATATACTCGTAGAACAGAGAAGAGGCAATGGTTGGAGGGCAAGGAAGGGTTGAAGTTGGGGGTTGGGGTAGTTTGGGTAAGAGGATGAAGCGGTTGTGCCGTGGGTATGATGCAGCATGGGGTAAGGTGGAGGGGCATGGGAAGGATCTGGGCAATCGGGTGGATCGAAGGGTTGGTTTTATTTTTCCCTCAAGGTTAGTTTCTCGGAATGGAGAGGGGAGGGTTGTGGGTACATTTGCTCATTACCAAGGATCATTTTGGGGTCTGCCAAGTGCCTTCTATCTCAATTTACATCCATTTTTTAATCCAAAAGGATATAAAGTATGTCGGCAACTTTGCATTCATGTTACATTATCAGTAAGATATGATAAAAAATATATTCTTTTTACATTTTCCCATATTCATTTGTTTTTTAACATTATAACTTTTTAACATATTTTTTAATAAAATGAATTATTTGTGAAAGTATAATATCAGTCCTACACAAAACAGGAAAATTTGTAATGAAAATGAGCATTTTCAAAGATCTTCATCAAATTATTGGCCATTTAAATTTATTTCCCTGGCCCTTGAATGGAGGAGAGGGTAAGATAGAGTGGTGTATGATCAAAAAGACAGTTGAGAATGGGAAGTGGCCAAAATAATGATGTGTCCCCTTACAAATTATGTGATTTTTGTATGGGGGCGTGTGGGAACAAATCTATCCAATGCTTGGGCAATAGAATGTGCATGTATCTTGAATGTTCACATTGTTTTATACCATGTCACTAACATTAATATGCCGATTTCACGTGTAGTCGTTGTACATGATGGCTCCATAGAATGGTGAATGCATTGTTCGAGTGTGCACCTTTGGATAAATACTGTTGTGTATGTGATTTAATATGAATGTTGAAAACTACCACGAAGTTAAGAATTTATTTCATTGCTCTTGAGCATGGGATTTTAACTGACCATTATAAATTAAATCCTGTACAAAGCATATGATGTCACTGCACATTTCTTACCAGAATATAGGTGGCAGTTGTAGTGCCTATCACAGTTCTTACATAGTCTCAACAAAATAAAACTGACATTAACACTAGTTTTTGTAATGATTTAATGTGGACAAGAAAGGAAATATGCATTGAATTAAATATATTTGGGAGAAAGCACCGTAAAATAGAAAATGATAATGAAAAAAATTCATTTATATTTAGCTGAAGATAATTACTGCAAGTGAACACTGAAAACATGTTGTTTTCATGTGCAGCAAACAATTATCACCTGCCAAATAAATAAACTTTGCATGTAATAAATTCATATGGCAGTAAGCAAAGCATTTTAACTAATGTAATGGAGAAACACCCTCAATTGGTTTTAATTTCTGGCCAAATATCTGCAACTTAAACATCAAACCTAAATATTAAAAAAAGAGATAATAAAATAATTAAGTAGGTAATAAAAGCGTACAATTGAGCAATATTAAGTGAACATTTTCCAGCAAAAGCATGAAATAATTTAATTATAAGTAAGAATGAATAAACATGTTGAACTGAGGAGAAAAAGTCACATAAGCATTACCTTCTTAATGACCTCCATGGAAGAAAAGCACATTTTACTGGACATTTGTAACATCAAAAAAATCATTAATTCGGATTTATTATGAAATTTTAAAATTTAATCTCCAAAGTATTCCTCTTGTAGACTAATAGTTTTCCAAGTACCTTTCCACCCAACTTATGTGATGGAGGGTGGATAACTAATATTCCATCTTCTCTCAATTCCCATTTAGCAATATTGGGAATCACTGTGTCCCATTACTTTAGTTTTTGAATTTCATTACTTTAAGTGAGTTCTGGTAAGGGTTCATGGGTTCTTCAGCTTGTTATTTCTGTAGCTGCGGTCCATTATGGCCGTCAAACATTCCTTCAACCTCTTAAAAACTTCCAAAGTAGCCAAGGCATCAATATCTAATTTAAAAATGTTTATCAATATGATCTTAAAGGAACAAGCATGAGGATTTTTACTGAAAACTGAACGAATACGTTTCAAGAAATGCTCACTATTAACCTGAATTTTTGGCTTAAATTCCATTACCAACATTCCTGCTGCAAACTGGAAAAAACAGATTAGGTACATATGTAGATGAGTGGAGAGAGAAACTGAAAATGAAGACAATAGAAGAGCTTTGTGTTGTGCAAATTTATTACGATAAAAGTTGGGTGAGCTAAAGACTTGGTGAATTTGTTCTTGTGCTACACAAGGTCCGCCGAAAGAGTTATGATTTCAAGGCAAATAATCACACCCAGCATTTCTTCTAGAGGATCCTCTCAAATTAAACATTTGTCTCTCTGAAAAAGAAGATGTACAGTAAGAGAAGAAGAGTATTCATCGAATGCTTAGGAGGAAACATGTTTTGTGTTCACTTGTATGTCCTTAGACCTTATTTTATAGCAAAAGGACAATAATATTGACTGGCATTTACTACTGACTTCCCTTGGGTATTTTGCCACTTCATTCAAGGTAGAAAATATAAAACCTGTTGATGATAGACACTTCACAAATAACTCCTATTGACAATCTTTTTTTACTAAATTTTTCAACCTTTGGTCTTTCATCAGTAAATCTTCTTCCAAATTCAAATAACCTTCTCGCCTTTCTTTTGCGTTTGATTATATTTAAAAAGTGTCTATTTCCTTGATTTCACTCAGTGTGTGATATATCTAGTCCTTTTGACGTTTATATATGTAATGTCTTAGAGAGGAAGTGGAACCAATAATGTTTCCATCCTGTATGAATTGAATTCTTAATCAGCCTGCCTTAGTAACGTTACGGCCACTCAAAATCTGTGTAACCAAAATCAATTCCAGTTTTTAACGAATCGGAGTATTTTCAGTAATTGTGAGTCAAGATTTGCTAGGCTAGGTATGTTTCTGCAAATGAAATACGGAAGTGAAGCACCAGCCAAAATAAACAAATGAGTTGGACTAGGTAGTATATGCTATTTAAGTCCAAGTAATGCTTAGTCTCTAACCTAAAAACGCATATGACAGATTTTATGACAAACCAGGCAATTTTGGGGATTTCTGGGATATTTTTCGAGAACGCCTTCCGAACAAGTCTCTTCATCACACCCTTTGCCTGCAATTCTTGTCGCTCCTCTTCCTTGAGGAACTGAAACTGATATACATGTTTATGCGCTCCTGATTACACTTGTGTCAATCCTAAAAATGCATTACCAATTGTTTTCCATGGTCGGTAATTGAAGAACGTTTTATTCTTGACAATAGTGAAGCAACAGGCAGGCTTTTTGATTAACCCATCTGTTGGCTTTTTTTGGAAATTTAAAAATTCTGATATTTTCAAATTTATTATCTTTCACATCGCACATATCGCGCAAATTTACACGAATGCAATTATTTTCGCACTCTGGAAGCAGACATATAACATTGACAACGTTGCAGATAGAATGTGCAATTCATCAACTTCGATGCGAAGCTTGAGCGCTTCACATCGTTTAGGGAGCGTTGACCCAGAGGTCTTGACCTTTGAAATCAACTCCCATACAAGTATACCGATATAATTTCACAGAAAGATTTTTATCTTTCCTATATTTTTTGCTTTATTTTAGGGTATCGCTTCAGTTAAACTTGGGTGTCGCTGCCAAGCAAGTAGTATTGAATTTCGTAGTCGTGCTTGATAGCCATTGTTATGGACAGTTCTTAACGAAATATCCTGGTGAATGAAAGGAATATTTCGTGTAATACATGGCGTCGTTATTAAGGATGGCTTTTTGAAGTCATTTGCGCCATCGGGGATGGGGTTTTAATTTAGGATTAGGGCTGAATCTTGGGGATATACGGTGGTGCTGGGTCTTTTTTATACGACGGTGCCCGCTGTTAATTCATTTTATTCCGTTCGATCGAAGGGCGCCAATGGCATTCCTCGGCAGAGGGCCAGAATCGCTATAGAACAAAAATTATTTGCACGATGGTCGCGCTAAAAAAACAAAAACGGACTCATCGGACGTATTGTCTCTCAATTATTGTAGTGAACGGGGATTTTTTTCTAAAGATTTGGACCCATTCCCATGGTTTTTGTCTTCCTGGGGAATATTATTTGCTTTCCAATGGGAACACGATCCGGGGAAATTCCGGAAGAGTGGGAGTTTTGTTAGGACACGGAATATCGAGAAAAGTGAGGGAATTCTGGAAAGAAAATTTTCTAGGTTCTTCAAATTTTTTTATCCTGTTCGACAAAGTGTTTAAATGTCTTATGGTTTTCTCTAAAGGAATGCCGAGTTTGTCCGATTTGTGTGTTCGTATTGCTAAATTTAAAAAAATAGCCAAAAGTACTCGATTGAAGTATCATGTATTTAATCAGGAATGGACTGAATAAAACGGATATATGTGTATATATATATATATATATATATATATATATATATATATATATATATATATATATATATATATATATATAGATGATGCGGAAGTACTCACGAGAGCAATATAACTTTTGGACGGCACAATAGAACACAGAATAAAACAGATAACACGTAAAAGGACACTCACACTGTAGATGATTTAAGCTTTCGGCCTACTCCGAGGCCTTCTTCAGGTCAGACTGCTGCAGTCTGACCTGAAGAAGGCCTCGGAGTAGGCCGAAAGCTTAAATCATCTACAGTGTGAGTGTCCTTTTACGTGTTATCTGTTTTATTCTGTGTTCTATTGTGCCGTCCAAAAGTTATATATATATATGGTTTTTGGATGGACACAACTATCAAATAAACATTTTGTGACTCCCCACCTAGCAAACTAATCTATATCAGGTCCCTCTTCATCTCGGTGTACTTCTTTCCTCCCTTCATCCCGTCCAACATCCCTATCCTGTTCCTACCCTTACCTCGCTTGCCCAACATTCTCCCCTCTATTACCCTCTTCAACATTCCACTACCGCTCAATACGCCTTTCATCCATTTTTCCTGCCTCCATAGGATTTCTCTCAACAAACCCCTCTCCTCACCCACCATTTCCAGTACTTCCTCATTTGTTTTCCTTTCGGTCCATTTCACCTCCTCCATTCTTCTCCACACCCACATTTCAAAAGCCTCCAATCTACGTCTATCCTCCTGCTTCAGCGACCACGTTTCCGCGCCGTACATAGCTACGCTCTATATCAGAGTTTTTACGAGTCTTGCCTTAACATCCCTACTCAACGTCCCCGTCATCAACTCCCTCCTCCTTGAGAAAGCCTCCTTGCCTAGCGCAATTCTTCTCCTTACGTCCCTACCACTTTGACCGCATTGGCCCAAAACACTTCCGAGATATGTAAACTGCTCTACCTGCTCTATTCTTTCCCCGCCTATTTTAATATTTAGCTTAGCCTTTTTCTTTCTGGAAAATCGCATAACCTTTGTTTTATTAATATTGATTCTCATCCCATATTTATCGCACTGAACCTCCAATTCACTCAACAATGCTTGCAACCCCTTGGCTGACTGAGCAACTAATGCTTGGTCATCAGCAAACCTAACCGATTTTACGAGTTCCCCTCCGACTTTCATTCCTACCTCCAGTTCTTCCCATGCCTCTTTAATCATTTCCTCTACATATACGTTGAACAGTACCGGTGACAATGGGCAACCCTGCCTTACACCTCGTCCTAACACTGCCCATCCTGACTCTCCGTTCCCCACTCGCACTTGAGCAGTCTGAGACATGTACAGGTTGCGGATCAGTCTCCTGTCCCTCCAATCCATTCCTATTTTCTGCAATACACGCATTAATTTTTCCCAATTCACTCTATCAAACGCTTTTTCGAAATCTACAAAACAGGCAAAAACGTCCTGATTGTATTCTATATTCCTCTCGACTAATGATCTCATTACTGCAATGGCATCACTCCTTAAACGGTAGATTACCTAATAAATAAATAAATAAATATATATATAAATAATATAAATATATATATAACAATATATATATAACAATATATATATATATATATATATATATATATATATATATATATATATATATATATATATATATATATATATATATATATATATATATATATATATATACGTTTGTGCGTCGCACTCCGGCGACGCACAAACACACAAGCACTAGGATAATAAATATTAAACATACAGAAACATAAAAGAAGGACACTTACGGTAGATATTTACGTTTCGACGGCACGGCCGTCGTCATCAGAAAGATATATATATATATATATATAGGAACAGTGTGATAAATTCGCACAGTTTCCCAGGAGCGGATGCGGACTCTGACCACAATTTAGCTGTTATGAAATGTAATGTTCGTTTCAAGAAGATAAGGCAAGGGCGGCGGGCTAAAAAATGGAATTTAGAAGCAGTAAATGAATTAACGAGGAAGGAGTATCAGGAGGCTGTAGAGAAAATGATGGATGACGGTAAAGAACTGAGTACTATCGAAGAAAAATGGGAATGTATCAAGAAAGGGATATTGGAAGCCGCTAAAGACACTATAGGAACCGTTAACTGGAAAAGGATAAGGAAACCATGGGTAACGGATGAGATGATTGCAAAGATGGATGAGAGAAGAAGATGGAAAAATGTAAACACAGAGTTAGGCAAAATGAAGTACAAAGAGTTAAACAATAAATTGAGAAGGGCCACAAATAAAGCAAAAGAAGAATGGTGGAAAACGCAATGCGAGGATATGGAAAGTTTACAGAAGAAGGGTGAAATTGGTGCTCTATACAGCAAGGTTAAGTTATTATCGGGAAGTAAGAAGGCAAGATGTGTGCTAACAGTTAAAGATAAATGGGGTAAGATAATAGTTGAACCAGGAAAAATCCAAGAGAGATGGAAGGAATATATAGAAACACTGTATGGTAAAGAACTTAGGCCGACAAGGTTAGACATAGAAAAGGAACATGACGTAGAAGAAGATAGCTTAGGTCCAGGCATACTCGACGATGAAATAGAAAGGGCATTAAAGGAGATGAAAGCAAATAAGGCTGTGGGGGTGGACAATATTCCTGTAGAAATGTTGAAATGGTTAGGGAAAGGTGGGAAGAAGGCCATATATGGACTGATTCGTAGTATCTATGAGGAAGGAATCTGGCCGGAAGATTTTGTGAGATCGGTGTTAGTTCCTATTCCAAAAAAGGCAAAGGCTTCGTCATGTGAGGATTACAGAACAATAAGTTTGATATCCCACGCAGCTAAAGTTATTCTCAGGATCATCAACAAAAGGATAGAGAGTAAGGCAAATGATTACTTAGGGGATGATCAGTTTGGGTTCAGGAAAGGAAGAGGTACGCGTGATGCCATTGCAGTAATGAGATCACTAGTCGAGAGGAATATAGAATACAATCAGGACGTTTTTGCCTGTTTTGTAGATTTCGAAAAAGCGTTTGATAGAGTGAATTGGGAAAAATTAATGTGTGTATTGCAGAAAATAGGAATGGATTGGAGGGACAGGAGACTGATCCGCAACCTGTACATGTCTCAGACTGCTCAAGTGCGAGTGGGGAACGGAGAGTCAGGATGGGCAGTGTTAGGACGAGGTGTAAGGCAGGGTTGCCCATTGTCACCGGTACTGTTCAACGTATATGTAGAGGAAATGATTAAAGAGGCATGGGAAGAACTGGAGGTAGGAATGAAAGTCGGAGGGGAACTCGTAAAATCGGTTAGGTTTGCTGATGACCAAGCATTAGTTGCTCAGTCAGCCAAGGGGTTGCAAGCATTGTTGAGTGAATTGGAGGTTCAGTGCGATAAATATGGGATGAGAATCAATATTAATAAAACAAAGGTTATGCGATTTTCCAGAAAGAAAAAGGCTAAGCTAAATATTAAAATAGGCGGGGAAAGAATAGAGCAGGTAGAGCAGTTTACATATCTCGGAAGTGTTTTGGGCCAATGCGGTCAAAGTGGTAGGGACGTAAGGAGAAGAATTGCGCTAGGCAAGGAGGCTTTCTCAAGGAGGAGGGAGTTGATGACGGGGACGTTGAGTAGGGATGTTAAGGCAAGACTCGTAAAAACTCTGATATAGAGCGTAGCTATGTACGGCGCGGAAACGTGGTCGCGGAAGCAGGAGGATAGACGTAGATTGGAGGCTTTTGAAATGTGGGTGTGGAGAAGAATGGAGGAGGTGAAATGGACCGAAAGGAAAACAAATGAGGAAGTACTGGAAATGGTGGGTGCGGAGAGGGGTTTGTTGAGAGAAATCCTATGGAGGCAGGAAAAATGGATGAAGGGCGTATTGAGCGGTAGTGGAATGTTGAAGAGGGTAATAGAGGGAAGAATGTTGGGCAAGCGAGGTAAGGGTAGGAACAGGATAGGGATGTTGGACGAGATGAAGGGAGGAAAGAAGTACACCGAGATGAAGAGGGACCTGATTAGTTTGCTAGGTGGGGAGTCACAAAATGTTTGTTTGATAGTTGGGTCCATCCAAAAACCTACCTTAACCGGTAGATTACCTAACAAATATATATATATATATATATATATATATACATTTCTCAGGAAGATCAGGTGCCCGAAAAATCACATAGCTTGGGTGGAGCTTCAGGTGCCCAGACAGGCTTGCCCGGGAATCGAACCCGGGCCCCGGGTCAGTAGTCCAATGCTCAACCCCCTGGACTACCGCGACCCACGTAAATGGTATATAGATAGTTTTTCGATTTGGGAATGGTTTTATGGCCTTTTTCTACCTTTTCTCGCAGCTTGTAATATCATTGCTGAGTAATATTCACTAAAAGTCAGATTTGAACTGGTGAACTTATTTACAATATGATAAGAGCATAACACATGTTTAAAAGAACTACATAACATAACACATGCTTATATTGGGGATTAGTTATTATATATGATAGGCTGCCCACCTAACGATGTTCGATGCTAACCTCTAGCATGTGGTTTATACACGTAAATGTATAAGGGTTTATTTGAATCGAAGGAGTAACTCTGTAAAACTAGCATAGTTGTTTGATGCACCGAGTACAGATTATTATTAATGGTAAGGTTTCACTCTTAACTTAGCAAAGAAAATATTTTTTACTTCTCTCCTGAACTATTTACTAAACGTTTGTCATCAAAATCATCTAAGAAAAATTGTTCCGATCAACCTTTTGATCTTCACATATTGCACAGGTGAAGTATGTTGCATGTAGATAAGTCAGCCATTATGGTGAATTAAGAGTTTATTCTCTAAACAGTCACTTTTATTACTTCGCGCGTTTCAGTTCGCAGGGCCGTCATAGAGGCGTCCTTACTTCTTGATCTTCCGCCTTCTCTACTGGATGCTCATTCCACTTTATTTTCGCTCTACTTATTTCGTTGAATAGGAAAATATTTTTATTACTTCACTTCAGTGTGGACCTGCATCAAACCTGAAACCGTGAAACTTAGTCAATAGTATACGGATGAAACATGGGCACTAATAATGCTTTCAAATCAAATGTTTTGGGAAAGGTTTGGGGAAACATGATTTTCGTATTTTGAAAACCTGGAAATATTATGGGAATAAAAAAATGACAGGGAACCCTCACGAATAATCGAGAGTTTCAGTCAATCTCCAGGAAAAATGGAGGAATTCTTAAGTCGGCCTGTTTTGTTTCAAAGTTACTAACCATGACATAATTTGTCAGAAACCTAGGAACGTGAAGTAGTATAGAGGTAAATTGTCATACCTCAACGTGGCGCACAGGTCTTTGTAATTGCCCTTCATCCTCCTCAACGCCCAGCAAGATTCCTACGAGCATTAGGACCTACATCACTGGTTCATGTGAGCTGAAATACGTCCAAGAAAGTATTCCGAGAAAGATTATGTTTTTGAAATGGACTCGTTCATGCAGATTCAGAACCGGAATACCGAAGGCTTAAGTTGATGAAAGTGAATGATAGGTTTCAGCAGAATGAAGTAAGCATGATCAAGAGTTCAGCGAAATCTTGCGAGTAGAGCAGAAGCATCCCCGGATGTATTAAAAGGTGTATCGCTTGGGCCAAAGATATTTTTTCGATTGCTTTGTATGACTCATTTCCAGTGAAAACATTGACACGTTCACTTTGTTTCACTCACGACATCCCCATGTTTGCACTGAGTTTCAATCTGAAGCTTATCGTTCAATGAATGATTCATTCTATATTTAAATTATCGTTCAATCTTTGGGCAGTCAGTAACATTCAATCGTTCCCTATTTTTCTATTCTTTTTCGAGCATTCATTTTTCGAAAATTTTGAAATTTAAGTAAAATAAACTCCCGTCTTCAGTTAAAAGAACTGCGGGAGCCCCCCCCCCCCCCACGACAGTTGCTCTTAACAGAGTCATCCGCTGATGAGAGAATCGAAATGCAGAAATTTTGCAACATAAAAAAAATTCATTCGCTTCGACATGGACTCCTGATCCCCTCGATGGAAATCCACGTTGTAACTTCGGCATCTCATTTAGTTGAAGCTTTCTGCCGGAAATCGATGGAATCCGGATTCGAATCCCGGTGGAGACAGATTTTTTATTTTTACACCTTGAAATATCTCGGTCCGAATTTCTTGGAACACCTTCGGACTATGCAGACAAGAGACTTCAAGAAGGGTGTAAACGTAAAAGAGCTGATTCAATCAGCAAATTAACACAACCTCCTCATCGAGAATGCTTACCTGTGAAGAAATAATGACGTTCTCTCTCCAGATTTGACGGTAGAACTGGAGGTGCAGGTTGTCTCTCATATTGCTCTCTTCCACCACGGCGGACGATGGTCCAATGATGTATAGTAAGGTAATCTACCGGTGAAGCAGGTTGTGGATGGACACAACTATCAAATAAACATTTTGTAACTCCAAACAAAACCCAATCCAGCAACCTAATCTACATCAAGTCCCTCTTCATCTCTGTGTACTTCTTTCCTCCCTTCATCCCGTCCAACATCCCTATCCTATTCCTGCCCTTTCCTCGCTTGCCCAACATTCTCCCCTCTATTACCCTCTTCAACATTCCACTACCGCTCAATACAACCTTCATCCATTTTTCCTGCCTCCATAGGATTTCTCTCAACAAACCCCTCTCCTCCCCCACCATCTCCAGTACTTCCTCATTTGTTTTCCTTTCGGTCCATTTCACCTTCTGCATTCTTCTCCACACCCGCATTTCAAAAGCCTCCAATCTACGTCTATCCTCCTGCTTCAGTGACCACGTTTCCGCACCGTACATAGCTGCGCCCAATGGTGTCCAATGATCCCAGTAATCCAATTTTGACTTATCTCACGAGGGACATTCTCCAAGTTTCGCCGAACTAAGTTTGTTAAAATGTGGCTGGATTGTGAATTGACGCAAGTAGATCACACGCGTGGAATTTTCTCTAGATAAATTCTACATAAGACGAGATACTTGGGCGCCAATTTGCGATGAATCCTCCCATTTTTATCTCGCCTCCGTGGCGCCCGAAGGCTTTTGCTAGCTTGGGATTTTTTCAGCCCATGCCTGTATGCCAGGTCTACCTCTCCTTGATAGGAATTGAGCTCTTACGGCTTGTCGTATCGAACCTTCAGTACGCTGAAGAGGGCTACTTTGTAGCCGAAATACGCGTATACGTATTCACCTTTCTTTTTCCTTTCCTTTTTTACCTTTAACCCCATTATTGACTTGTGACGTTAGCCAACTAACCACCTTGTAATTTTTTTAGAAAGGTTAATTGTTTACGGCTATTGGAGTTTTTCTATACCTCTCCTTTGTTGGAATGTAATGCAGATGGAGACGGCGAGGTGGGCCTAAGAAGGTCATTGGGGCGGAATGAGGAATAAGACCTTGTTTTACTTCGTGGAGCATCCGAGCATTGGGTTATATTAGATGAATAACATCACCGCTTATCTGGAAATCAGTCACGTCGTAGACGTTCAATATTTTTTGTGCCTTGAACTCTGCGACGATTCCTCACGATCGTGAAATAGAGACGCGCCCCCATGGTATGAGTCGATATCCTAGGTTCTCACCTTGAGACAATCGAAATCTTTCTCCGTCGACTTCTTTCTTTAATTGTGGGTGGGACGAAACATTTAGAATGGGTATTGTTGGTTGTAAGGGCGAAACTTGGTGGAAATTCGCGATGCATGAAGGATAAATAAATATTTGCGTTTCCACATAATAATCAGATTTATGTCCATCGGTTGATTTCGCTCCGCCTTGCGCATTCAACATTTCATTTTATGCATGTAGAAAGAACTTCACACCTAAAATGCAGAAACATGCAATGGCCGACTTTAATTTTGTATGTACGTACCCGCAAAGGTTTTGGATGGAGATAGGGATGGTAGTCAGGTCGTTAAAAGAAGATTTGCGTCGCTTAAAGAGGTGGGAGTTGATTCCAGATGCCATGAGTGAAGACTCTAAGAAAATATTGTATTAAAAATATTGTAAAAGAATAGTGAAAGATTTTATTATGAAAATTTAAATATGGCCATTGACTTTGAATGGTTCGGAAATACGGTATTTGAAGAGAAAGGATAAGGGTAGGTTTAGAGTTTGGGATGTGGGCATGGGGAAAGGTAAAATTGACGGAAAGGAAAACCAATGGTAAGGTGCTGGGCATGTTGGGGAAGAGCCGAGAGAGGTAGGCCCGTTGGGGAAATCTGAAGGAAGCATGACTAGTGGATGCAGTACAATGGACGAAATACAGTACACTGAGGGGCAATTGGATGCTGAAGACGGTAAGAGAGTGGAGATGCTGGGAAAGCCATATAGAAGGAAGAAAAAATATATATAGAAAAAAAAGAATAGACATTTAGGATGGAATTTAAGAAGTCAAAAAGTATGCAAACCTATTGTAATCAGGGTATTTTGCGTCCTGTTAGAGGAGTGTAGTAGCATGTAGTGACCGGGTCCATAAAATACCTAACTTCTACTAATACTACTACTAGAAAAGGAGACTACTTCAATAATAATCCGTCGTAATGTGTCATCGTCTTCAAAAAATGTATAAAATCAGTGAAGACGGCAGTCCTGTACCACGGTAAAACTGTGAAAACGGCCGGGACCGGGAAAAACCAGGAATCACAGGATATTGCAATCTTTCAGGAGAGGGTAGGTCATCGTATGACTGTTGCTGGGACTAAAAGTGTTCTTTAATTGGAATCTTTCTATACTTGACGTTTTCTTTATGTGCCTCAGTGGATGGTTAATGTCCCGCTCTTAAACGACTCGACGCACACACTCTCAAGGGATTAGATTCGCCCATGAAGAGTGAATAGTTGGAAGTGCCAATCGTTTTCATTTTGAGTGTAGCGCAGTTGAAATATCATTCATGCTGAGAGCGTTGGTGCCCAGTGTTGTACATAAGGTGTGGGGGGGGGGACACAACCGTTGCAGGTGACGAAACACTTTCTTAGGGCATCTCGATGTAAAGGTTATTTAACTCTTTACTCCATGAAAAGGCTGGGACCTTAGTTAGGAGGTTCCGAAATCTGTCATTCACGTGACCATTCCGTGCGACCCCGCAGTCGTTTTGAGTAGCGCCGGCTTACTATATTTTTGTGCTTGCATATCCTTCACTTCGATCCATTTCGGTCGAAGCACCCTCAAGAAGAGCCTGGTTTTGCGTTCCGAAGGGAACACTACTCTCTCTCTTATAGAAAGAAAGAAAACACGGCAATTCCACATTTACACGTTATTCAGACTTTGACCATGGTTTCACCACTGCGTGGCATCTTCAGGTGAAACTTCTGGAAAGGGAAGGGCTTCAGTCCACCTGGAGAAACCACGCAGTGGTGAAACCATGGTCAAAGTCTGAATAAAGTGTAAATGTGGAATTGCCGTGTTTTCTTTCTTTCTATACGATGGAAAAATTCCACATAGTAACGGCTAAAACAGTCTCTTACTACTCTCTCTCTCTCTCACACACACTTATCTCTTTCAAACCGTCCACTTTTCTATCACTTGTAATTGTTTGATTATTTGTCTTTCGTCCATTCTCTGGACATTATCGTTTTTTTTTTTAGTTTTTTCAACATGCGGCACTTAAAACATGTAGAATGTTACTTCGAGGGTAAGACAATGAATGTATAAATGTCCTGGTCAGAAAACTTTCTGGGGGGATGAGAACTTGGTTAGCCTTTCTTGTATTACTGCTTAATTTCTTATTTATTTTAGTGTAATTGGCTGGCGCAAGTTTTTTCCCCTTAAACTCCTCTGGGTGCGTGTGTGACGGGCGACTGAATGACGATCCCGAACAAATCTGAGTGGGAAAGTGTGCTCGACTCATTTTTTTATTATTTCCTCTTTAGTGCTTTTTATTTATTTAAACATTTCGTCAATCCCTTGGGGGTCAACCCTCGTCAACACTCGGTGCTTGTGTGCTCGTGACCCTTCGAGGATCGTACAGTATTAGAGAAAATGTTACCAAAGTTAGTAAATATATGATCATCCGCCATTAGAAAAAATGTCCGTGAAAAATTTAGGTAATTAAATGGGACAGATGTAGTAATTAATAGTTATTTATTTTGCCGAAAAGTTGTCCATTTCGCTTAATTTAAAAGCATAATTGTTTCGTATACTAGTCAATGATTTACAGATTGGGTTTCCATGAATTTTCTCCGAATTACATTTTTTTATTTCGCGAGATCGTAGATTTTCTCGACAAATGCGAATACATCGCTCGCTCGACGACGTCTTTGACTTCTTTTTAATTAATTGTCTTAAGTGCAAGTGTAAATTCCATACTTACGCCGGGGACAAAGAATTCCATCCCTGACCTTAATTGTGTTGATTCGGTTCAGTCACAGTTTTTGTAACTGCCTAGTCCAAGCCGCGAAAATATTCCCAGAAACATATTATTGCTCAAGTTGACACGATGATTGATTCGGTGTACTGGATATTACGTATGTTGGACAGCAGTTGAAGATTGCATTCACGAAAGAAATTTTCATTATCGGGATGTGAAATAGTTGGCGATAGAATAACCACCGTTAGAGTGTAGGGAAAGTAAATTGTTCCTCAAATTAAGAGGCTTTTAAACCACTTGGACTCTTTAACTAGAAAACCGCGAAGTCAGAGAAATTTCGGGAGGCAAGTTCGGGCATTTTTCATGATTTGTTTTGCATGCATTAAGTTTTGACCACACTGAGCAATGTGTGTACGCCGACACGAGAGGCAGTTTCTGCGTGCAGGGTCATCTTTAAATGCACAACGAACTTGTTGATCCAGTGCGGAGGATGAGAATGCATAGTTGAAGGGGAAACACGGGAGAGTTTTCACTAGGCTCGCGAATCGTCACGTGGTGTGGATATTTTTGTCTGTCATCTGCCGAGTCAACACTCATCCACGGTGTTGAATACTCGACGACCGTGAAACCGCAAATCAGCCGCGAGTTTAATTTTCCACTCGAGAATTGTAGCGTCCTGTCTTCCCTCTATCTTATTATTCCCGTTTGAGAAGTTGCACAAAAGTGATACGTGTCCCGTAATTGTCTTCCCAAGAGAGATTTAAAAATTTTCTTCTTTCCTTCACGAAGAAGATGTCATTGAAGGGTGCGTCATTGATTTTCCAGATTTTGATGTCGATATAATACAACATTCGGGGTGGCATGGACCTGACGATAATTTTCGGGTTTTCGAAATTTTTGTCGATAATATTGACTGCAACTTGTCATGTGGAAAGTATATTCGATATCTAGTAATATCGATCATGTCATTACAGGTTTCAACTTGGTCGATATAGTAAAAAAACATAGAGACTTGTTGTAGATATATCGTCGTATTATACATTGTTAGATTTTTCATCGTCGTTTTACCGGTGGAATGTCCTCTACTTGACGAAAAAGTCTATGTGACGTGTTCATAAATGCTTCTACGGTTTAGGGGGATGAGAACAGCGTACTGGATACACTTAATAGGGACACTTGACAAATGCTAAGTACGTAATTGAATGCTGTTAAGTGTGCTCTTTTCATGCAGCTCGGAGAACAGCGGCACCAATGTAAGTCTCACTTGTCCTATCGCCTGCGTCTGTATCACGCATCTATAACTTGGTTCCAAGGAGGCCAATGTCAACTTTTTTCCGAGTCGTTGCCCTTTGGATACAGCCAGCTGTCTCTTATCGTACGACTATTTTTGATCTAAAAACTCCCAATGCCTATTGAAACTTACTCAAGGCATATTGAACAGTCAATATCTGTGCCAAGACGAGCTATTTTAGGTTCTACCTCGATGATCTTCAAACTGTAGTACTTGACATTGACCCTTTTAGAACAACTTTTAACGGATTAGCAAGAGGTAGAACGAATTACGTTCCGGAAATATACGTTAGCGAATGACGTAAATGAAGCAAGATTTGGCATGGATTCACACCAAAAAACTGCGACTACTAACATCGATTCCTTAATAGTCTACTGGAGTTAAAAAAACATCTTAAAATTGGAAAGTTTCTAAAGTTAAACTCTCTGCTGAAATAGAAATGACTTACATCAGAAGTAAATAACACACAAATTCTCCATTTTGGGTTCTTAATGAGCCAGAATGAAATTATGATTCAGAAAATTCTGCATATAATGCAGTATAAATATAATTTCTACAAAAAATGTAAATAGCTTAGAAACAGAACGCTCTCCGGCGACGCACAAATATATTAAAGCATTGATTAAGAATAATAAGAGACGTTTCAGGCGTGATATGGTGGAATATCATGATTAATTAAAATTGATTAAGACATTTTAAACACAGAAACACAAAGAAAGGACGCTCACATATGTAATTTTGACGTGTTGACGGCACGGCTCTTATGATAACGGCCGTCGAGTGTCCTTTCTCTGTGTTTCTCTGCTTAAATGTCTTAATCAATGTTTATATATATATATATATATATATATATATATATATATATATATATATATATATATATATACACTTTTTTGGAAAACCCACAAACGTGTAATGTAAATTCACTGATAAGTCATAACAAACACAGAAACCAAAACACAAAAGAGGAAAAACTCACTGGTTCTCGAATTTTCGGTGGTCCAACCACCTTTCTCAAGAGGAATTAGGAACAGAACTCTTTTGAGTTTTTCCACTTTTGTGTTTTGGTTTCTGTGTTTGTTATGACTTATCAGTGAATTTATATATATATATATATATATATATATATATATATATATACATATATATATATATATATATATATATATACATATATATATATATATATATATATATATATATATATATCGGGCCCTCCTCTGCCTCAGTTCTGTTCCTAATTCCTCTTGAGAAAGGTGGTTGGACCACCGAAAATTCGAGAACCAGTGAGTTTTTCCTCTTTTTTGTTTTGGTTTCTGTGTTTGTTATGACTTATCAGTGAATTTACATTACACGTTTGTGGGTTTTCCAAAAAAGTGTGTATATATATATATATATATATATATATATATATATATATATATATATATATATATATATATAGATGATTTCTTCGAAGTAACACGGAAGTGTTGAATAAAAAACTTAGACAGTAACACACAGCACGAGAACACATAAAAAGAACACTCACAATAATATCTTGATAATTTCGACGGACTTGAGCTCCGTCTTCTTCGGAAGATAAGATATGACTAAGGAAAAGGGTACGCGGTGCAGAGAGAGTATGGGACGAGGGAGAGGGGAAAAACAGGCAGTGGGGAAGGGGTGAAGGAGGGGTATATGGATGTATATACACTTCCTCCCCGTCCGCGGGTCTTCCCATCCCAAAACATGCCTCCCACCACAGCACCCCCTTCAACCACTGTTACAATGGTTCCGTGCTAGCATCCCTTCCCCCATCCGATAACCCTATAAAATTAAAAACAATGGAATTGGCATTTATATGGCTGTGTAAAGCCTATCAACATCCGGGTCTCAATGTCGTTCACTAAATGGTGGGGTGGGGCTGAGATGGATGGAGGTGGATTTGTTTCTTGCGAGGTGGTGGGACAATTTATTCATCCGCATACATTTTGTCATCCTTGTCCTGTGTTTTGACTTGTCAAGCCCTTATGATGACTTGGTGAGTTGATGCCTTGGTCATGGGTGTTGTGGGATCTGTGGATGAATTGTTAGTTTTCTGTGTCGCTTGTTACTATTTCCGCATCCTCCTTATTCCATCTCCGCTCCCCTCTGGCCTCCCTTTCCCCCTCCATAACCTCCTCCTTCACCCCTCTCCCACCACCTGTTCCCCGCTCCGCTTTCTCCGCCTCCATATACCCCTCCTTCACCCCTCCCCCACTGCCTGTTTTTTCCCCTCTCCCTCGTCCCATACTTTCTCTGCACCGCGTACCCTTTTCCTTAGTCATATCTTATCTTCCGAAGAAGACGGAGCTCAAGTCCGTCGAAATGATCAAGATATTATTGTGAGTGTTCTTTTTATGTGTTCTCGTGCTGTGTGTTACTGTCTAAGTTATATATATATAAATATATATATATATATGTATATATATATATATATATATATATATATATATATATATATATATATATATATATATATATATATATATATATATATTCACTGATAGTCATAACAAACACAGAAACCAAAACACAAAAGAGGAAAAACTCACTGGTTCTCGAATTTTCGGTGGTCCAACCACCTTTCTCAAGAGGAATTAGGAACAGAACTGAGGCAGAGGAGGGCCCGAAAGCAGTGGTAGGAAGGAGAAGGGGAAATGGGGGAAAAGAGGGGAAAAGAAAGGAAAAGGGGGGAAGGCATTAAATGAAATAAATAAATTAAATTAAATGAAGGCAGGGAAATACCGGTTTCCCGCGCCATACACTACCCCTCCAAACTCCTCACCTCGAATGCCTTCCCCCCTTTTCCTTTCTTTTCCCCTCTTTTCCCCTCTTTTCCCCCATTTCCCCTTCTCCTTCCTACCACTGCTTTCGGGCCCTCCTCTGCCTCAGTTCTGTTCCTAATTCCTCTTGAGAAAGGTGGTTGGACCACCGAAAATTCGAGAACCAGTGAGTTTTTCCTCTTTTGTGTTTTGGTTTCTGTGTTTGTTATGACTATCAGTGAATACATTACACGTTTGTGGGTTTTCCAAAAAAGTGTATATATATATATATAATGTAAATTCACTAACTAGTCGACACAAACACAGAAACTAAAACGTATAAAAGAGGGACTCACTGGTTCTGTTCACATACAATAGTTCTGTTCCTAATTCTTCTTGAGAAAGGTGGTTGCACCACCGAAAATTCGAGAACCAGTGAGTCCCTCTTTTATATGTTTTAGTTTCTGTGTTTGTGTCGACTAGTTAGTGAATTTACATTATTGTGCACGTTCGTGAGTTTTTCCAGAAAGTGACTTTATATATATAAAATGTAAAAAATATAGCACTCAGTCACCTCAACGACATATCCACCTATACCACTCTCACCGACAACCCTACTCCAACCTTCCAAAAGGAAATTCGGTCTCTTCTCCTCCAATTTTGACCAGAAGAAGGCTTCACCTCCCAAGACATATCCCTACTCTCACCCCCAAACCCCATAGCACCCCAGTTTTATTTCCTCCCAAAAATACACAAACCCAACATCCCCTGTCGCCCTATAGTTTCTAGTTTCAACTCTCGCACCGAAAGAATCTCCGCATTCCTTGATCACCACCTACAACCTACCGTACTCTCATTGCCCTCCTTCACGAAAGACACGTATCACTTCCTCCACCGTTTAAACTCTGTCTCCATTCCCTCCACCTCCAACCTGCTTATGGCCACCATCGACGTCAACTACCTCTATACTTCTATTCCCCATGCAGAAGGCCTATCCTCCCTCCGACACTATCTTTCTCTACGCCCCCCACCCCAGTGCCCCTCGACCGAATTTCTCCTCAATCTCGCCACTGTCGTCCTGACCAAAAATGCATTCTCTTTCCAAAACTGTTTTTATCTCCAAACGAAAGGCACAGCGATGGGAACGAGGATGGCGCCATCGTACGCCAATCTCTTCATGGGCCACCTCGAAGAGAATTTCCTTTCACAGCAACCCTTCCAACCCCTTTTCTGGTTCCGCTACATTGATGACATTTTTATGCTCTGGACACACGGCTCTGAGTCTCTTGACAATTTCTTATCGGCCTTAAATTCTTCTTTCAGTGTTAAATTCACTGTATTCAACAGTGTGATAAATTCGCACAGTTTCCCAAGGAGCGGATGCAGACTCTGACAACAATTTAGTTGTTATGAAATGTAATGTCCGTTTCAAGAAGATAAGGCAAGGGCTGCGGGTTATGCAATGGCATGTAGAAGCATTAAATGGATTAACGAGGAAGGAGCATCAGCAGGCTGTAGAGAAAATGATGGATGACGGTAAAGAACTGAGTACTCTAGAAGAAAAATGGGAATGTATCAAGAAAGGGATATCGGAAGCCGCAAAAGACACTAAAGGAACAGTTAACGGGAAAAAGATAAGGAAACCATGGGTAACGGATAAGATGATTGCAAAGATGGATGAGAGAAGAAGATGGAAGAATGTAAGCACAGAGTTAGGCAAAATGAAGTACAAAGAGTTAAACAATAAACTGAGAAGGGCCACAAATAAAGCAAAAGAAGAATGGTGGAAAACGCAATGCGAGTATATGGAAAGTTTACAGAAGAAGGGTGAAATTGGTGCTCTATACAGCAAGGTTAAGTTATTATCGGGAAGTAAGAAGGCAAGATCTGTGCTAACAGTTAAAGATAAATGGGGTAAGATAATAATCGAACCAGGTAAAATCCAAGAGAGATGGAAGGAATATATAGAAACACTGCATGGCAGAGAACTTTGGCCGACAATGTTAGACATTGAAAAGGAACATGACGTAGAATAAGATACCTCAGGTCCAGGAATACTCGACGATGAAATAGAAAGGCCATTAAAGGAGATGAAAGCAAATAAGGCCGTGGGGGTGGACAACATTCCTGTGGAACTGTTGAAATGGTTAGGAAAATGTGGGAAGAAGGCCCTGATTCGTAGTATCTATGAGGAAGGAATCTGGCCGGAAGATTTTGTGAGATCGGTGTTAGTTCCCATTGCAAAAAAGGCAAAGGCTACATCATGTGAGGAATACAAACATTAAGTTTGATATCCCACGCAGCTTAAGTTATTCTCAGGATCATAAACAAAAGGATAGAGAGTAAGGCAAATGATTACTTAAGGGATGATCAGTTTGGGTTTAGGAAAGGAAAGGAAGACGTAGGCGTCATGCCATTGCAGTAATGAGATAACTAATCGAGAGGAATATAGAATACAATCATGACGCATTTGCCTGTTTTGTAGATTTCAAAAAAGCGTTTGATAGGGTGAATTGGGAAAAATTAATGTGTATATTGCAGAAAATAGGAATGGATTGGAGGGACAAGAGACTGATCCGCTACCTGTACATGTCTCAGACTGCTCAGGTGCGAGTGGGTAACGAAGAGGCCGGATGGGCAGTGTTAAGAAGAGGTGTAATGCAGGGTTGCCCATTGTCACCGGTGCTGTTCAACGTATATGTAGAGGAAATGATTAAAGAGGCATGGGAAGAACTGGAGGTAGGAATGAAAGTCGGAGGGGAATTCGTAAAATCGGTTAGGTTCGCTGATGACCAAACATTAGTTGCTCAGTCAGCAAAGGAATTGCAAGCATTGCTGAGTGAATTGGAGGTTCTGTGCGATAAATATGGGATGAGAATCAATATTAATAAAACAAAGGTTATGCGATTTTTCAGGAAGAAAAAGGCTAAGCTAAATATTAAAATAGGCGGGGAAAAAATAGAGAAGGTAGAACAGTTCACATATCTCGGAAGTGTTTGGACCAACACGGTCAAAGTAGTAGGGACGTAAGGAGAAGAATTGCGCCGGGCAAGGAGGCTTTCTCTAGGAGGAGGGAGTTGATGACGGGGACGTTGAGTAGGAATGTTAAGACAACACTCGTAAAAACTCTGATATGGAGCGTAGTTATGTACGGTGCGGAAACGTGGTCACTGATGCAGGAGGATAGACGTGGATTGGAGGATTTTGAAATGTGGGTGTGGAGAAAGACGGAGAAGGTGAAATGTACCGAAAGGAAAACAAATGAGGAAGTGCTGGAGATGGTGGGTGGGGAGAGGGGTTGTTTGAGAGAAATCGTATGGAGGCAGGAAAAATGGATGAAAGGCGTATTGATCGGCAACAGTGGGATGTTGGAAAATTTAATAGAGGGGAGAATGTTTGGCAAGCGAGGAAAGGGCAGGAACAGGATAGGGATGTTGGACGGGATGAAGGGGGGAAGGAAGTACGTGGAAATGAAGAGGGACCTGATGTAGATTAGGTTGCTGGATTGGGTTTTGTTTGGAGTTGCAAAATGTGTATTTGATAGTTGTGTCCATCCAAAAAGCCTACCTTAACCGGTAGATTACCTAATAATAATAATATATAGTCTGTGGCATTGTGATTGCATGAAGACAGATTCAAACCGAAAGCCCGGAAAACTGAGAGCACATTCACACGGAAATAGAAATAGGTTAAGGGAATGAAGGGCAAGCAAGGATAGTGGGACCTCCCCAAACCATAGTATTTGCTTCACACTTGACGACCAAAAGTTTGATTCCCTACCCACCCCTTTCTCCCCCTTCCTCTGTCCCAGAGGTTGTTCAGAAATGGAAACTCCCTGGCAATCTGCAACGAAAAATATCCACAGATCTCCCCTTCTCGGGTTAAACTCTGTGCCAATTCATGATAGTGGAATGCAGATGAACGTTGTAGAGTTTCACCGCAAATTTATTTGGTTCAACCGTTTCCACGAAAAGACGATATTACTAGGTACAAAAGTCACTGCATGGTCGGGATATAAGTATGAGTAAACCATTACCTAGAGGGGTAGGTGAGGTTGAGAGGGAAGTGGAAAGCGGGAAGGGTGAAGGAATCTTATACGAGTACATATATACGAATCTCATCTCGTTTATATGTACTCGTAAACTCGGGATTCGCAAAGGGACTGGGGCATAGGTCATTCAGTCGAGGTTACAGACTAAATGCTCCGGGCCAAAGTGAACGAAGCCACCCATAGGTGAAGCCATGGTCGTAAATAAATATTAATTGTAGGATTGCTGTGTTTCATGTTATCTGTGCAGTGGGAAAAATTCCGTGTGACTGTTAAAACGGTGTCATAAGACTAAATACGATCTGCTGTTACAGGGTGCAGTCTTCAATATTAATGTGCTTCCTGAGGAGCCTAGGTAACTCGTAACCGAAAATTTTGCCGTAATTCTATTGTGTGTATAGATCGTAATACACTTCTGATCAAACATTTTAATATTTTTTTCGATTAACATGTTCTGCATATATTTTTTTCAGTCAGCATTAAGTCCAATCCGTACACACTCCCGAATGCGCGTCTGTCCATGTTATGATTTTTTGTATCTTATGATGTGTAATTTTGTAGCCTGCGATTCGAAACCGATTTGGATCGAAATTAATTTACTACGAAAATACAGAAAGTTTACTTATTCGGTGATTACACTCACTACATACTTGTACTTAGATTGAAGTCTCACTTTTAAGGTGACGGGGGGCTAAGTCTTCGGAGGTCTCTCTGCTTAAAATTACGTCCAGGGTACGTAATTTTCGAAATGCTCTCCTTACCACTGTCTCGGTGTTGTTGACCATTTGTTGCGTTTCTTTGACTCGCCCGTTTCGGTCGCGGTTTCTCCGTCTACTTCATTTCGCTCGACGCCCTTTGCAGCGGAGGAATGGCTAGCGAGAGGGGGTGGGTGGGTCCGCAACGTGGTCCGCAAGTCAATGATCCCGGCGCATCCCTCGCGCGCGCGTTTACGTCGCTCCCAACCCGTTTCCTTCCGTTTCATATTCAGCAGAGGAAAAACTTATTTCCCCCACTGGGCTTAACGGTTGCGCAGTTGAGAGGCCGCATCTGGGAAATTCGAGCGTTGGTCGCGTGGCATGTGTTTAGCACGTTTTCTGTTTTCAAAATTTTCAAATCCCTGGATATACCATCCGATCTTATATACACACCACCGGTGATTCATAGAGGGGCTCTGTTTATAAATTAGCGAAGTTGGAGAATCGGTCTTAATTCGGGAAAGAAGCAGGCGGTCATTTTCTGGCGAAGATACTCTTTCTGAGGACCCAAGACCCCTCACTGTTGCCGAAACCTCAAGAATCGAGTGGAGCGACTCGGCCCCTTTTATCTGGGAGTCACCCTGGATAGGAGACTGAATTTCGTCGCTCACGTGGGGAAGACCCTCCCACACAATCTCAGCGTGGGTGTGGCTGGCGAATGATCGCGAGAGTTCCTTGATGAACGTCCTTGGGCGAAAGACACTTGAGGTTGTTCCTCCGTCTCCGTAACAAATGTTCCAAGGAAGACGTGTATTCCGTGGTAAACATCCCAAGCGTTTCGAAACACATGCAGAAGCGCACTAAGGACTTCCACACGAGAGTCGCCAAGAAACGATTCTTCAAAACTTCGGGAGGAGAAGGGTCATTAGATCCTGAGATCGGTGGGAAAGACCCACGGAGATTACAGGAGAAAACGATGAGTTTTTCTTTCAGCCACCTTCAAAACTAAATATTGAACCCCAAAAACTCTGTAGTCTTCCGTTTCCATAAGAACATGTGTAGAAGTTCGGAATTTCTAAGTGAAAGGACCTTTGGGGTGTGGGCCTATTTTATCATCATCATTAGCTAAAGCCCACTTAGCATTACATATATCGGACATCTTATCAACATGGAATTACTTAACGTAACAACTCGTAATTTCCTTAAGATCGAAACCCTAACTTTCAGGTTTTGGTAATGTGGTGGGTGGAAAGGGAGACGAACAGACCGATAAGAGATTCCAACGATAGATTAAGAGTAAAAGAGGCGAAACATTCTCTGATTGGCAGAGAAATGGTTCAACAAAGAGTCCAACAAATATTCAGAGGGTATAAAAAAAGCGAGGTAAAGGCAGGAAAAATGAATCACATTGGACAATGGGATAATGGGAGGTATGGAGAGTTGAAGAATGGCTTATTGCAGTGTGTGTCATGTCATTGCAGTCAGTGTCATTATCTCCTATACTTTTCAGCGTCCAAGCGAAGGCAATGGGAAGAGCTGGAAATATGAATGAAAGTCATTGTGCCATTCTAAAAATCAATGAGGTTTGTCGGTGATAGAGTTTTAGTTAGTCAGCAAGCTTAAGGGCTACATTCATTTCTAAGTGTATTATAAAATCAGTGTGATAGGTGTCAGTGAGATGACAATCAATTGAAAAGGTCAATGGTTATGAGGTCTTCGAGAAAGAGGAAAGCTAATTGTAAGTTAAAGTAATTGTGGTTAGTTTTTATGCTTATCCAAAGCCTAGCTTAAATTGTTGACTGCCAAATAATGATAATGGGTGTAGGGTTATAGTGCTGTGTAAGACTCATAGAATAGAGGTATATTAGTCCCCAAGCTAATGAAGAGGTTCTCATTAATTGGTACTTTTGATAATAAAACGTTTGGTTCACTGCGTCGCAGTTGTCTGACTCCATATTTCAATCGGCGTTGACATAAGTCTTGTACACTTATGTACGAGTACTATACACTGTCTTCCCAGCAGGTGAACCGGCTCTCATACTAGTATTCAATAACTCTTAAATCTCGGAGGATTAATCAAGGCTGTAAGCTCATCCGCGGAAATTCGATGAGATTTTCTTCTTTAACTTATTTGTTTTATTTATTCCATGTAGAATTATGGCATATTAAAACTGGATTTGGTTGTTGTACGGCTAATATGTGTTCCCTCATTGTTTTACAATATTTCAAGTTAGGATGAGTTAATTTTAATAATTGAATCTAGTAAACTTAGCAAGCTCTGCGCGCCTTCAGATAATAATGGTAAAAGTAGATGGGGTATACTCGTGGTACATGGAGTAGAGAGGTACTGGGCATTTGTCTGTCTCCACGCTCGTGCGCTATGCACAGATTAAAATCACCAAAAGAGGTAAACACTTGAAAATAATGCACCAATATTCTTTATGCACATGTCGTCCTCCACAGGTTCATGATCTTGGTTTTGTCCTGACTTGATATCCGCCGTCACGTACTTTTGAGCGGCAGTAAGGTTTGCATTGCGCTGAGGCGTGGGAGACGCGAATACTAAGAAATCTCAGGAGATTCAAGTGACAGACTAAGGAGGGCATTGCTTCCTCCTCACAGACGGTGATTTCATTGCACGCACTCGTGTGAAGTCTGTTCTCCACTTTTTCCACTCCACTTCCACCTCCACACGGAGGTTTAAGGTTGTTAACGCATTTGTATAGAAATTAAAACAAACCATAAACACAGTAATTAAGCCGAAGGTCGGATTGGTAATGAGAGTTCACTCTCTATTAAGTCCGACGGCGTGTGAAATTCATACATCAGCGAACGGGGGACAGATCCTTTCCTTGTGTTGATTATGGTTTCTCAGGAAGATCTGGTACCCCGAAAAAGCACACAGCGTGGAGCTAAGGGTGGACAGAGAGGCTTACCCGAGAATCGAACCCGGGTCCTTTGGTCAGTAAGTCCTACGCTCTACCCATGGACTACCGCGTCCCCTTTTTAGTTAGTGTTGACTTCAATGTCATTTGATGAATGTATTCTGTTAAGTAAAATTCTTAAATGTGAGAGAAAATTATGTGTATTATGCCTTCCCAACACGGTCAAAGTGGTAGGGACGTAAGGAGAAGAATTGCGCCAGGCAAGGAGGCTTTCTCAAGGAGGAGGGAGTTGATGACGGGGACGTTGAGTAGGGAGGTTAAGACAAGAGTCGTTAAAACTCTGATATGGAGCGTAGCTACGTACGGCGCGGAAACGTATCACTGAAGCAGGAGGATAGACGTAGATTAGAGGCTTTTGAAATGTGGGTGTGGAGAAGGTGAAATGGACCGAAAGGAAAACAAATGAGGAAGTGCTGGAGATGGTGGGTGAGGAGAGGGGTTTGTTGAGAGAAATCCTATGGAGGCAGGAAAAATGGATGAAAGGTGTATTGAACGGCAGTGGGATGTTGAAGACAGTAATAGAAGGGAGAATCTTAGGCAAGCGAGGAAAGGGCAGGCACAGGATAGGGATGTTGGACGGGATGAAGGGAGGAAGGAAGTACGTGGAAATGAAGAGGGACCTGATGTAGATTAGGTTACTTGATTGGGTTTTGTTTGGAGTTACAAAATGTTTATTTGATAGTTGTGTCCATCCAAAATCCTACCTTAACCGGTAAATTACCTAATAATATGCCTTTGCCTATTTTTGATGCATCTGGGTCAGGTGCATTACCGAGAGAACCATCAGACGAATGCGATCTTTCTTCCGCTCTTAATTCTATTCTTGTGACTAGATTTGCACTAAATTTTTTTGAATTACTTAGGTAGTATTTCTTTTCAGTCAGCCTCCGCCATGGATTTCAATTTTCATCTACTCTCGTTTAAGTCCAATTCTTATTTCTTCAATTTTACTGGTATGATGCGTAGTCTAAATAAATGTTAACATTCGCGCCGTTTTAAAACGACATTCATAGATACGTCCTAAATTCTTAAAGACCCTGAAATTTATTTTCACTTGTTTGAAAACCTGATCCAAAAATAAGCTTTTCTCGGTTTTTTAGGTTTTAATTAAAAAAATAGAGGTTACGTGACGACAGCCGTGGCCAACAATCGTCGCTTCAATCTTCTCTCAAAGTAATGGCAATGTCCGTTAATATTCGGAAAATTCCCTCACTTATATTTCAACCCCGTGCTGCATATGAAGGATTCGGGTGGCTTTTATTTTCAATTCACATGTTTCACTCGGATGTGGCCAGATGCTACGAGACTCGCACGTGGCACAAATCCTCGCCGTCGAATCAATTTCTTAGACGCGCAACATGGGATACCGACTCGCGAAGTTCTTGCAATGTGCTCTCATGGCGCCGATCGGTTCTTTTTCATTAGCAGTCGTAAATAAACAAGCCTGTCACTTAAGCGATATTTTTTCCTTATTCTTATTCATTTAAAAAAACTTAATTTTTGTACTCCTGTGAAGATGACGTTGTACGTCGAAACCCGGGTCGTGTGTTTGTGAAATAAATCTGTGGAGTTACAAAGTATTATTTTATCCGCTTAAGAATGAACCGATTCCATAAAATAACGCCTGAAACCATCGATTATACTCCTGTGATATTTTCTACTTTTTAAGGCGTTTCAAATAAATGTAAAATTTTTTTTTCCCAAGTTTGAAGAAAGTATTTCGATTTCCTTGCATTCTTAATCGAGGGAGAATTTCGGTTCTCGTTCCTATCGGGCCATTGCCGGACGAATTGCTGTTTGGTGCGATTATTCGCCGAGTTGGGTGAGTGAGTGACGATGATTGTCGGCGAGCGTGTGCGGAAGAGAGCGCACCTTTTGTTGGAAGCGCGTCGAATTCAATTTTTCTTGCCATCTCTCGCTCTACACCGTGCACGCCAATAAATATGACTTGCGATTAAATTTGTTCTCTCTTTGATTCCATTGTCAAAATCCCTCTCCCCTCGAAATGAAAAGGAAAAGGCCATATTTATGTGCAAATATGTTGCGAGCTCACCAGGAAGTACGTACCATCGCTTGGATGCACGATGGTCCCGGGTTTTATTTGTTTTAACTTAACGTTCATTTTAGAAATACGAATAGCTCGTGTACGGAAACACTTGTTGACGTCCACACACGCTGCATCAATCGGCAAATAATTAAATATTTTCCCCAAGTAGTTCGATTAGGTCGCTTGGGATCCCTCGGATGGTTATTGGAGTCCTATTTATCTCAGATTCTTCTGAATTGACACTGTTGTATTTTGTTTTACTTATTTTTCATAGACTTGCACATCTAGCTTTTGTATAAGTGTGGTTATTTCATTGCTTCCTATCTCGTGTGCTACGGTTCGCATTGTCGTCCTTGTAGTTTTCCAGCTCCTCAATTGCTTCTTGAACTTTCTCAATGTTATTTCTGAACTTTTCCATCTTTCTATGACATTTAGCTTCTCCACTTCACTCCATCATGTTTCGCGCCAAAATGGTTTTGGATGTAGACTATAAAAAACAAATAGTTATGTAAAAGTCTTTTGGGTTCGTTAGATTCCAGTGTTATGCTTCTTCGAGGATATTTTTTATGTGTTTTGTCATCGTCCTTCTGAGCACTCTATTTTCTTCGTTTCTCAGCTCTTTGTACTGTCTCTTGTTTTCTTCTGATTGCCCTTTTTAACTTCTATTTCTAGAGACTTCGTTCTTCAAACCTCTCAGCATTTTTCATTTAACCATTGTTTTTCCTGCATAATCCACTTAAACCATATCTTGTACAGTCCACTTGAATTTTTTTTATTAACCGGAAAAAAGTTTTGGCACTAATATTCATTATCGAAATGGAGACGAAAGGGATCGTAAACTTTTATATGGACTGATAGCAGTTAATATATGAGGCGATGGGGGGAAGGGATAACAATGAGGGCCGGGGCTGGTAGTTTAACTGGCTGAGGTGATAGGGCATAATATTTAAACGAATCGGAGCTGGTGAAAAATAGGGGGGCGAGGAGGAACAAGGTCAAGTTCGTGGAAATACTGGAGAGGGTGGAAATGCAAGGGGGGGTCCAAGGAGAGGTAAAGATAACAATAGGAGAGAACAGGAAGGAAAAAAAGGGGAACGGGATGGCGCGGTGCCTTACGTACAGGTTTCCCACCGAGGGGGCCAGGGTTCGAATCCTGGAGGCAGCAAATATGTTTCGGTGGTATCCCGTTCCCTACTCGAGGTGCTTCGTGGAGAGAACTTTGAGTGGGCACGCCGTCCGTCGGATGGGACGTTACACTGAGGACCCCTTGGCGCCTTTCGTCAAGAGCAGGCCACCGCCGACGCCGGGTTTCTCTCCACCCTTCCTCCTTTCCCATCCATCCTTAATGGCGCAAATGACCTCGACTGTCGGTCGCCTCCCATAAAACGACTACTATGAAAGCGGAATTAATATTCATTCAATTGAAACATTATAACACCAAAGGCAATGACGGTGACAAAGGACGAGACCGATGATGATGATCACGATAACAGGGTCAGAAATGTTATGTTTAATACATTCGGTGAGTTGGCATTATTGCTTTCCTTTTCCAGTGCAAATTCTAACTTGGAAGTTCACTTTCCTTCCGTTGTGTTCTACGTCGCATTGGCAGTCGGAAGTCCTTGCAATAACCCCCGCTTCCCTAAGGTGTTTCGCAAAATTCAATGTCGCACTGCCTTGACCCAAAGCATTTTGACTTCGCACACATGAGTGGTAATGGAGCGGCTCATGTGGTCACTAGGGATGTTACGGCGCATTTTATGCATACTTACTTATTATTCCGTCAATGGAGGATTTTTTCAATTTTCCAAACAAGTGTCACACGGATCGTGTCAGAGTTCATAAATAATGGCATTGATGGCTTATTGCTGCGACATGCATAATATAGCATACATAAGTAATCCATATATTGAGAAAGATTCAACAGTTTTGGGGTAATTTAAGGTAGCCTTCAGAGCTTCCCCGTATTAGGACACCATCAAATTATTCATTAAATAACCTCAGATTTGGCTTGAGGAAGGATGTGTGGGTTTCGCGTAGCGTATAAGTTGAAGGCCAGGTACAGAATTGCTACTTCCTATAAAAAACTTTGTAGAATAAATAAATGTTTGAATGGAATCAACCCTAGATGGAAGAAAAGAGGAAAGGTAATTAAAAAATAGTTTTTTTTTTTAAGATTGCTGTGGTTATTATTTTTTGTAGAAAAGCTGCAGTTTTTAATGAGTTAAGATGAGCTCCCAACCCGGCAGCATTCCTATTGTTTTTGTTACATTTTCTTCATTTTTGCGTCGGGTATTTTAAAAAAATATGTTTTTCTTAATTATAATTTTGAGGAGATGAGGAGACTCTTCTCTAGCTGCGATTTTCTCCTCGTGTCCCATAAGGCCACCATTCTTCTCATTATCTCAAACGGAGATCAACTTGATTCTCTCGTTACTCATCCCTACGGCGTCTATTCAGCATCCATAGCGCCTTGTGTTGCAAATTAAGATTCCAGCGGAACACATCTCTGATTTATTCTTAAGTGACAAGATGGCGGAGGGTTGGTCAAGCTGTCACAAGTTGTAAACATTTGCATTTACCTTTTGGGTAATCCTAGGAAGTAATCTTGTTTGCAGCGTGAGAGAAAATACGAGAGAGTTGATGTGATTTTGTTTCTTGGGTAAAAGACATGATGGCCGTGTGTTTATTAGTGCACAGTGTTGCCTTACAATTAAAGCCATTGCATTGTTTTCGTTGTGTTTCCTACAGGGCGAACAATTCTGAAAGAGACCATCACCATCATTGTCTTTTGGGACTGGCGTGTAATGGCGGAACCTGATAGTTTATCAATTGCTCATAGCAGCAATTAAAAGATTAATTGCTGTTCTTGGCGAAAGAATTACTGATTGGTGTAAAGTATATGGGGTGATGAACATAAGTAATTCGAAAGCAAGAAGAATTTCATGAATTAGGATCTAAAAGTTAGTGATTGGATTCGAAGTAAACGATTTAGATCAGTTATCCCATTCAGAGGAACGTGGTTGTTAGTCCAATGGGTAGAACTCTAGTGTGCTGACCGGAGGGCCAGCGTTTAATTCCGACTGACGCCTTTGGGTGTCCTCAGCTTCATCTGGGCGATGTGAATTTTCAGGTATCAGATCTTCCTGGAGAGTCACAGGTGGCACAGGGAAATGAACTCGGTTGGGTTTTTACTTGGGTCTTCAAATCGGAAAAGAAAATAATTTGTTCTTTCACATATATTTTATTATTCCGTGTTTTTTATTCACATAATATATTCCATATAAATTTTATTATTCACATTTATTTTATTATATTTTATTATTGAATAATAAAAATAAATACGTGGAAGAACAAAGTATTTTCTTTTCCGATGTGAATCGCTTCCAAAAAGGGACGCCATTCTATTGGGTCTTCATGTCTGAAATCCCTAGATTTTTCCCACAAAAGTACATCATGTGCTTATTTCTTTTATTATATACATGTACTTTACTATTCTTTTCTTTTTAAATTATATGGTTTTATATTTTCTTGTATTATTATTACTTTTAGGTACTTGACGAAGGGTTAAATGGAAGAAGGGACATTATGGTCTCAATTTCGCGCGAATAAAGACGTTTATGTATCTATCTATCTCATTACCATCTTAATGTGTGATTTCACTCACAGCTGGGGTAAGTACTAATTCAGCTCACTTATCAAACCAATTTCGGGTTGATGGCTGTGGTTTTTGTCCGATTTGGTTGGTATTTTGAACGGAAATGAGATAGGGAGCAAAGACAGGGAAGAGATTCGTTGTCGGTGAAATGTGCATTTATGTAAGTAAGGAACGGATGATTGGTATGTGTATGTAGAAACGAATCACTTCGGAGTATTTCACACTTTAATGCATTACCCAATCATCAATGTGCAAACGAATGTTCTCTTTTGAGAGACCATAATCTGAATAATGATTTATCTTCAAGCATGTCACAATTCCTCAAAGTGATTTCGCCGACAATCAAAATGATAATGGTGATTTATCGGTTGAAGGAAAAAAGTCTGTAAGTACGGAGTTAGTCCATCATGGGCGTTGCGTTGTTTCGCAAAGAAAGTAAATCGTTGAGGCCAAGATGAGGATAGAGTGGACGCTTCGTGGACATGGGAAAGTATGGAGGAAATAAGATAGATAAAGATTAAAGGAAACAATATAGGTGTCGAAATATCTAAGGAAGAAAGAATTGGAATTTGTTGGAGAGATTCGGAGGAGGCTGGAATATGAGGTCGGTCCAATAAATACGCGAAATGATGCCATAAAAACTTTATTTTGCAAAATTTGGCTACATTGATTTTGTTCCCTTCAAAGTACTCGCCATTCGTTGCTATGCACTTGTTTCATCTTCTTTTCCACTGTTTAAAGCACCCTTGGAAGTCCTCGGCTGTTAAGCTTTTTAGTTTTCTCATCATTTCAAGGTGAAGGATCCATCCGTCAAATACGGTGAAAATAGCGTGCACTGTTGATTTTCCTAAATTCAGTTCATTAGCTATCATTCGGACAGTTTTCCGACGATCGTTAAGGACAAGGGACCGCACACGATCAATGTTGTCGTCAACACAGGTGGCTGAAGGCCGTTTCGGCCTTGCATCATCCGTGGCGTCTTGTCGGCCATCTTTAAAACACGTAATCCACTTGAAAATGGATGTTTTCTTCGGAGCATTATGACCGTAAACAGCAGTTCACATTTCAGTAATTTATTGATAACTTTTACCGCACTTCTCCAAAAAACTTGATGTTGATTCGTTGCTCCGTGATTTCGTCAATTTCCATTTGCGACAAACAGTAAAATAAAGGACGACAGAAACTAACATAACTGGCACCATACGCACAGCTCGACGATCCGCCAAGCACGGACGGCTCATTGGGTCTTTGGCAACTGGCCCCGTTAGTGGGCGGGGCTATAATCCGCGTCATGGCCCCCAGAGCTCACCAGTTAGCGCATTTGTTGCACATACCCCGTACGTAGCGTATGGGGTGATATTGAGATTTAGTTAAGGGTGACAAAGGCAGTCACAGAAAGGAAAACGTTGTACAGACGTCAGGGGGAGTGGAAATAAATTTTCATTTTTTACATCGTGACACTACGCGAATTTCACCATCTGAAAACTGTCAAACTTCATACCCTTTGCTTAATCGTAATAAACATAAATACGCCTGCATCCTACCCTGAAAGCCTGCTCATAAAGGAAATAAATTTTATTGAACGGTATGCTAGTAGAAGCTGTTTACCTAAAAATCACAGTTTGGGAGGAGTTGAGAGCGCCCTGTGGCATCACCCGGAATCAAATCCGGTTCCCACAGTCAGTAGTCCTACGCTCTGCCCACTGCTGGACTACACTACGTCCCCCATCAATATAAAATACTACAGGTGATTCACCTGAAGATGTTACGCTGTAGCCTAGGTCTTATGAAAACTATTTTATTATGTGGAAAAGCCATGTGTTTTCTTTCATCGTTTTGAAAAAGCTTCATTTGCATCAAACATGTAATATCTTCTGCCAGTGGAGTGAACTAGACGGCCTTCGGCCATCATCATAATGTAGGGTGTATTACTCGTTTGGCAATATTGAATGTGTAGGGCCAACCTGGTGGTGGTCACGGTGGTAGCGTTTCTGAATTTGAGCCTAAGTGTATTAGGCTGTCTATTCGGCGATCTCTCTAAATGGTGATATTAAGCGATGGAAATAGTGCCAGGACTAATGGAATCAGGGTCTCCGTTTCCTCCGAGAAGAGTACCACTTTTCATTCGCTTCCTTATGGCTGTCGTGCCGCGAATCTTCAGGTGGAAAACTGTAGCCTCGGACACCCGAGTCGCTTAAACTTGTTGGGGGGGGTTCATGTCGTGTGAGATCTCTCTGCTTCTTTACGCAACTCTCTAGGACTCTTCATCACATCATCTTTGACGGATGGGTGCCATGTATCGTAGAGGCAAGGGCTGTCGTTGTAACACACCGCATCTGATATGGATCGCCGTCATTTTGACTTACTCTCCCATCCCCTTCATTTTTCTCCCGATAATGCCGCATTTTGATTAACAGGGTGTGTCCCAAAAGTAATGCAATTATTTTTTAAAAGTAATTTATTGAACAGATTTGCGCAAACACTTCAAACTCTTCAAAGTACTGTCCTTGGGCCTCTACACATTTTTCCACCGACTCTTACGTTAGTGATCCCTTGCCCATCGGGTTCCATAAAATGCTCATCATGCATTGAGCTTAAAATTAATCCCAAGTGATCATATTTCCTCTTTTTTTGTGAATGTATTACCAAGCGTAGAAATAGCCACAAAAACATCCCTCTTAAAAATCATTCAATCATTCCCATTGGATATAATGGAAAGCTGTCACCGTTACCCTGGAAATTGACGAAGTTTCCTGGTAATCTCGATAGCTTTTAATGGATTTCCATTGAAAATCTTGAATATCTCCAGGAAGACCGGAAGAAGATAGTCTGTTTAGGTATCTTTCTTAGGTATACTCACGTATCTCATCCGGTTTATCCCTCTATGTGAGATAGGAATCGCCCAAAGAAAAGGAAAATGAGCCAACGCAAGGCAATATTTAACGGAACCACAATTGTTTGAAGAACCGCAGGTTAATTCTCTGGAGTTTCTTTTGAAAATTCCGTCACAAATTTAGAAAGACTGGAAATTTAGAACTAATTCTCGTCACCGCAATCTCACTGCGGCCATATCGCCTTGTTTCTGGGCCTGACAAGTTCGTGGAATTTAAAATAAGTACAGAAACCCGTTTCAAATCTTTGCCTTTTCACAGGGACAAGGCAGTGGTGCTTGCTGTCACGAAATTCGACTTGACCGTCATGGTTTGTGCCCGTGTGTGTCAAAGAACCTCCGTTATCAAGTCGACGTCCGTGGTCGGGCGCGAGTCGAGAGCGAAGAGAGGTAGGCGGAGAGAGGGAAAGCAAAGAGGGAGGAGGCGAGCCACGGCAAATCGATATCACCCACCGCTGCCGCTGCATGCTAACTTGCAGCCGCCGACGGGAATACCGGGCGAAATAGTTCACCCCTCCCATCTCAAAAGCAACTAAGTTGGATAAGGTAGATTTTGTAATTGCCCGCCACTGTTGCGAGCGTGTGCACTCTGAATAGGCGTTTGATGTTTTATTTGTTGTAAATTAGGACCGTGGAGAAAATGCGAATTTTTAATATTTCCGCGGTCTTTTTCTCATCGGGACCCCTTCAATCACGGTCTGATGCCGTAATAGGACAGGTGGGATTGCGTCCTCAAACAAATTCACATGTTCATGCAGCCTTAATACATTAAATTTATAACGTCCTTCTCGTGCCACAAAGAGTGAAATCATCGTTCATAGGTGGGCGAATAATGGAAAACGGGATGCCCGTGCGTAGTGATGAATTTTTGGAAAAATAGCAGTTCCCTCCCGAACGCCCACTGCATCAGGGATACCCAAATGAAATGTGTAGACTTAGTTAAATACTTAAAGGCGTTACCGCCCTCACTCACGACCGGTTGTGGGTGAAACAAATACTAGGGGGAATATGTGGACGAGCTAAGAAAAAATTAGGATTTATTAGAAGAAAGTTGGGGAAATGTGATGAAAAGGTCAAAGAGAAATGTTATCTTTGGCTGGTTAGGCCTCATTTAGAATATGCTGCAAGTGCTCTATGGGATCCTCATGCAGTTGGATTGATTTCCGAATTGGATTGCGTGCAGCGTGGAGGAGCTAGATTTGCAAACGTTGTCATGATAAACTTGATAGCGTATCACAATTATTAGAGGGGCTGGGTTGGGAATGACTCAATGGAGCGAAGAGTGAATCTCTTGCATAAATTTAAACGATATCTCTACGGCGATGCTGTTGAAAATGTATCATTAGCTCCGTCGTACTGCTGTAGGATATCATGTTAATCAAATTGGAGAGGTTAAGTGTAGAAAAGATTTAAGATGTCATTTTTCTCACGAACGACAAAGGACCAGAATAGCGTTAGTCGACCTCGTTAGGGGGGGAAAGTGTTTTTTGTTGGAAGTAGGCATTTGTGTGGTCACCCCCTGCCACACACCCTAGCTGTGGCCTACAGGGAACCATGTATGTTTGTATGTACCTAAATGAAATGAAAAAAGAACTCTCCGTTCCTGTATGAGAAATTTGCATTCTTGGTCACCAATATTTCGCCTTAATCCACGAGTTTTGAGCAGGCAGATGTTGAGGGGCTGGAGTGTACATCTTGTCTAGATGATGTAACGTGGCCCTCTCGAATGGCCTTGGATAGCTCTCAAATGCGCTGCAATATGCTCTGCTCCCACGTACTAGAGTTTGTTAACGTTGTCGTCTCAAGAGATTCTATGTGTGTGGAAATTAGTCATGAAATTACTATTTCGTTTCCTTCACGTTTATTAATTTTCTAAATGTCTTTTTGCCATGAAGTTTAGCAGTGTAAACAGCATATTTATGCCTCTTTCACTGGACACGATAGTGATCTGTAGAATTGGGACGTACGTGCTATTATATAAAGCCAACTGTAATATATTTGTTGGTACATTAGCCTCCGCACTAACCCTATCCTCAATTCAGGCGGATAGGGTTGTTTCACAAAGGTACCGCTGTTCATGTACCGGTAGTTATCACGATCAACATTAGTTTAATTATATTGCATCATGTATTGCAACGAAAAATTAATGAAAATTTAATTTTTGATGTTGCATGCCTGGTGTTGAAACACTCCCTGCCCCACACCCTATCGGTTGGCCACTCGGCACCATGTAAAAATAGAAAGTAGAATAAATAAACAATGGGTGGACTGGAACTATTATATGATGAGCCACTGGTTTAGCTAGGTAGATCCAGCCTGCTAGAAAATACATTTCGAACTGTCCAGGTTCCTGCGTCGGAGGTTTGAGAAGTTGAGTAAAGTCAAATCAGTCAATTGTTATTTTGTCTGAAGTCTTATGGACGGTGGTCATGCACTTAAGTGTGGCTGAGATATTTTTGTCCCCAAATTTGGAATGGCAGACGTGAGCTAGAATGCAGTGAAGATGTCGAATTCTTGTAGAATAAAAAGGCTCTTGGCGGATCTGAATCTTTGCTGGTGAAGTGGTCGTAGTTTCCTGCTTGCCAAAAATCCTTTCCTTCCTCGCGATGGAGATTCGTTAATTTATTTATTTGACCTTAAGATGAAAATACAACCAGATGGAAGACCGCTTTGCCGAATGATAAAATGCGGTGGTATCCGTGGTGGTTCGTTGTTCCATTTCGCGTTGCATGAGTAATTTCATTTGATCGCATTTTATTTCACAACAATCTGTTCATTGCACCCAACTCCAGGGGAGTTATTGATGTGTGTCACAGTTATATGTTATTTGTAATGATCACAACAAACACGTGCTGTCAATCCGAGGATAATTTTGTCTAACTTATCCAAGCCACTGCTCCTCTCACTTTCTAAATCTTTTTCATTCCCTCGCTGCTGACGTCTTCACTCACTTGCTCGTAGCGATTTATCCTCCTCATGTAATCCTTCCATTTTTTCCCTCCCTTCCCTTTTAGTCTTCAGTCTTTCGAAACAATCCCACCTCTGAATTCGTCCAATTAGTTTCCCCCTCCTCCTGTAATTTCATAGGCTTCTGTCCTTAATCTGCGGATTAATTTATGGTGGTGCCAATCGTTGCATTTACGTTGTAAAAGTGAAAGATCAAGCGGAATGATGAGCAAATCCCGCCTCAACAATTTCTTTATTTTAACCAATTCCCCGCTTTGACTGAGTATCTAATCACTGCCAATTTCTCTCTTCGTGTACAGAGTACTCATCACTCCCATGCCTTTGCAGTTCATTCCTCTGAAGGAGAAACGAAAAGCGTTCTCCAAATCCTCAAATGCAGTAAAGGTTGACCTTTCTTTATCCTACACTATACCCAATAAGAACGTAAGGAAGAATTTTTTCTTCTCTTGTTCCATTGCTTCTTCTTGTCATAATCTTCGATGCACGGATCGGCATGCTGCTCGATCTTAAGATTTTTCATTTGCCTGTCCTTTTTTAATACATTCTTCTTGAAGTCCATCAGTATTTCTCCTCTAATATGTCCTTTGTTTGTTAAATTGCTTTGTATTTACTTCCACACAATTTACGTGAGTATTTCGCTGACATCTTGTGTCCATTTCATTTTTCACTGCAGTTTCTAAGTCGGACCTGAGAATATCGTCTCTCTCCTATCATTATTTACAGCGTTTCCCTCTTCCAGTAATCAGAGCGGCATGTCTTTTCCGCCATAAAGATTCCCCAAATAATTTCTCTATCCGTTCACATTATCTTCATCTTCAATCAGGTGTTCACATTCCTATCCCCAAATGGATTACTGCTCTTCCTTCATTGTAGTGGTCTCGCGGTTATGTAAGTAGCTCCAACTTTTCCTTGAGCAAGTTGTATTCTTCTGCACTTTCTCACACGTGTTCTTGGTCCATTCCACTCCCAACTCTTTCGCCTGATTTCTTAGCTTATCTTTCTGTGTTATGTTATGTATACTCTTCCTCAATCATTGGATTTTTTAAAACTTTTTTCTGTTAGTTCAGCCATTTTGCATGTGATTCATGTTTTCTTTTCCATTGGTTTCTACGGCCTACAGCTTCTTGGGCGGCTTCCAATAACGCCGCACTCCTAGTATCTTGCTAGCTTTCCTCGATCGATCCTTTTTTCCCACGACTTACCATTTCATCTTCTTTTCTCTCTCGGAATCCTTTTATTGGCACTTTTCTTTCAAGCTTTCCACTTGCCATAGGCTCTTCTTCGGGATCCTTAGCTTCGTGCATTCAGGATGGCATTTTCATAAATGATTTATTATGACTCTCCACTTTTGCCCCGTGATAGTTTTGCAGGCCTGTATTTTCTTTATAGATTTCAGCTTCACAAGTTAATAATCAATTTGGCATATATATTCGCTTCCCCGGGCATCTTGTATATCCTTCGTAAGTGGTTCTTACAAAGCGTGTTTTTATTCGTTAATTTTTATTCTTCATGGGACTCCAAAGTCTTCCTCCTATTTCATTTTCCTAGTACATACCTTTCCAGTGCCACATTTGTCTCTTGGCCTTCTCCGACAATGTTTTCGGAAATTCCTTTTCCCACTGCTCATTTATCGATGACACACTAGATTGTTTCGTAGATAGCCCCTGAATCAAAGAGGTCGTCCCGGCCTCCGAAACACCGTGGACCCACTCGATTCCTTTAAACCTCAATAGGACCAAGAGCAATGTGATGCATGTATATTAATTATTTTTTTCGACTGATAGTGAGGTTGCATCGAGATTGTCACGTAGACGTCATTTTGATAAAATTCCTACATTTGTATTCTCAAGAACACTCCGTCAAATGACGAGGATAGAACATTTCACTGAATCATCAATTAAGGACTATCACCCGAAGAATTGTGGATTAATGGTGCAGAAACACACGTCGTTCTCACGAAAAACTGGTATGACGTGCGCAGTTATATAAGGGTTGCAATTAACTTGATGTAAAAGCGCCTACCCGCAATTGTTTTGAATGATATAAATTAAGTTGTGGAAAAAACTGCCGAAATCGTACATAGTTTCAAAAATTGACTCCTCGCAGCTGATACAACTTGTATTTTAGAGCAACTTTTAGAGATGAATAAAAACCTCGGATTGTTAAAAAACTGTACGTTATAGTCACATCATATCCATTTACGGAATACGCACGAACGGGCTTTGCTTTACTTCAGTGGTCATCAATGGACGAACTAAGATGACCAGTCGACTCGTGCAGTCACGATCCAACCTTCCGACTTCTTAATCGAGGTTGTGAACGATGACCGTCGTTCACCGCCTGCCTCATTCAGCGGCCATCGCCTCCTCATTTCTCCCTCATTGCCCCACCTTTCAAAATGAATCGAACGACAAATATTTGATTGTGCCGCACAGGATTCTGGTAGCTACGGCTGAGCTTTCGGTTCGAATCTTCGGCTCTAGCCTTACGTCGAGGTTTTGCGTCAAATTTCAGGCTTTCGAAAAATGCATTTTGTGCGGAATAATAAAAATAATAATTTGTTTGAATCCCGGTATTAATCCGTTCCACCACGTACACGTAGTTACGATCGTGACGACCCTCCCCCCCCTTTTCCAAGGTTATACTTCACTTCTTCCTCGTGAAATGTCAGGAGTCCCTTACAATTCCTTCCCTATCCCCTGATTCGTAACGATCGTGAGCGGTTATCACTTGCATGACCCCAAAATTATTATAAACGGCAGTCTCACGTGACGATTCTATACTTGTATTAGGATAGGATGGAAAATTAACGTCATTTATCGTATATAAATTTAGTAGGACTGAGATGAACGTACTGCCAACCAGCGGCGAATAAAAATACACAACACTCCTGGGTAGAAGAATTTGGAATGGGAATGGCATAGGGGTTGCATGGAGCTGACAAAGATTCATGTGAGCTCATTGAGACCCAATTAAAATGCGAGAGTGGAGAGGAGACTTTGCCGGAAACTGTCTCCATCTTTTTCACTCCCACTGTTAACGAATTTATCGGAGATAGTCCCGCCCATAAAGCAGACACAGAAGTTTTAAGTGGCAGGTACAAAAACAACCATAGTAGGTGGTGTATTCGGTCAGGTGGTCTATCAACGTTATTCTCCTACATTTTAGTCGTCGTATCGTAACACGTAGAATTGTAGAAGTGGAGATGGGCTCGCGGAGAAATGTCGCCAATTACACAGTCGGCGTTGTAACAATTACAGCATTAAGCCATACTTGTAATGCAAGGGTGTTATGTTATAGTTCGATTCGCAGCAAATAATAACGCACTGTCCCAATGTTAATGAAATATATATGAGGATTCATATTTCGACCTAGGTTTCGACGTTACTTCGCCACCTTCAGGTGATATATATTTTATATATATACATATTCAAACTCGAAAATCCCGCCATACGGCGAACAAATATTATTTTCGCACATAGAAATAGACATATAAGGAAAGGAGATAGGAAAACACATAAAAGACCAACACAGGAAAGGTGGGGAAGGCGGTTTTGAGCAGATCACGAATGTAAAAATATTTCCTTATCCGGGATCCAGCACGAGAACACATAAAAATAACACTCACAATAACAGCTTGATAAGTTCGAGTCCTAATCTACATCAGGTCCCTCTTCGTCTCTGTGTACTTCTTTCCTCCTTTCATCCCGTCCAACATCTCTATCCTGTTCCTGCCCTTTCCTCGCTTGCCCAACATTCTCCCCTCTATTACCTTCTTCAACATTCCACTGCCGCTCAATACGACTTTCATCCATTTTTCCTGCCTCCATAGGATTTCTCTCAACTAACCCCTCACCTCACCCACCATGTCCAGTACTTCCTCATTTGTTTTCCTTTCGGTCCATTTCACCTTCTCTAATCTTCTCCACACCCACATTTCAAAAGCCTCCAATCTACGTCTATCCTCCTGCTTCAGTGACCACGTTTCCGCACCATACATAGCTACGCTCCATATAAGAGTTTTTACGAGTCTTTTCTTAACCGCCCTACACAACGTCCGCGTCATCAACTCCCTCCTCCTTGAGAAATCCTGCCTGCCTGGCGCAATTCTTCTCCTTACGTCCCTACTACTTTGACTGTATTGGTCCAAAACATTTCCGAGATATGTGAACTGTTCTACCTGCTCTATTTTTCCCCTCCTATTTTAATGTGTAGCTTAGCCTTCTTCTTCCTGGAAAATCGCAAAACCTTTGTTTTATTAATATTAATTCTCATCCCATATCTATCGCGCTGGACGTCTCTCTCTCTACTCCTGGGCTACCACGTCACCATATTCGTCATAATAGCGCATTATAAAGGATCGGCGTGGTGAAATAGTGGGTAGGGCGCCGCGAACTGGAGATCCACGGTTCGACACCGGTCTACTGCCCTGCACACCCTCAATTTCCCCGGACTTAGCGCTGTTTTTAGGGCTCTACATCTTATAGGAAAATCAACCTGGAGGCATTGGGAAAAGGCATAAGTCCTCTCTCCTCACCTTTACTGCCCAATGGGGTTCGACCCTAGTGCGAGGAAAGATCTACTCTCCCAAGATCAAATCAGCCTTCGGATAGATTACTCTCGTTTAAATTGTGAAAAAATGATCGAGAATTATAAACGGAAGAAAAATATCAAGGGTTTGAATTCGGACGCTTTTGCTCCCCTAAATATGACTAATCGATTTTCACTCTTTTCGATAGAGAACTGGTACGAGAGTGGAACGAAATAGGCACGTTGAAACTACGAAGTAATACCCTTCTCCGATGCCAACCCGTAGCTCAGGAAATATTAGTTTCGCACCTTAATATTTTAGCCCCCCCTTGCTTTTGGTTCGTGCCGCATGCCACCACCCTCGACTTCGAACGGCGGCGGGGTGGTTGGGCCCGAGGGTGTTCTCCCGAGGCACTGAAAGTAGGGCAATGCCGGCTTTCCTCCCCTCGCTTTTACTCCTCGCCCCTCACTGTCACCTCTTTTTAATGCTTCTGGGACGACGCTGTAGTGAGGGGCGGGGGGTGGGGGCGACGGATGCGGGACCCTTTTGAAGGGGGTGGAGGGGGCGTCGGAGACGGACGGTCACGCCCTGTTCTCGCAGGAGAGGGAATGAGGAGGGATGTGGAGGAAGAACACTCTCCAATCGCCTCACCGTTTGTGGTCAGGCCGAGGGGCAAAGTGCAGTGCTCTACGTCCAGGGAATAGGGTTTTTTTTGTAAGGTTTGGCACCGATAAATGCCTTATTAAATATATATATATATATATATATATATATATATATATATATATATATAATTCATTAAATTGTCATAGCAAACACAGAAACTAAAACTAGTTTCTGTGTTTGCTATGACTATTTAGTCAATTTTATTGTGCACGTTCGTGGCTTTTCCAAGAAAGTGAATATATATATATATATATATATATATATATAATCCCTCCCATGGACTACAACCTTGTCGTGGTGGAAGGGCTTGTGTGTTCCGATGATCCCTAGAGCTGTGCTGGCGGGAGTAATAATAATTACTCCTGGAAGGGTCACCCATGCCAAATAGGTCGAAGGTTAGGAGCCAGACGAAAGGTAGTCCACGCAGCGTCTGTTCCTCAGTGAGGCGGCTGCAATGGCGTCTGACCCCAGTGGGGCGGCCATTAAGTGATGGTGTCACGTTAAAAACACTATTGAGGAAGGCAACGGGAAACCACCTCAATTATCATTCCCAAGAATATAATGATGGGCGCTATAGATAATATGAGTCCTGGCAACTACGGGACTCTGCCCAAGAGGCCGTGTGTCGTGCCCGGCAGCGAAAGAGGCAAGGCTTCCGCGGTCGTCATCCCACGAAACCCTTGCAGGGAAGAAATAACTTCAGCAGGACAAAAGACTCAGAAAAAGGCGGAAGTAGTTAAAATAGGAACCTGGAACGTCAGGACAATGTTGAGGAGAGGCAAATTAGAAAATATTAAGCGAGAGATGGAAAGAGGTAACATAGATGTTTTAGGCCTCTGCGAGGTGAGATGGAAGGATAGCGGGGATTACTGGAGTGACAACTATAAAGTAATATACAGCGGCGGGGACGAGAGCCAACGAGGGGTTGCCGTAATTTTAAATAAACAGGTAGGAAGAAGCGTAGTCAATATAGAGCAAGCGACAGATAGAATTTTACTCGTAGAGATTAAAGCAGAGCCGACGAACTTGGTCATTGTTCAGGTATACATGCCACCGAGCAACCACAAGGAGGAAGAAGTCGATAGGATGTATGATGAGTTAGAGGATATCATCGCGAGTGTTCCTGCAGGGAAACATTTGATAGTGATGGGGGATTGGAATGCGACGGTAGGCGAAGGAAGAGATGGTGGTGAGGTGGGGGACTATGGGTTAGTCACGAGAAATGAACGCGGGGAGAAAGCAATTGAATTCTGCAGGAGACAGGGGTTAGTCATCACTAACACATGGTTTAGACACCACAAAAGGCGTAGGTATACATGGAAAATGCCAGGTGACTCAGAGGGTATCAGTTAGATTATATTATGGTTAGGCACAGGTTTAGGAACAGTGTGATAAATTCGCACAGTTTCCCAGGAGCGGATGCGGACTCTGACCACAATTTAGTTGTTAAGAAATGTAATGTTCGTTTCAAGAAGATAAGGCAAGGGCGGCGGGTTAAAAAATGGAATTTAGAAGCAGTAAATGAATTAACGAGGAAGGAGTATCAGGAGGCTGTAGAGAAAATGATGGATGATCTTAAAGAACTGAGTACTATCGAAGAAAAATGGGAATGTATGAAGAAAGGGATATTGGAAGCCGCTAAAGACACTATAGGAACCGTTAAGGGGAAAAGAATAAGGAAACCATGGGTAACGGATGAGATGATTGCAAAGATGGATGAGAGAAGAAGATGGAAGAATGTAAACACAGAATTAGGCAAAATGAAGTACACAGAGTTAAACAATAAATTGGGAAGGGCCACAAATAAAGCAAAAGAAGAATGGTGGAAAACGCAATGCGAGGATATGGAAAGTTTACAGAAGAAGGGTGAAATTGGTGCTCTATACAGCAAGGTTAAGTTATTATCGGGAAGTAAGAAGGCAAGATCTGTGCTAACAGTTAAAGATAAATGGGGTAAGATAATAGTTGAACCAGGAAAAATCCAAGAGAGATGGAAGGAATATATAGAAACACTGTATGGTAAAGAACTTAGGCCGACAAGGTTAGACATAGAAAAGGAACATGACGTAGAAGAAGATAGCTTAGGTCCAGGCATACTCGACGATGAAATAGAAAGGGCATTAAAGGAGATGAAAGCAAATAAGGCTGTGGGGGTGGACAATATTTCTGTAGAAATGTTGAAATGGTTAGGGAAAGGTGGGAAGAAGGCCATATATGGACTGATTCGTAGTATCTATGAGGAAGTAATCTGGCCGGAAGATTTTGTGAGATCGGTGTTAGTTCCTATTCCAAAAAAGGCAAAGGCTTCGTCATGTGAGGATTACAGAACAATAAGTTTGATATCCCACGCAGCTAAAGTTATTCTCAGGATCATCAACAAAAGGATAGAGAGTAAGGCAAACGATTACTTAGGGGATGATCAGTTTGGGTTCAGGAAAGGAAGAGGTACGCGTGATGCCATTGCAGTAATGAGATCACTAGTCGAGAGGAATATAGAATACAATCAGGACGTTTTTGCCTGTTTTGTAGATTTCGAAAAAGCGTTTGATAGAGTGAATTGGGAAAAATTAATGCGTGCATTGCAGAGAATAGGAATGGATTGGAGGGACAGGAGGCTGATCCACAACCTGTACATGTCTCAGACTGCTCAGGTGCGAGTGGGGAACGGAGAGTCCGGATGGGCAGTGTTAGGAAGAAGTGTAAGGCAGGGTTGCCCATTGTCACCGGTACTGTTCAACGTATATGTAGAGGAAATGATTAAAGAGGCATGGGAAGAACTGGAGGTAGGAATGAAAGTCGGAGGGGAATTCGTAAAATCGGTAAGGTTTGCTGATGACCAAGCATTAGTTGCTCAGTCAGCCAAGGGGTTGCAAGCATTGTTGAGTGAATTGGAGGTTCAGTGCGATAAATATGGGATGAGAGTCAATATTAATAAAACAATGGTTATGCGATTTTCCAGAAAGAAAAAGGCTAAGCTAAATATTAAAATAGGCGGGGAAAAAATAGAGCAGGTAGAACAGTTCACATATCTCGGAAGTGTTTTGGACCAACACGGTCAAAGTGGTAGGGACGTAAGGAGAAGAATTGCGCTAGGCAAGGAGGCTTTCTCAAGGAGGAGGGAGTTGATGACGGGGACGTTGAGTAGGGATGTTAAGACAAGACTCGTAAAAACTCTGATATGGAGCGTAGCTATGTACGGCGCGGAAACGTGGTCGCTGAAGCAGGAGGATAGACGTAGATTGGAGGCTTTTGAAATGTGGGTGTGGAGAAGAATGGAGAAGGTGAAATGGACCGAAAGGAAAACAAATGAGGAAGTACTAGAAATGGTGGGGGAGGAGAGGGGTTTGTTGAGAGAAATCCTATGGAGGCAGGAAAAATGGATGAAAGGCGTATTGAGCGGTAGTGGAATGTTGAAGAGGGTAATAGAGGGGAGAATGTTGGGCAAGCGAGGTAAGGGTAGGAACAGGATAGGGATGTTGGACGGGATGAAGGGAGGAAAGAAGTACACCGAGATGAAGAGGGACCTGATATAGATTAGTTTGCTAGGTGGGGAGTCACAAAATGTTTATTTGATAGTTGTGTCCATCCAAAAACCTACCTTAACCGGTAGATTACCTAATATATATATATATATATATATATATATATATATATAATACACACATTCAAGCACGAAAACCCGCCATATGACGAAGGGATTATCGATATATTTTTCCTGTTTTCCCGTGTTGTTAGATCAGTGACTTAGTTTTAGTCCTTAATGTCATATTCTTCTTGATAGACTTTCTATCTTCACCATTCCTACATATTCTTTAGTCTCTCGGTCGATCTAATTCATATTCACAACTAATTTATAGTGCAATATTCTCTAGCTTCTAACCGTTTTCTTTTTCTTATCTTAGCTTTTCTCAATTGTTACTGTCACCCGCATCTCAATCTCCTTCAGAATTGTTTTTTATGTGTATCGTTTCGTAATACTAAAATTGCTGTTATTTTCTTTAGCTAGGTAGGTTATTTTTCTCGTCAAAGCCTTCCTCGCGCATGCTGCTCCGCTTATTATCTCTCTGCTCTGTTCTTTTATACCATCGCTGTTGATCCTGATGCCCGATTGGCAAAATCTCTCTCTTGTTCAACGATGCGCTTCGCCTCTTCTAATTGGACGTATTCTTATTCCTTCGTCTGCAAACTGTTCCAATCTTTATGTTCTTTTTTATTTTTGAGGATGTGCATTTCATCTCCTTTACAGACTGGTATTTTTTCGTCAGTTCTTCTTTCTTCTGTGGAAATGCTATAAATTGTGCCATCCGTAGAGACCGAAGGACGCTTCATCTTTTCTGCATGCGTTCGCTCACCGGTTTTCGTTTTTCCTTCATCTTTTTTGTTTCATACAGCCGAGATCAAGGGTTCTCCCGCCGTTCTCCTCCACTTATTTGAGCTTCTCTCCTGCTTTAACCACATTTCATTTCCTCCATATGCCCTCTGTGGGGATCACTCTTCTGTAGTTACATTTCGTTCTACTTTCCCCTGGAAGACGAAAAATTACATTGGATTTCCCTTCAAGAAAGCGTTTTTCTATCCAGGAGAAGACTGCGGGTTGATCTATTTATATTTTCTTTTCTTTGAGACGTCTTCGAGTGCTGGATTAACCTCCACTCGGTTGGGCCAAATTATTCCTTCCATACATAAGCTTGTACTTGAATTCTCCACGTTCGTCATTGGAATAGTCCAGGCGTAATATTCGGTTCGTGGATCGTTAGACTGTTAATCTTAAAGCACATGCATTTGTGACGAATTTACCTTGGGGATTAAATTCTTTCGAAAGCCCGTTGGTATTTGTTCTCCTACGTGGATATTACAATTTATAAGTGGAATAAAGAAAAATACCTTACGAGTGTTTCCCACGGGTATTTAATCAATCCATGTGGTTTTTCGTCAATTTTTTGTGTCTTGTTTAACCGTTAAGTTTTCACATTTTTACTGCGCCGCGAACTCTACCCTCAAGTTTCTCATCTCCCTCCCTCTCGTCGCCATCCACAGAATATTCGCGCAATCGTGAATTTATATCTTTCAGTCTTGAAATAGGAGTAGTTTTAATGCTGCCATCTATTCTCTCTTTTAAATCTGTTTTTTTAGGACGTCAACCTTCATGTCTCGAATCACATTGGTTTGCGCTTGCTAATGAGTTTCACGAAATTCTGTGAGCTGATTCAACTTTATCTTCCGAAAAATTCTCATGCTTTGCTTTTTTCAAATTTCTGTCACCAATGTCTCTGTAATGTTGCGAATGGTTTCATTTATTCTTCCTATGTAACGCTTCAGCTCGTCAGCCGAGTTCAATTACGTGTTTTTCTTAAATAACTTACGCCATGTAGGACGATAATGTTTTTATTTTGATGGTACGAGGATTCATAGTAAGTATCAAAGGATTTTGACTCTTTTAAAAGATTAATAAGTTCTTGGGCAATTCTGAGCGACATTTTTGGCAGTGAGCATTTGACCATTGTCGTTTTTTGGTAATCCAGGCTCCTTTAAAATTTTCAATAATTTATTGTTTTTCGTCTCTATCATGTTCGTGTTTGCTCCCGCCTCTTCTTGTAAGCTTCCTTACCTAGCGCGCTTCATTCATATTTTTCTCTACCACTCTGCCCACCCTCCTCCAAAACGAATACTAAATATTAGGTGGACTGAACTGCTTGTTCTAGTTTATTTCCCCCGAATTTAATTTATCCTGCGCGGCACGATTATTGCGTTGGCATATATACTATTTATACAATTTATTACGGTGTTTGCGAGGATTTAGAGGTTGCCATTTTTCGCGAAAAAAGGTCATCTTTGTCAGGGAAATAAAGCGATAAAAATAAATGAGAGTTTACTCTTCGAGAAATATCAATTAGTTGGAAATATTCAAGAAATATCTATGGGAATCTGCGAAAAAAAATATCCCCATTCCCATGGAAAAGAATGAAAACTGCGACTGTTTCCTATAGAATTCAATGGAATGTCTTGAAACTTTCCAGGAGGGTCACTGCGAAAAAAGCGAAAAACTTGTGTATTAACTGTGTGTGTTGGGAAAGTCATGGAAAGGTCAGGGGGATTTTTTTTCGTCCGGCTCGAGGGTTTTCCTGTAACCTTTGTCCCAGAATTCAGGGAAAACTTTCTGCTAGTCTCCGCGTTGTGCTGTGTGTGCCTTTGGGCTTGTACGATATTATCCTCGGAGCCATTTGTGTGCGTATGTGATGCAAAGCAGTGCTCGAGGATCTCCGAACTCGCGGTTCTCGTCTATTTCGTGAATCGTTCCGATTACGCGAGAGAAGGGGTAGGGGGAGAGAGGCAGGAGTTGGTGCCCTTCGTCCCTCTTCTCTTTCCTCCCTCCGAATCGACTCTTCGTTTCTCTCGCCGCCTCATGGCGCTGCCTCTCCAGGAGAGAGGGAGACAGAGAGCCCGATGTAGGGGTGGAGGATGGACATTGCCCCGCCCCCCGAAGTGTCTGACTGTCGGTCTAAACGAGTCGCCTAGGAACGCACGTATTCTCGTGATTCTCTCTCTCACACCTACATACGAGCTCGTACATGCGCGCACTCGACGGAGATCGAACGGTCTGAACGCACAAATGCGTATTCTGCTAATGCTTGAATCATGTCAACAATAAGTCAACTACTTGTGCGTCCTTCAGTCACCAATTAAACGGGCGAACGATCTTTGTTTACTTGTGGAGTCTGTTCGCTTCCAGATACCACATAACCCCTTTTCCACAGATCGCCTCTCATTTTGCTCCGCATAGTTTTGTAGTACGTGGTCTGTGCAAAAATGCACGAACTGGTGAAATCTGGCGGCGAATTATAGCCCCGCCCAACAGCGGCGCCAGTTGCCTGAGACCCAATGAGCCTTCTGTGCGCATGGTGCCAGTTATGTTAGTTTCTGTCGTCCTTGTTTTTACTGCTTGTAGAAAATGGAAATTGACGAAATCACGGAGCAACGAATCAACATCAAGTTTTTTGGAGAAGTGCGGTAAAAGTTATCAATAAATTACTGAAATGTAGACAGCTGTTTGTGGTGATAATGCTCCGAAGAAAACATCCATTTTAAAGTGGTTGAAGCGTTTCAAAGATGGCCGACAAGACGCCACGGAAGATGCAAGGCCGAAACGGCCTTCAGCCACCTGTGTTGACGACAACATTGATCGTGTGCGGTCTCCTGTCCTTACCGATCGTCGGAAAACTCTCCGAAACTGAAATTACGAAAATCAACAGTGCACATTAACCGAACATGATGGATGTATTCTTCACCATGACGATGCACCTGCACATTCAGCATTGATTATTCACCATTTTCTGGCAAAAAATTCAATCACCATCCTTGATCATCCTCCTTATTCGACAGATCTCGCCCCCTGCGACTTTTTTCTATTCCCAAAATGCAAAAATGTGATAAGGGGACATTACTGGGAAGATGTGGACACAATAAAGCAAGAAACGAAGAGACAACTGAAGATTTTCCAAGATCATTCGGGTCTCCCACCGGGTCCACCTTCGTAGGTTTGCCGACGTTTCGATGGCCGAGTCGTCCATCGGCTTCAGGGCAGGGCATGCCCTGATCCGAATAATCTTGGAAAACCTTATTCGCCGGGAAAGTACCAGATCATTCCAGGCAATTAAAGAGCCTAACTGCCAAGGACTTCCAGGGGTGCTTGAAACAGTGGAAAACAAGATTGAATAAGTGCATAGCAATGAATGGAGAGTTTTTTTGAAGGGGACAAAATCTCTGTAGACTAAATTGTGCAAAATAAAATTTTCATGGCCTCAGTTTGCGTACTTATTGGACAGACCTTGTATATTCAATTATTTTTAAGCCATGCTCGTAGATTTTCTCAATCGATGGAGCACCTGATCGATTGCAGCCCGATAATCCGTTTGAAATAGCAATCGTGTGCCATTCATCCCTTTAAACCGTGACGTTATTTGCTGCGAGGATGATCGAGAAGACGCTAGATTTTCTCGAATTCGTACTAGATGAATCGTTTAGTGGATTATAAACAATTTACTTGGACTTAACGTACGTATTATTTATTTCATATGGACAAAATTCATGTCCTTAATCTCTTTACACCTCAAGTTTCCACTTGAACGTTCGTTGTATCGCGACCGATGTATTTTTGCTGGGTTTGCCGAGATGTATGCATGTTATCGTCGCAGAGTAAATCTGGGCATTGTCACCCAGCGCTGACTACGGATTTTGTAGCTGCCGTTGATCTGGGCACCTGGTACCCAGCGAAGTATCGATCCCGTGAATGCCGAGGATCCCGTAAAGCGATGTCATCTCATCTCGGAAATGAAAAGGGAATTGCTCCATTACTAGGGTGCTCGCTGCAAGTATGGGCGATGCGGGAATCTCGAAAAAGTTTTAAAAAATCAAATCAAAATGTAAGACCTCATTTAAACACTTTTAAATCCCATCTCCCCAAAAAGTATGTCAGCATGGCGGTCTCAGTGAATATTTTTACGTCGGGCATATTAACGAAAAGTCACTTCGGAAACATCCATCAAGTAAATATTCGGTAAATGTTTGGAGGAAGTTATTTTGTGCCAGTTAAGAGCCTGTCCTTACTGTGAATATGACATTTTGGGAACCGAGAAGAATAATTCTGAATGGAAAAATGGTAAATTAATCCTCTCGAATCGTTAAACATTGCCGAGAGCGAGCAGAAGGCGTCCAATACGCATTTATCTGGTAAATCAAAATATATGTTAGACGCCCAAGGGGCGAATGTTAGGTGCGAAGGGCGAATTGGGAATATTTTGATATTTTAGTACCCTGCAAGCCACCGCTAGGGTGTGTGGCAGGGGGTGAATAGATACCAGACTAATTTTGACCGGGATATGATCCTACCGCGAATATTTTAACAAGCGATGCTAATGTCGAGAGAGTCATTGAAAGGTTTAAGCTTATCGCCCCATCCCACCATTCTCTAAAACCGAGGCCATCGTCTTCATATCACCCTTGCTCATTTTTTTAATGGCTACTCCCTAATTAAGACCAAGGCGACGGAATAGTGTTCATTATTGCTGTACGCAAATGTTTGCCCCGGTCATCGTCACCGGTTGTCAGTTTGAGAATTGGTTCTTAGATGCTCTCCAAACTATCCTGATCTCATCTGCTAATGTCTTCATTCCCTCACAGCTCCTTGCACTCAACACCTTTCGACAATTAACTCTCGTGTAATTCATCCTTGGCCTTGCTCTCCAAGGTTTCCCCGGTGCCTGAACTTTGGTATCATTGTTTTCAGTAAGTTTTCTCACCTCAAGAGATGGCCAATTAGTTCCTCATCCTTCTTCTTTTGAGTCTCCTCGATACTCTTCACTCACTTGTCGACGGGTGCGTTTCTCACTCCTTGTGTTTTTATTTTATTTTCGGCATCCATCTGTGGCACCGATTTCCAATGTCTCCGATCTTCTATTTTCTCCGCTACCCTCATCGTTCATTTCTCACGGCAGTAGGGAAGTTAAATCCAGAAATACGTTTACATGAAGCGCTCCAATGAGTCTAGGCTGGTACTATTAGGAGTTGAAGAGAGTGTTTCTCCCCCACCTCCAGTCCGTGGGGGTGACAAACAAGGCCGTGTCCATTTCAAGCATTGTCACGTGGCCGCATTAAGACCCTCGGACAAAGGAAACATCCGGCCACCCATAATGGAATTGGGGCGTGGAACAGTTAGTCCTCTCGACAGCTGCAGTCAATCAGGACGCACGTCGTTCCATCGAAGTGTCAAACCCCGTGGTGAACTCTGGTACAACATATAGTGTGTGTAATAAATATTTATTTATTAAATGTAATGTATAAAACAACCATTTACGCAGTATTCAACCCGAAGGTCGGTTTGGTAGGTGATGGTTGAGTTCACCCAGTACTAAGCCCGACGGCGTGTGAATATTCACACATCAGGGTAGGGGGGCCAGTTCCTTTCCCTGTGCCGGTTATGGTTTCCCAGGAAGATCTGGAACCCTAGAAATCACATAGCTTCGGTGGAGCTGCAGATGCTCGGTGTGGCCCTCCCGGGAATCAAACCCGGGCCCAGTCCGGTCAGTTGTCCAGCCTCTACCCCTGGACTACCACGACCCACATTTATATTTGTATTTCTTAATTTAATAAATTTTTTCATAACAAGAGTCTAAATAAAAAAGTATTGATGATCTAGTTGGAATCAATAGTTCAGATGAGTAGGGAAGTCACTTTCTTCGAATATCACGCATGCGTTAGTAATGAAAAATAAAAGCGTCCCCAGGTTCGAAATTTTATGAGATGCAGCATTTAGTTGAATTTTTAGAAGGCGGATCCAACGGGAACAGGAGAAAAATGTAGGAAAACATTAAATTAGAAGTTCGAGAATAAAATATTAGAGAATGGATGAATGATACACCCATACACAAGTAAGCAATTTAAGTGCGCTCCTTAATCGAGGCAATTCCTCCAACCACCGCTGAACTTTCGTGATACACTCGCTACTTTCACCGAACTCTTTCCGTGATTATATAGTAGTTGACACGACTAGAATGGTTTGGTTGCGTAAGAAGTTTTATTAGTAGGCCGAGGCTAGGCTGAGTTAGGTCTTGAAAAGGATAAATCCTTTCCAGGGGCGGCCTCTGAAGTTATAACCCGTTGCCTCCTGAGAATGCGATAGGAGGAAGACCCTAGAATGCCCTGCCTGCATCTACATGATACCCTGCAATCCACTGGTATGGTGTGTGGCAGATGATGATCTCACACAATGCGCGAACTGCTTTGAATGACCTCGTCTATTTGGCTAATCAATAAGGATGCCTTGAATGCTTTTTGTCGAGCAGTCAGTTTTCTTTAACTTCTCGTTCTACCGGGATCCCGGTCAAAGTGAATGATTTTTACACTTTGATATTGTTGCTTGTATTAAGTATGAATTTGTACTCTACGACGGTCGACGAGGTGCTTGCAGAGGTCATAATAGTCAGAATAAGGTACACAAAGGCAATGAAATGGGCAAGCCAATTTATAGAATTGACCTCCGGGTTGACTTTGGTGACGACTGTTACTATGCAATGGTAATTTAAGAGGAAAATTTCGGGAATCGTGAGGCATTATTCATTGTGAAATAGGTAATATAAAATGAATAGTGGGAATAACTATGACGACGTCAGACGTTGTAGGGAAATTCCTTGTTATGATTACGATTTAGGGCGTAGCGAATTCATGTCCTGGTATTGATGACGATGTAAGATAACAAGTTTACACTGGCGTACTTTTCTTTTTTTATGTGTCGACGATACTAAAATGGACTCGTGTCGATCAAAAACGGGTCGGCTAAGATATCCAAGGAATTTTGTTCCCTTAATGTAGGTGTAGGTTAAAATTAAAAGCGATTTCTATCAGGCGAGGCCGCACGAATAAAATTCAATGCTTAGTTAACAGATATTGTTATTTTTTGTTTCGTTTGCGTCCCACAGAGTGGTGACGAGAGAAGGATGCTGAAGAATTTTTTTCTGTTTTTTTGAAAATGCCACACTCCGCCAGGCATGCCCCTGGAAACTATTTGAGCGGCGCAAGGGGTTGAAGCGCCCTTTGGAGGAGAGCGTTGGTCCGCCGTTAACCCTTCTCCGCCCAATCTCCTTCCACTCCCTCGTCGTGGCTATAAATTGACCAGCAACTGGACCACGGCATTTTGCTGAGGAGGGAGGGAACGGTGGAAATCGATTCAATTTAGTGGAATGGGCAAACCATCTGCAGGTCACCAGGTCGAGGGGTACTAGGGCCCACCGAGGAGATTTATGTGGTGTGGGCATGTAGAGCGAGGGTGGGTTGTACGTCCCACCATTGAGACACTTGAGGTGTGCTGAGAAGGAACTTTAAAAGGAATAAACCATGCCGAAGGTTTTGAAAATACATCTCCAACAGTAACAGTTTGAGAATTTAGTCTCAGTACCTGTTTGTATTTCAACATCTTCGTTTATCCCACGCGGCAGCCTGTGAGGAATTTTTTGTGAATTCATTCGTATGATTGTCTTCGTTTGGGTGGCATAATATTGAGGTAATTTATAAATGGCAACAGATTAGTATTGGCGTTTAATGGGTGAGACAGACGAGTGGCTATGGAGGATGAGGATAATGTCTTCTTCTGGCGACAAATTCATTTTATTCTATTCCAGAAGCAACGGTGTGCTTGTGAAAGGAATGAATCATACCGATTTTACGTAGTGTCCCGGCTAAGTTTTAAGTGTATTCAAATTTTAAAGTTCCCCAGAATAGGTGTTGTTGGCCAGGCCGAAGTAGGATGAGAACGAATTGAAGAGGAATCTCCTTCTTCCAACCAAGAAAGATTTCCGTTTTCCGATAATCCCACATTCATCAAAAGGATCATTACTGGAGACGAGACGTGGGTTTATGAGTACGACACGCAATCCAGACATCAGGCAAGTGAATGGCACAAAATTAAACAGATAATCCGTGAACTCTTCCCAATTATTAGCAATAGTCAATCCACATCAACTTTATTCCCACATTGTCCCTCCGTTTCATTTAAACGCCCGTCAAACCTGCGTGATATCTTTAAGTCTATAAAACCACCGACGAGCACCCCTGTCTCTTCCCCACCCCTGTCCGCACCATGCAACGGCCCACGCTGTAAATGCTGCCATCTCCTAAGACCTTCCACGTCCCTTATTACCAACTCTCAACCCATAGCCACCTGCACCTCTAAAAACATTATATATCGCCTCTCCAGTAACTTCTGCCCTGCCTTTTACGTGGGTGAATGCACGACCACCCTTTCCCTCCGAATGAATAACCACCGCTATTCCACCAAATCTCCCACCTTCCTTAATTATCCCATCCCTACTCACACTGCTTCCAACAACCAGTGTTTTTATGACTGCTTCTCCGTTTCAGTGATTGAAACCCTTCCCAATTCCGCTAGTAACATAGAGGTGAGAACCCGCGAGATGGCACATATCTGGGTGCTCCAGTCCTTTAAACCCAGCGGGCTGAACCAAGCCCACTGATTTTATCCAATGCTGCCTACATTTCCCCTCCCCCACCTTGTCCGCTTCCTATTGGCCCCTTACCTCTCCTCCTCCTTGTATAATTGTAGAAAAGTGTGTGTACGTATGTATATGCATTTGTATATATATATATAAGAATTTTATCCAAAGCTCCCATTTCCCCCTCCCCCACCTTGTCCGCTTTCCATTGGCCCCTTACCTCTCCTCCCATCACCCTTCTCCTGCACATGTCCTCTCCGCTCTTCCCCGACAACGGCATTCTGATGACGACGGCCGTGCCGTCGAAATATATATATATATATATATATATATATATATATATATATATATATATATATATATATATATATATATATATATATATACATACACACATATATATAAAACTTTTGGACGGCAAAATAGAACACAGAATAAAACAGATAACACGTAAAAGGACACTCACACTGTAGATGATTTAAGCTTTCGGCCTACTCCGAGGCCTTCTTCAGGTCAGACTGAGTCTGTCCTGACTCTATCCTTTATTACTTTACCTATATTACATGACAATGACGCCACCACATCCTTACTGCCCCAATGCCCCTCTGTCGCTTACAGACGACCAGCCAACCTCAGAAACCTTCTGAGATCCACCAACCCTTTGACACCCCGCCCTGACAAATTTCCACATATTTCCCCTTCCTGCAATCGCCCCCGATGTAAAACCTGTCTCCTAATCAGATCTGCTCCCCTCTCCCCACATCCCCCCATTGTCCCTTCACCCCGTTCCCACGCTAATTGCCTCTCAAAAAATATTATCTATCTCTTGTCGTGCAAACAATGCACCTCATTCTACATAGGCGAATGCATTACCCCCTTATCCATCCGGATGAACAATCACCGCTACTCATGTAATTCTGCTTCACTCTCTTCTCTTCCTATCCCTTTACACGCAAGTTCACACAACCTATCATTCGACGAATGCTTTTCCCTAACAATTCTAGAATCCCTACCCGATTCAGCCACCAACATAGAGGTGAGAACTCGCGAATCCGCATACATCCTATATTTCCGATCCTTTAAAATTCCCACCCTTAACCGCCATCTTTAATTTCTTTCCCAACAGTCCCTAAGCCTTCCGCCCCCCCTCCCCTCCCCAGGCACTCTTCCCTCAAAACCTCTCAGTCTGACCTGAAGAAGGCCTCGGAGTAGGCCGAAAGCTTAAATCATCTACAGTGTGAGTGTCCTTTTACGTGTTATCTGTTTTATTCTGTGTTCTATTGTGCCGTCCAAAAGTTATATTGCTCTCGTGAGTACTTCCGCATAATCGATATATATATATATATATATATATATATATATATATATATATATATATATAGATAATGCGGAAGTACTCACGAGAGCAATATAACTTTTGGACGGCACAATATAACACAGAATAAAGCAGATACAGAATAAAGCAGATAACACGTAAAAGGACACTCACACTGTAGATGATTTGGGCTTTCGGCCTACTCCGAGGCCTTCTTCAGGTCAGACCCTATATATATATTTAAAATATAGAAACATAAAGAAACAACACTCACATATCGTATGTGGGATTTTAATTTCGATGGCACGGTTGTCATCATCAGAATCTGTTTATATGTATATGTGTATATAAATAAATAAATAAATAAATATATATATATATATATATATTTATATTTATATATTTATATGGACACAGGTTTGCAGTTCGAAACACTGAATGTCGAAGTTCTCTACAAAGTTTGTATTAAAAGAATCGGTGGCAATTTTTCGTGACGTGTGCTTGAGGTGCTGAATTGAGACCGTTGGTTAAGTGGGCGCATGATCGCAGATCGTATTGAATTAGGTAAGATGACAGTGCACAGCATCATCTATGAAAATTTGGCAGATGCTAAAGATCTGTGCCAAACTCACCCCAAAGGTCTTGACGGACGACCAAGAGCCGAGTTGAATGCCTGCTTGTCTTCTGAAATTTTTCCCTATTCTTTTTACTCAAACCCTTTAATGTACTTAAGGTGTTTGATGGGTTATACATAAAGTAAAGAGTATGCTGCGGGTTAAAAAGCCAGTTGATGCCCCTGAAAACGCCTCCAGCCTCGTCCTTCGCAGTCGGGAATTTTCTGCGCATCAGATCTTGCTAGGAAACCGCGGGTGGATCAGGGAAAAAGGGACTGCCCCCATAAAATCCCGAGTGTGTGATTTTCAGAAGCAACAGCGTGTTTAATCCTATAGAAATTCGCTAAATACTTTGTCTTCCCTTTGATACGTTGAAGTTCTTACTTGCATGTTTGTGGTCAATCGCATGTGAAATGCTAATATATGCTTGTGATTCGAGGCAAAAGGTTAATTTTTACGATAGACGATAATATTAATGAGCAAGATTATTTTTTGAAAATTCATGATAAAACATTTTATTAAAGGGATACAACCAATTGTGGACGAAAATGTTTCATGTTCTTTTTTGCCTGGCTACGTGTTTCTCTTGAAGGAGGGTGGGTATGTTGAACAGTGGTGCTGCATTTGCACCGGAGTGCAGAGTTTAGTTAGCTAATGGTTAAGTATTTATGCTGCAATAATCCTCATTGATTTGTGTATCAGTTGCGATAATTTTAAATAATGTTTGGGAATAGTAATATGAATTGAATAGGTTAACCTGAGGAATGAATGTATTAATTTTGTCTACTTGAGACTAGTGAAAATACGCTTATAGTTATAGTTAATAATAAAAAATAATTTATAGTTTTATTTTAATCTAGGTTTTAATCTCTTTGCTTTTCTTACCAAGTAGCCATTGAAATGTCTGGGGAAATTACACCCCGAGTAGTCGAGGAAATTAATGAACCAAAAATTCCTCTCTCGACGGGAGAGTTGGTGTAGGGGGGTCAAAGGCCGTATTTAGACTATCCTCTCGCCTTGCATACACACACAGTCAAACTTAACTTTAACTAGGCTGTTTCTCGTAAAGGGCGTTACTCTTTACGGCCCTCACATATACTGCCAAACATTGATTTTGTCTTTCTCTATTACACACACAGCCTCAGAAATAGATGATGCGCGATTTGCACAGAAGAGATAAAAACAATATTTAAGATACGCCAGGCATTCCTTTGATTCCCGACTAAAAATATCCTTACAATAGGTTGGAAATTGCTATATTTCCAGGAATGTGGAAAGAGAGTGATGTAAGTAGAGAGGATTCGCGGCGGAGGGCAAAGGTCAAGTAGTATGGCAATCCATTGATAACGGCAGTTTGTCCTTGGTGTGACAGTTAAGCCTCTTCTCGTTCATTTGACATTAAAATGTGCTCGCTTCACCCCCGCAAGGCTCCCCCTTTAGAAATGATCTCTTAAACCGTTTCATGCTCCTCATAAAATGCATAATTTCCAGGGTTCAGGATTCGTGTATGCTTGTTATCGGGGATTGATACCTTAAGGAGTGTTTTTTTGAATGGTTACCCAATTTTCCTTAGCCATAATATCACCGCTGAAAATTAACTACTATTGGTACGGGTACCAAATCACTCCTAATCTAGTTTTCATGCCTCGAGTACCAAACTCCAATAATTTACAAACAACACTTCTCTGTTTGCTGGCAGCAGGCCTAACCTCGTCACAACCATGTTCTACTGAAATTAAAGGGCGTAGATTTTTTTCCAAACTAATATCATTTAGCAAAACGCGACTTAGATTTCGTAGATGAACTCACCAGGTGATTTAGATCACAGGAATTAGGTTTTGGGCAAAGCCTAGGTCGTGTTGTGTGAAGTAATAGCCATGTGGATGAGCAAAAGTTAGTTTTTTAAAAGTTCAATACCAAGGAATACCACCAAGTTAAAAAGGATTCAGTAAACCTTTATAACCGTCTTCGTTATGGTGAGTTTCACGCTACGTACGCATCGTACATGCCAACCCCGGGTCTCTCCGCCACACCTCGCATACCTTTATTTTCCATCACTCCATACCACCTTCGCCGATTTCCTCCTCGCCCACACCCGGACGAACTGTCATCGACTGTCGGCAGTGGTTGGAGTAATGAAGGAGGGGTGGAGACCCCGGGGAGAGGGGTGGAAGGGTCATCCCGGCGAAAGCGCCGAGTCACGCTTCCCCGAGGGGGCGAGAGCAGAGGTTCACCGGTGGTGGCCGCTCATGGTTTCTTGATTGTGATTTCACCGCCAGGAAATCGCTCAACTTGGCCGTTGTCATGGTCCCTGGAGTCATCATCGTCCGGATATCAACTCTTCGGACCTCCCGTTAGACCTCGTCAGGAAGGGGACCGAGCCTGTCCCCTTCCTGACGTAGATAGGGATATTTCTGTGCCCTGTGCGACGTCGAAAGTGGAATGCGCAATCTACAAAAATTCATAATTTGTAGTTGTTGATAACTTCGATGAATGCCACTGCTCTATAAAATGACGTCGACGGACTGCTAAAGTTTCCCCGAAAACGAGCCATTCTTAGCTTTGCGTGGCAAAGCAGCACGATGTCCCCCGCGTGCATGTTCAAATATATCGATTAATGCATATTAATCATGTGTGATCGGATTATAGGGAAAATTACAAGTAAATTAAAACGTGTTGCCTAATTTTTAATTTTTCGATTTTAATGTTTTCGTCAAAAATCAGCACTTGTGGTTTAAAAGCGTAGCTACACTTTCACTAATTAGCACCCTTACTGTCCTATTGAAATTTTTAAAAATTGTGTGGAATTAGACGCCCTAGTTTTTCCAAATTAGTTACAAAGTTCATAAAAAACCAGCTCCACGCTTTTTTGAGAGCATATGGAGTTAATTAATGCATTCCAGTTTCAATGTTTTTATATGTCACACATTTAAAAATACTGCTAAAATGGCAATGCCAGTGCGACTTTAAACGGGTGCACGCCGAAGTTATTCGACGGCGGATATAAATTGTTAAATGTTTTCAGAGAGCATAAAACCATAAATATGAGGTTTTTTAAAAGAATTTTCTTGATTTAAATTTCGCAAAACGGATGCAGAAATGTAATGACATTTTTAGAACGATTCAATCAACTCGAAATTAACGTACAAGAAGAAGTCAGGGAAACGACAATGCTGCAAACACGAGTGGAAAAAATTAAGCCTGCTCAGTCTTGTATTGAAAAAGAAAATGTAATCTCCAACAAATTCGCATTTGCAGCAGGCCCACTTGATTTAGTGAGCGTTAATGGAGCCTTTGTACTGATGGTACAGCATATTTAGGATACGTTGAGGTTTTGTTTACATTTTGCGGCTCAATCCCTACGAGACAGCCAAGTTTTTTTTAAACAACGCGCGCTCCTCTTCATTGTCCTCTCATACTCGCTGGGATTGTAGAATCGATACGGTTGTTAAGCGGGAGCTCAAGCCTCCAAGAGCGAATATAAATAATGAATAATCCTAACGATGAACTAATTTTCCTTTACGACTTTCGCAGGTTTAAAATACACGTAGTTCACAGTTGCTGAAATATTTAAATACAATATTGAGCGGTAGTGGAATGTTGAAGACGGTAATAGAGGGGAGAATGTTGGGGAAACGAGGAAAGGGCAGGAACAGGATAGGGATGTTGGACGGGATGAAGGGAGGAAGGAAGTACACAGAGATGAAGAGGGACCTGATGTAGAGTAGGTTTTCTTAGGAGTCACAAGATATTTATTTGATAGTTGTGTCCACCCGAAAACCTACCTTAACCGGTAGATTACCTTAAAAAAATATTTTAAGTAAACTTCTCGACTAGAAATATAAATATATCATTTAACAATTTTTATGACGCCACCTTTTAAGAAGTAGCATCATTACTAACTTACATATCACACGTATTGTTAGTTTTTTCAGGATTATTTTTGTTAGGCATAATCGAAGAATTTATAGGCATAGTATTTCAATACTTACTGTAAGTAAATAGTGTGGAAATGTATCATGTTTGTGTTACTTTGTATAATATTTGGTACTATTTATAAATTTAGGCTTCAAGAGATTTTTTAAAATATCTGTAGGAACGTAATAACGTAAAGATTATATAAAACGCCTAATTGATGCATGCTAATTGTGTAAAATACTCGTCTACAGGCTCCGGTGGCGACGGAGTAACGTCCTTGATTGCCAACCCAGAGGTCGCAGGTTTAATTCCCGCCCAGGTGCCCTTTTCCTCCTCCTACGGAATTGATGTTTATAATTGTCTTCTTTGCATTTGTTCGGTGTAAGAAAGAACTCTGAAGTTTCAATCTCTCCCCAACACAGTCCACCGATAAATAAATAAAACTGTTGATCAAAATGGAGGGTGAGCTTACAAAATGAAGACCTTCGATAGTTTTTTTTTAATGCTGCCAGTAAGGTTAAACAGCTAAGTTTTGGTATCGATAGAACATTAACTGCAAGGTAAAAATAAATTATGACGAGGTCATCAAAGATTCATTCACATGCGACCTGGAAGTCTTATTTTCCGAAAACTTATTGAAAATATTTCATTATTTGATGACTATCAGATATGCGTTGTAATTAAATATTTTAGAATTAATTGCCCCGTGGTTTGCCGAGTGTTTTGTGGGAAATGTTCCGAGTTGTTTCCTTGTTTTAACCGGAGGAAATGATCGGTATTTTTTTCATATGGAGTCTCTACTCTCGTCACTGGCTGTAAAATTTCTTCCAGCGGCCCCGATTCCCGCCGTTCCCATCATTCTTTACCTATTCTTTTACTCTCGTTCAATTCCCGCGTCCTCCTCCCTGCCCCTCCAGCCTGACACCTCCCTCGCCGGCTCCTCTTCTCCCGCGAATTATTTTAGATCGGAATTGTGGTGTGGGGTTGGGGGGAGGAGAGTGGGGGAGGTGGTGAGAGCCCCCTCACCCTCTAGTAGAGCTCTCCTCGCGCATGTATTTCGGTCGCATCGCCGCGCGAGCGACAAGGGTTCGCGCCCCCCCCAACCCCCCTATCCTCTCCCCCCAACCACCACTGCGACTTGCGGCGGTCTTCTTCAACTTTTACTTACTTTCCCACACGTATTTATATTTCCTTGGCGTATCCGTGGATGTGGTCGGAGCAACATAATCCTCAGTATTTCAATCGGAAGGCATTCCACTTTGCATTCCCTTTTTTATTATATTCGGAACAAACCTAATGTGTCGCATGGTGTGCCCAGTCCATTTGGCTCCTTCTCTTTATCGGCCTCCGCATTGTCTTTTCCTCCCGTGCTCTTCTCTCCACTCCTTTATTTCTTGTTTCATGTGTCCACTTTATCGTAATCGTCCACTTCCAACCAGATTTCAAAAACTTCCCTTCTGCTTATCTGGTGGCCTATTTCTCATTTCGATGGAATGAATACACATTCAAAACGAGAGCTATCACGTGATACTATTTTTAAAGGTTATCTACTGGTTAAGGTAAGAATTGGGTGGAAACAACTACCAAATAAATGTTTTGTTTCTCTTGACAAAATACAACCCAACATCCTACAACAAGACCATATTCCTCTCTTCTTAAAAAGAGACGTTTCAGGCGTGATATGGTGGAATATCATGATTAATTTAAATTGGCAATTTTCCACAAAGTAATTAATTAATAAATAATATAATTTTGTGGAAAATTGCCAATTATAATTAATCATATCTTCATGTATTTTCTTTCGACACTTTCTCCTCTTAAAAACATTCTCCCCTCTATTACCTTCTTCAACATTCCACTGCCGCTCAATAGGCCTTTCATCCACCTTTCCTGCCTCCATAGGATTTCTCCCAACAAACCCCTCTCCTCACCCACGATCCCTAGTACTTCCTCATTTGTTTTCCTTTCGGTCCATTTCACCTTCTCCATTCTTCTCCACACCCACATTTCAAAAGCCTCCAATCTACGTCTATCCTCCTGCTTCAGCGACCACGTTTCCGCGCCGTACATAGCTACGCTCCATATCAGAGTTTTTACGAGTCTTGTCTTAACATCCCTACTCAACGTCCCCGTCATCAACTCCCTCCTCCTTGCGAAAGCCTCCTTGCCTAGCGCAATTCTTCTCCTTACGTCCCTACCACTTTGACCGTGTTGGTCCAAAACACTTCCGAGATATGTAAACTGTTCTACCTGCTCTATTTTTTCCCCGCCTATTTTAATATTCAGCTTAGCCTTTTTCTTTCTGGAAAATCGCATAACCTTTGTTTTATTAATATTGACTCTCATCCCATATTTATTGCACTGAACCTCCAATTCACTCAACAATGCTTGCAACCCCTTGGCTGACTGAGCAACTAATGCTTGGTCATCAGCAAACCTAACCGATTTTACGAATTCCCCTCCGACTTTCATTCCTACCTCCAGTTCTTCCCATGCCTCTTTAATCATTTCCTCTACATATACGTTGAACAGTACCGGTGACAATGGGCAACCCTGCCTTACACCTCTTCCTAACACTGCCCATCCAGACTCTCCATTCCCCACTCGCACCTGAGCAGTCTGAGACATGTACAGGTTGCGGATCAGTCTCCTGTCCCTCCAATCCATTCCTATTTTCTGCAATACACGCATTAATTTTTCCCAATTCACTCTATCAAACGCTTTTTCGAAATCTACAAAACAGGCAAAAACGTCCTGATTGTATTCTATATTCCTCTCGACTAGTGATCTCATTACTGCAATGGCATCACGCGTACCTCTTCCTTTCCTGAACCCAAACTGATCATCCCCTAAGTAATCATTTGCCTTACTCTCTATCCTTTTGTCGATGATCCTGAGAATAACTTTAGCTGCGTTGGGATATCAAACTTATTGTTCTGTAATCCTCACATGACGAAGCCTTTGCCTTTTTTGGAATAGGAACTAACACCGATCTCACAAAATCTTCCGGCCAGATTCCTTCCTCATAGATACTACGAATCAGTCCATATATGGCCTTCTTCCCACCTTTCCCTAACCATTTCAACATTTCTACAGGAATATTGTCCACCCCCACAGCCTTATTTGCTTTCATCTCCTTTAATGCCCTTTCTATTTCATCGTCGAGTATGCCTGGACCTAAGCTATCTTCTTCTACGTCATGTTCCTTTTCTATGTCTAACCTTGTCGGCCTAAGTTCTCTACCATACAGTGTTTCTATATATTCCTTCCATCTCTCTTGGATTTTTCCTGGTTCAACTATTATCTTACCCCATTTATCTTTAACTGTTAGCACAGATCTTGCCTTCTTACTTCCCGATAATAACTTAACCTTGCTGTATAGAGCACCAATTTCACCCTTCTTCTGTAAACTTTCCATATCCTCGCATTGCGTTTTCCACCATTCTTCTTTTGCTTTATTTGTGGCCCTTCTCAATTTATTGTTTAACTCTTTGTACTTCATTTTGCCTAACTCTGTGTTTACATTTTTCCATCTTCTTCTCTCATCCATCTTTGCAATCATCTCATCCGTTACCCATGGTTTCCTTATCCTTTTCCCGTTAACGGTTCCTATAGTGTCTTTAGCGGCTTCCAATATCAATTTCTTGATACATTCCCATTTTTCTTCGATAGTACTCAGTTCTTTACCGTCATCCATCATTTTCTCTACAGCCTCCTGATACTCCTTCCTCGTTAATTCATTTACTGCTTCTAAATTCCATTTTTTAGCCCGCCGCCCTTGCCTTATCTTCTTGAAACGAACATTACATTTCATAACAACTAAATTGTGGTCAGAGTCCGCATCCGCTCCTGGGAAACTGCGAATTTATCACACTGTTCCTAAACCTGTGCCTAACCATAATATAATCTAACTGATACCTTTCTGAGTCACCTGGCATTTTCCATGTATACCTACGCCTTTTGTGGTGTCTAAACCATGTGTTAGTGATGACTAACCCCTGTCTCCTGCAGAATTCAATTGCTTTCTCCCCGCGTTCATTCCTCGTGCCTAACCCATAGTCCCCCACCTCACCCCCATATCTTCCTTCGCCTACCGTCGCATTCCAATCCCCCATCACTATCAAATGTTTCCCTGCAGGAACACTCGCGATGGTATCCTCTAACTCATCATACATCCTATCGACTTCTTCCTCCTTGTGGTTGCTCGGTGGCATGTATACCTGAATAATGACCAAGTTCGTCGGCTCTGCTTTAATCTCTACGAGTAAAATTCTATCTGTCGCTTGCTCTATGTTGACTACGCTTCTTCCTACCCCTTTATTTAAAATTACGGCAACCCCTCGTTGGCTCTCGTCCCCGCCGCTGTATATTACTCTATAATTGTCACTCCAGTAATCCCCGCTATCCTTCCATCTCACCTCGCAGAGGCCTAAAACATCTATGTTACCTCTTTCCATCTCTTTAATATTTTCTAATTTGCCTCTCCTCAACATTGTCCTGACGTTCCAGGTTCCTATTCTAACTACTTTCGTCTTCTTCTGCATCTTCTGTCCTGCTGCTGTTATTTCTCCCCCGCAAGGATTTCGTGGGATGACGACCGCGGAAGCCTTGCCTCCCCCGCTGCCGGGCACGACACACGGCCCCTTGGGCCGAGTCCCGCAGTTGCCAGGACTCAATTTCTGCCCTGAATATATATATATATATATATGCACACACGCGTGGCATCATTGGCTATTCTCACCTTGTTTACAGTTTATGCAGCAGCGCTCTTTTGTTATTAACGAAGACGCCTTCGCTCCGTTCTCGTTCCTGCTTGACAGTCGTATGCCATATTCTTAAGAGTGGAGCATATTCCGCCCTGGTCTCTTTCTCTTACAACTTCTCGCAAGATTGTCGTACAATCTGCATTGAATCCCATGCGCGACACATTGTTGAGAACTAATCGGAAGTTGGCCAGTGTGTGACACGACCAAATATAATTTTACATAGTCTTTATGTAGACCGTAAAATCCTGATATTTAATAATTTATTTTGCGTCATGTTCGTTTTTTTCGTTGTGGTATTTTTTCGATAAATCGGCGGCGCTCCCCTCTCTTAATTTCGTTCGATTCCTGAATCAGTTTTGATGAGATGGATGGATGGCGGATGGCATCGTGTTCGACGTGAAGTCTCTGCCATTGATAAATAGCCTTTTAATTTTTCATCGCTCACTCGTGCCACGTGGGTCCGATAAAATTGGTGCTCCCCTGGCATTTTTACGCTGTCATTCGAGCACCGATAGCGTACGAGTTGACTTGTTCTTAGTATTGGCGGGTTTTTGGGCGAGGCCATTTACTGCTGAGTTAATTTAGGGATAAGTGGGTAGTCCGATTGAGTGAGGATATCTATGGGGGAAAATGTGAGGAGGGAAACCGGCGTGGGTATTAGCCTACTCCTTAAAAGATATGCGCCAAGGTTTCCTAAATGTATCGTCACATCAGAGGCACTCCTCTTGAAGTGCATTCTTTGCATGGTACCCCAAGTGGGCATCGGGATAAAAATGAAAATTGCTTGCAGTTCTATGATATACGAAAGTATCTAACATGTCCTATAATCATGGGATTCCTCTTCCTATAGTTATGGGAAGCCAAAACAGCAAGGATGAATCGTTACGGCCTTCTAACGTTGACTTTTATTTTAAAGAAATTAAACATTTCAAATACTTTTTTTCAGTTTAATCGATATATTATCATGAAATTTTTAGCCCTCATTCAACACTTTTTTTAACCAAGGAGATAACCTTTTCTTTTCAACACATTTTGAGTGTTACCGTCTGGAAGGCATTCAATAGGCTTATTGACAACTTGAGTACTTCTCCACACGAATTTAAGTGTGGGATATATGTTAAATTAAAGTCTTAATTTTTAATGCATGTGCTCTTTTCCCTTGGAGTTAAAGACCCATTGGTATGTAATGTACCCTCCTTCAATTTCTAAGTCCAATAATTCGGAGGAAGAACAAAAGTTATTCGCATTTTCCAAGTCTTTTATATGCGAGTGTAGAACGAAGGATCAGCGTAAGGTATTCTATTCGGGCACTGAATGCATTGCGAATAAGCGCCTAGTATTTGGGCCTGCTCCATGACATGCTACGAAAAAGTTGGACCATCCATTAGTGGACACTCAAAAGATCAAAGTCCCCTGGATTAGTTTGTTGTTTTAATTGATGATAAAGAATACAAATTGGGCAAGCGTAATCGTACGTATAGTAGTAATACGGGGAGTTAGTTTAATTCATTCTCAAGAACCTTTCACTGCAGGTGGGGAAGGCAGGATTCGTTTCCATGAGGACAGCGGTAACTTTGACCTCACGTGCAGAAGGCGATATGAGGAGCTTTTTCGATAAAGTAGTTATTTTTATTCCCAATAAAAATACCATGTGGCAATTTTGTTAATAATAATTAGGTAATCTACCGGTTAAGGTAGGTTTTTGGATGGACACAACAATAAAAATAAATATTTTGTAACTCCAAACAAAACCCAATCCAGCAACCTAAACTACATCAGGTCCCTCTTCATATCTGTGTACTTCTTTCCTCCCTTCATCCCATCCAACATCCCTATCCTTTTCCAGCCCTTTCCTCGCTTGCCCAACATTCTCCCCTCTATTACCTTCTTCAACATTCCACTACCGCTCAATACGCCTTTCATCCATTTTTCCTGCCTCCATAGGGTTTCTCTCAACAAACCCCTTTCCTCACCCACCATCTCCAGTACTTCCTCATTTGTTTTCCTTTCGGTCCATTTCACCTTCTCCATCCTTCTCCACACCCTTATTCCAAAAGCCTCCAATCTACGTCTATCCTCCTGCTTCAGTAACCACGTTTCCGCACCATACATAGCTACGCTCCATATCAGAGTTTTTACGAGTCTTGTCTTAACATCTCTACTCAACGTCCCCGTCATCAACTCCCTCCTCCTTGAGAAAGCCTCCTTGCCTAGCGCAATTCTTCTCCTTACGTCCCTACCACTTTGACCGTATTGGTCCAACACACTTCCGAGATATGTAAACTTTTCTACCTGCTCTATTTTTTCCCCGCCTATTTTAATATTTAGCTTAGCCTTTTTCTTTCTGGAAAATCGCATAACCTTTGTTTTATTAATATTGATTCTCATCCCATAATTATCGCACTGAACCTCCAATTCACTCAGCAATGCTTGCAACCCCTTGGCTGACTGAGCAACTAATGCTTGATCATCAGCAAACCTTACCGATCTTACGAATTCCCCTCCGACTTTCATTCCTACCTCCAGTTCTTCCCATGCCTCTTTAATCATTTCCTCTACATATACGTTGAACAGTACCGGTGACAATGGGCAACCCTGCCTTACACCTCTTCCTAACACTGCCCATCCAGACTCTCCATTCCCCACTCGCACCTGAGCAGTCTGAGACATGTACAGGTTGCGGATCAGTCTCCTGTCCCTCCAATCCATTCCTATTTTCTGCAATACACGCATTAATTTTTCCCAATTCACTCTATCAAACGCTTTTTCGAAATCTACAAAACAGGCAAAAACGTCCTGATTGTATTCTATATTCCTCTCGACTAGTGATCTCATTACTGCAATGGCATCACGCGTACCTCTTCCTTTCCTGAACCCAAACTGATCATCCCCTAAGTAATCATTTGCCTTACTCTCTATCCTTTTGTCGATGATCCTGAGAATAACTTTAGCTGCGTGGGATATCAAACTTATTGTTCTGTAATCCTCACATGACGTAGCCTTTGCCTTTTATGGAATAGGAACTAACACCGATCTCACAAAATCTTCCGGCCAGATTCCTTCCTCATAGATACTACGAATCAGTCCATATATGGCCTTCTTCCCACCTTTTCCTAACCATTTCAACATTTCTACAGGAATGTTGTCCACCCCCACGGCCTTATTTGCTTTCATCTCCTTTAGTGCCCTTTCTATTTCATCGTCGAGTATGCCTGGACCTAAGCTATCTTCTTCTACGTCATGTTCCTTTTCTATGTCTAACCTTGTCGGCCTAAGTTCTTTACCATGCAGTGTTTCTATATATTCCTTCCATCTCTCTTGGATTTTTCCGGGTTCAACTATTATCTTACCCCACTTATCTTTCACTGTTAGCGCAGATCTTGCCTTCTTACTTCCCGATAATAACTTAACCTTGCTGTATAGAGCACCAATTTCACCCTTCTTCCGTCAATTTTGTTATCTCCCTTAAAGGATCTCCCTTAAAATCTCCCTTAGTCTTTTCGTGTTACGTCTAATTCGGAATGGTTGTGCAAATACCTTAAATTAATCGTATTCACTCAATCCTCTTTATTCATAATAAAGTACCAGCTGCTTAAAGCTGAATCCCAACTGGAAATTTGAAACAATATCTGCAAAAACTTCGAAAATAATAATATCAATATGTTTTGCTGTGCGCCGACGTGTAATGGGAGGCTGAAATGAATTCGGTTGCGTAATGCTCAGATATATGACCACAATATTTTAGCGTATCATGCATAGTGTTTCGGATTTTAGCGATATGCATTCATTCTTTTAGGCTTTTTTACATGTGAGACTTTGCATTTGGAGGTTTTTTTTGTCCTTCCCGCCGTTCAATCATGAACAAAAAAGATAACCAACCTTCACTTGGATTTAAAACCTTTGTTGGTTATAGTATAAGACAGTGTAATATATTGTGCGATGCCGTCGTTTGGTGGTCCATGTGGGCGCGAGGTGGTGCTTGGCAATCCGTGCATCCATCGTACGGCCCCACGGCGACGACGCTTCGTCTCGTTCAATTTAGGCACCGCCGGACACCGAGCTCGTATTTTCGAACCTCGTACGACGGGCCTAACTGCCGTAACAGGAAAGCACCTCGTGTGGGGGCGGAGGGCAGAAGGGATGGAGGGGTGGCGGAGGGAAGAGGGGGAACGAGGCCCCTTCTCTCGCCCCTCGACGGTTCGGGAGGTGGGGGGGGATATACTATATTGATCGATGCTTAAGGAGTCTCTCGGTAGAGCGCTCTGGAGTGCTCCCGGAGAGCCCCCGAGGGGAGGGCTTTGCACGGACGACACTTTGGAATGCAATAGATAGATGTGAATACGCGCGTTGCATTGTGGTTTAGGTTTGTGTGAGAGGGAGTGGGGGCATTGCGCCCAACCGCTTTCGGTTCCTTCCCTCCCAAGGTTGCGAGAATCCCTTAAAAAATTCACCGGTTCGACTTTCTCACCCCCTCTCCCATTTTATTTTTTTATTTACCATTTTTTTCACTCTTTTTGTGGATGGGGGTTCCGGGAATACGTTTTAAAAAGATTACTTTTAATCATATATGCTGCGGTTTTTTAAGATGGTGTGGTGGAATTGTGGATGGAGCGTTCGACTCCCGACATAAAAGTCTTAGGTTCGACTACCAAAATCGAACATACCCGTTCCAAATGCGTGTCTGCGATATGATTGTCTGGTTATCAAGCGTTTGTGGGAATCCCACGACGCGTGACAAGAAAGGGTTGCGTAACCTTTGCACGGGTGTCTGAATTAAATGGGCACTTAATATTTAAGTTCCACCGTATCTATTCAATATCCAAACCAAAACTCGGGTTAATTGCCGTGGTTTCTTAACGTGTAAGTGTTTTGGGCCAGAAGCTAGAAATGCCCGAAGTAGTGTTTTCGGACCGAAATAGTCAAAGTAGTGGGAGCATAAAGGGAAGAATTGCACCAGGGAAAGAATTTTTCACAAGGATGAGGGAATTGATGATGAGGACGTTTAATGAGGATGTTAAGAAAATACTCTTAAAAACTTTGACATCGAGTGTGGTTATGTGCGGCGGGGAAAAATAGTCATTGAGGCAGGCTGATGGACGTAGATTGGAGACTTGAGAAATGTGGGTTGGAAGAAGATGGGAAAAGTAACGTAGCCAGAAAGGAAAACATGCGAGGAAGTTCTGGGTATGGTAGGGGCGGAGGAGGATTGTTGGGATAGATCATAAGGAGGCTGATAAAATGGATGCAGGGCATTCTGATTGGCGATGGAATGTTGAAGACTTTGATAGATGGGAGAATATTAGTTGGGAATAGGAAGGAGGCAGGACTTAGGGTGAAGGGGCAGGAATAGGATAGGGATGAAAGGAGGAAGTATGCGGTGTGAGGGTGATGTCTAAGGATAAGGGCTAGTGTCTAGGGCTAGTGTCTAAGGGTAAGGTAAGGGTGGATCTGGGTAAGGTCGGGCTGTGTTTTGTTGAGAAAGACAAGGGAATCGTTGCTGTTCCGTTTGGTAGCTTGTGTCCAACAAAAACCTACCTTAACCAATAACAATAATAATAATAATAAACTCATCTCCACATAATCGTATAAAAGCGAACTTGCGTGTACAGGGATAGGCAGAAATGTCGATAAAATGTGGTAGCAATATGGTACTCGGATGCCTGAGTTAAAACAGGGGCGGGAGATAGTGTGAAATGAGTGACTCGTGAAAGAATTTGTGATAAAAAATGTTTCTAATAAGAAAAAGGGAGTGCGAAATCCTTGAAATGAACTAAAGTTCGTTATTTTTAGTGGATAATACATAGCGTTTTTGATTTTAGTAATATGGACTCATTTTTTGAGGTTTCTTGTAAATGGTAATTTTTACTAGGTGAGTGTTTTTTGTGTTTTTTAGTAATTTTTTCCCGCTCCGATCCTGTACGAAAAATAACCAACCTTCACATGATGACGTGTTTTTACGTTGCGTACCCCAAAAGTGAATTGAGTGTTTTATTTATTAGTTGTCGTAATTGATTAATATTTTCCACATGACGATATGGTTTGAACACGACCCTGTTTTCAATGCTTCCTTGTCGTGAGAGTCATGCGATTGAATTCGTCGCATTCGCCTTAATCCGTCTGTCGAGACTGAATGAGAGGGGAGGGAGGCGTGGGAGTGGAGAAGGGGAAGGAAATTGTGTCTTTTGATTTACCACTGCAAGGAGGCTAGAAGTGGCAGGCTGTATTAAAATAATTGATTATAGTGACTTCAAATTCATGTAGCTCTTTTAAGAGTTCAAGCTCTTCTTCTGTATTATTCCCACGTTCAAATGTTCGATGTCCAAAGATATAATCGTTGAAATCACATTTATTTCTGCCGTGTAAATTGACATTATTTTCCCTTTCCTATAAGCCTTTAAAAATAACCTAGTTTATTTTTTTAACTTAAATATCGAAACACGATTTGGCACATACATTTATTTCATTCAGGTAATGTGTAATATTGGTGTGATATATTTGTGATCGTGTTTTAAGCGCTTAAGTGTTTAAGGTAATTCTTAATTAGAAACCACAAAGTTTGTGAAGATTGAGCGTAATTTTTTCTCCAAAATCTTTTCCTGATTTTTGAAGAAATAAAGTACCCATTTTACGATATATGTGGTTTGTATAAAAAGTATCGGGAAAGGTTTCTGATAAATAATTTATGACAGATATTGATGCAATGGCTCAAAATTCTTCAAAATACGTTAATCCTTTGAGCGACAGCGAGTGCATTCCGGAAGGTCTTTAAGGGTACGCGTGCAAGCTGCTTGGGCGGCATTTAGGGTCCCATGGTGGTGTCCTTTGAGGGAAGATTTCACTTTTGGGAATAAGAAATAGTCTGCTGGTGCCAATTCGGGGAGACTGTAAGGGGGTTGGGGAATCGTCGCGATGTCGTTATAGAAGGTCATCGCAAGCAGACACTCGACTCTGCTCTTGGTCGTCCGTGAAGACCTTCGGGACGAGTTTAGCGCCACTTGTCACTTCGAAATTTGGCGTCTTTCGAGTCGCCAAATTTCTAAGTGATAATGGTGTGCACTGTCATCTTATCAATGCCAATACGACCTGCCATCATGGGCACACTTAACTGGCGGTCTGAATTCAGCTCCAATTTCGAGTCAAAATTTTGAAAGGGACCTCGAGAAATCGTTTTGATCATTTTTATAATGACATAATCCGTATGTTGTTGAGATAACATCAGAGAAAACACGTAATTAAAAGTAACTTAATAACTTTTGAAGGATTCCGAGTGGATCTGGCGCGTCAGACGCCATTTTTGCCCATTAGTTGTGGTAACCGTCCCTGAATTTAATCCACCGACCCTCAGTCTTGAAAGCCTTGAAAGCAGTCTTGGGAGACAATTGCGGCGCCGGGTTCTCAGACTTTAGGGAATCGACCCTGTTTTTTTTTGTAGCTTGTGCTGAATTTTGACAAACTGGCGTGAATTTGGCCGCCGGCCCTGGATTTTTTAGCCGATGCGATTTGGCCCTTCCCCAATATGTCGGGTCCTCGCCGGTTTTAGCCGGTTGCCCTCACTGACTCTGATGTCCGCGCTCAATTCTTATGGCCGGCCCTGGTTTCGGTCACGAGGACCGATCCATTCTTACAACTTTTGGTTCTTCAATTAGATTACGGATAACGCTGAGTTCGGCTTTTTTCTCATTTATAAACGGTTATAATAAATTTCACAGGAGAAATAATTGAGCCGGCTTTACTTTGGCTTCCCTGGTACGGTTTTATCGTGACAGGCATAATTCAGCAGCTCTATAATCCCATACGCTGCGCCACACATTTCGCGCCTTCCATATTGGCAATTCATGAATGATGCGAAATATGGTAATATTTGACACGATGCTATTTGTGTTTTTTTAGAAATACGAAAGAGTAATAAAAGTAAAACTATAAAACGTTTCCTGTCTTCGCGAATTTTTTTACCGAAAAAATATGGAGTGAATAAATTCACATGTATTATACAAGGTCTGTATAGAAAGTATCGTTGACTATTTTTTCTTGACGTGTGCGTGAAGTACTGAATTCAGACCATCGGTTAAGTGTCCGCATGATCGCAGATCGTATTGGCATTGATATTAGGTGACAGTGCACACCATTATCACACAGTGCACACCATTATCACTGAAAATTTGGCGATGCGAAAGATCTCGAGTTAAACTCGTCCTCCCTAAGGTCTTGACGGACGACCTAGAACAGAGTCGAAGTGTCTACTTGAGAAGACCTTCTGCGACGGTATCGCGACGATTCCCCAACCCCCCTTACAGTCGCAACTTGACACCAGCTGACTATTTCCTATTCCCAAAAGTGAAATCCTTCCTGAAATGACATCACCATGGGACCGTTTTCTAAGTGCCGTTTTAGAAGCTTGCACGCACACCCTTCAGGACATTCCGAAATTCACCTACCAGGGACCCTTCGAGTGATGGAAAAGCCACTGGCTAAAGTGTATCGACGCTCGAGGGATGCAATTTGAAGTGTTGAAGCATTGTAGCAACATCTGAAGTAGGCCTATTTTTCCGAAACTTTTCCCGATACAAACCATATAATTATGTCAATGTGGACGTGATAGAGCGTCGGACTATTGACTGGAAGGCCCGGGTTCGATTTCCGTGCACGCCTCTGGAGTAATTCTCAGCTCCACTCAAGCTTTTTAATTTTTCGGATAGCACAGCTTCCTGGGAAAGCATAGCCGGCACAGGCTCTTATGTTCATGCAAACCTTCCTGTTGATGGGAAAACGTCTTTTTATAACTGTTTGCAAGAAACCACTTATTCAGAATATTGATTCGAGGCTCCTCTGTTCATGCGTAACTCTCCAATCATGGAAAAGTCCTCTCTTTATGAATAGTTAAGCTGGCAAGAAATCGCTTTTTCAGAACATTGATCGTGTATTTTATCTTGACCGTTAAGTGCGGTAAAATTCTTAGAAGTAAAGTCGTCAAGCTCCTCTAAACTCGAAATGCAAAACTTTCAGAGTAAAAATTGTGAATGTCGACCGAGACTCGTAACCGAGATACCATCGATATTCTGCGGTGGGCTCCAATTAATTAAGCTACTGAGACGTCCTCGTGTAATGCGAATTTTTGCGGGCGGTGCTTTTTAAAGGGTCAAGACGCCAAAATTAAATGCCTTACATTATATGTCACAAATGACCACAGTTGTGCGCACTGCGCCACATTCCTGGGGGTTGAAGCCAACTTTTAAGCACGGAAGTTGTTTTCCTTTTGACCAAGTGGAAGATATGCGGGAGACATCACCCCGCGCGACTCAGTTGTTTTACGGAAGTCATCCGTTGAGGAGCATTAGATTAGATAGATAGAGCGTTAGAGTGTTGGCAGGAATTTCACTTTTTGTAAAAAAAATCATTCACCTCGACCGGGACTCGAACCCGGGTCCCCCTCATGGTGAATTGTTTATACTTTGTGAAATTTCCACATTTTGATCCTTATCAGCGTATGATGTCTGTTCAGTACTTTTAATTTTACATTCGAGCTATTAGATTTCAATAGTGGCATATTGTAGTTCAAGTATTAACTTAATGCTACTTAAAATTGCTTCTGAAACGGAGTTTTTGATGTTCCTGTACGTATTTGAAATTTTGGTGAACATTTGGGCGGTGTTGAGTTGGAAGTGTGTGTTTGCTGAGAAGTCTTCTCCCACAGATACTCCATGAAGTGAGGGGAGAGGGATGGGGGAGGAACTTAACACGAAGGTCGAAACTTGGAAAAAGTCAGAAAGTTTTTTTTTTCGTTTACTCTTGGTTCCCGGAACATAACTTTCGTTGATAACGCCATCCTTCGTGATCCTGCCGTGTCCTATCCTCACTTTCGCACAAAAAAGAGTTCTTGCACGCGCCTCCCACCCTTTGCACTCGCACATACTGTATTCCGCCGATGATCATCGTCATACTGCCCTGCACCTACGACGTTTGGTGCGGTGAACCCATCGCGCAAATCCGGTTATCCCGAAACCGAGCAAAGTACACGTGTTGTGTGTTTTTATTGTAAGTTTTTTTACATAATCTCGAGGCAATTTCCCCACTTCCGCCATGACTGTGATGAAAGGGACATTGTCAAGTCTGCGCGATAGAGAAAGGAATAGACGTTTTTTGGAAAGCGTGAAGCCATGTGCGGGATGTTTCGGAGAGCTGGAGAAGGAAATAATCCATGGACGTAAGTTACTGCGATAGGTAAAAGATGAGTAATCCCTATGTAGCGTCCGAGAATTTTAATAAACAAATAAAACTTCACTCGCAAATAAACTTCACTAGGTGAAAATGCCTTGAATGATTGAGTTAATTCGTAACCATTAACTTATTTGCCGTTTATAAATAACTTTTAATATTCTACATATTTTTCTTTGAAATATGAAAAATATTATCTCTAACTTCTCATGCCACCCAAACAATAACCTTCAGTTTCTCCATATTTGTTGCTATTTATCAAGTGATAACACGTACGTATGTCGCATACTTTCATTCCCGTGTCGTGAATGTACGTACGTATGTTTGATTTCTTTCTGCATTGGATTCAAGGGACATCCATTGTAGATGTAATAATGAAATGGTCTCCTAAGATTTGGCGGACGAAGTTAAATGTAGACTTGCTGTATCGTAATGCGAATGCATCATCGGAAACTTGTTGTCGGTCGTAAGAAAATGAGCATAGATGTTTATATTACAATCTTAATTATAAAGATCAATAAAACTGTTTCTGGTGTGACGGAAAATCTTCATGTTGAAAAATAACCAACTTGGCTTTTCCATACAGAATTTTTTTTTTATGAATAGTGGCATGGATGCAGATTAATACAAAATCATTTGAAATAATTTTCAGGGGTTGAATTATTTATCTTTAAGTTTAGACATTAATGTTATTTGAGTATTCGTTCTGTAATTTTGGAATTAGTACCTTATTCAACCTTCAAGCATAATCAATAGATACTCTTGATTCTGTTAATAAATTCTGTTACATGTTATATTTTCCGTCTGCAGATTTTCTGAACTCGTTGCCATGGACATTTTTAAATGAAAAAGTATCTGTAAAAAATTCGGTCCAACGAGGAGTAAGAACAGCATTCGTGCTATCGCTTTGCGAAATGGATGTTTTTCGAGAACTGAACGAGACTCAAAAACGACACTAGGGACTGATGCGTTCGAGTCTCGTCTCAAAGCCGCCAATGTTGTAGGGGTAGCAGTTATTAGGGGGGAGGGGCGATCGAAAGCCGAGGTAATTTTCGCCTCAGGGTTGGGCAATTCGATAGGATTAGAATTTTCTGGGAGTGAGGCGATGATTGAGAGAAACGGCGTTGGTCTATGTGAACGAAAGGCGCCAAGAAGTCGCAACAATAGGCGTCCCATTCCGATAGATGGGAGGGCTGAAAGGACATGTAAGTATTCTCCTTGTGTCGCTCGAGTGAGGATATGGTTATCGATGAAAATTTCTGACTCCACCGGGGTGCGAATTATATCCAATTTAATGAAGGAAGGTGGTTAACTTACGAATGATGTGTTGCGGCCTTAATTGACCATATGGGACCATAGTCTCACTAGTTTCGGATAGTACACAGTGCCTTGACATAATGGGAAGCGTGTGGTTCGAAATTCTGAATTCCTGAAACAAACTGCATATATTAATGGCAATGCACTCGTATAGGTGTAGGAGTTCTTATTTAAGTTTTGAATATTATTTGATTGCTCGAGTTAGCAATTTTGCATGATATGTTAAGATTGTTTCCATTGTCTTTGTAAGGCAGAATTTGTTGCTAATGTAGTAGACATCTCCATTTTGACGAACATTAAAATTTATAAAAATTGAGTAGGTACTATAAGGTTTTATTTTTAAGTGTGAAGAGTCTGTAATAATTACTGTTGGAATTCATTTTATGTTGAAACCGGATTGGTGTTTATTTGGAAAGTGAGTACCGTGGTGACATTGTCGGTGACTGATTTAAGACCGAAAGTTTTGCTATTTGTATTTCAGCATTAAAACTCATATTTTAAATGACATATTTCTGCGAAAATATACAGTGTGTCTCGACATCTTATTTAATTTGTGTTAATTTTTGAACTACACTGAACCAAATTTTATATTTAAAAAATGCGTGTGAATGATGGTTGCCATAAAGTTAGTTTGATAAGATGTGAAATGGTGACTTTTCTTGTGTATAAATTTGTTTGTTTAACTGTCGATGACCCAATAATGTATTCGAACTCTTCGCCAGTGGAGAGTGTGGTCAATCATAAATGCTAAGTTCAGTGCAAGTAATCGCCCCGGTCTGGAATGGAGGCATTCCCTTAACACGTCGTAGAAAGGCATTTTGAGTTCCGGAGGGTGGGCGTTGGTCGGGGCGCTCGTGGTCTCGAAGGGGGAGTGGGGTGCGGTGCGGCGAGAGGGGGAGGTGGGCGAGGGCGGCAGCTCTCTTCTCGAGAGGTGTGCGAGAGAGGAGCAGGTGGCGGTTTGGCGGCGCAGGCGTGCGACTCGCCGAGTTCCGCGGTGCTCTCGCGTTCGGCTGACCACGGAGAGAGGGGGAGTTGCCGTTGCGTGGGCGCACGATCTTCACCTTCGGACGGAGTATAAACGAATCGGGGCATGGGAACGCACGGTCGTTGGGAAAAAGTCGGGAAAAATGAAAACCATTAAATGGGTGAATTCGCTGCGTTTATGAAATGTTCGTTAGTTCATGCCGATGCCCTAATTAACATGAACTATTCTATCAATTCTGTAATGAATAGTTTCAGGCGTAACTTAAGTGGAATCGTTCCATAACGAAAAATGTTAAAGTTAAACTTTGTGACTCCACATGATGAAAAATAAGCTTTGTCGCAATAGAGCTTATTTTTCATGTGGAATTACAAATAATTACTTTTCATGTGTGTGATTACTAAGTTTTGTTTTAACGTTATTAGCTATTCCACCATTTAAGGTATGTTTTGGGCTGGCACAGACCACACAACGGTACAATTATGCATTTATTCGCCTCTCTTAACAAAACAAAACCCGACATCGAACGTCATAATAGATCCTCCTTCAATTCCACCCACTTCCTTCCTTCCTTCCTTCCTCCCTCCCTCCCTTCATTCAATCCAGTATGCCCTGTCCAATTCCTCGCTTGACTAACATTCACCCCTCTACGTATCGCAGTCTACAATCGAAATGCTCTGAATCCACCTTCCCCCCCCCTTGGATTTCTGCCAACAATCTTGTATCCTCCCCCATCGTGCACTTTCTCGTTTGTTTTTGTGTCCATTTCACCCATTTTACATTCTTCTATGCATCCATTTCTCAAAGGTTTCCAGTTTACGCCTTCCTACGTCATCTTGTTTCAATGACCAAGTTTCCGCGTCGTTAAAAAACCTTTGAAAAATGAACAACATGGCTTCTCCACATAGAATATGGAAAAGCCAAGTTGTTTATTTTTCAATTTCAATATGAAGATTTTCCAACCCCTTGACTGAGCAAAACCTACAACGCTCTTTTTAGGGGACAGTATTTGTAAGACTCCACGCTTGATTCCCCATCTCGCCAGTGTTTTGTTTTGTACCGCTCGATGTTTATTGCCTTCTTTTATCGCGTATTGAGGCACAGGACGGTTATTAAACTGAGAGATAAGGTGCGCGTGGCAGGGAATTTATGTACCAGAAACAACACACACGTGCGTATTGTTTTGAAGGTGATTTGCAATTGGGGCACTTGTGCTCTTTCGGCATTCCTAAACTGTCGTGTCTCTTTGGTTAGTTATGTTACGCTACGTTTACAACTCTTAAGTACCTTCTCCTTCACCGTTACTCTGCTGCCCTACCGTGCTACCCTCCTCCGGTTCGGGAGTGAGACTATGCCTTATGACGATGTTTCATTCACGGAGACCAGGGCGATACACAATTCGCTCAAGCTATTCTACCTATTAACCCTGGAACGGCAAGGCTATTTTTTCAGCTATTCGGGGATCGCGGGGTGAAAAAACACCCCTAATTTTCAAGGGCCCGTACCTCGGGCCCAGCATGGCTTTGAGGGTTCCATGAGGGCTCATTTTTTTCGTCTTTTGATCAATAATCGAGGGAGCTAAATAGTTTTGGCTAAAATTTTGAAGGGTCCGGGAAATTCGACCAAGAAGGGGGTCGTAAACTTAAGCCGTTCCTTTTTGCCGCGAGATTTGAACCGGTCTGGGGTGTTTTTTCACCTAGCGTTCCCGTTCTAGGGTTAAAGGCGGGGTTTTGGACAATTCCATACGACTATATCTGCCATGCATCGGTTGAACTCGTCTTTCTTTGCCCTACTTTGTTTCTTCGTGTTTCCCCCGGAACTTCCTCTCTTCACCGACCACGTTTTAAAACCTGGTCGTTTGTCTTCCCCCCTGACCAATTTACTTTGTCCAATTTTCCCCATGCCCTTAATCTTAAATGCCCCTGATCTGCGCTCATCCCTACGCCTTTGAGACCACGTATCAGAGCCATAACACACGAGGTTTGGCAAATACCGGAGCAATGAATCGGGTTATCTCACTCAAAGACTCCGTAGTGCACGTACATGTGGCAATCATGATCTACATTATTTGAATTGTTTTATATCACATGTATTGCAACGCAAAATTTAGACAAATTTAATTTTTGATCTCGCATGCCTGGTGTTGAATCATCCCCTGCCACGCACCCTATCGATGTCTTGCAGTCCATGTAGAAATAGAAAAACGGTGTGGAGGATATAGCACGTATGATATTGTCGCGAGGATGATTTACGTGGAGGATTTGAGATCTATTCTGAATCTACTACCAGAAGAGACAACGTCATATAATGACAATAAAGATGTCTGTCGTCCATTGACACCAAAAGGACCTCACTCCCTTCCCTTTCGAGGTAGGAAAATCAAAATAGTCCGAATTTGAAGTTATTTCAGGAAGCTAGCTCCCCCTCTAAGTAATTTGTTATCTACTACTTTGGTCTGTCTTGCATACTCATTTGGTCTCCGGCGCGTTCATGCCTTGTGCCATAGTGGCTACTATATTCCAGAGGTCTCATATTTTTCTTGTTTTGAGAGCCCCTTCGAGAACACTTTCACATGAATTTTTCGGCATATCCTTACTTCTCAGCCTCGTATTTCATCGTCTTCCCACGTACGCATCTGTTCAGTGGTTCGAATTCTATCCATTCTTCGAACACGGCCTAACCAGGGCAACACATTTCTTTTTTGTCTTCCTTTACCGCTGCATCCAATATAATGTCTTTCGTGATCCTTTCATTCCACATCTCTTTCTTATATTTTGACCACAAATACATCTCATCTACTCCAAGCTCACCGCATTTAGTCGACGCCCCTGTTTGTCCTGACGTACGTGATCAGTTTTGCTTCCATAGAGAAATCCGGAGAGAGTACACGGGTATGCACTGGTATTTTTGGTGCCTGAAACCATCATTCATATTTTTAATCCAATCATTATGGAACCTACAATCTTTTGACCAGAAATTGCACGCTTCTCGATCTCCCCGGCTATTTTTCGCAAGTATTCCGACGAGAGACCTTGGAAAACGTTGTCGATGTTGCTGTCATAACCGATGCGATAGACTGATCCTATATTGGCTATTTCGTTCGAATGACGCCAGGATTAACTCCAGATCGATGCATAATTTTCTCAGCATTGGGCATCGAATATCGCACGATCCGAGGCGAAGAAAGAGATTCTAGACGCGTAATCGACTCATGTGGGAAGAACACGAGCGCATGTGGAAACGACGGTAAAACATTTGGCGACCTCAGTGATTCCATGTCCTATTCATTCTCGAATGTATGCCAAATTTACGTAATAGGAGATCGGTGCTCCAGGCAAATTCATATTGTTAAGTAAGTGTTTTTGCTAAAAATAACATACTTATTCACACTTAGTACTGTTCTTTTTTAAATTAGTTTAACGAATTTGGTTTCGAAACTAGAGCAGAATGTTGAGGTGATTTTGTTTTAATTATCGATGAGGGTTACAATTGGAGTTTTTCGATAACATTACGACATCAATATTGGCATGGCGTTACCCAGAGATTTAACGTCATTGCGATGTTCGATTGTTAAGGACAGTGGGAAAAGACGCCCTGGAGACGTAGGGATTCAACTCCCACCTTTTTGTTTTGGCTGCTAGCTATTCCGTCACTCTTGATGACTCTTCACATAGTGGGTCCCGTACACGTGGCCCTCCAATCCGTGAGGTTGAGGAGAGGAACATTCATGGCCACTTTGGCAGTTGGTGAAACATAAGCATTTTCCTTCGCATTTCTATGGATGTCTGATTTCCCAGCGCCCCCTCCACAAGCCCATAGGCATTGTATAGGAGGTCGAAGTATTAAAATGTTCTTTCTTGGTCGCTGCGGTAAGTAGGGATCGAACGGGAACCACGCCGTGTGTGGCTGTGACAACCCCGCGCTGATCGATCGCGTGGCCAGCGGTCTTTAATACGTATCTGGGAAGAGCGGCGTTTGATCGACCCCTTCCGACAAACATCCGCAGTTTTTCATCGCGTGGATATCACTCAGATGGCAAAGTCAAGTTAGTCGAAGTTGACCTTAAACTTCCAAAATTGCAAATTTCAATGCAGTAAACTTAACCCTTCATATTCGAGGAGAGAACTTCTTGTAAATTCCACGTGGGAAAATGTTGCTCTCTCAACAGAAAACATCCCGAGAGATGTTTTCGACGAAAGCTAATGACCCGGTTTCTAACTGTATTCGAGTTTGTGAAACAGTGTCTTGTTAGGTAATCAGAAAATGGCACTATGCCCGAGAAGTGGCGTAGTGCGCGCTTTGAATTCCAGATACTGTTCGAGAAAGAGGCCAATCAAGCATTTTTGCATTCGTGCTTGCGAACGCGTCACCTTTCAAAGAGTTGAGCACACTTTGAATTCCCTGAAGCTGACGGTGCCGGAAAGAGCAATATTTTTTTCAAAATAAATAATATATTTCGTACTGTGTGGAGTTGATTCTTTTGTACCTTTGTCTTTGGGACCTCATCATGCCTGTCGCATGAAATAAAGTCCTTACTCTGAGTTTCTTTCCCTCGGGCGAAAGGTAATGGGGGTTGAGGTGTGCGTGTTTTTGAGGTGATCAGTCCTCATATTTATTACGCGTCCTGAGTTTGAAACACTGCACAAAAGGACCTAATAACTATATTATCTGTTAGAATACATAAATAAATACATTTACTTGTATTATTAAATGGAATACTTAAACTTCACCGGATACTTATTGCCTCCCTTCTGGGAAAACACTAATGTTAAGAAAGAAAATTTCTATTTGATCTATTGTACGGATTGAGTTACTAGTGATACTTATGGAAGCGACTTTTGGCAAGTGAATAATATGCCTGAAAACCGTAGTTTACACACATTTGGGTGAAGTTAACATTGAAAGGCGTTTGGAATTGCACAGTATAAATGGAGTTAAGTGTTTGTGCAATAATGAGACGTTTTTAAAAGCTTCTCTCTTACGAATTGATAACAACCTCGTTTGCAAAATATTCAGGCTTACATAGAAGAAATCTAACGTTTCTCTTAGCAAGCTCATCCAGTCTGTTACATCTCCCAAGAAAATTGGTGCGGTACCAAATAAGTTGATGTGGATTGGGGTGGTCTGTTTCAGAACTTACGTCTTTTCGATCCAAATGATACATATCCTTAATTGGATTTGTACACGCATGGCATCGTCGGTTTCACTTGGCAACTACATGGTTTGCATAAATCGGAAAAATATATTTATTTCAGATATTGCTACGATGCCCCAAAATTCTTCAAAGTACATCCCTGGAGCGTCGACGCACTTTTGCAAGCGGCTTTTCCACGACTTCCAAGGCGCTCTGGTAGACGAATTCCGGAAGGTCCTTGGTACGCGCGCAAGCTTCTTTAACGGCACTTAGGGACTCATGGTGGTGTCCTTTGAGGGAGGGAGGATTTCACTTTTGGGAATGGGAAATAATCTGCTGGTGCCGATTCTGGACTGTAAGGAGGCTGGGAAATCGTCGTGATGTCGTCGCTGAACGTCTTTGCAAGCAGACACTCGACTCTGCTCTTGGTCGTCCATGAGGACCTTCGGGACGAGTTTGTCGTAGATCTTTCGCGCCTCCAAATTTTCATTGATTTAAATGGTGTGCATCCTATCCAATGGCAATACGGTCTTGGATCATGAGCCCACTTAACAGACGGTCCGAATTCAGCATCTCTGGCACATGTGAGGAAAAAATTGCTATCGATACTTTTCATACACATTTTGTATGACCTTATTACACCTTTTGAGTCCGCCCGCGTCGTCGGCAGTACCAAGAAAAGATTTAAGAGTGGAATTTCCTTTTGTGGAAAGGTTTTGGTAACCGAAGCTGATCCTTCCCCACGCCAGATAATCCCTCTGCGAATCCACTCGTTTCATTTTCACAGTTCTTATCCAGCGTACAGTTGAGCTCTAGAAGTGGAGCCCTACAAGCTCCCCACCACCTATTATTCTATTTGAAATGGATAGGCTCGTGGATAATAGTTCGCAAAAAACATGCACGTCAAGCCTGCACTTTAGAAGCGGTGATTTAATTTTGACTGCAAAATTCCGCCTCTTGTCACAAAATCAATGCCAAGTACGATTCTTGGAAACCGTTCCTTCAGCCATCGGCTTTCTTATTCGCTTCTGTTGATCGTAAAAAACAAGGGGGCAAATACTGCAGTCACCTCCTAATTGGTTGAGCACATCACGAAAGCTAGAAGTGAAAAAGGAGTAATAGCATTGTACATAAAGGCGCAGTAAGCTGTGCCATAATTACCGAACAACTTTTGGTATTTTCGCCGTTACAATATGCGTAATTGAAGTGAGATTGTCCGGTTTATACATATGACGTACACCCATTTCAAACTGTAGGCATTACTCCCTTTTTTCTGCTATATTACACCAGCTTAACAACCCATTACGAAAGATTTCGCACTTCAGAGGAGGAAAGAGGTTTATGTGAGATAAGAATTCGTATATTATGAAGAAATGCAAGTTCTTAAAAGAGCAACGCAGCTTTTTTGAAGTATTTTTATTGCCTTTTGAATATTCCAGCATTAATTTTAGTCTTGGCATTTAGGTAGTGATGTGAGATGGAGGGACATGCATGTGATAGGGATGATATACGTATTGTGGTACGCATGTTTAAATTTGCCTCAATTATCGACGATATTTTTTATACTGACTCACTGGCTTGAAATTACGTCGACCCTTCATATCGTACGATCTTCTATCTGTTGTCTTGTGCGCAAAAGTGGAGCAGAAATATAAAGTGTAGATATAATAAAAGTTGATGGGAGTTCATTCTTAAGAGTGCGAGCATAAAAAATGTTGGGCTGAAACTACAAATGTCAAACGGTTTGGAAAGTTTCCTTTTTTGGTTGATTAGCGACGCGCTGTTAAATCGTTTTTGTTATCAATATCAATCAATCAACTCAACTCGGTAGCGATGAAAACATGAGAAATTCGGCACGTGTCATGAATGTTCTTATTTTGAGAAAGCTGTAATAATTGTGGAATCTCATGATTTTTTCAGAGCGACTGCTATTTCTCACAAACTATTTGTTTATATTTAAAAGAAATCATTGAAGGTAGCAATGTTTGATGATTATTTCTGCTGCGACCAATTCTAAGGTTTCCTTGGCACAGAGAGCAGATGATCTTTGATCCTTCGCCAGTCTACCTACCTCATTAACTGGTGCAACCTATGCCGCTATCTCCAGTGGGGTGGACCAGAGTTCGGATGCCGTCGGGGGGGGGGGGGGGGGAGGGTCGGCTGAAATCTCGCGGCACAGCACGAGAGTGACACCGCCTCGGTCCGGGCGCCCTTATTAAGGGGGAAAGGGGATTGACGTTCGGGAGAGGAAATAAATGACCGTCTCCTCCCGTCTGCTCAATGGATCGCCGATTTGTTGGTTGGGGCGGAAAGGTGTTCGTAAGGGTTGTCGGACGGGGTGGGCTGATGTTAAGTGCGGGGGTGAGTGGGGGGTGGAAGTTGAGGGGGAGGGTGGGAGCCGGCTCTCAAGAGAGCGAGAGGGAGTTTTAGCGAGAGCCAGCCAGCGAGCTCCCGTCCGCTGTCGATCGATCCATTACTCGAGGGACGTGAACCCTCCCTGCTCGCATGCTAGCTGCCAGTGTCTTTCACCCTTTTTTCTCCACGTGCCCACGCAGGTGCCTACTCACAGAGATTTGAAAGGGTTGAACTTCGGTGGACAGGAATAGTTTTACAAAAATTTATCCATGAAATAGAAACTGGTTGCCTCGGTGAATGTGACACTTTTCATGAGCGGGACCATTCCATCACCGAAATTCACACGAAACGTTGCCAGGATAAGCCTCAACTACAGCCAGGAAATAGAATGAATTAGATGAAAATCAATATTTTTAGAGGAAGATTAAGAATATGATAAAGATAACTAAGTATTCATTTCCAGGAAAAATATTCGCGACCTGGTTTCAACGCAGCTATCTCGTCTTCAAGTGGGCATAAAAATGTTGAATGTGGATTGTGCAGCTTAAGATTTGTAGTGGAATTGTATATTAAATTTATTTGATTTCGTATCGGTTATTTACAGCTGCTGACGTTGGAGCATCTCGAGCCTAGTTATTAATAATGTAGAAGTATTAAATTTTTGTCCATCCGATGGTAGTTCACCATTTAAGGGGCATTTAATTTGTATGGACACAAACTAATCTAAATTTCTTAGCTTCGTAATAAGAAATACCCCTCAATTAAATTAAGTCGTTCGTCTTGCTCGACATTCAAGGATAGAGATGGGAAGATAATGGGATGGGTGATTTTCTCGTTCTAGGTTAAATCCCTGAATGAATTGCGGTAATTTTCTGTAACCACCATGAATTTTATCTATTTTTAATTTTCAAGCGTTTAATTATTCTGAACGCTGTAATCAGGAGAGACATTGAACACGGAAAATTAACAACCACCTTAGCTCTTCTCAGAGTCGCGTAGGTATATTTCAAAACACCTGTGTATTTTCATTCCATGCTAAAAATCTCGTTTAAGGGATTTCTTCTAGCCTATCCAATCTCTTTTGTGCTGATGGGAGCATTAGCGTTGCTGGTTTATAAACACGGTGTTGAATTTGACTTTGTGAACTGAAGCTTTTTGGAGGCGCGTTTACTTTATATCCATGGTGCCTTAGACTGGGCATTAGAAAAGGAAATATTATTGCCATAAGTAAGTGTATGATTGAAAGCGGTATAGTGTCTGAGTGCGTATTCATTTGTAAGATAGCAAATCATTAAGGACTCCTAATTTTTGCATTTATTTATGCATTACTGAGTGTGCTTTTATTTTCGACCTTTGACCCGCTTCCATATAGTCATGATGTTAGCCTTTTAATGTATATTCTGTGGCGAAATAACGTGAATTAAAATATGGCGTACAGCTTCTCTTTTACGTCGTCAGATTCCATGGGGATCTATTTTATAGGTTTGCCGTCGTTCCTTTTTTTGTTGCTGCTACAAAATTTGCAAATGCTTTTCATTTTCGGCGAAGGTATAATGTGCTGACATTATTCTACCCGTCGTGAGGTCACAGGGTACGCTGCATTAATCTACGTACGTGCTCTCGAGGATGAGTTTAAATTGACTCCTAGTCGGGCCTAGTTGACACGACAAATCGACGTAAACATTTTATATACGACCAATGTTTCGTTGCAGGGAAATATCTTTAGGTGATAACAAAAAAGAATTCCATCCTTTTATATCCATACTCGGGTATCAGAATGACCTTCTTCCGTGGAATCACGTGAAGATGAGTCACAAAATGGGGTCGAAAACAGTGTTTTGGTCCATTGACTTCGTGTGTTTTCTGAAATGAACATTCTATCACATGGAAATAATTCCAAAAGGTTAGTCCTGAACGCAGTTTCATGTATTTTATACGGACGGCTATGACTTTCTGGTTACAGCAGTTAATGAGTAGTTTTTTTCACACCAGGGCTACAAAGGGCTCAGTTCAGTGCTCATCCAATCAACTGTCCAGTACCCTTGTAGTCACTAATGCAGGAGTTGAATTTCCTGAGTGTTTCGTCTGTCCTTTGAGATGATTTTCATTGCGCATTTTCTTCTGCTACTTGTGGCAAGCTTGATCGAAAGTCTTACAGTTTCGTCCAGTGTGCTAATGAAATGCTCAAACGTCGAGTTGCTTCATGCTTGGCAAAGACTCAATTGAATTTTAAATCATTACCTCAAGTCTTTTCCCGTGCCGATAGCTTGTTTTGGCCAGTCGATAGATAAATAACCAAAGCTCTCGATGAGTTATCTGATCATCCGGGGCATTTAACCCGTGTTGCTGCGGCGATGATATTTGAACAAGGCTTTGCCGAGGGTGCAGAAACATTTCGCCAGTTACTCCGCCCCACTCATCCCAGCGGGTAAATTAGAATATGGTTCCAATGTATCCCATACCCCAATGCATGCCTTTTCACACCCCAAGAAAGACCTGCTTGCGGTGCCCTCCATGTCAGGATGTATTCTATGTGAATGTGTTGGGCGAATTTTATCTTTGAACAACTAAGTGTGCGCCTTGCATTCCAATATATTTTTCTCTTTTTTTCGCAGGTAAGTCCATTGGAATGACGACTACCTCCTGAGTTTTCGTTGAGTGCCGTTGATAGCTCTGATATCGACATCGTTCCCGCACAAAACTTCCAGAATGCAGTCCGAGGGTCCAGCTTTCCGTCGATTGGCAATGAATATCATTGCGTAGACCACGGTGCATGGTAGGCAGCATCTATGTCATCCGTCAATTTATACGAATTTTTCGCCGTTCGTGCGTTACTTGACGAGGGTGTTGATAATTCGTCGAGGATTTATACGTGATCTTGCCATTAACTTATGGGATATCTTTTTATAAAAAGCTTTTTATTGTAAATGTTTGGTCAGGTGTTCCGACTTTGCCGACAAGTTCGAATGATTTTAGAATCATTCACCTCACTGTCTCCGAAACATCGGATCTAATTTTAATTCTACCTCTGACCGTGAATGTTCAATGGGGACATTAACCTAATTGTAAATTCACTTAGGAGAAATGTATGTAGAAGCAATATACTGTTGATCAAACATCATTATACAGGTATGGTATTTGGTAGTCTATACAGTTTAAGGTAGGTTTTGGATGCATGCAGACAGAACACCTGTACGATTTTAAACTTCGTCCAGCAATGCAAAACCTGACACCCCATATTATTTATTATTATTTTATAACGTAGTACCCCGCTAGGGTGTGTGGCAGAAGGGTGATTACACACCAGGCTTTTAGTTAATCTAGTCGAAAGTAGAAACTTAATGAGGATTCCATATAAGTACCAGCAGCATATTCTAAATGAGGCTTAACCAGCGAAAGATAACATTACCCTTTCACCTTTTCATCAAATTTCCCCAATACTCCTCTAATTAATCCTAATTTTTTGTTAGTTGGTCCACTTATGGAGGAGAATTCGTATATACCCCTGGAGAATTATTCGTAAATACCCTGGAGAATTCGTGAGTGAGGGAAACGGCTAATTATTTAATCGAGTCTACACTTTCCAGTTCGGTATTTCTGATGCAGTAGGCGTTCGGGAGGGAACCGCTCTTATTCCAAGAATCCATCACTGCGTCCTTCTGTAAGTTTAATTATAATGGTTATGTGTGGTATCAGTGTTGTTTAGTCATCGGGTCATTGGCTAAAGCTGCTTTATCCTCAAGACTACGGATTTCTCTGTAAACCGCTGCATCGTCGTTAAATACGAGTATCTTACTACTTACTGACTATGGAATTCATTACCGCTGACACACACTATGACTACCCTTAGTACCCGACCATTGAAAAAGTCTTTATTCCATCCTAGGATATTTTCATCTTTCATGCTTTTAGATTTTTGAGTTATTTACAATGAGGTACCTTGTCGACAGCTTTTTTTTTTCAAATCGAAAAGAACTACGTACTGAGGGTTAGTTAACTACGATTAAATATTCTTAGATTCTGCTTGCATTTCCCTTAATTCCGTCCGACATCCACATTATTTTTTTCTCTCTATCTCGCATCCCTAACATTTTTCCCCTTTATCATAGTCTTAAAAAATTCCATCGCCAATCAAAAGATGATGAATAAATGATGCGGTAAAGAACATTAGGGTGTTGGGGAGAAATTTGACGGAATTCGTTCCAATATTCTTTCACGATTCATGGCACGAAACCAAAACTTGTAAAAAAAACTCGCAAATTAAAAGTATAGTGTCCACCGTCACCATCTCCCTCCTTCCTCATTTTCCTCTCTTTATTTCTTTCTTCGGCTCGTGGACTGTAGAGTGTCGTTCAAATGTAGATATTTTACGGGATTCCTCTCTTGGTGTGTATTGAAAGCATGCAAAAGGAACTTCTTAAACAGCCGTTTGCTTGCTGCAAGGCTAGCGAAGAAAAATCTGTTCGGCCAGTAACGTGGTAGCACGTGGCGCGTCGGCTTGCGGGGCATTGTGTGTAGATGTGGTTGACCTTCCGCCGAGGGGCACTTGCAAAAATATGTGTGCCGAGGCGTCGCCCTTACCGAGTGGAGTTTGATTATTATCACCCCGCAAGCTGATCATCTTCCCCCATCCTCTTTCCTACCCTCCACCACTCTTTGCGACACTATTCTTTTACCCTTTCGTGCAAGAGGGAGAATCTCATGTCGCTAGCCATGGATTAACGATATATCGACGACACATCAATATTTTTTATCACATCGACCATATCGATATGTTTAGATTTTAAGGAGCGATATGCCTTACATCAGGGCGACATAGTCTTATCTGAGACATGTCACCAACGTTACTGAATAAAACACGTAAAACCTTATAGTACTCTTTAGTATCATGCCAGCCACGGCTAGGGTGTGTGGCAGGGGGTGAATATACACCAGACTAATTTTTGACCCGAATATTTTTATTCCTACTGCAGTCGGACAACGTAATTCTGATTTCTTATGCTGTCGTTAGACCTTATTGATGTCGATCTTCCTTCAGAGTCGATGTGCGTTATGGTTTGTGGAAACGGGATTTAGACAATATTGGCGACATTAATAGTCACAGTCGATGTGTTCGAAATTTATCGGTATACCCAATTTTCTCGATTACTATTATTATTGGTTTTGTACCGTTTAAGGTTTGTTTTGGATGTACAAAGACTGGACAACGACAATATTTATTCGCCTCTCCGTATAAAATACGTGACATACGATGCTATTGGAAATCCTTATTCAAATTTGCATACTTACTTCCCCCCTTCATTCTGTTATATACCCGATAATTTTTGTCACAGCGATATATCGTCCCGACTTCGATTATTCTTTTACATTGACGGTTGTTTTGGGAAATGAATGTCTTCCTGCTCGTCTCTCTCCCTCGCTTGCCTTTCCCCCCTCTCGACCCCTCCCATCTCTCTCGCCGGCCGCGTACGTCCAATGGGATCTCACTCCATGCCCATCCGTGGCGATTACTGAATTCCTACCCCGGGCGACCCGACGCCTTTATTTATGCACCTATATGCATGCTAATGCCCATTCGAGTACGGCTGTGGAATCGCAAGTTTCCTCTTGAATTCCATCTCCTTTCACACAGGTCCATGGGGGGAAGTGAGCTTGCCGACTTATCTCCTCCTCGTCCGAATTTGCGTCTGTCGGATTAAACTGCTGTCCGTGATTTCGTTTTCGTAGGGGACCGTAGTAGTGTGTGAACGCTGAATTTATTAAATTGTTTTTTTTTTTTGCTCAAATAAAATTAGTTTTTTCGCACAGAAAAGCTTTTTTCACAGGAAAAACTTGCAAAAATTCCAAGTTTATTTATTCAATGATGGTGAATTTTCACAAAGTAGAGCCTTAAAACCATCAAATTCGTAGCATGTGAAGTTTCGGGTTCTGATGGCATTGTACAAATTGCTACCCGCTCGTCGTTTTATTTTGAAAACCTTGGACTTCAAAGTAATAATTTTGGATAATAAGGGGGGGGGGGGACGGCAACTCCAAACGGCCGTAAACAACAGTCGCAGCTCTCGTCAGACTAATTGCTGTGTTGATTTTTCGCGGGGACCACGGAAGAGACCAAAACACAACCTCTCAACCAAGAATACCCTCTGTCGTGGTTTACGGGAAATTAATCCACGGCAGGGACCACACACACCCACAAACACACTATCCTGTTTAGAATCCTTCACGAGGCTGTGGGACCCCGTTAATGATTCTAGGTGGAAAAGTAACCCTTCACGAGGCCGTAGGGAAGACCCCGTTAAAGGTACCAGGATGTTGCACAAGCGCACACTTTGTGCCTATCCACGAAGGACGAGCACAGACCGTTCACACACACTAGCACTCGATAAACGTGCGCACACACACAAACTCAACAGGGCCCAACTTCTTGCAGAATCTGAAAACAAAGAGCGCGGAGGAAGATATGCTTCGAACACGCGTGTTTCGGCCACAAAGTGGCCCTCTTCAGCGAACTGAAGGGAAAAAAGCACCTCCAACACCCCAGGAGGAAGAAGTCGATAGGATATACGATGAGTTTGAGGATATAATCGCGTGTGTTCCTGCAGTGAAACATTTGATAGTGCTGGGGGATTGGAATGCGACGGTAGGCGAAAGAAGAGATGGTGGTGAGGTGGGGGACTATGGGTTAGGCACGAGGAATGAACGCGAGGAGAAAGCGATTGAATTCTGCAAGAGACAGGGGTTAGTCATCACCAACAAATGGTTTAGACATCACAAAAGGCGTAGGTATACATGGAAAATGCCAGGTGACTAATAAAGGTATCAGTTAGATTATATTATGGTAAGGCATAGGTTTAGGAACAGTGTGATAAATTCACACAGTTTCCCAGGAGCGGATGCGGACTCTGACCACAATTTAGTTGTTATGAAATGTAGCGTCCGTTTCAAAAATATAAGGCAGGAGCGGCGGTTTTGGTAATGGAATGTAGAAGCATTAAAAGGATTAACGAGGAAGGAGTATCAGCAGGTGGTAGAGAAAATATTGGATGACGGTAAAGAGCTGGGTACTATCGAAGAAAAATGGGATTGTTTCATGAAAGTTATATCGAAAGCCGCTGAAGATACTATAGGAACCGTTCACCGGAAAAGGATAAGGAAACCATGGGTAACGGATGAGATGATTGCAAAGATGGATGAGAGAAGAAGATGGAAAAATGTAAGCACAGAGTTAGGCAAAATGAAGTGCAAAAAGTTAAGCAATAAATTGAGAAGGGCCACAAATAAAGTAAAGGAAGAATGGTGGAAAACGCAATGCGAGGATATGGAAATTTTACAGAAGAAGGGTGAAATTGGTGCTCTATACAGCAAGGTTAAGTTATTATCGGGAAAATAGAAGGCAAGATCTGTACTAACCGTTAAAGATAAGTGGGGTGAGATAATAATCGAACCAGGTAAAATCCAAGAGTAGTGGAAGGAATATATAGAAACACTGCATGGCAGAGAACTTCCCAGGAGCGGATGCGGACTCTGACCACAATTTAGTTGTTAAGAAATGTAATGTTCGTTTCAAGAAGATAAGGCAAGGGCGGCGGGTTAAAAAATGGAATTTAGAAGCAGTAAATGAATTAACGAGGAAGGAGTATCAGGAGGCTGTAGAGAAAATGATGGATGATCTTAAAGAACTGAGTACTATCGAAGAAAAATGGGAATGTATGAAGAAAGGGATATTGGAAGCCGCTAAAGACACTATAGGAACCGTTAAGGGGAAAAGAATAAGGAAACCATGGGTAACGGATGAGATGATTGCAAAGATGGATGAGAGAAGAAGATGGAAGAATGTAAACACAGAATTAGGCAAAATGAAGTACACAGAGTTAAACAATAAATTGGGAAGGGCCACAAATAAAGCAAAAGAAGAATGGTGGAAAACGCAATGCGAGGATATGGAAAGTTTACAGAAGAAGGGTGAAATTGGTGCTCTATACAGCAAGGTTAAGTTATTATCGGGAAGTAAGAAGGCAAGATCTGTGCTAACAGTTAAAGATAAATGGGGTAAGATAATAGTTGAACCAGGAAAAATCCAAGAGAGATGGAAGGAATATATAGAAACACTGTATGGTAAAGAACTTAGGCCGACAAGGTTAGACATAGAAAAGGAACATGACGTAGAAGAAGATAGCTTAGGTCCAGGCATACTCGACGATGAAATAGAAAGGCCATTAAAGGAGATGAAAGCAAATAAGGCCGTGGGAGTGGACAACATTCCTGTGAGACTGTTGGGAGGTTTAGGAAAATGTGGGAAGGAAACTCTATATGAACTGTTTCGTAGTATCTATGAGGAAGGAATCTGGCCGGAAGATTTTGTGAGATCGGTGTTAGTTCCTATTCCAAAAAAGGCAAAGGCTTCGTCATGTGAGGATTACAGAACAATAAGTTTGATACCCCACGCAGCTAAAGTTATTCTCAGGATTATCAACAAAAGGATAGAGAGTAAGGCAAATGATTACTTAGGGGATGATCAGTTTGGGGCGGAGAGCCCGAATTGGTAGTGTTAGGGAGAGTTGTAAGGCAGGATTGTCCATTGTCACCGTAGCTGTTCAACGTATATGTAGAGGAAATGATTAAAGAGGCATGGGAAGAACTGGAGGTGGGAATCGCCTAGCGCGATTCTATGCGATTTCTCCAATATTTGCTTGGGCTGAGAACCAACGATTCCAATTTTCAATTTAACGATTCAATTTCAATCCAGCGATTTCTCTTGTTTCTTTCGGTTGCCTTTGGTGCATGGGCAGTGTTCTTTGAGTTACGGCATCCCTCGTGCGATGGTTTACAGTTTCGATCCCATGGGTTGCGCCTTGGTTTTAAGTCTTCGTTCTCGATTGGAGACCCATGCGCGTTCTCATCTCTTCCTTTCTCCCCTCCTCTTTCAAGTAACTCATCCTCACCGTCCACCCCTTTGTAAGAGCTGACGGGTGAACTCAGCAGTTGCGGGCTTTCCTCGTTTACCAGAAGTAGGCTACGTACCTATTACAGCATGATATTTTTCCAATAACTCATCACAGTATTGCATGCAAACACACATGTATACCCACATAACTATTCACCTCGTTCCCTTTTGGGGTAGACAAAAATCTAAAGGGACAATTTTGAGTTATGCCATGGAGCTCACAACCTTTGGAAATATTCTACATACGCTACCGACCTTCGACGTTTCCATGGTAGCGTAGTGGTCTGTTAGGCAAGGTCCGTGGTTCAATTTCTGCTCAAGGACTCTCTCTGTTTGAAGTCCCCAATCCTTTCATCTTCTCCACTAATCTTGTGCTCATCCTTTATATACGTTTCTAATTCTTTTCCATTTATTTATATCACTATAAATATACTAGGGTAAGAGAATAATTAAGTCGCAAGTTTCAGATTACCAAACGCAGGAGCTGTTACGAACGGGACCACTTGGATCGTCCAGCGTACAGCCAGGACTTAGCCTTCATCTGTTCGGACCCCTGGAAAAAAATCTTTTGGGTGGCCGACGTTTTGAAAATGTTGATGGCGTGAGCCGTAGAGGTTACTCGTTTGCGGCAACAGTAAGCAAATGACCTCTTTGCTGTCGACTGTCACCGACTTGTAAATGGATAGGATAAGTGTCGGAATGTACAGGGCGAATATTTAGAGAAGTGAAATAAGTTCCAGAAAGTTACTTTGATTAGCATTGCCCCGATCCAGTGTTGCAAGTTATAAATTGACTTACACTAATATTTACACCTACTGGTGGGGTTTTTTCATATTTGAATGTAAACTGGATTTGAGGTATATTTACACACTTACAAACAGGTTCGTTCACACATAGCACATGCCTAACTGCGGTATGGGTGCGTTCGAGTTGCTCACACAGTACACCGTACTAGTGGTGGTGCTAGTGCCGTCCAAAAAAAAGAGTTTCGTGGTTAAGATTGCTGATGAAGGAGGCTTAGATATTATGATGTTCAAGGAAATCATTTTGGGCGCTAAAATTCAAGCGCATCAGTAATAGGTAGGTCACCTCGAATATAATCGAATACGGGAGTCGATATACACGAACGAGATTGTTCCCTTTCTCGATGTGGGGGTCATCAGTTGACGTTCATGGTCGATGGGACCCCTCGTCGGCCTCCACTGAATGCCGCCCCTTTTTGAACCTGGTAAACCGCTCATAACACGCGGTACGTTTCATAGCTTCCTCACCACAAGCCTTGGTAATCAACTCAAAAGTTTCCGCGAAGTCTTTACAGAGTTCCACGAAGAATTTCACGGAACAAAGCACGCAGAATTCCTCCTCCAACGAGCTCATTTCTGCGGATCCGATTTTTCACCGGACTCCACGAACACCCCTCCACACAAACTGTCGTAACTAATCAACAAAGTAATTGAAGGCGGTTATTTGGTAAGTTTCCGCGGACTTAACGCCTCCTAACGGATTGAAAAATAACCAGGTTAAAAGGTTCGGGAGCCTTCTTGAAAGAACCTCGTACAGGGTTCGTCCGGAAAATAAGTTTATGATGCTCATTGTCTTTTTTGACAAAAGGGGAGTCGTCCACTACGAATTTGTACCTGAACGACAAACTGTAAATGCTGCATTTTACGTCCAAGTGCTCGACAGGCTTCGAAAACGAGTCGCCCGCGTCCGGCCAGCGATCAAAAACATCTGGCGGCTGCATCACGACAATGCGCCGTCTCACACCGCGCTTGCCGTGTCGGACTTCTTGGCCAAGCACGGCGTGGCAACGCTGCCATACCCGCCCAACAGCCCGGACTTGGCACTACCGGGCTTCTTTCTGTTCCCGAAGATAAAGAGGAGTTTGAAAGGAACGAGATACGGGACTTTGGACGCCGTCAAAGAGGCCGTGACGACGTGTCTTCGAGAGGTTCCCGATGATGCCTTCGCGGGAGCGTTCCAGGAATGGGAACGCCGCTGGAACAAGTGTATCGACTCACAAGGGTCCTATTTTGAGGAATATTAGCTTAAGATATGCAAAAGTGTAATACATTTTTTATCCTGAGCTCAGTACACTTATCTTCCGGACGAACCCTGTATATTTCATGGAAGATAATTTGAAATGGGAAATTTAAGATTCATAATACATGATTACTCTGATGTGGAGCGTAGCTACCTGTATGTACGGCGCGGAAACTTGGTCACTGAAGCAGGAGTATAGACGTAGATTGGAGGCTTTTGAAATGTGGGTGTGGAGAAAAATGGAGGTGAAATGGACCGAAAGGAAAACAAATGAGGAAATACTGGAGATGGTGGGTGAGGAGAGGGGTTTGTTGAGAGAAATCCTATGGAGGTAGGAAAAATGGATGAAAGGCATATTGAGCGGTAGTGGAATGTTAAAGAAGGTAATAGAGGGGAGAATGCTAGGCAAACGAGGAAAGGGCAGGAACAGGATAGGGATGTTGGACGGGATGAAGGGAGGAAAGAAGTACACAGAGATGAAGAGGGAACTGATGTAGATTAGTTTGCTAGGTGGGGAGTCACAAAATGTTTATTTGATAGTTGTGTCCATCCAAAAACCTACCTTAAACGGTAGATTACCTAATAAATAAAAATACATGATTTCGCGGCAAAATTGTAATTACTGCTCTGTTCGAACACTTAGGGACGTCCCCGAATGTCTCGTGATGCGTTTGTATTAGCCAATCCTCTCCTGTCTCACTCGCCACATGAGATCGTAATACTTGCCCGCACGGAATTTAGAATGGGGAGGCCCGAGAGCCAGCGATTGAGGAGTGGGAGTGGGTGGGTCGGGGGTCGACATGGACTGCCATCTGGGGCTGAAATGAACGCTCCACGCCATTGACTCCTCGACTGTTTAATCACTTTGAAAACTGGTTTTGACTTGATAATGGAATGTTAAATTCGTATGAGGTCTGTCGTAATAGGAATGGGGCTAATTTTCTGCTAAACAAAGTTTGCTTTTATAGTTTGTTCGTCTGTCCTGCGCTGACGTCAGCGTTTGTGTCCTGGTTATCGCGAGGGTAAGAGCCGTTATGTTGATTGGATTTTATCATTTAATTTTTTTTACCATTCCTGTAGGGAAAATGTAACAAAAAAAATTTGCGCGTTTTCACTCTGGTTATTTGTTCGAGCATTTATCGATTACGCTTCCAATTAACGCTTTCCAGATCTGTATCCGTGTGAAAAGATTGAAATATATATTTTTTAAAAGGCTCCAGGAGTTTGGCTTCAATATTTACTGCGCCTAATTACTGCCACTAACGGTATTTAGTAGAAGGAACAACATTTTTCATGTTCGCCTCTACGATTAACTTAAATTAGTTAAGAAACAAATTGAAACTTTGAGAGACAATTGTTCCCATTTCAATAAATTTTTATTTTTTTTCAAAAGTTTTAATACGGTGTCCATTCCTGTTCTCCGGAAGTTTAGAAATATGACTTCATTTGTTCATTTAGGTTAAATTATTTTTATTTGAAAGTTTTTGTTAAAAAATCTAGGATGGAAAATCCGACGAATGATGGAATATTTATTTCCTACGGCGGTATTAATGGACGCATTTTGGCTTCAATTGTACCAATTTTCTTTGGAAATGAGTCTGTCGCATGGATGAAATTGTTTTTGATTTAACGTGTTTTCGGAAGCTTATTTTTTTGCATATCTTCATCCTCGCGAAATTTAATTGCATGCCTAGGGTGGGGTAAAAAGTTTTTAATTGATTCCTCATGGCATTTTTCATAGCTAAAAAGTTTTCAAGGTAATTTTGAATGACTATATTTTTTAAAGGTTACAGTTTGCGACCGGGCATTCCTTTTTAGTTCTATAATGTTTAAGGATTTATGATTTTGAGACCACCATTTATTTATTACTGAATGGTTACAAACTTGAAAACTACACTTTTTATCGTCTATCGGCCACCAGTTCACTGAATACATTCTAGGAAAGAGAGGAATCGATTCATTAATGACTATGTTTGCTGCAACTCAGGGAATGAGACTCTGAAAGCGATGCTTTCGCGACCTCGAGAATGGCCCTCTTTGTTTTTTTTTTGCGAAAGCACCCTCTCTGATAGAGTATACAATCATCGATGCTATTAAATTATGCATATTACGAGTAAACGTAATTGTATCCTATTATCGTGTATTAATTTTATCGTATAAACTGGTAAACTTAAAAAAGTAATACCCATAGGAGTATGAGATATACTTAAATAAAACGCGTAAAAAAATGTGTATATATATGTGTACATACATATATATATTTCGTGTTTATATGTATATATATATATATATTATATGGATGTATATTTATGTAAATATATCCTTAATTTAAATGTATGTTTAAGTGGATATACTATTCAATTCTCCCTTTAAATTTATGGCTCTGCCGGTGATAAAGAATTAGAAAACGAATGAGAAGTACTGACTACTTGAGTTCTTGATGTTCTTCCATTTAAGGAAAAACAATTTTCGACTTGACTAATCTGTTTGACATTATAAATTGCAGTTATAACACATTAAATAAAATAATCGTTATATTATATAAGCGAAAAAAAGAATGGACGACTTTTCTTGCCGCCATTTTAAATGTCTCAAATTTTATACGCACTGAAATATGTAAATGTTGGCAAATCCTTCTAAGTAAATCCATGTTTCTTTACGGTTTAATTACAATGAAGAGTTAAAGAAAGCCTTGCAACAGATATTACATCTTCATTAACCGCAAGACATTTTTATCCTTATAATTTACGATCCTATTAGACCCCTATGCTGATTAGCTTTCCTTTCCAAGACTTTTTATTCAGTCTTGAAAAGTATAAGGAACTTAAAACTTAATTTAAAATGTGCTTGAGTTAAATGGTTATTTTTAGAGGTACTTTGGGGTTTGTTGAAATACGCGACGGTGGCAGGAAGGTAACACAATATGGACCTCACGTTAAGAAAATATATTGACTATTCACGACGCCGTTTATTGTGAATGATTCTCACCCTAGAGGTAGACAAGGCAAATCTTTAAGACTATAAGGTGCAGCCATCTATATCTTGATTTCTCAACGAGTACCCACGTATTTTAAGCTCGGTCACAATTTTCTTTTCATCTACTCCCTGTCCCGGGAAAAATATTACGTAATCGTAAGAGCTCCGGGAAATACGTTTGCATTAAAAAATCGGCTCAACCTCATCTACATCTGCATAAAACCCCGCAAGCCGCCCCAAGGGCGTGTGGCGGGGGGTGTTAGGTCACCACCCAAGAAAGGGAAGAAAACCGCATTCAAAACCAACACATACATGCAAACCCAAATTCACAGTGGTGCATGCATTCATGGAAACATCCTATCAATTTACTCGAATGCAAATACATATCTACCTCCTTTCATGTTACACGCATGTAATTACAATGCTATAATCTAACAAATAATAGCACCTTGGGATGCAGTAAGAAATTTATCCAATCTTGTGCAAGATAGATTTTGGTAAGTAGCAATGCGAAATTCCACCACCACAAGAACGTGCAACATAAAACGCTCCCCTTCTCAAGCTAAGGAATTTAGCCCAGCGCCGCTGGCAACGCCGCAACCTCTTCATGATTTATGAAATATTTAACATCCAAATTAAGGTATATTAATTAAATTGCATTTATGATGTTGATATGAAGTGATTACCACAGCTTTTCTTCAATAGTGTTGTTAACTAATAGTAAAATCAACCATTGATAATGTTCAAGGAAAGTACGTTTACTTGGATTGTGTTTCATTCTTTTTATGGAAAGTGGAATGATTTTTTCGCTATGAAATGTTTGTCTGGATTTCAATGCTCATCAAAGGATGACTCCGCTTAGGTTCTTAGCTGTCGCGGTATCCGTATGAGTTTATGGAAAGTTCCACCGCATGAGATCTTAACGAAGAGAAAGCAGATTTTAAATATCTGCGGAGCTGCAACATAGGAATTGAGTCAGCTAATGCTCAGCGGGAAAATTATTATTCGAATGTAAAAATTTACCATTGGTGTTATATCGGCGAGGATATACCTCCGGAATACGCGTCGGGAATGTTGAACCCTAGAAGAGAAGAACTTTAGAATTTAAACAGGATACATTGACAAACTGCCCGTTTGGTTAAGAATAGTTGTGAGCGCACAGAAAACGTCGCATCATTATTGGTTGACCTTTGTTGTGAGACAAAATGGAATCACGAATATTTCATGCAAAATTTAACTTTATTATTCAATTCTGTCGCATTGGGATGAATTTCCACATTATACTTGGTCCATTATGTAAGTAAAGTGCATCCATTTATTAGGACGCGACTAACAATGACAGCGTGCTAAAACCGGTCATAAAATGTAGTGGGGGTCTGCCCATCCAACGCAGCCGGTCGCCCGTTTGCTCCGAGCGGTCTGAGCGGAAAAACGTGTTGTCCGCGTGAAGTGTGTTTTTCAATTTGGCTCAGTTCGACTTTTTTTTGCTTCCTCGAGTGAAGAAAGAGCTGGAAAGAAAGCATTGGGAGACAGTGGAAAACATCCAAAAGCATGTTACAACTTTTCCTGAGAGACATTCCAGTCGAGGGGTTTCCGAGTGCCTTCCACGCGTGGCAGACACGTTTCCACAATCTTATTAATGTAAGGGGAGAGTATTTTGATGGAATTCAAGTATCGGAAAAATTACGATCCATAAATCTATTTTTCCCAGAGAATACGGATTACTTTTATAGTGGACCCTGTATTAGTAAGAGAGGCTTCGGCAGAAAGATAACGGTAAGCAGAATGTCTGGCGGACCGATGTGAGAAATAATTTTTCCCTCGCACCATTTGTGACCATACAAGTAGGAAATATTTCATGTGACAGTCCGAATTTTCCACAAATGAAATGACAGTTCATCGGCAATAAATCACTCGTTGACCTTGTATCCTGACTTGACAACCTCTGCCACACGCCCTCGTGGGGGCCTGCAGGGTGAAATGCAGATGTATACCGTGACATTGCCGTGGAGTATGTTCGATGTGCGCTGTGAGTGTGGACACCCAGTGCGTCCTCCGTCTGCTAGGCGGTGACAGTTCGGTGGTCGATTCTGTCGCGTTGCTGACACCGTGCAGTGGGTTCATTACTCGGGCTGGGGGCTGCGGGGTGGCGTTTTGTTTGGGAGGGGGGGCGGTGGGGAAGTGACGTTTCCATCCCTTCTCCCCTTAGCCCAATTTCTTCGGGGCGACAGCTAGTGGAGGGAGCGGCAATTGTCTCGGGGAGGGGGGACGAGCGCGACCAAAAATCTTCATTTTCGGGCAAAACCGGATGCCGGTACTCAGCGGTGACAGTTTCTATCGATGCCAATGCGGGAAGTTGGTACTGTTGCCAAGGTTTCTTCTTCTTGCGCCCTTCTTTTTACCACTTGCGATATGAGATCAGAATAACTTCAAAGGTGATGAAGGTACTAAGATAATTTAAGCCTTGTGTGTCCGTATACTGTTATCCAACTTTTTCATTGTAACCCTTACGAGGAACTCGTTTGAATTGTGCGTAGGAGTATTTTCAACTATGATTCAGAAGATTTTTTGGCATGAGTTGTCAGAAAGTCGTTGGTCGTTTTAAAAAAGTCCTTAGAAAAAATTATGAAAATCTCATTTTACAGCTCGAATTATACTTTTCCCAGGGTTTATGCGACTTTTTTTAAGCCGTCGTAAAAGTATGATTTCAAATTTTTTTAGATTTTCTCTATGAAAACTGCGCAGGTCATTGCACCAGTGATTGTCTTCATGGAAGAGAAAAAAAACCTTTCTTTGCCCAATAAGGACGTTTTTTCTTGATTTTATCACCAAACTGATGCAATAACGATGCATTTTACTTTCCATTTATCGTTTGTCCTTTTTGCAAGTAATCGATGTAGATCAGTTCTTGTGCCTCCTAAATAACCATGGTTATCACCCCGTTTGTCGATTTCACCGTCTTCGCCTTCGTTGGAGTTGGAACGCCTCGAGAAACACTCCCTTTCGACTGTTCCCTCGTCTCTGGAATGTAGTAGTGGGTCCATTTTCAGTCCACGGTCATGTGTGGATGCAGAAACTTTGTCAGGATTTCGACGGAATAGCACAAAACCAGTCTTCAAATCGACCACACACAGTTGCGTTTATTCTCCACCGGGAGCAAATGCGTCACACATCTTGCCTATTTTATAGCCTCAACTGTTTCGCGAACTTTGATTCGTCGATCATTCAAAACCATGAAATGGATTTTGCGTATCATTTCGGAGAAACTCACTTCCACTGGACGTCCCGAACGATATTCATCATTTGTAAATGTACGGCCAATTTTAAACTAATTTAGCTAATTGTAAACAGTCGCAAATAAAGGAGCGGATGTTCCATGAATTTCACCCATTACGGCATTGATATCTTTCGGTGTAAAGTCTTTTAAATGGAAGTGTTTCATCACCGCAAGGAACTATATTTTTTATTTAATTTTTCTAAATGAACATAGTCTTTTGCTAATCGACTATGAAGATGAAACCAAGTGATGGATACAGCTTCAACTTAAAAAGCAATCTCCTGGGAGATGAGGCTCACTGAGAGCAAGCCTTCTCTCGTTAGCGCTCATAGTGTCGGTATCGTAATTTTTTAAGGAATATTTGAAGGACCCACGAGCATCCATTATTTGAATTATTTAACTTAGGTATTAGTAACTAACATTACACCTTCGGTTTATCAGTCCAAGAATTTGTTTGTGGTAGCTATCCAAACCATCATATTCCCTACGGATCACTTCATTCTTTCACAGCTCCTTGAACCGTCATCTTCCCTGCTTCCCGTGTTTAATCCTAAGACTTCCTCTGTATTTCTTGCCCTCCGTGTCATCTTCAATTATGTTTCCTCTAGTGCCTCTAAATACGCCCAGTCAATTTTCTTCTTCTTCATGTAAATGTCCTCCTGCCTTGCCTTTCACCCACTCGAAGTACTTCTTTATTTTGTTAACCTGTCCATCCATTTTATTTTCTTCGATAGAACCACCGTTCCATCATCTATAATCTTCATTCCCCTGGTGCCTCTGTCGTCCGTCTCTGTCACCTCTTTAATATAATTTCCTTGCTTTACTCAAATATTTGAACTTAGGAAAATTCAGCAGTCAGTCTGAAAAACTTGAAACTTCGTTCCTCCATTTTGGCAGGCACCTTGCATAGAGTAGAGAGTCATACGGAATTGTTTCATGAAACTACAGTGAGGCGTGGTATGTGACCATATCGCCAACGCTCAGTGTAATCAGTATTGCTGCAGTTGGTTTGAGATAGGGGCGATTATCGAGGCGATTCTGTCGATTTTGCTCGATAATGGCGATAATTATCACAATGTCGATATGTATTCCCATTTTAATATTTATAATTTTATCTACATCCGACATTGAAATATTAATATCATTTAGCCCTGCTTTAATAGGAAGGAATGGGTCATGAATATGCCTATTCCTTGGCTCGAAGGCAGGCAGGGAATACAAGGAGAGCCAAGAAGCGAATGATGCTTGTGGTACAAGAGGAAATCCACATGGTATACAACAGATATTAATTCTTATTAACCATCGCAAAACCTTTCTTTAATCGGTATATAACAGCTGAAGGTCAATATTTGTTAGTTAATTTTTTTTTATGTTATCCGCGGCTCGGAAACATGATCGTTGAACCAAGGAGATAGGCCTGGAGTGGAGTTTTATGGAATGTCGGAGTGGGATAGAGAGGGTTGGACGAGGGCGGCGTAGGAAAAGGTTAGGCATGCTGAACGAATTGAAAGGAGTATAGAATTTTTGCGAAATTGTAGGTGGGCATATTGTAGAGTCTGATATCTGGTCGTGTTTTGTTAGGAGATGCCAATGAATGCATCCATGATCAATCTGTGTCCATCCACAAACTTAAAAAGGTGACCCACAGAAAATATTGCCCGCAACGCCTACCAATGTAATACGGATCGTGAAATGGGGCTTTAATGTCAGCGTTAAACTCCTAATGGTACGATTTTTATTTATGTAGTTGTGTAAAGTCGTGCTAACATCTTCGTCTGTATGCTGTGACGCTTCATGTTCGCAAATGATGGTTACTCACCAAACGGGCAGTATTTCAACGAGTATCCTGTTCAATTAAATATATACGTACACTGCCAATTCTAATTATCTCCTACGCGATTGCTGTCGTATCTATTTTGATCTCTAATGGTACGAGGAAAAAAGCGACATTTTAAATCTATACGTCCTACTACAGGGTTCGTCCGGAAAATAAATGTACCCAGCTCAGGAAAAAAAATTATTACACTTTTACATATCTTAAGCTAATATTCCTCAAAATAGGACCCTTGTGAGTCGATACACTTGTTCCAGCGGCGTTCACAATTCCTGGAACGCTCTCGCGAAGGCATCATCGGGAACCTCTCGAAGACACGTCGTCACGGCCTCTTTGACGGCGTCCAAAGTCCCGTATCTCGTTCCTTTCAAACTCCTCTTTATCTTCGGGAACAGAAACGTTCTCTAAAAATGTGGATCATTTTTGCAGTGATCCGCAAGTTGTGTCGCCATTTCCAAACGATTGAGTCTTTGATCATCACTGAGCACTTTCGGCACACACTTTGCACAAATTTTTCGCATCTGTAATTGGTCCCTAATAATCTCGTGCACAATTGTTTTTGGCATATTACACTCCTCTACTATCATCCGAATACTAAGACGACGATCATAGTTCAGTACATCGCGAACTTTTCGCACATTTTCGTCGGTGAGTGTCGTTGATGGGCGTCCAGGCGGTGGTTCGTCGTCGACCTCTTCTCTGCCCTCCACGAACATCTTGTGCCACCGAAAGATCATGTTTCTGGACATGGCTGACTCCCTGTAAGCCTGGTTAATCATACCGACAGTTTCGGTAGACGATTTCCCAAGCTTTACCGCAAATTTGATGGAATAACGCTGCTCCAAAAACTTCGGCATCGCGTTCCGTGACGTGGGTCGAGCGTGGAGGTTCGCGTTAACAGAGCTCCTCACTACACTACAGCTTAGAGCCGACTGCCTTTTTCAGCGTCTCTTGCCAGCATACCCCCCTCCAATCGCAGTCCGTCAGAGCGGTGCTGGGCGCGCCTGGAGCGGCGGGAAAAAATCAGTACACTTATCTTCCGGACGAACCCTGTATCTATCTTCCTGATTTTAGGTTGGTGATCTGATCTACCATAGTAAGTGGGGGCCTGTAAAATGTCCTTAACATCCTCAGATAAGTAACTATCCTCAAAATTAATTCGTACATTGAACTTGTATTTAAGCCTACGATCAACTGGTGGCTCCCATCCTCATTCTTCCAACAGTGTCGCGACACTCTTGGTACCTTGTTCATAAGACCTTTCCACAAACCTAGCTGCTCTACGTTGCACTTCACTGCTGCCACATACTGATTCAGTGGATTAACACTATGCTAATGAACGGATGGCCCGGGTTCGATTCTACGTGATGCCTCTGGGCACCCTCAGCATCACCCGAGCTGTGTGATTTTTTGGGTGCCTCATCTCCTAAATCGTTGACGGCACAGGAAAACAGGAACAGGCCCCCCCTTACTACCTGTTTAGTTGAGAAATTCAAATCCTGCCGACGGTCACCCACTTAAGACACGCGATACGTGATCGAAAGAAAGTGAAGCAACGCAATCTCCTGAACATATTCATGTGAATATTTCCCCACTGTGTTTTAATGAACTCCCCCGCGCCTTCCTAGCTCCGTAGGTGCTTTTTTAACATCCATCTCCCATGTTTTAGATCCGATGTTATTTCGACTGCGTAAATGTTTTCCTCCGTCTGCTCTTCTCATGTTCACCTCTTTCGAGAGTTCATTGGCGGGAGAGAGGAGCGCCCTCTCCCGCCGGAGTATTTTCGTTCATTTGGAATTTTAAAACAACCACCGCTTGCATAATTCCCCAAAGGCCTCGGTCACGCGACCAGCGTCAATGCCGCGACACGTCTAAAGTTAAATAATACGCCCCGCCAGGAGGAACTGTTCCGTTCAATTTCTTCTCTTTCCCCTCCTCCAACCTCTCCCCCGCCCCCCCCTATCTCCGCCTCCCCTCAAATGAACCTAATTGGGCGGAACGTCCTGGGAGAGGCCAGGTTCCGGCAGCATATGCCATTAGCGTCGTGTGAATGAATTAAACGTAATCATTGCATTTGGAGGGAGTTGGCCGGATAAATTACGGCGATTTTCGAAAATCACATTTGTTCCCAACCGGTCATTTTTCCAGCGCCCTTAACCGTGGGTGGCTGAGGTGTGCATGTGAAATTAAGTGGAGGACTGAAAGGAAATATTGACTCTCCCGGATGAGGAGGCTATTCGGGTATCTCTGGGCAAATATCAGCGACGCGTGAGCATACCTACGCAATGTGGCGAAAATACGCAATCCAGTCTTCAGTATGGACGTCCTGGTTTGAATTTTAACCGAGTTCGCTTCGGAAATCGGTTCATCCCCGACGTGTGCCGATGAATTAATTAAAATGGCTTTGATTTCAACGCTAATGGATAGTTGAATGAACTAAAAGTCGCATTTGAATGCCGCTTTGAAGTGTGCACTCGAATAGCACGGTATCCTTAATGGATTTCGTTCACTTATTGTTCTGTTTAGAAATTACGCTTTCACGGTATGCCATTTTAATCGCGAAATAAAATTCTTTTGAATACATAAGTTGTTTTTTCTAGCTTGTTGCGTCTGATGTTTTTTTCTTTTCTCATTTTTAACTGATTTAATCCCCCCACCCGTACTTCCTTAGGGCTAAATAAATAAATAAGTGTAAACTGTAGACATCGGTAATAGGATGTGCAGATTAAGTGAAAATCTAGCTTTACTTCGCCAGTCAGTCAAGAGGTGGCGAGTATTGCCGAGGGCAAAAGAAAGCCAATTCCATAGGTATGAGATGAAGAGCAGGTGGAACAGTTTATTTATCTAGAAAGGGTTTGGGCCAAGTTTGTGAAAGTAGGAGGGACATAAGAAGGAAAATTGCAGAGCAAAGAAGCTTTCAGAGGAAAGAGGAAATTGATGATGGGGACTTTGAGTAATGACGCCACCGTCTTGTTTCTCGCTGAAGCCTGTCCTCTTAAATCTTCCTTTATTCCCTATCTTAAAAATCTTCATCGTGCATGCACTAAGTTTCGAAGGCTGTCCTGCTTATTCTATTCTTCTTTTTCAATAACTTTCGTATTTTTTTACCATGATACATTCTTACCATTCGGAGCGCTTAGCAACGAGGAGTAATTCACATGGAGTTCCTAATCCGATTTTAAATATTCGGTAGAAAAATCGGGGAATATTTCAACAAAATTTTTAACCGGGAAGATCGAAAGAAAGGGGAATAATAAGGTATAAAATGAATGGCGATCCTTATATATTTATTTATTCAAATTGTTGTATGGTAATGTCCAAGTTTTCTTGTTCTCATATGTATTTCCGTCGCCATGGACACAGCTGGAAACCGTTTTTTTTTCTCTTTCGCCTTTCCTTCCTCAGTGTGGATGTCTGCATTTAAATAGCCGCGGAAACGGCAAGAGCGCTCCGGTTTTCGGCTGAAACGTCAGCTGTTTGGGGATTGGGAGGGGTGTCCCATATTTCTCTCCCGTGGCGGAAAATATGCTTCAAAGTGGAGCGGGATCACCATGGAGGGGAACGCGATTGAATTTGCCCAACTTTCGTGTGGGCCAAGAGGAGTGGGAGAGAAAGGGAGAACACCTCTTGCATCTCCAAGGGCGCCTCCGTCGCGTGCCCGCCTCTCCCGTCGGGAATCCCCGCGTCTGCGGCGTCCGGTGTCAGGTGTCCGCGTGGGCGGGGTGGGTGGCGTGCCGCCTTGGCGTGTCCTTGGGTGTGTGGAGGAGAGTGTAAGCCCCCGCCACACCGTCGATACCTCAATCCCCCCGTAGCGGCTGCCTTGTTGCCATTGTCGCAAATGCCAGTGACCTCTTATCCTGGAGAGGCCGAATCTCAGCCCAAGTAAAGGGACACTTGGGCCTCTCTCCTGGACAGCTCTAGGGGTCATCGGAACGCACAAGCCCTTCCACCACGACAAGGCTGTAGTCCATGGGAGGGGGAGATAATTAATTTCAGGAAAAATGTTTTATTTCCTTGTTAGGTCAAAACTATTCAGACCACCCCTGCATATATATATATATATATTTTATTTTATATACATATAAGATAAATGTATATATGTATACATTTATTTTTTTCTATATACTATATATGGGTCGCGGTAGTCCAGGGGGTAGAGCGTTGGACTACTGACCGGAGGACCCGGGTTCGATTCCAGGGCAAGCGCCCCTGGGCACCTGCTGCTCCACCAAAGCTATGTGATTTCTAGGTTACCAGATCTTCCTGGGAAACCATAACCAGCACAGGGAAAGGAACTGGCCCCCCTACCCTGATGTGTGAATATTCACTCGCCGTTTGGGGCTTGGCACTGGGTGAACTGTAACATCACCCACTAAACCGACCTTCGGGTTTATTACAGTGTGTTTATGGTTTTATATGTCTGCCGTGCCCCTTTTGCTGAGGCAACATGTTTTATGTCACGGTCAATAAGTGGGACGAGGGGGGATGCGCTAGTGATTCATTTGGAGACCCTCCATCCGTGAGGTCACGGATAACCAACTCCCCTCTCGTCACGTTGAGTCACGGTTGTCCCTCTCTCTGGCTCCCCGTGATGTGAATAGTGCTTGGTGGCCATAAATTTCGGTGTAGACTTAAATCCGTGGAAATATAATTATTCCATTATTATTTTTTTGCAGCTTTAATATTTCTAGCACCATTGTATTGGATAATAAATACTGTAGTTATTCAGAAAAAGGCCTGGGAACTATGTATGTTCTGAATTCTTTCCTTACTCGTCTGTATACACTGTCTATTGACGACGCCATGTAATCCCGAGTGTCTTTCTAGAATCGATCCGGTCGGAAATAAGTGATCACTGTCAGTTCGGACAAACGTTACGTTTAACCGATAATGGATTATCGCGATGTCAAAGGTGGAACATAATGAGAACATGGAATCTCTCCCCTCCATTGTTTTCGATCAGGTTGTGCAGTTAGAGTTGATTGGAGGGGGTGCGGGGCGTTTCTTCATACGCGGGAGGGGGTTGCGAGTCCTGAGGGGTGGGAGTTGGGAAGGAGGCAGAGGCGCACCTGTCGTTATTCATTGTTGTGAATCGCACGATTCAACATTCATTCTCCGACATTCCTGGGAGGGACTAGGGACCTACCTCTCCCACCGCCGAAGTCGACCCCGAGACAAGATTCTTCTTCCCAATAAAAAGAGACGTTTCAGGCGTGATATGGTGGAATATCATGATTAATTAAAATTGGCAATTTTCCACAAAATAAAATTTTATTAATACGACCGATTTCATTGTAACTACATCATCTTCTGATAACAGTCATTTCTCATTGTCCCCTATATATGCTGTAAAGCAAGTAAGGGGAGGGTAGTGGAAAATGGGGGAAAGAGGGAGGGGAGGTGGAACGTGGGCCACGAGGGTGACATATGAGAGGGGAGAAAAGCTGCGGGTGAGGAGAAAGGGGTGGGGGGAAAATTAACACAGTCCGGAAAAACCTCGTGGCTGGATGAAGGGGTTGTCTCGTTGAGGGTGGACCCTCGGTGCGTCGCTCGGAGCCCTAGGAGCTTGGCGTAGTATTTTCCAGTAATTGGTTGACCCATATGAAGATAATCTATAAGCGAAATCGCTTTCGCATCCCAGAAAACTGAACCCATCACCTTTCAGGTCGACCGTATTTCCTTTGCTTTCTTTGGTGGTGGTAAATCAACATGTTTCCACTGATTTGACTGCTGTTTTGACTCTGAGGTATGGTAGTAGATCCTAGTTTCATCTGTGATCACAAATCTGAAATGTGAAACTGCATCAAGAGTCGCGGCACCCATCTAACAGATAATTTTCTCAAACCCAATTCCATCGTTAAAATGTGATCAGTCCGTTCAGATGACATCCCTACAGATTCAGCGATTTCTCGCACTTTCAGTCGGCGGTCCTCCACGATCATTTTATTCTATTTCGCAATAGTATCTGGGGCAGTGGCACATTTTGGCCGACCACTACGCGGATCATCATTTACTAAGCTTGTCCCAACCAAACTTAAACTCCTTTGTCCACTTCGCGACGTTTGAATATGATGGAGCAGAGTCCCCAGTCAGAGTGTTCTGAAAGTCGGCAGGAATTTCTTTTGCTTTCATACCTTTCTTTACAAAGTATTTAGTCGCTACTCGATCTCAATATTTGTCAATCTTCACAAATCACTAAAGAGGAACAACAGAGGCGTCGGCACCACAGATCGCGTTTACTCATAAAGGATTACACATTACTACGCGGGACACTCGTTGCGCTAGCCCCAACATCTGGTGGTGATTTGACTCTGAGGAAAACCTTACAAATTACCCTCGTGAATACTATTTTATTAGTTACCCTAGAATAATGATTACGTCCTTCAAAATATCGCCCTTGGCTACCAAGACAATGCTCCCAACGTTTTTTTACGGCTTTCGAATACCGCCTGGATCGCTTCTTTCAGGATATCCTTTAAGTCTGCGTTGCAATTTTGTTGGATGTCTTCAATGGTAACAAATCGGCGTCATTTCAAGGTGGATTTCAACTTAGGAATAATAGGAAAAAGTCCGCTGGACCAAGAACCAGAGAGAAGGGTGGGTGGTCACCGGCGTGCTGTTTTTGATTTGTACAGCAAGCGTGTGCAAACTCGGACAAGCATCGCTGTTGTGCAGAAAAAAGCTAAGATAAAGCCACGAGCAATGTGGTGTTTTGGTTCTCACAGACGCCGCTAGTAGGCGGCACGTCACTGATTGTGTTCGGTCAAACAGTTCGCGCGAAAATAGACCATTGTCTTCTTTTTATGCGCAGACCTTGTATTTGCTCTGGGATCGTAAATATCACCTGTGTATCACAAAATCCTCCATAATGACCAGCCGCCTATCGGGGGAGTACTGACGGACCAAACATTTTCCTTCTCCTCCTCCCCTATCGCCGTATCCTCACGCACTTTCTTCCTCCCTCACCCCAATTATCAAAATCCGTCCCACATCCCAATCAGCGATCGCCAAACAAGGAAATTGTTTTTTTTTATGGCGACCTATGAATCTGTTTGACGTTGATCAAAATCAAGATTATCCTAAAATTGAAGTTCCGCCGCTTCTTGATATGGTTTTAAGACTTGGACCGAAAATTGTCGCAGTTTGCCAGGGAATTTATGGAAATTGGGAAAGTTTTGCGGGTAATATGATGGAAATATATGGGAAAATTTCCCATAGTGGTCTAGTTCACCGGCTTCCGGCATCCTAGAAAGTCATAATTTTTAATCCATCGGAACGGTGACGTGAATTAAAAAAATAAAATGATGAAAGTCACGTACTAATATAAAGTAATGGTCATTAAATTTCCATTCCATTCACGTGACACGGCAAATGACAACCTGAGCCTGTTGAATATGATCAACAGGCTCGGTTGTCACTTTGTAAAAATTAAAAAGGTGATGGCAGAGTTCACCCAATACTAAGCTCGACGGCGTGTGAATATTCACACATCAGGGTAGGGAGGGCCGGTTCCTTTCCCTGTGCAGATTACGGTTTCTCAGGAAGATCTGGTACACGGAAAATCACATAGGTGGAGCTGCAGGTGCCCAGAGTGACTTGCCTGGGAATCGAACCCGGGCCCTCCGATCAGTAGTCAAACGCCTTACCCATGGACTTCCACCACCCACCGTAGTAATACGATTGGGCTAATAACTCGCTTTCAACATCATTGCTAAATGCACATCCGTCCCATTGATGCTAGAGATTCAATCTTGTGATTGAACCTTCGCTCCGTGAGTGATTGGTTCCGATTCGTATTCTAGCGTGGCGCGGGAAGCAGCGCTCAGCCTAGGCTCGGGGATTTGCTGTGGAATGGCAAGGAGGAGGGGGAGGGTAATATTTGCCTCCCATTCCCCCCTTTATTGATATTGGTTGTGCTGTTCCAGACTTGGCACTTATTTTCATTGCGTCCACCTTGCATTCCTTTCATCCAAATAACGCTTGCAAGCGTGCGCGCTCGCACAAAAAACACGCGCACCCCTTTCTTCCTTCTTCCCCCCCTCCTATCCCCAATCGGGCAACAATTAAAGCATGTCCACGCAACCGCTCCGCCTGCGCGCGCCAAACGCTCAAGTGGCGCACCACGCCCCCTTTTCTCTCCCCTTACGCGTTTGTGTGTTTTGATGCCCTTACCTCCTCCCAATTTCCCCTCCACTGCTGCTCCTCTGGAAAACACCCACGCTCACTTTTCTGAGGAAGCGACGTTGTCGCGCTTCCTCTCGATCGACGCGGCAACACCGCGGGCAATTTACCCCACCCCTTTCCTCCATTCCACCACGCCCCCTTTTTCTCTTGAGGATTGTGGACTGACTGAGAACTAGGAGTACGTACATGGGCGATCAAACGCGACCACCGCCCGCACCCCAATGCTTCTACTCTCGCCCTCCTGCGTCTCTCTCCTCGTTTATCGCTCTCTCTCTCTCTCTCTCTCTCCGTTTCTCCCTCCTTCCCCTTCCTCCGTTTCCAACGAGGACTGAGAAACTCGATCGCGTCTCAGGTCGGTCGCGACACCGTCCGGTGGAATCGGGAACGACGTTGGTTCTCCACTCCCTTCTTCCTCCTCCACGACTTTCGTCTCGCCCGTGGAATATTGCAGTAAACATACGCATTTTCACCCTCTTCTTTTTTTCTTCTAACCCTTTCGCCCTTATTTTCCTGTTCCTCCCACTCACACCCAAACCCTTCGTCTTCATCATCCCCACCCTCTCCTCTCCAATTTTCCCACATCATCCCTCCCTCGTCCAATATCGTCTTCTCATCAGTCGACGATTCGCGACTTTTGTGCCACTCCCCTTGGACACTCCATGAGTGACGTCACAATAGGTTCCCCCCCTCCTCTCTCCAGCACACTCACATTAACACACGCAGCTGCTCTGGTGTCAAACTTCCTAATGAATTTTTCCATCGTCCTCTCGAGAACGCCTTAAGGGTTTTCAACACACCTTCAAGATTTGGCACAGTTCTTCTTCCCCCAGTTCTTTCCCATTGGAGGAGGAGTGTGACGTAGTCGTGTATGTATCCAGCTACGTCACTCGTTGTGCGACTAGGGAGGAGGAGGAGGAGCAGGGTGGGTGTAGTATTATACGCATCATCCAACCTTTTGTGGCCCCGCCTCTCCTTCCCTTTCCACTCTCCTCTCACTAATTTCCATTTTTATCTTTCCTCATCCCTCCCCATTCCGCCATCTATCACCTACTCCCTCCGGGATAATATCCTCCTCCTCCCCTCCATGGCGGGCTTTCTTCCTCCACCGCCTGTCCAACTCGGGGAGGGAGGGAGGGCGGTGAGCATTAGATGGCGCTCCCTTTGGATCCAATCCCTTGCCGGCCTTCGATCGTGTGGGCCGCCTGCCCCATCGTCGCTGCTCCCTCCTCGCTAGCCGCCACCGACCAGAGCGGGTGCGCGCGGCCGCCGAAAGGGGAATAGCGGCGGGTAGGGGTTTCCCGCGCAGGCCGCCTTAGCAACCGCAGGCGCGGCGATCGACCGTGTTGTTGTTATTGTTTGTTACATACCTATATAAATACATATATAGATCGTGTGACCTCACGAGGTGTACTTGTCGCACTGCTGAGGTGATTAGCCACGGACACCTAAAAAGCTTCGCTGTGATCGCGTGTGTGAAATTTTCTTTATTGAGAATCTTGTGGTTGTTTCTGTGTGTGTGCGTGAGTGCGTGCTCAAGGTGCTGAATAAATTGTGCGAAGAGGTTTTCCTTACCTCTTCACCTCTTCCCCCATCCCCATCAACCCGCAAAGAAAACCCTTATCCCCCCTTCCATTCCCAGACTCAACTGGTTCCCTTCGGAATTGAAGGGTGCCGTTTATTCTCCCAACTCCCGAAGGAAAAGGGGGGGGGGGTTGTTGGTGCAATCGGCGTGGACGCTCCTGCTTGGGAGTTGGTTCCGGGACGCCTTAAAACGTTCCAATATTCATTCCCCCATCGCCGCTGCCGGAGCTTTGTTCTCGCCCTGTTGTTGGACCCAGTTCTCTCATTCTTCTCCTCCTCCTCATCCATCCGGCCCGGAGATTTCCGTTCCCGGTCGATCGCCGCGCATCAGCCCGGCAAATTTCTCGGCAGCCTGCGCCGGTGAGTAATGCGCCCCGCCACTATTTGTTCCCGTGCGCGTGGGCCGCTGGGAAGTGGGGGGGTTGGTTGGGGAGGGCCTCACCACTCCACACACCACGGGGCCACTGAGGGTTCCACCCGCCTTGTTGTGCTGCGTCGTCGAACATTGCTCTTAAATAACTATTATCGAAACGCAATTTTCCCCGAAACTTTTCAGAAGAGTCGTCTGCACACTGTAATATTGCCAGTTTATATTGGCACACATAACAAAACGACATGAGTCAGAGACGCAGATATCGAAGCAGGAACGATCAAACATGAACAAATGTTGGAAGAGAAGGCTGTGATTACCTGTCGGAAAGATGGGATGGGGCTTGGGTAGTATAGTGGCTTGAGGATAAAGAAAAAAAGGGTCGGTGCTGCCAGGAGTGCAGTGCAGGAGGGAAGAAAAGAAAGTGTGGGGGAAAGGAAAAGCGAGGCCGTTTATTGAGTGACAGTCTGGAAATGAAGAGCGGATAGATTTGAGGGTAGTTTGAGATGGTATTCATTAGGATTGTCAATTACTTGAGTTCATAGTGTTATGGATGAATTTTTATCGTGTTTTAAGCCTGCTATTGATCAGTGGGCATTTGCAAAAATGGTGGAGTCTTTTTGTGTTTCACCAATTTATCAGCGAAATTAGTTACATTTTTAAGGGTTTCGAGATTAGATGACGAGCTGACATCGACCAAATACGAGAGCATAATGCGAATAAATTGTGAGAACAAAATTTGAAAAGTACTCTTTTAAGTGAACGTGGATTTCTTTATATTTTCTTGAAACGGAATAAGAAGATGCTTGGGAGGTGTGGCTTTATTTTTAACTGCCTGGCGGTGATAAGAGATGTTTCGTTTACTGTCTTTACTGGCCAAGGTACTTGATTGATGAACGGAAGGGAAATTCGATAGGATTGTGTCGCCGTTCATTTGGAAATCGCGACATTTTTTTCCCACTAATTGTTTCCGGCGGGTTTCTCCTTAAGATTTCCATCAGGGTCGTCGTCTCCTCGACCGAGTTCACTTCAAAGGGCGTCCTTTCTTGAATATTGCCCCCCCCCCTGGCATCATCATTCTTCGATTACCCGGGGCGGTGCTCTTCCTTCGGGGAACAGCGGTCAAGAGGTGCGCGCCGAAGCGTGGGCAATGGAGGGGTGGGAAACCAACGCCCTACTTGCAATCTTCTATTTGTGGAATCTCACGAGGATCTCTCGGAATCTACAATAATTTACTTGGAAATTGCGTCTTTTTTTCTATTGATCCCCAGTGGAAACGTGGGGAAATGTTTCCAGTTGAGTGGACACCAGGAAGAGTACGAAAACGTAAAGCTGTGGAAACTTCTTCGCTACTGGATTATCTGGTGCTTAACCTAAGTACGAATACATTCTTTCCACAGGCTCCTCGTCGGTGTAATCTCGTCCCCATGATTTTTTTCCCCACTTCCACTTCCGTCTCGATGTTTTAATAATCTACTCATTCTTCAGGTTCAGCATTACTCGAAATCTCACATGCCTTCTGTGTGATTAACTAGTGCGAATGCAAGGGAAATGTGTGTTTTTTTCAATCGATTTCGACATGTCCTCTGAGGATTTCCATTAGTAAATTTTCCGATTCGGGTCTCAAATCGTCGGCGGAGGTGCAAGGCACATTTATCTGTCGCAGGGTAATCTCAAATTGTTGTACCATTCCTCACTCGGCCTCTCGCACGGTCGTGCAGTTTTCTTCCAGCACGTTCTCTTGAAAAGTTATCAATACTGGATTGACGTAATTGATTATTGGTAAAGTGCATCTGCATTTTATCAGGGGGTCGAAATTCATGAGGGGGAGGTGTAACCACCCACCCAACCTCTCTAACTACGAACCGTAGAGATCGCTTCTTGCTTCTACGTGCCACCAAATAAATGTTGCACTTCAGCGCATTAATTACGTAAGACTCGGTATATCTTTAGTATTTAGATTGAAAGGCTCTTCGAAAGATTACGATGGTCCGTTATATTCTGCGTAATTGGAGTGAAGAGGCAATTCGCAAGTTTTTCTCGAATAATATTTTTTTAAATATGTCGAAATAAGTTTGATTTTAAAATTAATTTTGATTCAGCTTTGATTGACTCAGCTTGTGGCTTGCCATTTCCTTGCTCAGAGTTCTCTTTGTCAGTATTCCTCCCGAAAGAATTACAATACTGCTTCGTTCATGAACCTTATGGCCTCCTGTTAGATCATAACGTTTTCAGCTATGCGTCTCGACTATTACTAGCGGTAGAGTGTAAAAGTTAAAGTTTTTAAGTTCAACAGATTCAGGCTTGAGGTCGTGGAAGTTCATCATAATGAAATAAGGACAATTTGCACTTTTCCACAGTTTATTTGACGTACGACGCGTTTCAACTCACAGAGTCATCATCAGGTACAAGACCTGATGATGACTCTGTGAGTTGAAACGCGTCGTACGTCAAATAAACTGTGGAAAAGTGCAAATTGTCCTTATTTCATTAAAGTTTTTAGCCGTAATTTAAAACGTATCCCCTTTTCTAAGGAATGTAATAAAAACATAAATACAATCGAAAAATATAATACGGTGGGAGGTGGCGGTTTTATCACATTGGCGGTGACGTCATTAGGGGCCATATTCGATGAAAGAGGTGTAGATGTAGCATTACCATACTCAAACGTGACCTTTCACATGGTCGAGTTGTCACCATTGATTTTGAATAGCCCGACTCTCTTTGTTCCCGTCGAGACTTGCAGTTGAAATGTAGTTGAAACGGGGGAAAGAAATGAAATTTTGAATGCAAGTAACTTGGTAACGCGTAGTTCAGTTGCAGCTCTGATGTAATTTAGCAATTTATGTCTTGTGAAATACTCTTAGCGTTTTGGAGGTTCACTCCTTGAATAAAACCGCGGAACCGCGAACAGTCATCTTAGTGAGTGATTAGTCAAGTGATAAGTCTTTCAATGACACGAGGGAGTGGGGCAAGGGATGTTGGGTCGCCAGCCATCACGAGTCGCCAATCATCAGCAATTCAGTCCTAAGATCGATTCACTGCAGGCCTCCATTCGTCTCTGTGCCGTGGCCCTCTCCCCATGGCAGTTTCTCTGCATCACGTAGTGATAGTAGCGGTATTTAGGGGAGACGACCGACAGTTAAGGTCATTTGCGGCATTAGGGATGGATGGGAAAGGAGAAAGAAGGGTGGAGAGAAACCCGGCGTCGGCGGTAGCCTGCTCCTAACGAAAGGCGCCAAGGGATCCGCAGCTTAACGTCCCGTCCGACGGATGGCGTACTCACTCAGTGCCCTCCACAAATCACCTCAAGTAGGGATTGGTATAACACCGAAAAATATTTGCCGTCTCCAGAATTTGATCCCGGGTCTTCTTCTCGGTGGGAATCCATTACGTTAGCCACCGCACCATCCCGACCGCCCTGTGTCACATCCATCTTTTGTTCCCTATGTACTTCTCTCTAGGTCTTCCTCGAGGGATCTTTCCTTTAATTCCCCCCCCCTATTATTATGCTTCCAACCAATCCTTATGGCCACAAAGTGTGCCCAATCCATCTAGTTCTTCGTTGCTTAGAGTGCATACCACACGGTCCTTTCCTCTTCATCTGCTCGTCTATGTATACTTCCTCGTTCCTCACTGTCCCTCCGTTTAGTCTTCAGTATTCTCTCCCAACACCGAAGGTTTCTATTCTTAGCTTGTCCACTTTCCGACATCCCATGTCTCTCATCCTCCGTAAACATACGAGCGTTTGGACGAACTGCTTCCTTTTCTGCAATATTTGGTTTTTTGAACACAGTGGTTGCTTCTTCTTCATGAACACCTTATAGCTTGCGCTATTCTTCGTTTGATGTCGATCAAACTCCTTCCATCTCAAGTTAAACTGCTTCCTAGGTAGAAGGATTCCTCATGCTCTAGTTTCACTCCTCGGATTCTGATATCTGTCTCTTCCACTTCGTTCCTAACATTGTCTTTGCATTTTATTCTTCGGCGTTTCGGAGTAATCGGCGGTTATTTAAGTGTCTGGCATCATTTACGTAATCTTCCATTCACAAACTGGGCGATGGGAAAAGGGATATATTGTATTTTTTTTACATCTGATTATCTCTTAAATTCCCCTTCAACTTCTCGCTGTGGTCTCGCATCCGCCAATGCATGGCGGGGACGAAATTATTCCTTATCTGTGTCAGGCTCAAACGCGAAATAGTTTTATCGATCTAGTGGTTAGAAATAAAGCGGAAAAAGATCCTCGCTCTGCGAGAAGAATTGATCGACTGACGTGCTGTTGACCGTCAGATAAGCATATTTTTCCATTGTGTTTAAAGAGTTACGTACGTTTTCCACGATAATAGACATTTGGTGCCGGCTGTTTCGTGTTTCCAAGCGTGAGAGGCCCATTGAGAATTGGGAGGAGCTAAGATGTCGCGTTTACAACGAGCAATATTAATTGTTTTGTACGCTATTTCCACACGGTTTCCATTTTGGTCCTCTGCATTGACTTGTGCCTGGACACGTGGTTCACTTCGAGGGCATTCGGTCTCAAATGTCGCGTGCGGGTCAAGCCAGCATATCACGTTGCAATTGATCTTGGACAGAGTTAGATACATTGGCGGACATGAAGCCTCGTACTCTTTACTTGTGATTACGTTATGCTCATAATTTTTTTAAAAATTCAGAGTCGGCATACGTTATTTTATGCATGGTGTACACAAATTTGTTTATTCATGCCGTCGTCATTTGTTGAAACCAAGGCCCCCTCGTATTCTGGTGCGAGCATAAATATTTTCCGCATGCAATATTCCGATTCTTGCATATTTTATTTAACATCCACGCCATTTGCTTTCTAACCCTTTGCAAGGACAAGTTCGACTGTTGTCTAATGTTTCTTGGCATTATAAGACCCCCCCTTGTTCCAAACACGAGCCGTCAAAAGAGGGGGGTGGGTACCTCCATTTCAAGCGGGTCCACGAACTTAATTTTAATTAAAAATATGATGTGGTGTCACCGACGATTTAGCGAAGATATTTAAGTCGGAAAAGTTTGGACTGCACCCATAACCCTAACGCCTCGCCCCCGCTACTCGCCCTTGACGGGTATTATGTAGATGTAAATGTAACCGCATTACCGTAATGACCTAACGATCATATTCCCTCACGCATACTTCACATATATATTTTTAACAAGCAATGTTTAAACATAAATAATATTACCTAATTAGATGTCAAGAAACACTATTATTTTGTAGCTTAGCTCACTGACATCATAACACGGTTATCAGAGATGAAATAGCACACGTTCAGTTTACAATGGTATCGCTTTTCAGTAAAGTATTAATCTTCTGTTAAACATAGCATAGAATGTATCCATACATCTTTATGCGTTCTGCATTTTTTAAATACATTAGAATTTTCATGTACATATTTCATTTTGTATGTTTTGATTTTCGACCAAGTTACGGTGACTTAACACATTCACTACAACTCCTGCTTTATGAAGGCATATGGAACACACGCTTAACATGAAATTCTGCATACTTCTGCCTATATAGAACTATCAGATGGGATTATTAATACAAATAGGGCGTAATGGAGCCTAAATTTAATCATTGTCGCTATTATTCTTTATCTTTCGAGTATAATATTCGGAAGGAGCGTGTCTCCCCTCCACGAAGTCTCGCCCAGAACCAACTACCGTGCCATGCGGGCATAAGGAAATATCGGCCGCTTATCGACATTTGGCCCTTGGAAGGAGGGAAGGTTGGGGGGGGGTTAGCACGGGGCCCACTAGCTTTCTTTTTTTCCGTCAATACTTGTTTGCCTATCTCCATGACGACCCCACGTCCCTCTTCCCACATCGCCTTCCTCCTTCCCAAACCAACCACCACCGCGAAACGTTGCACCCCCAAAACCCATGGCCCAAAAAAAGGCTGGGTGCCAATCTGTTGGTGTCGTAACAATACGTTCTCTCTCTCTCTCTCCATGGATGTGGATGTTCCTCACCAATCCCCTCGTAGTCTTCATTTTTCTTTCCCTCGTGGCTAAGATATTACGGTGGAGGTTAAAATTAAGATTCCATTAGCAGTTATTTTGAACTCCTCCTTTCAAGTACCAAGGGCTTTAATGGCGAATATGTGTACATGTATATATGAGTGTGTGTATATATATGTGTATGGAGTCCCATCTAAATGTGCGTGGTGTGGTATGTGTGTTAGCAAACTTGCAAACAGATTAAAACAAAACGAAATGAACCTACGAGACTCGTACTACACAGAATTTGCATAATGATGACCTTTGTGACAATGCCACATGTCTCTGCTTTGACTTAAAGACATAAATAAATAGGCATGCACACGCACACTCACATACGCCTGTGTCACCAAACTGTTAATATATGGGTCACCGTCTTGTCTCAGGAGTGAATCGTTTTTTCTTTTGTCTCCCGGTACGCATGTGGGAAAGCCTGCGAAGCTGTCAAACAAAAACATAAACACCAAAATTCGTTCATATACAAATAAACATCGGCTTAAATTGGAAGCAAATGCTAAGGTTATGCGGTTTGGGAAATGAGTTGACGTCACAAGTTGACCAATTCCGTTGCGGGAATGTAAATAAAACAGAACTCATTCCACTTTCCGGAAATAAATGCTTGCTTGTTACACGTGTTTCCTCCTCCCCGTTTCCCATACGCACTCGCGTGTGTACATGCATG